>OX638362.1:24612115-25329922 GCA_951812935.1 Hermaeophaga mercurialis | reverse complement strand
ACTTAACTCTTAAAGTGAGAATATTTTATATATCACAATCACTATGGGTCAGATCGGAAATAAGATCGGGTTGAAAACATTTGCAAAATTTTGTGTTTTGTTTCCTGTTTATGATTTATAACCAGATTCCTTATCTAGTATGCTCATTTTGGAACATTTTTCCCGTTTTTTATATTCATTCGGATAGTTTGAATTCCATCACTTAAAATGCTGTTAGCAACAAATCTGAAGACGATGATTTAATACGCTAGTAACTGCGTCGGTAATGATGTTTAAGTTAAAGTTTATGTCTTGTAGGAGCAGCGTTATAGTCAAAATAACGCTAAATTTCCATTTCCAAGTTAATTTACCGCTTGATTCAAAGGAAAACATGTTTGTGCTTAGTAAAAAATTCATACCCGATTGTAAAGTAAAAATCGCTCCGGTTTCCCCGCAACCAAAGGACACAGCTGACGACTCCCATCGTCTAATGCAGTGCCCCGAAAGCTGCTTAAAACCCATATTAACCATCTTCATGTATTATTCCGAGCCACTTAAATGTGTAGGCGGCCTCCAAGCCTCCTTAAGAGCAGTTTGTGATTATAGCCGATGTAAGAATCTTAATTGCAGATATATTTAGTAGAAGTTTTGGCTGAAAGCGTATTTATCAAATATTCAGCAAGACTAATTAAAGTCGAAGAACGAGTACGCGAAAGAAGAAGGCAAGAGAGTAATTCCGGTTGATAAAATTAGAAGGTTACGTGCAAAAGGATTTTATAGAAGGCAAAACTATGATTAGTGCTTTTCATCGAGGTGTCCTGGAACATTTTATTTCGTAGTGAAAGGAATTCAAGACTGAATTTCTCAATTTCCCCAACTTCACGTCGCCTTCTAATTAACGGCGATTATTTTTTGCAGTCATCTGATTAAGAATATTTAAAAAAAATATTCTTCCAATATATTTATTTAAGAGAAAGTCTCCTCTCACTATCATTTTATTAAACACATGAGAAAACTAATATATTAAGATTATTAGAAAACTGGTGGTTTGACCAACTAATATTGAATCTGTTTTATAAAATAAATATGGCAAATTATTAAAATGGCAATTTAGACAGTTTCTATAAAGATTTCTGTTTTAACTGTCATAGTATTTAGTATTTAATTAAATAATTTTTAAAAACTGCGAGTTCGTATTTAAGTAGAGTCTTGATGGAAAACCATAAAAAACTAAAAATTGGGAAAAATGTTATATAATTGCCATAAAAATTGGTGAAATGTCTAAATTTAACTGTGAATTCAAGGTATTAGTGTCAATATTCTTAAAAGATTTTAATATTTCTATACCTTTTTTGGCAAAATAAAGAAATTTTCTAGAGGGTTAAAATCATAGTTTCAAGTAGGTGATTGGCAAACTGTGAGAAATCTACTGATCTTTTATTGAGACAGCGTAAAGGTTTATTCTAATTTTAGAATTCCTACAAGTCCTTCCTATACTCGTATATACAGCATTACAAGAGCTACAAGATATTTTGTAAAATCGTGTCTAAAGGGTCTATTTTGTTAATATTATTTTAAATTAAGTTTCCTATTGAATTTGACATCCATGCGCAATTTTTGTTAGTGGCTTAAAGATATTTGCATTTTTTATAAGTTAATGGTCTATAAGGGATTTGAGTTTATAATATATTTATAGGGTTGTTATTGGTATTTTGGTCAGCAGTGTTTATTATTTCCTTATAATTTCATTATAAATAGTGTAAAATTAAGTTAAGTTGTTAAGTCTTTTCATGATTAATACTTTTATATTTTTCCAATTTTCTAACGACTTGAAATTGTGAACTCTGGAACTAGTCTTGTTTATATAAAAGCGTTATAAGTTTAAAACTTTAAAATTTTCATATTTCAATTTTAAATCAAATTTTTGAAAAAAAAGGACATGAAAAAGAACTCATACGGGCAAACCACAAAATTTTAATGAAGTACAGATGCAAAGTTTTGTTACGATCTAAAAGGTAAAAAATAACGAGATTACCTCTATAAATCATGAAAACATGAAACTGATATTAAATGTAAATAAGCTCAATATAAATAACCGAAACTAATTGACAGTCAAAAATTTTATTTTACAAATAATTTGATTACATTCCATGCTAAATAATCCATATTCTTTTTTTGAAATAGTATCAATGGCCATAAAATTCATGTAAAGTGTACCATCTTTGAACCATAAATTAAAACTAATTATATCTCGACAAAATCGGTGATAAGATCAAAATAAATAAAGGATAAGGGTTTTTCGAAAATTCCTGCATGCACATTGCGCTAGATAGGAACGTGCTTGCATTTTTGCGAATTTTTACGAGAAAAATTGGGAAATTTAAGTAAAAAAAAATTTTTACAAGTTACGTAGAAACTGTAGATATAAAATTATTTATATTTCCGGATTTCTCCCATTTTGTTTTTATAAAAGCTTCGAAGCAAGCCACATGTAGCTCCAAAACAACAGGGGAATATTCAGTTTAAAGGGAATATTAACAAAATTTAATTAGCATTATAATTTTATTGCACAAGAATAAACATTTTTAGGACGTATTTTGCTGACTTAACATTATCATATTTGAATATAAATACTCGAGGAATTTACCTGAAAGAGTTTTTATATGTTACATCTCCAGTCCATCAATTTCAATCCGGTTCACAAAAATTATGCGACGTTGAGAATCTTCACAAAAAGAAAATAAAAAAAAATAAGAATGAGCCTTATCTTTTTGATTAGAAACGCTTTATCAGTGCTGTCACCAAAGGGTCACAATTGGCGTACATAAACGGTACGTGTACATCTTTAGTGTACATTTTATTAATTATTTTTAAGAGCAAGTTTGTCTAATCAGCTAATACAGTATGTATTGTATAATTTTTATATAGCTATTAAAATACATAGCAGCACATTTAAAACATATTATCATTCAATTTAATATATGTGAATAACTGTACAGTACCCATCTATCATCGATAAAGATAAAGATAAAAAAGAAATACAATAGAACCGAAACCTACACCTACCATCGTTTTATTATTATTACCGAACTTTTAAGAAAAAAAAAGGAATGAAAATAATGTTTCATTTTTTTCATAACGTTATCTCAAAATGTGTGTTAATTATAGAACGTAAGTTGGAAGTCAGTCTTATTTAAATTTCATTATTGGATTTAAGATACTTTTACCCTAAATGATATTTTTTTAACAACGTGTTGTTGTATTCTCTTTCCGAGGATTCTCTTTTGATCATAAAACCAACATGAGTCAAGTTAATTCCTTAAGAGAGTAGTCCGAACGGGCTTGAACGTGTTATCCGCTTAGATGTCACTACCAGTATCGTTTATGAATTATTTAATTTGGCCACACCTCGAGAGGCCCGCCGTCTAAACATTTCTTTAAAATATTTACTTGAAATTATCGATTTGGTTTGATGCTTGCCATATACAGTGTGTCCATGGATGGGGTCCCCAAGGGGGAAAAAATCTTTATTATTCATTTTACGACCAAAAGTCATTCTTTATAAAAAGTTCTGCTTGTTGAGAAAATGGAGTTGCCTTATAAAAATTTTAGATTAAATGTACAGGGTGTACTCTTGAAGCATTTTCATATTTTCCTAATTTATTAATACCCTGTACATTTAATCTAAAATTTTTATAAGGCAACTCCATTTTCTCAACAAGCAGAACTTTTTATAAAGAATGACTTTTGGTCGTAAAATGAATAATAAAGATTTTTTCCCCCTTGGGGACCCCATCCATGGACACACTGTATATAAAACATGTTCGTCTAGTGATAAGTAATACTACTTTCAATATCCATAAAGCGAGTTCTGCTAATTGTGCTGTACTATGATAAGTTGAGATATTCAACTACCCTTTTTTACGTTATAGATAAACGTATTATTTAAATGTACCTACCTTATATCATTAAAATTAATGGAAATAATTGTATTTTAAAGATAAGAGATTTAAAAAAATATAATTTGATATACAAAACACATTTTGGCTGCACTTTTGATAATTTTAAATTCAGACTGATAAACTACCCTCTATAGCCTAAAATCTAAATTAAACAAATTTTAGGTACATCTTCTACGTGATATATATCGCAGTTTAAATAAGGTCAAAAATATATTTTACTTAAATTAATCCATATGTACTAATAATAGTTATACAATAATTGTGTATTTGGTTTTTTACATATCTAACGAAATATCATATAATACGGCAACTGTGCTCGATTGGATCTCGTCAGAAGAGTGCTAACAGCGCTAACGGAAAAAAGTTGAACTAAAACAGGGCGGTTCATATGCCAATTAGTGTCCAGGAATTTTAAAATCACTAATAGGGCTGTCCAACAAAACAGCTGATCGACTTAAATATGGACGCTGGAGGTAAAACAACGTAGTTTGCCATATTTCGAAAATTTTTGAAAAAATACAAATCACAAAAAGATGTCAATTATGAAAGTTAAGAAGTGTACGCCTGTCGATGAACATATTATTTTTTCAAATTTGAAGAATTAAATAATGAAAATTGTGTACAAAGTTTGTTAATTTTACCCATGCTGTAGTTTATGTTTCAAGTTAAAGAACGAAATGAAAACTGACATGTACTTATCCTTAATCTATAAGCCCTGAAAATTTCAAGAAAACTTCTTCAGTGTTTTTTTCTTCAAAAATTGCAAAAAACGACCCGTGTTTTGATACGTTTTTGAATCGTTAGGACTTCCCTCTTAGGTAGATTATTTACCAAAAGCGACCATAGAAGAACCGAAATAACTGCTTCGTATGGACAACTCTCTATAATAAATGGAATTTTCAATTACCTTAAAGCAATCGTCAAACATCATCCGATAAAAAGTCTGAAGTGAACGGTCATTGACTAAATTTGTTTATTCTGCATTGCAGGATTTACCAGATTTTTCAGTTACATATTGTCATAAACCGATACTAGTGTATTTAGTTTAAATATTTGTTTTTCATTAAGTGTAAAAATAACTAACAGTTTATTAATTGATGGAACTTTTTCCTATTGCAATATTATGTTATTGTGTATTTTGGAAGCGTAATTCGATGTATGTATATTGGGTAAATACAATAGGCTTGGCCCAATGACCAAAATCTTAAAATGTTAAAATGTTACTTTTTACTATATTGATGTCGTTTTTTATAAATAAGTTAATCAAGATGTTTTGTATCGGCGTAAATGTCCTTTAAAGATATTTATAACCAACTTTATTACCCTCTACTAGTTTTTTGGCCTTTTTTGTAAGTATTTTTATTCGCTTAATGTACTATTCTTTACCAATAATTTTAAAAAATCTTTTCAGTTTGTCCTGATGATGGCATTGCATTGCCGAAAGCGCTTGACATTTTCTTGACTAAAGAAATTTATATATTTCTTCCTACACATATCTTCTAATAAAGAATTTTTTACACACTTTAAAATACAAAATTTAGTTTTTCATTCTTCACATAGTGTGTACGCACCTCCACGTAACCTTTTGTTACTCTTCTATTTCAATCAGTATCAGTATGGATCACAAGGTGCTACCTTACCTTAGACTAGCAGAAAAGAGGGAATTACTTAAACTAGACATATGGTTCATCCATCAATGCAAGAAACTCAACATTACCCCGACATTCGCCAGTTGTAAACTACCGAAGAACATTCCAATCAAGTATACATCATACATCGAAAAGAAAATCATGAATTCAGAAATTTGTAAACATTATTCTAAGCTCAATACCTTAAACATAGAACTTAAGCTCCTTTATGATAAACTTGTAAGAGTGATTCCTTACCACACACTTCAAGATTTCTTAAACGACATTCAAGATAAAGTAAGTTTTTCTAAACATTCCAAATTTAAAAAACTCAATAATAAATTAAACCTTTTGCTCAGAAAGAATAAAAATTTCCACAAAAAACCTCTTACTAACTATCCTCAAAAATTTTCTAATCACAAATTTCATGACAGAGTTAAAAACCTCACTGATGTTTTCTTTGACAAAAATGAACTACACTTTTTATCCTTAGGTCTTAAATTTTCAATAAATCCTAACCTAAATAATAAAAAACTGATTGAAGAATTTTCCATCGATATAGACTTCATCATCAATCATTTTTCTAATGACCCTGATTTAGTTAATTCTTTCAAATCTCAATGCTTAAATATTCTTAATAAACATCTCTCTTCAAGACACCCAACTAACAACAATTCCCATGCTTTAAAACACTTAACATTAATTAAAAGTATCAAACAAAAAATAATTACCTACAACTTGATTCTAACTAAAGCTGATAAAGGTAACTGTCTAGTCATCATGTATAAGGATGATTATATTCAAAATACTGAAGACTTTTTAAAAAATAATGACTTTAAACTACTTTCTTCCAACCCCTTCAATAAATACAATAAAGATTTGAAATCTTCCATTCTTAAATTCAAAATTTCTTCATCAATCTCAACCTCTATCCTAACTTTTTTCTTTTAAAAAACCCCTTTATCCCTCGCCTTTATGGCTTACCAAAAATTCATAAACCTAATTTTCCCATGAGACCAGTCGTTAGTTTCTTCAATTCTCCTGCTTCTTCCCTCGCTAAATTTTTAAATAATTTTTTAAACCAACTACTTAATTACAAACCAAAATTCACGGTCGTTAACTCCTTAGACCTCATTAACAAGACTAAAAATTTAGTTTTTCCTAATAATATAAAATTAGTTTCTTTCGACATTTGTAACCTTTACACTAACGTACCAAAAAATGAAACTCTCCCTATAGTTAAAAACCTTTTATTAAAAAACAATATTAATCTTGATACAATAACATTCACCCTTGAACTCCTCAAAATCTGTCTCGATCAAGATTTTTTCCTTTTTAATAATAAATTTTACCAGCAACCTCATGGCCTAAGTATGGGTAATCCTCTTAGTTGCCTTTTGGCAGATCTCTTCCTAGATCATCTTGAACAGGAAAAAATTTTAATTCCTACTAATAATCAATTCATTTTAAATTGGCACAGATATGTTGATGACATTTTTGTTATCTTCAAAGGTAACTCGACAGATTTAAATAATTTTCTCCTTTTTCTGAACAACATTCACCCTAACATTTCCTTCACTGTTGAAATGGAATTGAATGCCTCGATTAATTTTCTTGATCTGTCTATCACATTTTCTAATAATCAACTTTCTTTTGACATATATAGGAAACCCACCCAAACAGATCATCTTATCAATTTCCATTCCAACCACTCTTTCCAACATAAAATGTCCTCTATTTACTGCTATGTCCACCGACTTCTTAATGTTCCTCTTTCCTCAAGCAATTTTTCCAAAGAAGTTAATGTTTTAAAACAGTTAGCTGTCAATAACAATTTCCAGCCAAATATCATTGATAAAGTTCTCCATAAATTGAAATTAAAACGTAATATACAACAAGCCTATAATGCTAATTCTACCCTCCCAACTAATTTTAAATATTTTTCATTACCTTACCTTGGAAAAATTTCCCACGATATTGCCAAAATCTTCCGAAACTTAGATAACATCAAGATCTCTTTCAGGAATAATCTTTCTATCCAATCTATACTTAGTCACACCAAAGACCCTCTTCCCATCCTAGAAAAAAGTGGTATTTATAAACTTTCTTGTTCAGATTGTAACTCAACTTACATTGGAAAAACTGTTCGAAAACTTGACATTCGCATCAAAGAACACATCAGATACCCCGACAAGTCTACCTTTGGACACCATTTAAAATTCAACAATCATAATTTCAACCCTTCTGAAAACGTTATAATTTTACACAACATCTTCAACTGTAATTTTAAACTTGATCTTCTCGAAGATCTCGAAATCCTTCGTGAATTAAACAATCCTTCCTCCTCCTGCTTAAACACCCAAATCCACTTAAATATTAACAAATTTAATCCATTATTTAAAAGTTTATAAGTGTGTGGTAATGAACCACTTCGTTTGCCCCCCTGTTTTCAACACTCATTTTAAATAACTAACTACCGGTCAACACACTCTTCTTTCCTACCCCCTCCCTCATTTTATGAATGTCTCATAAATTGTTCTTCCTTCTCATTATCCTGGCCTCTTACCTTTTTCTCACTCAAAATTAACCTTACTCTAGTTTATAACTTTGTCAAAAACTTCATGGTTTGAGAAAAAAAGTTTTTATTTTAAACTTTTCTAATTCTACGTATTTTCATGTTTTTAAAACACTTGTTGTGTCTTATTAAGACAACTAACAGGCTTGGCCCAATGACCAAAATCTTAAAATGTTAAAATGTTACTTTTTACTATATTGATGTCGTTTTTTATAAATAAGTTAATCAAGATGTTTTGTATCGGCGTAAATGTCCTTTAAAGATATTTATAACCAACTTTATTACCCTCTACTAGTTTTTTGGCCTTTTTTGTAAGTATTTTTATTCGCTTAATGTACTATTCTTTACCAATAATTTTAAAAAATCTTTTCAGTTTGTCCTGATGATGGCATTGCATTGCCGAAAGCGCTTGACATTTTCTTGACTAAAGAAATTTATATATTTCTTCCTACACATATCTTCTAATAAAGAATTTTTTACACACTTTAAAATACAAAATTTAGTTTTTCATTCTTCACATAGTGTGTACGCACCTCCACGTAACCTTTTGTTACTCTTCTATTTCAAATACAATAGTGTTTTAATTAACGATGATGACCATCAACAAAATGCAAATAGTTTTTAAAAGGTAACAAGAGCCCTGCACGCGGAAACCCATTTGTTCACAATGAGGAATGTAAAAGTCATTAGCAAAAGCTATATTTTTAATTGAATCGGGTATATTTTATTTGTTTTACAAGAGTTTCATTACTTCTCTCTTGTAAATTATGTTTGCTAAGGGTTAATTAATTTGTTCGCTGATGGAACAGATTAATCAATAAAATAAAAATCTGCTAAAATGCAGAATCTTTTTCTACAATAGATAACTGGTTAATTCAAACTAAAATTAGATTTCCCTACACCATTTTGTTGTTGTATATTATTTATTTTTAGTCTTATTTTTTTTGTATTTTTTGCCAACTGAAAATAGCAGAGAATGTAATAAAGTCACAAATTTATTTATTTTGTTTCGTTTTCCATAACTTTCTCTTATTTTACTTGCCTTTAAGCTTCTGATGTACCTACAAAACATTTGAATTAAAATTATCTTTAGAAGTTATTAATTTTTAAGTGCAATATAATTTCATATCTCCCGTATTTCAATCTCACTTCAATTCTGGCCTCGTACATGTAATATTACATTTAAAATTTCATTTTACTTTATGAAACTGTAACCTGCAAGCTTCCAAGTTTCATTACTCCAAAATAGGTCAATTCATGGAAAATTCTTTAACAATTTCGCATCTCAGGGAACACACTACCTATTTCTAATATAAATTCTCGTCAAAGAGAACGGTATCTACAACTTCATTAATTTAAGTAACATAGACGTAATATACTCTATTTGTGTATTTAGTTGAAGTTCTCGTCTCAGAAAGATATTAATGGTAAAGTTATCAGCAGGTGGGAAATTTAAAATAATATAAAGAAAATATTAAAATATCGTTTGAGTCATAACTTATCATCCATTTAGAAGATGAAACTTATTAATTTCGAAATTGGTTACAGTCTACTATGAAAAATATTTACTTCACTAAAAAGATTTTAATAAGGCCTACCAAATGTGTTTAACGAAGCATTAAGATAATTGAAGGTAATATTTTACTTGTATCTCTCGATTAAAAATCTCCATATCTTATTTGGAATAGTACCTTAAGGTAATTAAAATAACGCCTTGTTTAAAAGCCTTTACTGTTTATTTAAATTTATAAGATTATTATGATTGTTTCTACCCTATTTTGTAGAATCTATCCATCTTAAAGGTCAAAGATAAAATGTACATATTTTAAAATTCCTCGATTTTCTAAAACCAATGTCTTTTACTCAGATAGGAGTATAAGAAATTGACATACATTTGACAAATATACTTGATTTTTGATCATATATGTAAGCCAATAATATGTTCTAAAACATTTAGTTAATATTGTATATTCTATATTATAGATTAGAAACATTTAAAATATATTGCAGGAAGGTTTAGATCTTTGATAACAAAATATTAAAGTATATTTAGTTTACAGAAAATCTTAAAAGAGACCTCAGATTTAGTTCGTTTACTACTTTATACTGACGATATTGCAGATGTCTCGGTATTTCTGATTCTTTCAAAAAATTCTGGCTTATTGAAATATATAGGAAGAATTTTCATTATTGTTTATGTTGTTTTATCAAGCGTAGGTTTAGTGTCAATTAATTTTAGAATATTGTGGAATTTTAATATTATATTATATATATATTAATAAAAGAATTTATATTAATTGGAATAATATCGATTTAAGTAAAGCATAAGCTATAATTATGCTACACATTTGATAATTTTACAACATTTTGATGCAAATACTAATTAAAAACAGTTTAAACTTATAATACATCAACTACTTTATTTTTTTATAGATTAAATTAGTTATTGAAACGTTATTAGTACCTAAATAAAATACAATTAAAATTATTCTAATCCCATGAGACATCATATTAAATATTTAAGTTCTATATTTATTATAATACTATTCAATAAATTTGCCAAAACTTAAAACGTCAAGAGATTTTTATAGAAATTGTACAGAGAAATAACTTTTATAAATACATTCTGATGAACTCAATGTACATTCGTGACCATTCGGTATGTAAATTTGGCAAATTTTGATTGTAATATACAAGTAATTATCTTTTAATTATATTTTGCTTTTAAAATGTTATTGCCCTTCTGTTATGTATTGATATTTCTACTTCCTTTACTTCTCAATATCGTTTTGCATTAGTTTCTATTCATTTGTTTTGTACACTTATGAAGTAACTCTAATTTTACTAGTCTTTTTAACTTGCATTTTTTGTGATTTCGTTGAATTATTTTTCCTTCTTGCATTGTTTTCTGAACAATGTTCTTTCTCATTAATAATTAATAATAAATTTAATTCACAATTTTGGCATCCATACTTTTTCATATCTTTTGGGTATGACTTTGATCAACACATTTTTTTTTCTTCAAAATCTGTCTCCATTTTATATGATCTTTTATCATGTTTGTAGTGAAAAGGTGTACTGATTCCATTTAATATTATGGATGTTTCTTCTTGAATTTTTATTATTATAAATATTATAATTTAAAATAAATAGTTTTTGAAATATAAACAGCCTGGATGAAAAATAAAATTTGAGTATATCTAATTACAAGAATTAAAATGTGTAATAACTTGTTTATGCATAACGTTTCGACTAAAAATTCACGTCCAAAACAGCCCGTTACGGTGGTAGTAATATCGACAAAAAAATCCATTGTAATTGAAAAACGCATTATTTTCCAAATGGTATTTCGGTGTTCGGTACAATGGAGTTTTAATATCTGATATGTTTTTTATGGTCCACTGAAAACCACGGTATCTTTAAATACATTTTCACCTAACAGTGATGGCGATAGTAATTTTTTTATAATCAATATATATTTTATAAGTAGTATAAAAATTAATAAATAATGCATAAGTGAATTAAATATTAATTCCAAATAATTCTCTTTATAAAATAATAAACATAATCGTAAATAAGAATGTGAAATATAAATATTTTCAAGTTGATCTAGGCATTTTTTTTCACATAGAAGCTACTTTACTTATTTTGACTTTTTTGAATATATATAAATTAATGACTATTATTAAAATCTTTGAATGTTTCACAAAAATACTTAATATTTAATAAGAACATACTTCTCCCGAGAAAAAACTACAATATTGAATAGAAACACTTCACCTGCCATTTTCGTAAAAAACAAAAGTGGTGATTATTTAAAATAACAAAGAATTGAAATAGGAAATATAGAAGAATGCAGACTCAAAATGCATCTTAACATCTGCATGTTCCAACTTTCACAATGCATTCCTAAGTTTTCCTGTAAAACGAAAGAACTTCACTAAAACTCGCATATAGAAGTAGGCGACAAACAATAATAACAGCTGAAGTTGCATATAAAATATTCAGGCAATTGAGACTATTACAAGCAAATGCAAATATGTAAAGTTAAATTAAAACGATTCAACAGAACACGTATTTGGAGAAATTTCATTTATGAATATCGATAACAACATTTCTGCATTTAAACAAGTTCACTCCAGACGAAGACTGTTCTGTTGAAGGAACAATAATTTCCAAATTATTACTGTGTTTATTGTTTGATAAGATTTGCAAATTCTTGTCTCTCCGAATTTTTTAGCTATTCGTTTTTTATTTTCTATAGATTTTTCTGTATACACCTCAGCTACCGTATTGCTTTTCAGCATATTAATGCGTTTTCTAAAAACTAAAAGAAATTAAAAATATATTTGTAACAAAGTGTCAGATTGCCATATCAATAAATAATTGCTATTACAGAATCACTGCTTTAATTTTAAATAAAATATTCGCCAATTGTCAAATAAATTAAATCGAAATATCATTCAAATTTATCAATATTTGCAGTTGTTGATAATTCTTGGTAGTTGTACAAAAAATGTATTTGCGGTTACGGTCTCAGACTAACGCCTTAGTCTTGCAACCTACCACGGTCATATGTTAATTTTGCCTTTATCTCACTTATTAAATAACTATTATAACATACCGTTTGTCTCAAAATAAATCTAAACAAATATTTTAAATCTAATTTACAATATCAAGTGCAAAAGTTAAGGTTTGAAAAATCATAAAATAAACAAAATATTGCACAATTTAAAGCACCTTTAACTTATCTCGTTAAAAGAGATGGGAAGGACACACCATTTAACAATAACAATAATTTTGAGTATTAAACTAATTTTTAGGTGTTTGCACTTGTGTAAATTTAGCTCCTCGAACTTAGAAGAGCCTTAAGAACTTTTCCTATACTGTCTTCAATGCTCGTCCCAATTAGCAAACTAAGAAATAATAATCATTTAGTAAGTCATATTAACTTTTTATTATTATTATTATTATTATTATTATTATTATTATTATTATTATTATTTATTGAATTTGAATGAGAATAAAGCTATAAAAGTTTTAAAAAAAGTTTAGGAGCGTGTCGCCATGGCCACTGGTATACGTTTCAGTTCAGTACAGAAAATTGCACAGGAAATGAAGTCTATCGAGAATGGCGAATCATCGTCGTTTTCAACGTCTAACAAAAAAATTATTAAATCAGCGCCTAAGTCTAATGTGGACGACTGTGGCAGAGGGCTGCTTAGAATTCTAACTTTGCGAAGAATATACCGGAAATTTAGCCAAGAGTCAGGCTATAATGTACGACAGGATTTTCCCGGGAGAAAAACAAAAAATAACAGAAAACTGCTGATGGAAAAATCTGAAATACAACAACTGAGAAGAAACTTCTTAAGAAGCATAAAGCAATTCCGGACAGAAAAGAGATCTATAATCTATATGGACGAAACGTATATCCACTCATCTCACACCCACGTCAAAAGTTGGAATGAAGGTTTCCATGTACCGACTTCAAAAGGACAAAGACTAATTATAGTGAATGCAGGAGGCGAAAACAATTTGAAAAATGAGTTATCGAAAAGATGAAATGAGGGAGTGGTTAAGAACACGAAATATACCATTTACAGATAACATGTTAAAAATAAACTTGTACAGTGTAATAAAAGTTCATAAACCACAGTACAAAATATATGAGATCGACAGAATAATGACTGCTCACGGACATACAGTTCTAAGACTGCCCCCATATCATCTCGACTTGAACCCCATTGAATTAGTGTGGGATCCTTAAAACAATACGTTGCTTAAAAAAGCGTAGAGTTTAAATTACTGTTTAACAGTTGTGTGACATTTTCTGAAGCAGAGCGGAAAAAACGATGTGAACACGATAAAGACTTCAAAATGTTTTTCATGGAGAAGGAACCAGCATTAGATTTAGTAGTAGACGAGTTAATAATAAATTTACAAAAAGATAATGAAAGTGATTTTGAAGCATATGATTCGGATTCTGATAGTGACCTGTCATGTATTGAACATCTTTAAAGAGGTTTTATATTGTTATATTGTATTATAATGTGTCCGAACTCAACAAATTTACGTTAATTCTCTCAGTAAGCAATCATTCTCCTTAATGTGAAATAATTATATTCTGCTGCTATTATTTCAATTATATTGTAATTACCTATATAAGCCCTTAAAATTATACCTGTATATTTATTTAATCACCTTCTTGATATTTCTTCCTAAATAAATGTAGAAATTCCAACTTATTATGATGAAATAAATAAGTGCATCCTTTTCCCTTCGAATGCTGCCTCACTTTTTCTTCTGCGCATCGCCAGCGAATCTCACACTTTTTCCTATCCTTGATGAACTGTACATGGAAGATTATTGGAAGGACTAAAAATATTGTAACAGTAGTTATGTCAGTTTCATACATGGAAACTTTATAAATGAATATATTATCTATTACTTACGCGAAGCATTCAAATAACAAATTCTTGTCTTCTACAATAATTTAATACAATATCAGGGAGTTAAAGATCCTGTTACATGTTACATTCTTTCCTCAAACGTGATACAAACAGGTCAACTGTGATAAATTTCTGTGTTTGCAGTTACAAAAGAAAACTGTCTATAAAGTTATACGGTAATGAAAATTGCATGCAATGTGATGAAATCTTTGGCGGTAATCTGATATTACAGAAATTAATCAGTCGTGTAACAGACAAGTTTTCGTCAGTATCAATATCAAATGAGAAACAGTTAATTACTAAAATTAAATTACGTCACTTTGCTTTATCTGCTCGAAATAGAATAGGTGGATGCAGAAATTAATGAACTTTCTTAAATAGAAAAAATATTTATTAAGAATGTTTTTAAAAGAATAAAACACAATCATTTCTTGTTTTGGAGTAGAATACCAAGGTGATAATCGTGATTGGATGGAAAACATCATCACGTGGACATTTCTGCAGTCGGGATCCGTGAGACTTTTATTTAGTTCAGTTTTAGATAATAAAATAATGAAATAATAAAATAATAATAATAATAATAATTTATTTTCATTTTATTAAAAAAAACAGTATTGTTTAAATACATATAAAAAAGTTAATTTATCAGCATCAATAATTTATCAAAAAAATGTAAACGTAAATGTTAATAATTCATTCTGAATGTTACATTTTAAATGCCATACGTTATAACTGGGCGTTCAACAACATTAATATATTTTAAAAAAATATGAATTTTTAGTATAATTACATTCATTTTCTATTAAAAACATATATTACCGTAGATATGTTTACACGGATGAGATAGTAAGACTTGGAGATTGATTGCCATCAATCTGATATCTCTTTTTGTTTCTTATAGAAAAAAGTGCTTTCATAGAATTTTCCATAAAACCAAATAGTATTTTTTGTAGTCGAAGGAAAAACAACTGTAGTGCTTATTTAAAATTATCTGAAAAACTTTGTGTAGTGAATATGTCTCGCCATCTGTCAAAATTGGAGCGATATTTTTAAATTTAGTACAGAATATTATTAATTATTACAATAGTACGTGTTCATCATCATTTTGGAACAAACCGGTATCACCGAAATATGATCTTTAATATATGCTAAGATTTATTGTAAATAATTGTATAAAGAATTTTCCAAATCATAATTATAAAAAGGAAAAATTGAGAAATAAAAACTGGATAAAAAGCAACAAATTGTCTCCATACTTTGCAAATTTGATGAAGATATTGTGTATTCCTCTGTTCTATATGGAACCAATGAGACCATCGAATAGCAATGTATTTGAAGTTCATCATTTCCGGTTCATTAATCATTGAAAAGCTGACGGGATCAGGTCGAAGGAACTGTCTTGCACGCACGTCAGCGTTTCTCTCATTACAGTCGTTTTTGTGCCTTTCCGTGTCAGAAAAGGAATAACGAGTGCCGAAAATCACAAAAGGTTCATTCTACGCTCGATATTATGGCTTTTATGTGAAAGAAAACTTGGTATTGTGTTTATATCGGAGGATTAGATTTACGACCGTAACGAACATTTTCTATTTTCTGCAGATATACACCAGCATTTTACTAAAAATATATAATCGAAAGTAAAACGAATAGAATAAATTTGGTTTTATGAATCAACTTGCACCATCAGGTTCAAAAACATCGGTATTGTATCCACCCACTCTCCTGCTGGTTTTATATTTTTAATAATTTTATGCTTTTCATATTTGTATTAATTTTTATCTCTAATAATTTCCTGGATATAACCTTACTTTTATTTTTGTTTTTATACAGTTGGATTTTTACAAGTTCACCCGTATTTCACTCATTATATTCAAACGCAATAATATAAATGTTTCACTTAAATCCTGGGTTCAATCTATATATATCACATATACATTTTGAACGGTCATACTATATTTTTATAATGGATTTAGGGTGTGCGACAGATTTTGCCCAGATTTAAATATCACATCAACTAATGCTTCATTCTACTAATTTATTACTTTTTGATCGCTGTATCCATCTTGGCTAATATATTTATTATAATATGACTTACAATTGGCCAAACTTAATTTAATAACATTTCAAATCAATTCAATAGTATTAAAATCGCAATATTTCATGTTCCTGTTCCGTACAAGTACTTCTATGACATGTCAAAATTTTAGTTATTCTGGCATTGTTAATTTTTAAGCAAAATTGTTAATTTCTTACTTACTTAGATGCACTTATACTCCTTAACAGAAAGAACCTATTTATCAACTTAGGGAAATAGGTTAAAAATTTATAAAATAATAATATATATCTTACAATCAGTTTTTGTAGTAGTTTCAACTCAAAATACGTGAAATATAGGTAAATCTCTAATGAAAATAAATAGGATGGCAGCTGTAAATAGATAGATAACGTTAGATGATCACATGTATTAGATACGTCTCTTGCATTCTTATTTTTTTAGTGTTTTTCATTTATAATTTAGGATAATAAAAAGATAGCGCTTTGATTAAAAGACAAATGTTAAATAATCTTGATGATGTTTTTACTGCACAGAGAAAAATATATCCCATTAAGACACGTATTTTATTACTTGAAAGATGAGTGAGATTTGGCTAAAGTTGTAAAATCTCACTGAAAGTAAAATTTAACCATTACTCGATGTTGTACAGAACATTTCCAGTGTTTAATTTAGATAAATATAAATGATTTGCAGTTTATGTATATTTCTTAAAAGGCACGTATTTCGGTGTTTACAATTTTCGTCTTTATTTAATGTGACAAGTCGATCTTTCATTTCCGAAAGTAGCTTTCTTTTATAAAATTTATATCAAACTGAAATACAAAAAAACGGAACAAGCTCTCTCGCTGGCAATCTAGGGGTGCTCTTGAGAAAAGCTCGTTACTTTTAACGACCCTTCCTATCTAACCTTATTACGTTATATTGTATGATGATGAAACTGTTGATTAAATTTACCTACCTATCCAAAAAGCAACACTTACTTCTCAGCCTAGTACCTTCTACATCCGAGTGATGCCCTTAAGCGCGTTTTCTTATTTCTAATGACTCATTTTATTGGTGGTTTTTCCGGCACACAATTACTATTTTCAGGGAAAATATTTAAGGGATTGCATACTTTAAGCTAATAAGTGGAAATTGCTTTCCTAGAATTAAGTTAAGAAAATATAGTGAAACATTTTCTTTGCCTATTTTTAAGACATTAGAAAACTATTTAACATAACCAACGCATTGTACAACAAAAATAAATATTAACCGAAACAACCATTTATAGTGAACCAGTCAGTATAGATTTTAACAACAAATCCATAAAAAAGAACTACTCCAAATATAAAACAAAATAAACTACCAAACGTTTTATATAGTTTTAACGTACCTTTCATTAGCCATGAAAAATAAATTTTATTTTATACCGCCTCCACTGTAAATCCTTAAGCTAAGGTAGCAATGGGAATTCAATTCTCACACTAAGGAGGAAAATTGAATTCCAGCTTTTCGTAGATCTATGTACATATGGTGCTGCTGCAACCAGGTTGTGTAAACACCGCTCAGAATAGCAAATCAGCATAACACTGAATGGTGCTGCAAGTCGTCGTCTTAGATAAGAATAAATGTAAAATGTATAAATTTAATATTAATTTTTGTTAAAATTTTATCTAAGAATAAGATGTTGATCTCAATTATATCTTTGAGAGATCTGTATATTCTAAGGCAGTTTTTTATTATTTTTATATTTTGAGTTGGTCGGAACTAATCTCCAATATTTTATTCTTTAAGTACACTTTTTCTCGGAGCAAAACTAATCAAATTTACAGAATCAATGACAGAATATTTGGTGGTAAAATAAGTGGTTAAAATACGAAAAAACAGTGAGGAAAACAAATAAAAAAATTATTTTCTAGATATGCATACTGAAATAACTTTTTTGATGAAAAGAATTATAGAAAAATTATTATGTAGTTCACTAGAAAAAATACTAGAATTAGACATGTAGTAGAATATTGCCATCAATAACAATAAACCCAAAGAGGGGAAAACTATACTGAATACATTTATAAAAATTTTCACATGTAAAAGAATACAAGAAAAGTAAGAAGCATATGAAGAAAAAAATCGACAGATCAAGAAAAACGTTGAATTGGGATTTAACATATATTATTTGTATTAACCAAAACTAAAAACTCAAAATTTTTATTCTTTCGGTTAATCCACTATACCACATTTGAGCCCAATGGAGAACCTTCTTCGTATTATTTATATTTTGAATTCGAACATAAAGAAGTTGAAAAAAAATAGGTTTTTTGATAAGGTATTAATACATTTTTATTTTACATCGTTTATTCTCAAAGTTATATCGTATGGAAAAAATTATTAGATTTTTATGATATTCTCATATAGAATTATAGATAATTCAAGATATTTTATATAAACGATGTCTGAAGTAATCTCGACAGTATTCTGGTAAAGTTTAAAATAAAAGGAGAGAAAAAAATACAAGATACTCGAGTTCGAATCTCTACGGAAAAAGAACGCATAAGAAGAAAACTAACAAACCCTCTAAATGAAGTTTAAGAATGTGAAATCCCTTTTTATTTCATAGCAGAACTTTGTTCAGATCTTTCTCGAGACTCGGTGTTTTTAAATTCAGTGCGTACACTCTACAAAGTTAGCGCCCTAAAATAATAAAGAAGAAATGGTCTTTTGTTGGAAATTTATTCAGTTATTCTTGACACGAAAAGTAGCTGAATCTCTGTCTTGTACTTTTGTCTCTGCGTTGAGTTTTTTAATATCTTACCGTAAGTTGCAGATTTGAGAAAATACCGTAGTTGAAGATGATTAAATTATTAATCAGGAAAGCGGGCCTTATGGAATTTCTAACAGTGTATATTTCACCGCACTAGGCAATTCTGTAACATATTTTCCGTATGACCTTGTTTATTTAGATAACAATATTGCAGTGGCTATTTTTGATTATGTGTAATATTTCTCAAGCCATAAAATGATTTTCATATCCTAGCAAACTCTTTGAAATTTTTAAAGAGTTTAAAATGAGTTTGCTTGGGAATTTAATTTCTAATAATTATTTTGGCATATTTTTTACATACCCCAAGATCGTATGGACAAAAACTTCTTATACGTCGTAAAATTTATGAAAGGAATGTAGATAAAATATTTACTTAATTTTAGGGTTTGAAACAAAAAGGTGTATTCTCTAAGATCACAAAATTCTAAAATGCTTAATGCATGTATAACAAAAAAATGGATAAAATAAAATGTTTTATGTTCATAAGCTAGATTTTAGAAAATTACCATTTAGGTACTGATTGTAACAAACATTGAAGCCGTTTTTAATATTTTATGGCACTGGTGTTAACCAAATGCCCAAATCTTTATTTGTTTAGTGTCTTTTATTATAAATGTGTTCTGTGTAGGCTTTGTTACTGTTTCTCGACGACACGTTAGGAACAGCTCTGTTAATTTGAATCCAACAGTGAATGCGTAATATTAACTGTAGCGTAAAAGCAGCTTTCATGAAAAATATTTGTTCAAAATTCAAGTGAGTTTTAAAGAGGAAAATTTTATTATTTCAAAATATTTTCAAAATATTTCTTTGTACTTCTTATTTATAAAAGTAATGGTAAAATTTCAAACTCAACGAAATATTTACTTATTCAATGTATTGAAAATTGGGCTACAATGGAAATTTCCACTTTAGTCCCAAAAACAAAACAAACAAATATCTATGTCACTTTTCTATTAAATTATCCTTTTCTTAATTTACGTACCTGCATTATATTCTAAAAAGCAATAATTAAAAGTAAATCACCCCTAAAAGCACACCTGGTTCTAAAAATCTCGTAAACATTTCATTTTGTTCCTAATAACATCATAACATATATTCTGAACGATTTTTGAGAGAGTTAATTATAAATTAGCGTCTCGCTAATATTTTTTACCCTGAAAATTCTATCAATCAGTGTCACATGCTTTTCGTCCTTATAGTTTTTAAATACCAGTACCAGTTTCGACTTTTGGACGATTTTTCCGTTGGTAAGGAACTTTTTTTTCTCAAAGCGAGATCAATGACATTGTTAGGAATTTTGGCCTTCTAAGGTTGATGAATTGCTGAGTTTGTTAAAGTCAACAAAAAGACAGTGAACGATGATTATAGAGAACTTTATCTGTGTCCATTACGTGAAACTCTAAAAATCAGTAACTACATAATACAAGTGACAATTGGTAATTTGATACTCTTAATTATCTTCAGTGAATTTTGGAAATTTTGCGTTTCATTTTCTACTCCAATTACTAAGTATATAACCAACCAGTAACCTGAAACCATATGTAGTATCAGACAAAAATTGAAAACTTCATTTTTGTCCACTAGTTGTAATCAACACCAGAATTAGTTTTAAATAGGTACTTATTTAACTTTAAATAATCATTTATTATAAAATATTGAAAATAAATGTTTTCTTCCAATATTTCTTATAATAGTGCAATAATTGTCGTAAAATTTCACAAAAATATATGGAACTGTTTTTGGTTTATGTGAACAGACAAAAATTAAAGTATACAGATTCAATTGAACTTATTATCTTAATATTAAGTAAACATTTAACCTATGAAGTTTGTTCCTTTTAATTTCGAATTTAATATACAGAGTGGTCCACTTGTAATGTAGTCTTTTTTTGGTATATCATATTTGGTATCTGTCAGTTTATTTTCCGTTAGAATACCCATCTGATACGCCTCTGGTAATTTTTTAAATATTGTCATATGGGTTTATTTTTAAATTTTCGGGCGCAAGCAGAGTTTTGGCCCCACTAAATTAAATTGTTAATATTTTGAGGGGAGAGTATAGGATAAAAGGGCAAGAGGACTCTTGGAGCTCCCTCTTGACCGTTTTTCCGTTACGCCTAAAGAAGTTTACTATTGTACAGAAAGTGCAGTTTGAAAAGTGTTTTGTAAAGAAGGTTGCTTTTTTTGGGGTAAAAATTCAATCAACCATGAAACTTTGTTTTAATGGAAATGTACGAAACAATTTTCAGACGAAATAACTCGTTACTTGCGATTTTGTAACAAAAAATCATGCATTGTTATGTAAATATATTTTCATTGCTAATTAAAATTTGACTAGAAAAAGCCAGCAAACATTTGTTGCATCTATTAAATTTTTATTTCCATTAACGTTATGGTTATTGCTAAATTTTTAAACATTTTCTGTTTATATTATTGTAATGCACTATTTCCCCATAAATTTAACCCACCGCAATTTATTATTTTATATTGCACGTTTCCACATCTATTCGTATGCGCGACGAGAAAAATTCAATATACTTTCTTTTAAAACCGGACATGTCCTGTGCTCTGGTCCATGTGTACAAAACAAAAGCAATGTTGCCAAAGTAGTTTTGATTGAGATGGTATTCATTTCTCTCTCTGTTTAATTAATCAAATCAAATTAATCAGTGAATAAGTACCGCTCAGATGAATTACAACCTGTTAAAATACTTCCTTAGCCCTTGAAGATCACTACAAAAATCAAAATGAAGTTCAGGGTGATAGCAGGTTCTTGTTTAGTCTGATTCACAGCAATTCATCAACCTATTTTGAAAGACCAAATTCTCTAATCATGTCATAGAGCTCGCTTTGAGAAAAAAATTGAAGTCCCTCACCAACAAAAAAATCGCCCAAACGTCCAAACTGGTACTGGTATTTCAAAACTATAAGAACGAAAAGGTGAATTAAGATTTGAATAAGATATTTTTTCTTTATTTTTTTGTACTGAAACCATCACATTTACCGAATGAATATAGCAGTCGGTTTTGTTATTCACCCTCATCATAAAAATGCCAAACCAAAATAAGTGTTTTTTACCCATAAACTACAAACGAAGATCTTCCTCGACATTTCTGCACATATTATGAGGAGACCAGACTTTTTCTTGGTCCCCAAAAGTTTCAATTTGAAATTAGCAATAAACACTTTCTCCATCAAATAACTTGAATTCTAACCCATAAAAAAGTAGTCAGAAGAAATAATACAACCTCTTGAAGCCGAGGGATTCTCTAGAATATTTAATTTTTTGGTTGCATCGGTCACTGCTTGAGAGAGCGTTGGCTACACAGATGAATAGTAAACAACTAGAAACCTAATTGCTGAAAGCTATGACAATGTCCCGAATAGTCTCGAACATGTCAAGAGTATTCTAGTAAGGGTCTCGATTTTTCTGGAGCTATCAAGAAAACAAGAAAAGGATATAATTGGGGAAAAACTGAGAGTAGGAAGGTTAGGGAAATCCAAAACTCCATATAAATGAAGTAAAATCACTGTTAGTCACGTTAATTTGTATTTTTAGGTAATTCTGTGAATCAATATAATCTATATAAGTTATGCCACCCTTCCTCTGTAGCCACTCCATTCTGCTCATTTTCTCTTTGTATTTATTCTTTTTTTTATTATATATTAAATGAAAGCAAGGTATCACTTTTGAATTGGATTTTTAGAAAGCTCTTAATTTTATGTTAAACCGGAGTTGAATTCTAAATGAAATTACAAACGCGGTTTTGCTACAAACTCACTTACATTATCAAAATAAAACGTATACTAAGGTTTGAAAGATAATGATAACTGAAAAAAGCTTAATAAACAAGTAAAGCAAATATTTTTATATTGAAACAGAACGATTTTCAATCTAAGCCAAGCTTCTACGTTTCAAGCGAAGCTACTTGGTGTATACAAATTAACGGGGACTTGAAAAGGAAGTTATAACACCCGCTTTGATTTCTAATTTATGCACAATGATTTGAATAATAGTGTACAGCATCTTGACTTGCCGTTAGAAATAAAATTAACAATTACGTTACGATCGTTTGCTTCCGAATATATTGTCACTGATTCTCCTCTTCCCGGTTCCGTGCATGATAAAGTAGACAACGGTCTCAAATCCTTATTCATGTCACGATGTTATCAAACTTCAACTCTGAAGATTCAATTACATTCTAATAAATATAGTGAAGCTCGCAGTTTGCTTACACACATGATGTATCGTGTTGCTGATACGTGCTTCTGGCATATCAAGTGAACGACATGTCGATACACAAAATTCTGATGAAAAGCCTTTGTTTACGTTGTACGTTGAAAGGGTACCAGTCTATAACGGCCCTCTAATAAATGGCTGGTCGTTAATGATGTCCTTAATTAACTTTTAGACCTGCAGTCGACATTTTAATGCTCTATCTAACAATTATTTTGCATTGCACTGTAGTTTTTTTAACCGCCTATAATTTCTCTAAATGAATATACTAGTATTCAAATGAAAACCACTGAAGTTTGAGATAGAGAAAGGAAGATAAATTCGTCAAATATTTATTAAACTTTTAGCTGGCAAATCATTTAGCCGTGATTTGTTTCAAAATTTAGTTATACTCGTATAAAAAATTATGTAAGTTGTTATTATTTGTTATTCTTGTTTGATTGTAGCCAATCAGAATCGATGCAAAAATCATGTTGTAGGTTCATCAATTATTTAATAAAATAATTAGATAAAGCTTACGTGTAAGAGCCTTTGGCTAATCGTCGCAAATCAAGACATTTTTTTAATATTATTATAATTCATTCTTGTTCAGGAAATTGTACAATAAACACAATAAACTGAAATTAAGAACTAAATTAGAATGTAAATTGCACATAAACCATAACAATAATATGTAACTATTTTTAATTTATATTCCAATGCAAACTAGTATGCTCTGTTAATACTTTTCTTACACTGTTATGGTAATAATTTTATAATTATTTCACCTCATGATGGAGTTTTTAGACAAAAAGAAAGCTTGAAACAGTGAACCAAGAATGTACTTTTTATATAGGATACTTAAGTGTTGAGACTAAGTTCAGAAACAATTTATTTACATTAAAATATGCAAGCCAAGGTCTATGACATAATAACACATATTTCTTCAATGTTGCTTGTTTTTTGCAATTTTTCGCCAATTTCTTACTCCCAATTTTTCCAAATTCTCATCCACCATTTGCAACCACTTTACATGAGGTTTTCTTGTTCTTTGGATGTTTAATTTTTTAATCTCGACACATGTTTCTTGGTTCCTTGCGTTTAAATGGCTCCATCAATCACTTGTAAAAAGCACCCAAGCGATATAGCAAATAATAATAATAATAATAATAATAATAATAAACATGTTAATTCCTTCCTCGGATGCACTCTGAGATCTGGTTTCTGGAATTTACTCGTAGAGTGAGTGAATTATAAGGAAAGCTTTATTACAATTTTTTATTTTTCTCCATCCTTGGCGTCTGATTTTCAAATTTTAATGAATATATAAATTTCGTCAAAAATTTTTTCAGCTTAAATGCAATCTGACTTAAGAGATTTTAATTATCAGATGTTAAGTTAGCAGGAAACCCAATCTCTTAGACTTCCTGTTTAGATATTCAGCACGCTCGAGTCAGGTCAGTCATAACAGTCAACATAACTTTTATCAGATTTGTATGTTTCTCAACATTTAATAGTTTTTAAATATTTCTGCCGTGTAGTGTATCTACTCTCTGTTTGGAATAGGTCCAATTTATATGTAGACTTATTTAAATTTCGAATGTAATTTTAAACAAAATGCAAAGACGAGCGTTGAATAATACTCATTCAAGCTTCTCCTGTAAAAAAGTATCAGCTTTAAGAAAACTCTGCCAGAGTAGGTACGTTTACAAAAAAGTTTCGCTCACAAAAGAGTAAATCAGAGTAAATCCGGGCCTGAAGTGTAGACGACTAAGACAAATTACTTTCACGATGTACATCCTTTTGCTCAAGGAAGCTCGCCATTTATCAGACGAACCATTATTCTGGAGAGATGTCCATTCTCAGTTAACCAAATGCAAACATTTTCACGACGAGATTGACTCAAACAACAATGAAAATTTTATGTTACATTGTATTCTACTTCACCCTATAATACTGATGAAGTAAACTACTTACACAAGTATCTTTATTTCTTTGAACAGCTTTAATTTATATTTTAACGAAGTTTCCAAAAGTGTATTAAAATAATATTTTCCAGAAAGTAAAATATCCACATTGATAAGGAGACTGTTAGGATTTTTTATATTAGAGACTGATCATCATCTTCCAAAATATATGTAATATCTATTGGATTAGTATGTACAAGTTGACTGACCTCAATTAGTTTACTGATACCATTTACTCGTCTCACTATATCTCACAGTCTTGTTGAATTGATCACCCATACAATAATACAAATTAATAAAAATATAGGTGTACGTATCAATTTAATTCTTCCTTTTTATAGGCAAATTTGATAGCGGTTTGGTTAATAGTTTTCTTCTGAAGGTCACAATGGATGTCACGTGTTTTAGCCATACCAAGTCCGTCTTATTCTGGAATCGTAAAATGATTTCAGTGTTACTCTTGCTGACAATTTTATACCGTGAGTCTATATAGGTCTCAATATTTGCTTATAGAGAATCGATTTGTTATACGTAAGTTTCTTGGAACTTTGTTCTATTAGTAAATATAAAAATATGTATTTTGAAACCTAGCAAGTTTCATTTTATTAACTATGTTAGGAGGATTTTCTCTCTGAATTATCGTCTCACTCAACACAAGAAGTACTAGAGTACTAGTCAGAATTTAGATACAACGCTTCTGTAAGCGAATCTATCTCTTGAGCCTAAGGTTCTAAATATGCTCTTTATTTATAAAAGTACCAACTATATAAAAATAAATTTAAACGAGCTTATATAATTTTAATTTATGTTTTTAGAAGTTATTTTTTCGAAAAATATAATTGATATGAAACAAATAATAAAAATAGCTCATTTCCCATAGTTTGTAGGCATACAATTTGTGACATTTTGAGGACAATGCGTGATCTCGCGTGATAGTTGATCTAATCTCGTCTCCTGGTTTTCATTTATGAGTATGAAAAGATTTTTTATAATGCTACGTAAATTTAAATATATTTATTGATTATTATATTAAACTCACTTTTGGATCACCCAATATTTCTTTAGTCCTCTTCCTCTCTTCCTCTTCACTTATTCATTCATGAACCTGAGGTATATGCGAGATAGCTATTATTATTTCTATAAATAAAGTTAATAACCAAATTCGATCGAATATTTTTTTTCTTAATCGTACCTTTATGCAAATATATTCGTTTAATATTAGTGCGGTTGGATGCCAATAAGAAAATACCCTATTATTTTATTATTTTTATTAAAATTATTTATAATAATATGGTAATAAAAATGCCATTAATGAAAATCCACAATCAAGAAATATATTTTTCTCAATCATATAATTTTTGAGTAATACAATTTCTCTTTGCTGAAGAACAAAGGATGATTGTTTCGTTTAAGGATAAAAGAAAAAGGCTGCAGATGTTACTGTAGGTTTTAGTTTATTTTTAAAAACAAACACGAATTCTAGGAAATACCAGTCAGACGTGGTAGAGATCGGTTTACGCTCCTGATCGAGTGCGCCAATTGACAGATTGTTTTCTGCCATTTGAGAAACAAACATCTGAGTCGAATTTATCAATGAAAAGAAGTTTATTCCGTGGATTAAGATCATTTGTATTTTAGAAAGTAAATTATATATCTTTGCATAGCATAAACAAGCAGTCTATATGACAATATTGTAATAGGAAATATAATTTTGAATTGAATAAAAATATTTTTTTTAATATTAAAAGAAAGTAATTGGGCAACAAATTTGCAAACGAAAGGATACAGAATTCTAAAATAAAATAAAATAAAATATAACAAAATATAGAATAAACAAATCAATATATATATTCCCAGGGTGGATTTTTTTTGGTAATTTAATTGAATCAACCTTGTTACAGTTCTCAAAATTTTCTTCATCAATCAATTATTTACAAAATTATTTGAAAGTAACTGAGTATATATAACATATAAATTACCAGCTAAATTATTTGAAATAATTGTCATTGACTGGCAAAGATATTAGTTCTTTTCATCAGCATTTCAATGTGTGTTTATAAGCAAACTTATCACAAATTTAAAATAAAATGTGTGTATTTTTGTAGGGTTGAGTTTTTATCAATAAAAAATCTTTTCAATAATTAATTGTCGTTTATGGAAAGCTGCGAGTCTTGTCGGCTTTCAGAAAATGCAGACAGCTGTATCTTTCAACCACAAAAATTTCAAAAAAGTAAAGAAATTGCTGATTTTTTCACTTTAAAAGTGAGGGAAAAAAAAACTTCACTACACAATTTTACAACTATACACAGTTTTATAATTTGGTCATGACTCCTTATAATATACGGAAACGTGAGGTTATGTTATCGACAAGATACCTGAATTATCCACTTATTAATCTAAGTAAAGTGTAATTTTAATCAAGTTTTCTATTAGACGGCAATTTCCGAGAAAGAACTGTCAAAATTTTCCACACTTTTAAAACTTATAATAAAAATACGTTCTATCAGCAATTTTACAACATCAGAATAAAAAAAAAACAACTCAAACATGTAGTAAATCAATGAATTCATTAATTTCATATAATAAAATGGTTGTTGGAATATTTTTAGTTTCTAGATAAGAATACAATATAAATTATAATAATCCCTTGAGGCCTTATTAGGAAATTATTTGACTTTATTCAATAAGTATCTATGATATGCTAAAAATTAAAATTTTCTTGAGTGAATTTAGCTCATTTTTAATTTCGATTCCTTCTTTCGGCGTTAGTCAGGATTTACTTTACCTTTAAGTTGTTAATTTGATCAGAAGATCAATCTCTTTTTATTTTATTTTATTACAAATTTTATCATACTTTAGAAAAATAGTTGCTTTGTCAAAATCTGCAAAAATATACAGGGTGTCCCATTTAAATGAAAAAAGTAGAGGGTATTTCGGGTTAAACCGGAAGTATATTATTAACAAAAAAATGGACATCAGATGCATTTTGGCCCATTGCACTTACCTACAAAATTTCATAAATATCCATTTCTTTTTAAAGATATTTACTTGGTTCCATATTTTATCCCAACCCTGTATTAAGAATTATACACCCAAAAATACTATGTGTTTATGTATAATACAAATAAATAATACTATAGAAAGTACCAATGTTATGTAGTTAAATGTTGTTTAGTTGTTTATGCCATTATTTTTAGTGTATTTGAATGAGAAACGTAATTAATATTTGCGGCAAAGATGAAGAAGAAGCCGATTTTAGGGTTGTTTGTAAACGTTAAAACAAATATTTGTAACAGGAATTGCCAGAATTCTTGGCATGCGTCCCTTGGAACCGATTGAAATCAATTTTAGTGGAAATTTCCAACTCTCCTATACAACGTAAACTTTGCCGATAATAATCTCCATACCACTTTCGAGCAACATAATGATAACCATAGCCATAATCTTATAATCTCTTCCCGTTTATGGGGCTCCCTCAGTGACCTAAATATCCTTTTGTATTAAAAGTAACACGAAAACTTTGCAAAGCTTTCTTCCTTGCTGGTGAAAGTCCGCGTTGACTAGTAAAAGTTTCCCAACCTCAAGAAGAGCTTTTGTTAATATTTAAATAGTTTGCTGCTTTATTATTTGTCATTCGTTCGCTTTTAGTGAACAAACGGTTTCGATTTAATCCATTGTAGCAATTAATCTAGCTTTTTGAACATGAAAATCGATCAATTGGAACCAATTGTAATTACCTATCACATTAAATAGGAATTGATACAGAAGGACGTGATTTCCAGAACTGTCACTATGTAAGATTTATTATACGTAATGTATTACGAAATATTAATGTTTAAAACATCTGCACTAATTAAAAATGAAGGTTTAAAATAATTCAATAAATGAAAAACAACAACAATTGGCACGAAGCACGTACAAAAACGCGATTGCATTATAATTAATTCATACGTTATATATATTGTTTTAATGAGAAGTTGATAACGATATCACATCAAATTAATGCATTCAGTAAATTATTTTCAATATTACTTGTGGATAGTTGATATATAATCTTTAGTAATTACACAATTAATATTATCAAAACTTTTTTTTGTTAGGCATCTACTTAAGTCCAAAAATTAGAAGGAACTAGACATTAATTTTAAAATATTGGTTACGTTCGTCTCATTTTTAGCACCACATGTATAGCGGTAATTAGAGCTACTACTATGTATACTCTTTTGTAAAAATTTACGGTTAGGCAGTAATCAATAAAGATCATTGTGAATTATATTTTTTACTATGTAGGTACAATTATAAATGAGAATTAACAATTTTGTGTATTTTCCTTATCGGAAGAATTACTATTATAACTCTGGCCTTTCCGTAACTACAACAGCATATTCTCTTTACGTAAAAAAACAATTCTGCTCAAGAAATATATCCAGAATCCAGATAGCAAGAAATATTAATTACAAATATTTGTATATATTTTTTTCATTAATATGACCAAATTGTTTGATTGTTAGTAATAAAATGCTTTTAAATAAATTTCACAATTTACAATATATTAATAATTTCATATTCCAACGGGCTTTAATGCTTATCATTAGAAAATTATAAAATCGAAATTTTATTGAATCTCAATTTTAACAATAGCGAATTTCACTTTTAAATTCTCATGTTTTGCCTCTAAATCTGGACTTTAAAGTTAATGTTTCAATAAATCTGGTTTTTATATCAGAAATCTTAAAACAATCTTGTTTTATTTTAAATCCTGACTTAAAGCGAAAATATTAAAAATTAATTGTTTTTGTCCAGCTTCCAAAATCCCTTGATAAAAGTTTGGTTTACTTTAAATCTCGATATTTTAATGAATCTCGAATTTCAAGCATAAATGTTTAAAATTAATTGTGTTTATTTAAGATCTCGGTTTGAAGTCCAGATTTTGATAAATCTTGATTTTAATGAATCTTGTAAAAATATTTTGCTTTACTTTAAATCTCAACTTTAAAGCTCGATATTTGAATGAATCTTGAATTTTAAGCAAAAATATTAAAAGTTAATGGTGTTTCTTTAAGAATTCGATTATGATGTCCAGATTTTGATAAATCTTGATTTTAAAGTCAAGATTTTAATAAATTTTGCAAAAATATTTGAAAAATCTCCTGTTATACTTTAAATACCGACTTAAAGCTTAATGTTTTAGAGAGTGATTTTGATAATAAATATCTAAATAATATAAAATATAAGTATTCCTTTTACATTGAATATATTTAATAAATATTTCGTGCTATGAAGGACGAGCAACTTGCATCGAGCAATATATACTGAATAATAAAAAAAATTAGTCTATATTTTTAGATTGTTGCATTGATTAACTGTAACTTGTATACTAAAAATGTTTACTATCTACTATTTTAATGTTCTTTCTTACTGTGAGCACTTAAGAGCTTATACATTAAAACAACCAGATAAGCCACATTACGCAAAATACCTCATTGACACCAAACACAAACCTGCACTTAATAACACAATGGAAACAACAGTGGAAGTACTTCATATAAGTAACAAGAAAGCATACTTGACTTCAAGCAAACTAAATGGTCCGGATTCTAACGCCGTCTATCTTGGCCAGACCCTTAGAAATTTTAACATAAGGTACAGTGAACATTTACGATCTTATAGATTAAAACAACAAGATAAGTTACATTACGCAAAATACCTCATTGACACTAAACGCAAACCTACCTTTAACAACACAATTGAAACAATAGTGGAAGTTCTTCATATAAATGACTTGATTTTTGGAGGAATATGAAATAAAGAAACACCTAAAATTGAAACAATTAATTTAAGTATTCGTAATTTTAGATATTCTCTTTAGAATTATTGTAGCTATGGCTGTTTTTATTATCTTAAGTTTTAATTCTATAAATCTGGAAATTCAAGAAAATGCTTTTAAAAAACGTACAAAGAGGTCTAATCTGGAATATTGACAAAAGCTGTTGAGAGAGAGAATTGACACAAATATCGTTCCTTTCCGCGTTGTAACTCGATACCAGAGTCCCCTCCGTTCCTTTATTTCAGCAATATTATCTTATTTTGGTAAATAGGCTTTGAAAAGATAAGATCTCCCAAATGATTCAGTGTAACAGAGAGAAAGTAGGGAAAGACAAGGAAAGATAACAAAGGTTAACTATATTGCCTCCCTTTGGGGGACGGACTCGCCTGTATAGAACGTTATCTAATAACTACCAGACTAACCCAAAACAAATTAATTTGCGGAAAAGATATCACAGAAGTTTGTGTCCAAAGTGTCGTATCGTAAATGTTTGTTTTGATCTGTCAAAACAAACAATCTACCAACCGTTAGAACTGTAATATATCCAGATATTGATAGATACACAATCCTTTTGGAAAATTTCTAAATGAACTAGATAGACAATTGATTTATAGGTGACGTGTTTACGCTTTTAGTGACTGTAGAATAGTGTTGATAATGTAATGGTCGAATTATATTGACTGAACTTGATTTGTTATTCAAATAAAATAATTTGATGTTGTAGTAGGTATAGTTGTGTCTAAGAACGACATTAATTGAATGTAAAACTATTTTCAGAAACGTATTTTTCTTTGGTTTAATGCCTATAATTTTAATTAAATATACCAGAAATGTTTCTTTTGCACTATTTTATAGGAATGAAAATTGTATCTTGAAAAAAAATGAAATTAATAATATTAACCATTTTGTTTTAATTAATTAATTAATTTTTACAGGCATATAAAATAAGCACTAAAATTTTATTTTAAGCCACCTTTAATAGTTGTGGGACATTGAGGAAATATTTTAAAATAATAATTAATATGAGACATGTAAAAATGATAATAAAAAACTTTACGTAAGAAATATTTCTCTAGATAGAACGAATATTTTTAAAGATATTTGGCAACAATCTTGTGTATTTATATAAATTAGTCCAGTATTTATATTGTAATCTCTACTCAATGAACTATCATTTATCTAAGTATACTAATAAATTTCTATTTGTAAATGTACTAATTTCATCTCACCTAATGTTTGTATTACGCGTAGGTGGTTTATTAATCTTTCATGAACACATTTTTTACAAAAAAACTGGAAACCATCCAAATTATATGATGGCTTTTACCTTCGCATATATGCACACTTTATTTAAATGCAGTGATTCATATATACGTAAAAATTCATTAAGGAGGTATTTACAGCCGTAAACCTTTTCCTGTTTGCAACACAAATTTACTAAAATTACTTCAGAAACTTTTTAAAGATGTCAATTGATGTTTTCAGCAACTGTCAAGGTTGTTTTTCAAATAAATAATTAGCTTCGCCAAGTTTTAACTTTATGTAATGTTTACAACATATTGGGAGTGTAATTTGTATAATTAAATTACCTAAATCGTTGCATCTAATTAAAACGTGGCCATTGTTAAAAGTGTTCTTCAAATAATATTTTTAAGTAGTTAATAAACATAATGACGTTATTACAAGAGACAGTAAAAAATTACAATATTCATGAAGCATACAGGATGTCGCATTTTATCGAAGTGAATATTTAAATTGTAGTTATTCTTGATATAAAATAAAATAGAAGAATGAAGTAAACGTATTCTAAGCAATATTTTGTTATTAAGAAACTTCTTCTGTGTTTTCTGTTTCAATACTTTCTCTTTTTTTTTTGTTTTTTCTGTCTTCCATACTCTATCTCGGTCTTTCCTTTTTTCTCTTTTCCATACCATTAGATTTTTCCACTTGTTTTGTTAGCCTTTCTGGTTAGCCTTTGTTTGCACGTGAACAAACCATTTCAATTCCTTTTATTTTATATGGCTATCGTTTTCTTTCGTATGTTATACAGGGAGGGATTTTGCTCCTACTGATATTTTCAGAGTTTGTGTGAAGGTTATAAGTGTATTTTTTACTTCCATAACTGTTTTTCCATTATTGCTGATTTTTATTACCAGGTAATCAATCGTTTTAACTTCCTCTAATATATTTTATCCCCATTAGTATTTTCTTCTCCTTCGTTTCCATTAATTATAACTTCCATGATAGTTTTGTATTCATTTCCATGTTCATGGTTTTTATTGTTTCATTTGTTTATCATTCTTTGTGAGTTTTTCTTCTCTTCGGCAATCAGTACTATGACATCTGTTTTATTTTTACTTTCTTATTTTTACATTCTTAACTATGTACTCGTATATTATAAATAGAAATAGACTCAAACTTTCGCCGTATTTTATTTTAATTTTCAAAACTGATACCACTATTCCATTGATTTTTACTTGGAACACAACCCCTTTGTTACCTCTATGATTTTTCTATTTACTTCAATAAGAAACAACTTTTTATTTTATTTGAATCATGGTTCATCTACATCATTTTTAAATTAAAACTTCCATTAACTACATAGGTATGTAGAAATGTGGTATAGGTTTTAATTAACATCGAAGCAATGTAATGATTTTTGAAAATAATTAAATTACAAGATAAAAGCTATGTGTTTCATCAAAGCTGACATCTATGTGAATCGGAATAATATTTTTTTTCCAATTTTTGGTGGCTCTTGTAATTGAGTGATAAAACAAATGTGTTATTAACGGCCACATAGATTATTTTTATTTTCACGTTGAATATTACGTTCATTTGCTTATTTATTTGTAAATCCTAAACATTATACAGTGCTTTCAGTTTAAAACTACCCAGTCGATATAACTTTTGATTTTACGTAAATTTAAGAAAACAGAAAACATTTGAAATTTTATATCAAGAGGTACATTTTTATAACATATTCAACTGTCACATGTCATTCCCTTCCCCTCAATAACGTTAAAAAATTGATTTAAAAAAGGAAAGAACTAAGCATGATACATCATTGAAATGGTATTTTATTGGTAATTTAGCAATATAACTATTATTTACTTTACTTATGATTTTAACGCCTTCTTGCAGGATCAAAAATTGTTACGTATTCCAAAGTGTGGCAGTTCATTTGAAGACTAATTTCATAAATAACTATAATTCACTACGTAGCATAAATTTATTTTAATTAGTTGCAATTAAAATTAAATAGATTTTATCTTAACTTTAATCTTAAGCAATGTTGTGCTACGCCTATGCTTATTTACATCAATTATGTTTTATTATGTTAGGCATTAAATTAGTAATAAAATTAGGGAAATGACGTATGATAGTTGAGGATATGTGAGGAAAATGTCCCCTTTGATATAAAATTCTATTTTTCTTGTATTTTCGTAAAATCCAAAATTATTTCGACTTGCTGATTTTCAAATGAAAACATAACATAAATAATTGCGCTTTATGTTTTGAATTACGTTATTATTTAGAGATCAGGCTTTTTTCTTAGTGTATAACTACCATATATTTTCAAAGTAAACCTTTACCAGTGCGTCAATAACACGCAATACACTCCGATATTTTTAAAGCAATTAAAAGCATTGCCAGAGTAATCACTATCTGTCTTTTAAACAGAAACATAATTGACTCACATCCAGTACACTGTAAGCAGAAAGTTGTACAAAAAAAATGATAAATTATATACACTTTTAATTTTAAAATTAACATAACTAGTGCAGTACTTTATTTCTCAACATAGTCTTATCATCTTGGTTGTTTTTTAGTTCAGTTTCGTATTATAAGTAGGGCTATTTAATTTCATTATTTATTTACATTATAAATGTCTAATCTCATATTCTGTATTTTTACGTTTCAATATTGGAAATTGCCGGTGAGTAGCTTTCCCTATTGTTTTAAAAAAAGAAGTTAATCTAAAAATATTTGTCAGGACTTCCTTCTACTAAAGTAGAAAAAGCCCTTAGAAAAGTTCAATTAAAATTTAGACATAACTAGCTCGATTATAAGAGCTAGTTCTATGGACTTAAGATTTTTCTCTTTGCCCTGTGTAGGTCCTTTGCCTCAGTCTTCGAAATTTTTAATAATGTTAAAATTTCCTTTAAAAATCAAAATTCTTTATATTATTTGTTTCGCAAGACTAAAGACATTATCAACATTCTGGAAAAAAGTGGATCTTCCTAATTGTGATAATTGTTTATTCTTTTATGTAGGCAAAACTTCTAGGAGTCTTGGCGTACGTTTTAAAGAACATATTAAATATTATTAAAAATATAATCCGCCATTTTTAAAGTTATCTTTGCTGTAAACTAAGTTTTTAAACTGTTTTTCAAAGTATTCTTGTGATATTTTACTGTTTACACCTCATGTTTTTACATCTTTTTCACAAACTTCCTTCTGAGATATTTAATTAAACTACTTTTCAGAGTGACTTAATAATAGCACTACGAATAATAACTAAGATATAATAAAAAATATTTTTTTGTGAAAATAAAAATTTGAAACTAAAAAAGAAATAATACCATTAGTTTCTTCATCGTCATTATCTTTATCGCCAGTTGAAGGCTCAAACAACTTAACAATAATAGATTGATCTATTGGAAAATTCTCATATGAGTATCACTCATGATGTTCTTAAGGAATCACGCCCTTTTTACACAGTTACGTTAGGTTGTCTTGTTTTGCTTATCGGCAGTTGGTGTTAATATAGATTAGACAGTTCTTCGGGAAACGGGCTTGACAAGACATTTAGTGTAAGAAAATTATTCCGCCTGTGGTTTTTCTATTATGATAAGGATGAAAATTATTTATGTATGATGCGGTTATAATAATAAAATTAAAGTGGTCGATCATGTTGTAATTAATAAAGAGTCCTGTCTATTCTTTCACATGCTTAATTTTTAGCCAGTATACTATTTTTCCGGTATTTATCTGTATTTCTATTTTTCATAATTTGGCGACCAGTGAGATCTTTAAGATCAAGAAATTTGGTACACTTAAACTGTTTTACCATGTATTAGGTTTAGTAATGTTTTTGTTATCAGTTATTTTACACTTGGCACGTTTAAAAATTTAAATCATATAAATGGTCCTGCTCAAGAAACTTTTGTTGTCAATCTTGAAGTTAACTTGTAGTTGGCTACAGCAATGCAAGAACCACAAATTGGTAACAATTTTTTCCTTCAAACAGGTCGGAAAAGATTGACATTGTAGTGTGATTTTCAGTATATAAGCAGATAAATAATGCAAGAATAATGTTCCTATTTCGTTGCTTCCCTTTTTCCATTAATTTCCTACTATGAAAAATATTTTGCTTTATTAGGGAGGCATGCTTTGGTATGGTAATAAATAAAAAACTGAGGTTGTAGTCATTGCAAAAAATTTAGCTGTAATTAATTTTTCCAGATACTTAAAATATGAATATTTTCTAGTATAATTAAGCTCCATAGTAAGACTCAATGTAGGATCTAAGTCATAAGAGTGTATTAGCCTTAGTTTTATTAGGTGGCTGATGTTACTCTCTTTTTTCACATTAATCAAAACGGTTAATATCAATTTTCTTTTTGTATTATGTCAACTATGACATCAAGTACAATATTTCATGTCTTACAAAAATATTCTGACATATTTGCATTTGAACATTATTTTTAGATAGGAAACAATATTTTATTGTTATAGAATTTTTGTTATCGTCGAATTGATAAAACAAGAATCTTTTCTTGTAGACACACAGTTCTTTTTACAATTAAAATAGCTCTAATAATATCTGAATATTTTATTCCTTCAATCAATTTTTAGGTTAGGCAATTAGTCAATATATTCTATGTAAAATGATCTCTCCACTAAAACAAGAAAATATATATAAAGGTATTTAAGTTCACTTAACCTATTTTTGGAAAACGATATTTAGTTTGAATTTAGGATTTTCTAAATACAATAAATGTATAAAAGAATATACTGATTCAGGAAGATTTTAAAAAGACATAGGCAAAATCTTAAGGAGTAAAAGAGTATCAAATATATGTATGTTATATATATATAATAATGTGTGCCCTCTTGACCGAATTAGAGGTACGACCGCGACTACCGGTACGTTACTATAGAATTGACTGGAACGATGTTCCCACCTCGATGTATCCCTCTCTTCTTTTCATAACGTGTTCTTTATCATTCGCATGGATTCGTGTATGACCTTAAATATTTAGGCCAAATCCATATATATTTAAATATTACCTGTAAAAGTTTTTAATATTTTAGAGCATTTAGCTCCTTATTAAGAACATTTAACTATATCTGATAATTATGTCCAAGATGGCGATAGCAATAATTCTATATTTTTAATTTCTAAATAGACTAAATTTCTTGACTTATGTCTTATGTGTATTAGTTATGTCGCACGATTAAAAATCAGTTGGAAGGCCGTACCTAAATAACTCGGGTATGCTAATGTAGAAAGTATTTTATTTCTAAGTTAAACTCACTTAATTCGAAGTTAAAATAACTGAAGTGTATCACATTAATTTTTCCGAATAGCCGTTATTTTGTGTTTTATCGAACGAAAAATCGCGAGGATCTTGAGCTAGTGACCCCGAATCTAGTGGATGAGGGGAGAATTCACGAGCGATATTTTCTTCTTCATTTTCGTCTTCTTTTTCATTGAATTTATTTACGAAACGGCCCCAAAACAAAGTCGTAACTTGAAATATAGGCTACACAATTGGAAACGGAATCAGGATGGCGTAAATAAGGTTTGTTTTTGTCGCTGTTAGTTCGATTACTTTGTTCGGTTTTAATCCCCGTTGTATAATTAAGCGAATGAATAATATATTGAAAAAGTTTCATTTCGCCATATTCATTTGTGGAAAGGTATTTCCCCAACAAACATTATTACATTTAGAAAAAATTTCATTTACTTATATTTTCATTAGAACTTTGGTGGGTTTGAGGAGTTTATAATCGGTAATAAAAAAAGAAGATGGAAAGATACTTCTTTTCCCAGTCCATGTATAGAGAAAATAATTGTTTAATACTTTTATATCACAAAGAGAAAATGTATAAATTAGATACCTATTTTTGGTTTAATGGCAAAGTTTAAAATATTAATAACCATTGAAATATGCAGATAATTTAAAGTAACTTATTAAAGTATCCTAAAAATTCCACGCGTTTATTCCCAGTTCATGTGTTGGATGTAAATTTCTGACGAGATTTGGATCAGTAAATACATTCCTGTAAAGAAAAACATAATGTGTTTAAGGTTTAATTTTCATATTGTGATGTGCCTTTATATAATTTTGCACGTGTTTCTCCAATTACTTAGGAATAGGAAAATACTTATGTAGAATTTCCACAATATTACAAAGCAATTTTTAAATATCTTTCTCTAGACAGTTGTCACTAAATTGCATTCACAAAGGGTGGAATAAGATTAATAGATTTCTTATAAGCGTACTTGACTTCATACAAACTAAATTATCCTGATTGTAACGCCATCTATATTGGCCAGACCCATAGAAATTTTAATATAAGGTACAGTAAACATTTACGATATTAAGGATTAAAACAACCAGATAAGTCACATTACGCAAAACACCTCATTGGCACTAAACCCAAACCTACCCTTAACAACACAATTGAAACAATAGTGGAAGTTCTTCATAAAAATGACTTTATTTTTGGAGAAATATGAAATTAAGAAATATCTAAAATGTTCTTAGTACAAAGTAATGAATGTACAATTAAACCTAAATTATTATATTTTAGGCAAGTCTTCAAATTTTAAAATTAGTCCCAAATATACAGATGGGATTTCAAATTTTTGACCTCTCTGTATCAAATATTTTTTAATGCCATAGCATAGAACTTGTAATGTTAGGATTGGGACATCTAAGTCGTTTTTATTGATTTTCTACGGTTTGGCTGCTACATACATCTAAGTTCAAAAAATATGCTTTTTAAGGTGGCTGTAGATCATGTATTAAACATAATAGATATGAAGCATATGTCGTTGATATTAGCTCGGCAAGAGGTTTATAAAAATATAGTGGTATTCCATTTAAAAAAACATAATTTTGGTCTGAATCTCAAGAATGCCTAAACTTTTTGTAAATACTTTTTTTCGTTACTTCAATAATAGCGAATTAATCGAGATTTGCCACACTAATTCGTCACCCTGTATATAATATAAAGCAAATATTTTAGGAAAACAAAAATATTATAGCAACAAATCATACTGTACGTATTACATAATGATTGATTGAAATGTTTATGGTATGAAGTGAAATACGTTTATACGAAATCTATAAATCTTTTGTCAATCTTTGATAATGCAATTTAGCTAAACCTGGTCAGAGAAAGATATTTAAAAGAAATATCTTTGGAATACTATGGAAATTTAAGATAAATACAAAATATATTTCTTATGGATAAATTCCACAAAGTAAGGGTTGAGACAATTAATTTAATTATTAATCAAATCAAAATAAAAAAAAGCAGAATACTTAACAATTTATTTAAAAAAATTTTGATCTTTATGGTTGTTCTATATGTTCATCTCACTGATTCACTCACTAAATTATATTACAGCATATTTTTTTTTTATTTAAAATTTGAGCATAAATAAATATGTATTGGTTTTTCCTCGTAGTTTCTACATTCTACATACATTTTTATTTACAATATCGAATTATTCCCAACGAATTCAATTTCCTGAATTTTAATTTTATACGGCTCCATTCTGAGTGTCACTGCGATCTGCGCACAAATCAATTATTTAAATATATGTATATCAATCTCCAAATTCTATTTGCAATTCCTTAAAATAACAAACTATGTAAACACACCATCCATTTGTGTTCCTTGTCGAGTTGAACACGGACCAAATATGAATATGTTAATTTTTTTGAGTGCTCGCTCACGAGCTCGAGGGTCGGGAAGGGTTAACATACTCATTGCTTTATTGGAAACGACATTTGTTGTGTATAGATGATAATGGCGTTTTATTGATGGCTTATCGAAATGTATAATGCCTTGTATGGAATATATTTTTATACACCAAATGTCTGTTTAAGAAGCATTTTCATCCAAACATATGTAAGGTATGTAACATTACATATCTAGAATTTTTATTACAAAAATCGATGCACTTCGTAGAGCGCGTGGTTAAATTTTCTTCATCACAAACGTACAGAATTGTCTAATCGACAGAAAACTGTGTAAAATCGAGGGAATAGTAAAAAAATTAAGGTTACGTTTCATTGTCATTGTTTAAATGTTTGTTTACTTGAATTTCAAATATTTTACACTTTTATGTTACTGTAATTTGCCGTTAATCATGTAAAAATCGTCAATCGTGTAAATAAATAAATATTTTTTCCTCTTCTGATATATACTCAAAATAGTATTTTTAATATTTAGTACCTACTAAAACGAAATTTTAATTTATCTATAAATATTTTTAGTACAAAAAATATGTTATCAATTTCGATGAGGTATTGTAACATTATAATCAGTTTAACCAATAGCTGAACTTCACTTTAATACGAGTTTCATGAGTATCCATTTATTCAGATTAATTTAAAGTAAAGTATGAATTAGTCAATACCAAATTTACAATATTTACATTATAATGTTTATAAAAGATATGTACATATCAGTATTATTGAAAAAGTTGAAAATGTATACAATTAATCACGTTTATATTATTTTAACATTCTATATTATATTTATAGCACATTGAGAGGCTGCCCTATGTGGTTCCTGTAGACGGGAGAATGATAACATCAAATAAAAAATATTAATTTATGCTATAATTAATGTATTTCCCAACAAATAAAATTAATATTAAACAAAACCTAAAGCTCATAATAATATTCAGTAAACGTTAATTTCATTCAATCTCTTTGCATTTAAAACAAATCAGGCGACGTTTATTGAAATTTTAATTAGGCTCTAATAAAATATTTCATTAGATTTTAATTCAATTCTCTGAAGAAGACAGATATTCGGTTTCTTTATTTTTACTTGATATTTTAATTACGTTTCCAAAGTTATTAAAAAGTAAGCTCAGTGAATGCAACAAATATTTACTTTGGAATAAAGAATTTTTGATTTTAATTAGAAAACAATTGAGTTATGTGAGTTATGTTGTAGAATAATTTTATGGAGGTGCCTTTTAAATAAAACAGGATTAAAATAGCTTTTTCTTATATTTAATAACATCTATGTAAATTTTTTATAATTGAATACGCATTTATAAATTATATTAAAGAAAATAACATATTTTGGAAAAGTATGAGGAAGGCGCAAAAATGTTGCTTCCAAAGTAAAATCAGTGCGTAGAAATTAAAATAATTGATTACAGGCTAATCTCTATTGAAATTCCTATTCCATCGAGTTTGGGTAGATTAATAATGTTTTCTAATATTGAATTGTATTGTATCAGTACTAACAAATAAGCCCAAATAACTCACTTACATTCAACCTATTCCCTAATGAAAATCTAATTTAAACCTTAAATTGAAACATTCATGTTGTTCAATAGAATGAATTAATCACTGGCTAAGTTAGGTTAGGTTAGATTAGATTAGGTTTGGTTAAGTAAAGTTCTACAGTAGAATTAATTAAACACCGATTTAGTTAAAATTTACACTTAGCTAAAACAAAGACTAAACTAATTTTTAGCAGTTGTTGAGACTTTTGGTGAATTCACAAACATTTGACAATAAACGAAATTTTAAATATAGAAGCTCTTAATATTTAGTTACCGTTCTTCGTCTAATGCCCCTCGGTTTTAAACCTAATAGGTAAAAGCTAGTAACGCTTTAGTCTAGGTAAACTCAGTTCCTTAAATCAATGTGTTCGATCATTTTATAGTACCTACAAGTTTAGATAAATTGCTTCTTCTGAGGCTTCCCATGCATTCCCTGTTTTTTAGACTCCAGCTTACAGGTATCATAGTACATAAAGGAAACATTTTATAACACACAAACAATTCACTTAGTCGATATCCTGATAATCATGATTTGGTTAATAGTAGAGAGTAGGACACTCGTTTCTTTCAAGTCCCGCACGGCATTAGTCCCAAATAACTGATGTTTGGTCTGGGTGCGATATGTGAGTAAGAAGCCATCCAAATACTCTCGGGAAAGGTGCTTGGAATCCCTTGAGTCTGATCTATCAGGTTTCTGTTGTTGTTATTACCTGATTTGCATCAATCACACCAAATCTTCTAGTAATTACAAAATCTGCAATTACTCTCTGAAAATTTCATATGATAATAAACATTCATGGTGAAGAAGTAATAAAAAATATCACAATATTTCATAATGTGGTACCACCACCGTCTAATAAATATGTTATTTATCGTTGACGTGCAATAGCAACAGTACTTGTTTTGTATGTCAATATGCACTATATTTAGGCATTTTTTATAATACATCCACCAAAATTTAGGTCTTTGGTTTGTAATGGAACCTTCACCATTTTGTTAACGATGAAAATAATATGGTGAATTGTATTTTTGGTATGTAATAAATAATAACACTACAGTAATGGCTCAAACTGTTGTCTATGGATGTGGATGCACCTGTTTAAATGACTTAAATGGTCTCTATGGATTTTGCCAAAAATCTGAATTTTGAATAACTTCAAATGCCGCATTATCCAAGTGTTAGGTCGGGTGACCTAGTGAGCCACGAAAACTGCACCACCTTTGCAAATCCAATCTTGTTCAAACTGTTGATAAAAATAAAAAAGTGTGCAAGCGCACCCTCATGTTGCGGAAAAAATTGCTGAACATTTGATGGAACACATTCAAGGAGTTTCGGCAGGGCTTCCTCCAAAAAAGTAGTGTAGATAAGTTCCGCTAAACTCTCTGGTAATAGATATGGTCCAATCTTATGATCATCAATAATACCGGTCCATACTTTAACAAACCAACGCTGCTGTTTTTAGGAAATGTCGGGCGTGGATTTTCTTCATGTCTATTCCTACCGTTAAATATGCCATCTATTCTGAAACTTGCCGTATCTATCTTCAAAACAAAACGTAAATAATTTGGTTGCTCGAGAATCTGATGAAGCAGCTATTAACAAAACTGAACTCTTGGTTGATAATTGGCTCGAGTCAAACCTTGGACATTTAGAAATGGTATGGATAAACTTGTTAATTATGAGTAGGAGGCATTAGTGAATGCAAATGGAAAGCCACGGTTAGCACTAATAAATATGTCCAGATAACTTGGGGAATAACTTGAAGGAACCAGTGTCAGCAATAAACTTACTTAATGTGGCAGATACTTAAAATTGATAAATTTGTAGTTAATATAAATGAGAATAACATATGACACAAGAAAATTCTGTTTCTTTTTATACCTGTTATAAAGAAAATCGAGAGAATAATGACCACACGTACAAATTGACTTGACTTTCCATTTACTGCTAAAATAATTAATCCATTCGGGTAGTAGAGGTAAATTTCCTTAACTAGTAGAGTAAGTAATGTTTTATCCCCTTTTTCGTATGCTGTCCAATGTGTTCCCTCTCTCTCTCTCTGAATCTAAATTTTAAATGCCACATTCATTTTTATAAATTCTTTTTTTTTTGAACTTTTTTCAATTCCCTGCGCCTTTATGGGATTATAAATAACGACCTTTCCCCTTATTTCTGTAGATGAATTTTGCCGTTTTTGTTCTTCTAGTGCTTCATTATTAGCTTTGACTTTATTTACCGCAATAGTTATGGTTGCTCCACCAGATGATAGAGTACCTATTGCTGCAGGGAAAGCAAGAAAAAAGGAAGAAATCCACCCTTTTTGGGAAATAAGTAAAACGTTTTCTTATTTTTATTTACAACGACCACCTTTCTTAAATCTACGTTCAGACTTTAATCTCATCTGAAGTATTTGTTTTATTTTTAAAGTAGTTCTTCATAAGGATAAAAATTACAAAATTTGTAGAATTAACTAAACTAATAATTTCTATGTTTAACTTTCACTATGATAAAAAACGGCAAAAGTAACTGAGAAATGAAAGGCAGCAAAAAAATGCAAACATTTTACGAGTCAAACTCGATAAAAGTAATGTTTTGTATTGCTAATCTTGATAAATACTTTTAAGTTTTTTTTCAGCCTTGTAAGTACTTAAAACTGAAGTATAAATTGTAAACTTCAAAATTAGTCGTGTTTAAATATGTTTTCTTATTCGTATGATTCTCAATCTTATAAAAAAACAATTTCTCTTATTATATTTTGTTTTTCATTAACAGAAATGGGATAGAATATAAAACGGAATTCCTTGATAGCGTCCTGAGTCCATGACGCATGGGAATTCTTTTATCGTATTTTCTTCAGTTTTTAATGCAAGAATCCTAAAGATATCTAAATTAATTAATTTCAACAAGTCTCTGTGAACTTTTGTAGGCGAAGCCCTTTGTCTGAAATAAGTAAAAGGACACAAAATAAATTGAATCCTCTAGAAAATTGTAAGTTTAAAAAGGATTACTCGACCGGTAGCATTACTCTTCTTACTTTTTCTCTTAAAAGCTCGTCCTTTGGATTATCCCTAACGATTCTTAGTAAATAAATTTAATTTCGCTACCCTCCGTTTCTAAACTTATACAAAAATAAAAAGAAAATAAAATAAAACATTTTATCAGAAAAGAGTTGTCAAAGTATCTATAAACATTGATTTGTAATAAAATAAAACAGATTTATAAAAGAGATTTTTTAGTATTTTTTCAACTAAAATAAATACTTTTGAATCAATAAGTAGCTACGTCTTAATTGTCTTTTTTATTAGAATTAGAATTGTTGTACATTTCATATTATCTTATACTATTTATTTAATTCAAAACAATTAACTCAAAGATCGAATTCTTAGCCTTAGTATAGGGCCTTTTTGAGCAAGTGTGGTTTTGTCCAAACTACTTGCGAATGTGTTTGTGGTGTCTGAAGATTAGAGTTAGAGAAGGAGTTAAAAACTCTCGCTAAATGCTTTGTATCTGGAGGGTAAGAAGTTCTAGCTCCCAACTTCGCAAAGTATGGCATTAGTGAGTCTGTACGCGCAATCAAACATAACATGCCTCGAATATTCGGCTTCTTTTCTCACGAAGAGATAACGAGAACCAGTCTTCGCTTTGAAATTCTTATTGATCTCGTTTTACTTTCCCTTTGTAGGAAAGGAAATCGGCAAGGATTTATCGAAGACTTGCTTAATTGGAAGGGGAATGCCTACTTATTAGACGGATCTCTGGTTTTTCTGCAAAATATGTTTGTCTTTGATTTGAGAAAACAGATGTTTGCGAAACTTTTCAACGATCTTATCGATCACTACGTGATGTATCCGTTCGTCTGGCAAAATCGTTCCATCAAAAACTCAAACCGAGGCACATGTTTATAAACCATCGTAATATATTAGAATAATAAAACTTCTTTGGGCATATCTGTTTAAATAATTTATATTTTAAAAATGATGAACAAAAAAATATTTTCAATTATTGGTATATTAGTTCTAAAATTATAAATGCTATGTTCCAACAGAAATAATTGAAAGAAACTTGGTTGCTGCAAACATACTTTTTCATTTATAAAAAAGGCATTATAGTTTTAAAGCGAGAACTCTTATCCCGAAGGGGAGGACTTAACCATTCTATGGGGAATTTTTCAATTACGAAAGAATAGGGGATATTGTTATTTTGGGAATTCCTCCGAGGTTGTCGAGCAAAAAATCCTTGGGGATATTGCGGTCTTTTTAAAAATACGGACCAGACAATGTGAAGTTCGGGTCCCAATATTGACGACTTAAACTGATTTGTCAATTCGGAAAATATTCATAAACTTATAATTGATTTTATTTTGTATCAGAATTAAATATATATATATATATATATATATATAACTTCCAAACAATTTTATAAAAATGAATTATAATTATTTTAATATGCACTCAGGTTTTTTTGATTGATTTATTTGAAGAATATCATTAAAGTAAATACATTAAATGTGCTTTAGGAGATCTAGTAGGATCCAAAAAAAATAATAAGATTCTAGTTAGATATTGTACTATTTATTTTTGTTACATACCAAATAAAAAGGTCTCGCACTTGTACTTCTAAATAACTTATTATTAAATTAATATAATTAAATTAAATTAATATAATTAAAATTAACTTCTTCTTCTTTATCTATATGCCTTATACCTTAATGTGTTAGCTGAAATGGAGTTTTTACCATTTCCTGCACTCTTCTATTTCTATTTACTCAATTGGTACTTTGGGTATATTATTTTTGCTTAGTCTCAATATTTTGTTTATATTATAAGTTCAGAAAGTGTCTAACAGGACATAGGCTCAACCAAACTAGAGGTACGACCACGAGTGCCAGCACGTTACTATCGAATTCACTGGAACGATGTTCCCACCTCGATGTATCCCTACTTTAAAATAATAGTAATACGTTCTCTCTCTTTCATATCGCGTTCTTTATCACTCACGTTGATTCGTATGTGACCTCAAATATTCAGGCCAAATCTTATATTAAATAGTAACAGACTTAAACTGTCTCTTTATTGGCCCCTTACTGCCTTTAGGTCTACGAAAACTAAATACAATTCTTTCCTTTGTTCAGTTGTCATTTGTATTACTTCTAACAATACTGATGCGGTCCTCTGTTTGTTTTAATTTTAAGAAAGCAGCTTGTTCTTCTTCTAATTTCTTTTATATTTCTTGTCTTAGTTTTTTTTTATATTATGTTTGTATTTTTAAATAAAGTTAATGCTAGGCAGATATCTCTATTTGGTTTTGCTTCTCTTTGGGTGCAGTACCAGGTGTGTGGTATTTCATTTACTTAATTTTATATTATTGCTATTTCTGAGATTCACTCTTCAATATTTGTTTCTTACTACAGTTTCGATTAGCTGACTTTGTCCCATTTAAAACTTATTTTCGTAATATTTACTCCACGTCTCAAACATTTCTTCTGGTTCTGTTTGGAATTGTTTCTGTTGGTTCTAAGTTCCATATTTATTCATGATGGTTTTTTTAACATCTTTACTGTTCTCCCTCTTTTCCAAATTTTTTCCAATAATTAACTTTCGCTTTTTTCGCCTCTTCCTTGCCTTCGTTTATTTATCGTTTAAAAAATGGTGAATTCCCCATCGATGTTTGGTGCGAATAATCAAATTGCACATATATTTTAAACCGTTCATTTTATCGAGTTGTTACAAGACGTCATTTTTCCATTAAAAATTTCTGAGGTGTCGTATTTAGAAGTAAAAAAAATCATAGATGAAAAAAATTTTTCTCATTAACCATTGAACTTAGTCCGTACCTTAGTTCACAAAGGTAGTGCTAGTGTGCATTTATGGTGTCTAGAAATGGTTAATTTTTTATTCATTTCAAATAATTTCTAACTTTAGAACCCTATAGTTGGTTAAGGAAGGGCGTAAGAGACAAATTTTATATGAATTACTATCATTATTTTTAGCCCCTCTCTCATCTCCCAAGTTTTGAGTACGAACTCCTGGGACACCCTGTATATATATGTGCCTTCTATTTTTCCAGTTAATATATATTTATTCCATGCTTTTCTACTTTTATTTTTATTTAATTGCTTCATCATCCACCGTCATTTCTCGTTTGGTTTATTGTTCTTTTCCTGCATACACCTTCTGATGTTGAGATTATTATTTCCTTAAAGTAATTCCATTTTATTTCTAGACTACAATTTTCCACTGCATCTATTTTTCTACTTCTTCTTCGTAATATCTTATTTGGGGTCAGTTCAACTGTATTTATCTTTGTATATTTTTTTGGTTATTCCTTTTTTATTTGTTTATTCTTTATTTTCATTAAGATTAATTTGTGATCTGTGTCTTGTTTCGATTTGTTGACCCATTCGTCTCTTATTTTGTCTTTTATGGTCTTTGTATTTGTCATAAAATATAGAATCCTTTTATTTTGTCCATCATTGAATGATGCGTGTATTGCGGATCTTTTCCATGTTCATAGGAAATATTTGTAGATCATTTGTTATTAAAAACTCTAGTACCCTTTTTGCCCGTTTTGATTTTAGGTGTTCTCTGTTCCGTATTCACCCCTTCACCCAATAGCTTTTATTTTATAGTTTCCCATTCGCCCATTGCAGTTCCTGAGAATAATATTTCTTTTCCTTTTTCTTTAACCTCGTTCATAAATTCTTGTAGTTCATCGAATTCATCTATTTTTTGTGTCTTTTTATCTTCTTTTGGTGTATATATTTTACTAATGTTATTTTTATATTATTATTATCTATATTTTCTTTTCTGATTCTTTGTCTATTATAATAGCTACCTTCAAACAAATTTAATAAATAATTTAAACAAATGAATGCATATTTTTACCAATTTTTCTCAACAAAAAACAAATTGTTTTACAACCACTCTCGTTAGTTATTCAGTTAATCCAAACTACTTTTCGAATACCGAGTTTGCAGAATTTGTTAATATTATTCAGCCCTAATGGGCTTTCTGTAAAGTAAATCTTCTTTCTGTGCATTTCACATTTTGCATTATTGATACAAATTCGAAACGTAATTCCAAACGCTGGACTCTAAATCCCTTTTGAACGATAAAGCACATATAAATACTAGGATAGTTTTAAATACAGGAAGAGCTATTGTATAAGTAACCATTGTCTTTAATGAGTGTTTCAGGATTTAGAATTTTTTTAAACAATTATTAATGACTTGTAAGGTTATTCATCCCACATTTGTTTGGTTTTCTCTGATACAGAGATTTTAAGCAGAACTAGAATACCAAATACAAAAATATTATCAAATAACAAATCCAATGAAATTCTATAATCAAGCCACATAAAATCTTTATTAAAAGCGACAACTAGTTTCAACCTCAGTGGATCATTATCAGGTTTAAAATTGAGAAAACAAATCACAACAATTTTTAGAGTAGTCTTCTCTACCTAAAACTTGCACTTTCAGGGTGTTATTTCTTTATTTTAAGTTTAACATTAATTTTTTTTTACTTTTAATTTTTTATTTGCCACATTTAATCAAATTTTAATGCAACCAAAGTGTTTTAATTTTATTTTTATTTTTATCAGATTGTGCTAGAGTTTTCTTAAGGATCTTATTTAGTATTGTTGTTATTCCTGTTTTTACTTGGTAAGTTTAGGTTTTTGTTTATTGTAAAAATTGTTGTGATTTGTTTTCTCAATTTTAGACCTAATGATGACCTACTGAGGTCGAAACTAGTTGTCGGTTTTAATAAAGAATTTTATGTGGCTTAGTTTTGGAATTTTATTGGATTTAAACCTTTGTACAACATTTGAATTTAATGGATAACCTTTTGTTCATTATCAAATACATTTTCATTTCAGCAAATGACTCATAAAAAGCATTAAAATCACAGTCTAATAATTTCTAATGCAAAAAATTTAAAATGTGCAATTTGATTAAATATTTAAAACTTGTCAAAATTTAGAAAGAAATTAATAGTGATATTTTAACATTAAAAATTATAAAAAATAAAATTATAACTAATTCATTTTAAATACAAATTATTACAAATCTAAAGTAAACGAATTCATTGAATCAAGAAACGTAAGTATTCTCAGTAAAGACTCAATCAAAAAGTGTTCAAATAATATTACAGAACTAGTTAATAAATCAAATTTTTAACGACTATGATAAAAAAATATATACTAAATAAAAGTCCTCAACCATTAAATTTATAGGGTACCATTAAATTACATAAAGATACAAAATCAATTAGGTCTGTAGTTTCTTATGGCAATACCACAAATACCAAATTAACAGAAGCTCTTAAAAAAATAATTACGGTTACCTAACAAAATGTTCAGTAAAAAAACTCTTTAGATTTAATACACATAAATTAATTGAAAATACAAAATTAGTTTCATTTGACATTAATAATGTGTTTTAAAAAATTCCTCCATATGAATGTATATCATTAATAGCTCAGTTCTAAGAAAGAAAAAACATTAACCGCATTTTAATTAATGAAATTATAAACCTATTTATTTTATGTAGCAATAAAAATTACTTAGTTTTTGATGACAAAAGGAGAATTATATAAAATCTCATGCTTCATTATTTATTTTCTTGAGACAAAAACTTTTCTTATCATATAATTATTAATTTAGATGGTTTAGTTTACGGTTAAAACATCTTGTGAAATAAAAATGCGAATGGCATTGTTCTAATTAATTTTTTATTACTAAAGAAATGTTCTTAAATTTTTATACTCGAATTTTATACTTCATTGATTGAAATCTTTTTAAAATAAAGTGTACTCCAGAAGATTGACTAGCGATTTGTAAGACCCGATGGAGCCATTTTTCACTCTTCAAGATTAGTGTTCATGATTAAAGATGCCTTCGCCTAAAAAAGAAAGCACAAAAATTATAGCCCTTCGTATTGTTTTCGAGAAAATTAATTAAATCACTGCAGCATTTCAAGTAAATAAAGATAAATCTTGCTTTTTTGAGTTAATAAATGCTCAATGTTTATGGAATATTTTTAAAATTTCGAGATAGCTGAACTGAAGTTGTAGTAATTAACGGTTTAATAAAAAAACAATATATAGAGATCCTAAATTATTTTTCATTTCCAATTCTTTTGTTACGGATTTATCTAATTCTTTTTAAAACAGGTCTTTTGTTTCTCCAAAAATATGGAAACGATTTAAATTAAAATTGTGTAGATTCATATAAATGTTAGAATATGGACCTTTATTAAAGAAAAAAATGTATAAAGATTGAAAATTGTGGTTAATATTTTTTAGGACTTTTAAGAAGGTAAATTTTTCTCCGCCCATTTTCCTAATGAAGTCATTTTTTCCGCAGGCTTACATGCTGTTAGAACTTGCTCCCATAAATTTCAGTAATTGTTGGAATGCTCATTAAAGTAAACGGTTTCTCTGTTATTTTAGACCGAGGTAAAAAGAGAAAAACGCGAGCACCTAAAATGTCGACGAAAGGCGCACGGCGATAAACTTTTAGCCATTTTAAGTCCGGATAAATCGCAAAGACTGTATAAATAGCTGAGAATTGTCCACGAATTTATCTTTTGCCTTCTTTATCACTTGGCGCGATAACGTTAAAAGGTAAAACAATGAAAAGTAACTTTTGCAGTTAAACGATATTCCAAATCTATATACAAAGTGGGCCACAGAAAACACTCCAAACCGATATTTGGCAGTATTCATTAGATTTTAAGGAAATGCTGAAACACGTCGATTTTTGTTCTAAACCCCTTAATTTTAAATAGGGAATATACCATGTGTAGCACGTCATTATAAAAGCATTTATATCGAGTATTCACGCTTATGATCATCCACGATTTTTTTTTTCGATATTTACACCGTTTTTGCATAAAAAAGTCTTAAATAATTTAAAATGCAACACCTCTTAAAAATAAAACGCAACGCCTATGTTTTGCTAATGTTTTAATTGTTTCTTTCACATCAAAAGTAAAATAGAACAAGTAATCTAAATCGAGATACTTTAACCATAGTACTAAAATTTAAACAAAACACAAAATCAATAGTTTAAATGGTCCTTACCATATTTATTGGCCTTTAGGAACAGTCACGAATTCCAATAATTTACAACTTCAATTTTCTTACAGAACGATTAGTATTTTATGAAAATGGTTCTCTCACATAATACAAGGTGAGTCACCGTAGACGCGACTGTCCATAACTCCAGAACGGCCCATTTGATGAAAATTTTGTAACAGTACTTTTTGTGTATATTCAACAAAGTCATACTTTGAAATTAGTTCCACTTATACAAGTTGTTGAAAACCCTTATATTTTTATATTTTTGTAAACCACTTGCTGAGCTGATTTCAACGATATATCATACTTGGTAGTAATTAGGTTAAATTAAGGATATAGATCCATTTGAAAATTACATTTTTTTTTAATTCAAACGTCTGTAGCAGCCAAACCGTTAAAAAATCAATAAAAAAGGCTTACATGTTCCTATCCTAGCTTTTTAAGTTCTATGCTATGCCATTAAAGAATATTTGATACAGAATGGTCAAAAATTTGGAGCCGAGGAAAAAGTCTAAAGTTATATGATATTAATTGGCACTCGTAGAAAAAACTTGTGGGGAAAATACTCTTCTCACTGTTGTGATTGGGGTTACTTTATTTCTTTATAATAAATTAGAAAAAAAATCATAATAAATATCACAATTTTAAAAAAAAATTTCTTCAAGTTTTATAACCTACCCGCTTATTTTAAATTATTCCTAAATCATTAAATTAGACAGTTTTCATAATCAAACTCAATATGCTCACCAATCTAAAAAATTAATTATTTAACGTTATTTTTGAGTACAAATTCAAAATGCTTTTGATCCTGACTAGCCCTCTTCCTTAATAAGATAGGAAAAAGGAAATAAGGTCCAAAATCAAAAAATGGAGCGAGATTTTTTTGTGTTTATTAAATCTATAAACTTTATTCCAAAGTACACAAATGCGCCAAATAAAACTTTTGACCAAGGAAGCCCTAAACAATGGCAAGAGAATTTCTGATCTATTTATCGATCAGATTATTTTAACAAAGTATCCCATTTAGGTTTAAAGCTAATAGTTCAGGAGCTTCATACAATTGAATAATCAGGTCGTTGGACGTTTCAAATGTAATACAGATGACTGGAAACTCTCTCTATATATATATATATATATATATATAAAGTTAGTCTCGCGACGCAATATATTATTAATTATACTCATCAATAAACTTCAAATCATTTGGAGAACTTACCTGGGTAATACGTAGTTTCCAACTGGAAGCCTGACTTATTTTTAGCTTAAGGTACAATTAACTACATGGTTATCAGGTAGGGTGGTTAAAATAGGTAATTATCGTATTATGCTATTTAACTCTGATATCAAAAAACCGGTATGTTTCTCTAATATATACACTATAAATAATCTGCTCAACAATTGAAATGATCCAAAAAAGGGACTATAAAAAAATGTACTTATGCGAGACTAAATACAGAAAATGAAATAATTGTGTTCGAACGTTCCAAAAATTTTGCAGGAATGTAAAAAACGCAAAACCAACCAAACCGTCGCGAAAGAATCGGTCAAAAATAGTGTGAAAAATCTGCATTATGTAACATTAGTAGTTCGTTGAACCCTCACGAATTCTAAGGACAGTTCTACATCTATCTGGCATACTTCTTATCAGAGTATTTATGAAATCTTGAGGAATTTTCTTCTATTCTTCTAAAACGGCATTTGTTAGAGTCCCTACGTTCTTCAAATCATCATTTCGTTGGGATAAATGTAGTTCGAGACGTGACCAAACATGCTCCATTGGGTTCGGGTCAGGAGAATTTGCGGGCCAGTCCATTCGTTGAATGTTTGGGTCCTCAGTGCTGTGGTGGATACCAGATTGGCACGCTGTGGTCGGGCGTTATTATCGGCATATAAAATATCTCCACCAACATTTTCAGCAAATGGGACAACAACAGGTAGAATACATCTATCTCGATAACGAACTGAAATCATATTATCTCTGTGGAGGCTGATCAAGTCTGTGCGGCCGTTCCAAATAATACCTCCCCAGATGGTAATTCCACCTCCACCAAAAGCTACCTGAGGTTCCATAAGTGCTGCATTATACCGTTCATTTCTCCTCCGCCATACTCGAATTCGGCCATCTGAGTGAAAAAATGTGATTCTCGCCTCGTCCGCAAATATAATTCACCTCAATGCAAATGTTGTTGTGCCCATTGTCTTCGAGCAACTTTGTGAGTTACCGTTAGGCGAATGCATTTATCACGCTTTTTTGACCTCAGACCATACTCATGCAACCTTCTTCTTACTATCTGAGTCGATATTACAATACCACTAGTTTGCCATAAGACATTATTAAGTTGAGAAGCATTTATTGTAGCACGTCGACGAGCTGTAAGACTGTGATACTGGGCCTGATGTACTGCTAAAGCTCTTGGACGACCTCCACCATGTCGAAAGCCTACCTCACCGGTTTCATTATATCTTACTATGGCCCTATTGATCACCCCATGAGCCACATTAAACAATCTTGCAACTTCGACCTTGTCGCACTAAACGAACCACATGTTGTAATTCCCTATTGTTTAGTCTTCTGTACACCATTTTCGGATTCATTTTTAACATCAGAAACACAACTTATACATCAAACTCTTAGTAACAATTGAAATAATGATAATGATAAGTCTATGTATTTTTTGTGCTAACATTGTCCTTTGTTTTTGTGTCCTACAGGTGGTCAAAAAAAGATTTTGTCCGATAAATTTTATACACATAGGTATACACTACAATTCAGTAAACACATAAAATAATTATATCAATCGTTTCCTTTTAATACCAGTTTAGTCACATGGATCATTTCAATTGTTGAGCAATTTATAACATTAGAGTCTATCTTTATGTATTTAAATTTCGAATTTACTAAAAAGTAATTTATAAAACCCTAAATCAAACATTTGTATTCTTTGGGAAGTTTCGATTCGATTATTTCCTCTACCAAGTTTAAATTGACATTAAATCGAGACATCATGTAATTGGTCGAACTGACGTAATTAGTCGTGAAAACATCAAAGTTAGAAGCACTAGTTTGTTTGTGTTTTTCGATTCCGGGTTGATTAAACTTGATAAGCGTAGTCGTTTGTGAAAATTCTAAAATTACGTGTCTTTACCGCCCGGACTAACCAACCGTTATCCTATCACGATGAAACATTTTCATCCAATTGGAGCATTTCGCCCGCCTGCCAAGCACCAAGTCAGAGTTGTAACTGCAGCGTTCAATTGTTTCTTCAATTGTTTCAACGCCGCCTATTGAAATTCTCAATTGTACGATTCCAGTGCCTGATGGGAGCCAGGCAAAACTCTGAATTACTACCTTCCACAATTTCCTTTTGATTCTACTAACTGTATAATTTAATGGAGCCATTAGGCAAGGGTTTGGGAGCGGATAGAGGGATAACGGAGATAACAACTTCTGATGTGGAATTTCCACCCAAAATTGTCCCTCTTAGGGCCTTTTTTTTCCTTATTGTTTCATTGTTATCTATAGCGAATTAGTTTAGTCAGCTAATCACAAACAATCGCACTTTTTTTATTTAACAATAACTACTTTAAGCTGTTGACACCATCAAGAGCGCGAATTACAAAAAAACATGTACTTTACAAGAGATATTATCGGTCATATCTCAGAAACTGATTATTGAAAATAGAAAAAGTACAAAAAAAATACTTCATATCTCTGAAGTCAATGATTAACTAAGTAAAACCAGAGAGAAGATAACTTCAAAGTAGTAGGAAAGAAAGAATACATTAAGCTCATGATTAAATAAATAAAAGGAGACAGAAAATATACTCCAAAATAGGAGGAAAGAAAAAAATACAATTTTTAGGATATATGGTTTTGAATGTGCTTTTTCTCTTCCTCAGAAATTTTTCTCGATGATCCTATTATTTTATAAATCATTGCCTACATTTGCAAAGTTTAATATGCGTTTTAATCGTCCATTACTTATTTTTAAAAAAGATTCAGTTACAATTGGAACTATTTTCTTTTTTGTAGAATTTTACACTTAAATACTTAAAACTATAATTTCCGAAACGAACCTTCTTCGTTTAAGGAGCGTTCAGTAGCTTCGTATATTATGTTATTAAAAAACTTCCAAATTTCAAAATATATCGAAAGTATTGTTTATTTTTTCTTCTTCTTCTTCTTCTTCTATTTCGTAAGTTTTTGTGCAAGATTTTTGACAGCAGTAATCTGTGTTGTGAAATGATTTTGCAGATGTAATGGTTTCAATTTGAGTAAAATATCCTTTCCCTGAGTTCCATTTAATTTTTGGATCGATGTGCCATAATTTTTTTTCTATTTTGTAATCTCTATTTTCATCCTTTGAAGACGAATGTTATATTAAACTTTTAATTAGTTTTCGATATTTGTTTAAATCATTAGTTTGTTATTCGTTTGTTTTTAGTTATTTCCCAAGGCATCAATAGTTTCTATGATTTAATATTTTAAAGTTAGATTTACGTGAAAGTGTGTATTGCGTGATTTATTTTCATTGCATTAATTAAATGTACTAAAGCAAATATCTAGAATATCCCAAGTGTTTAAATACCAAATGAATTATATTAATTAATTAATAATTAATTGTAATTATAATCATCAATACCTTCGGACATTTGAAAATCCACAATTTCTGTTAATACCGATAATAAATGGGATTTACGCCATGTAATTTTTAACTATCAAAGTAACAGGGAAAATATGTATATATGTCCAAAATGATAGCATAATCTAAATATACTTAACCGCATGATGTTCTTTATGAAAGCTAACTTTAAGAGGTACATCTTACTACAGAGACAACAAACATCTAACAAGTGACATTTTTTTGAAAATAGATTGCTTAATTATTGATTAAAACGTATATTAAAGATCAGCCATTAATTTCGTCTAATAATTCCTAAACCTAGGTACTTACTTACTTACTTACTTACTTACTTACTTACTTACTTACTTACTTACTTACTTACTTACTTACTTACTTACTTACTTACTTACTTACTTACTTACTTACTTACTTACTTACTTACTTACTTACTTACTTACTTTACTAAAGTCCATTATACATATATACTACACAAGCTCGTTTGGTTTGGTCCTCTTTAATCTTCGGATATGGTGTTGATTTTCAAGTAGCTGAAGTACTTTCGTAATATCGTAAAGAAGAAGTAATTGTTTGTGATTTGTAGCAAAAATATTTATTTATTCCTTTACAATTGGTATGTGAAGATATAGATATTTATATTTACATATATATAGTACCTTGCTCTGAAATTTATGTAAAATCTGGTTATGGCTTTCCTTGGGACATCCCCATACTTGGATATCGTAACTGATTTAAGTACTTGATTTTAATTAGGATTTTGGTCACATATTGAAATTTTTTCAAAGGATCAATGTGTATTGCCTTAATTTTAGATTTAATTATGTTTCTTCTTCTTCTTCTTGACATACTCTTTCTATTTACATTTGGCTTCTTAGATCGTGTCAAGATATTTTACATTATTTTCTATTACTAACAATAGAAGCCAGGCCGATACGTTCACAACTGTGTAGCAGAAGGCCCAAACCGTGTGACACTCCTGCATTAATTTCTTGTACATCGGAATATTCTATCTCTTGATTAATGCTAAATAATCTATTTGATGTATTATATTTGTTTGTCTTCTAGTGCTGATTCAATTCAATTAGTATTACGGTACACTTGATCAATTATCCAATATTAGTTTTTAAATACAAATTGATGGCATCGAACAATTTTGTGTAATTGGTTCTCGGATGGGAGATTTATTATTGAATAACTTCATTCTCTGTACGTGTTTTATCTCCACAACCAATTAATATTAGAATTTCAATTCTTTCCGTTTCAGTCAGCTTCATCTTTATAAATGAGTCAACAAGTTTTTGATTTCGTCTACTACAATATCATTAACCACTTGACAATAACAATTATGTTGAATGTCAATAAAGGAATTTTGATAAGGTAACTAGTTTTTTTAAAAAAAAAAAGGTAAAAAGCAGTTTTGACATATTTTTATTGCTAGTGACGGCATTTACCAAATTTATTTTTAGGTATCAATAAATACATCATAACAATACTTAATAAATTAAGAAATCTGTTCGAATGTCATTAATACTACTTTTGACAATAATTCTTAGACATAATTGGGTGAATATATATTTAAAAGACCTTTCAATTGATGTATTGCAATACCCACTTTTCTATTTAAAAAGTTTATTGATGACGTCATCATGCTCACAAAGACGAAGTCAAAAATAAAGAGGAGATCTGACGAAGCGCCCATTTAAAAATAAAAATCGACGGGTTTCAGGATTTCCCCTAAAATCACCGATTTACGAAATAATGAATTTATTCCTTTCATTTGGACCATACTGTATAAATTCTATTAATAGGGTTTCGTGCTTTTATCTATATATTTTTTTAGTAGTTGCTCTTAGATCGTCCTTTTTGGTGCCTTTCATCTCGGAATACCTTTTTTTTTCTTGTTATACTTATCAACCATTTTCTACTCTTTTGATTATCGAACTGTATTATTTCCTTTTAGTTTTGATTCTGTTTCTAGATTTTTTGGTCACATTTTTTCGGGTACTAATATAATTTTTCTACTTTAACTAATAATTTCCTATCTGCTGGTCTCAAACTTTGCTGATCTTCTTATTGTTAATATTTCTTATCTATTCGTTAATATTGGTATAATTGTTAACTTTTAAGCAGCTGATTATTAATTTAATACGTCTTCTTGACTTCGTGGTGATTATCATTCTCATTAGTTTTATCGTCCTATGTATTTTGATTGAATCGAAAGCTTTATTTAAGTCGATAAAGAGAATTTCTTAGATCATTTTAAACTTGCTAATCTCCTTTTTTTAGAATTGGTGTAATGTTTTTTCAACGTAGTTTTTTTTCAATATCTTTGTAAATGAATTCATTTAGAATCTCCCCTGTATTTTTGATTAGATAAATGTTTACTCCATTTTGTTTAATGTTTTCATATTTTTATTTTTATCCACAATTTTGCTACAATTTATTAAAATCACTAGTTCTTTTATCTCTTTCTGTTTTTTCATTTGTTAATTGTTCTTTAAAATGTACAAATAAAAACAATGTATTCCAATTATTTTTCCGTCCTTCTTCTTGTTTGTTAATACTTTTGTAAAGGTTTTAGTATTATTAATTTTTTGTTGCTCTCATTTCTTGTCTCTTCATTTTGCTCCGGTCAAATTTTACTGTTCTTAACTATTTTAGTTTAAAAATTTTTTCTCGCTATTTGTGTCTTTTAGTGTACAAATACTTATTTCTATTTTCACTCTTTTTCTGTCATGTTTTCTGCTTCCTGATATAATAATTTTTGATCTCTTATATATTCACCTCTTCACCATTCGTTTTCACATTTGCTCTCTTTGACGTTTTTTAATTAGTTTGTAAAAGAAAAAATATAATTTCAGGATCATTTTGAATTTACGAAACTCAAATTTTTTTAGTAAAGAATAAAATTTCCTTGCGAGACAAATTGATGAAAGGTTTTCATATTGTACGAACTTTTTGAAAAGAGCTGTATGAATATGTCTGAGATGTGCCTGTTAACAGTCAGCCGTTTTCTAAAGCGGAATCTAAAATGTCTATTCCCGCCCATAATGTCGTCTGAAATTGAATAGAATTTTTCATTTCAGAATATTAAATAAATATAGAAAATTTTCCAAGTACCTTGATGTGCTAGTAGAAATACGCTCAAGTATATAAATGTCTGCATTACGGTAACACGATAACATTCGATACCTCTTTTAACCATGGAGTATCCAGGCAGTTTCATGTACCAAAGTGGGAAAGCACACATAGATATTGAGTTTCTGATGAAAAGAAATTCGCTTGAAATCCCCAAAAAAATTACCTTACTTTCGAAAATTGGGAATAGGTAAATGTTCGCCGACATCTTATTTCTATACAAACTAGTTCTCAAGAAAGAACTTCAATAATAAATAAAATTAAAACTTTTTTCAAATAAAATTTTTTCTTCTAAATATAATCAGTTGATTGATAATTTTTGGGATTATTGATGCTCTTTAGTTTTAAAACTTATATTGCCTAAAATATTATTGTAGGTTTTGAAATAACTGTACAAAATCGTAAGTTCGTCAGCATAAGATCTGAATTCGTAACATAGCTATGCTCGGAATAAAATTACACTTGCTGTATCCAGAAGCAATTGTGTTATACACAACCTTCATACCCTCAAATCATATTTTTAAAAATGATATCGTTTCCATACATGCGAACATCTAAAAAAAGTTAAACTGTTAATTTGTTAAGTCAGGGATAGGAAAATATTAACAAACAATAAATAAAAATGTGATGGATAAAACAGACCAAACTCCATTTTTTTAAATTGAATAATATAATTTATTAAATCAGCAAAAATATTTGTTTTACAACTTTTCAACCGGTGTCATGAGTTCAAGTAAAGATAATAATAACATATATTCAAGTTTTACCCTTGTTTGCAATTGTAATGAAACAAGCGAGCTGACCTTGCTCATGTTTTAATTCATTGTCTCTCGTAATTCCGGTTAATTATTTGTTTCTCAGAAGAAATATGGTCGAATGTATTCATTAAAATGTCGAAGCCATAGCGTGAAAAACATAATTTTCCGTGATAACTATTCATAATACAAAAAATACAGTGTGTACATCACGAGGAACGTATTAGAGAGATTATTTTGCTCCACTGATTCTTCTCATGGCAACTTTCTCAAGGGGCAAAGTATCACTTTTCGCTCTAAATACAATACTTAATGTATTTATAATCTTGGTAATAACTTATATAATATAAATATGAATGTTAATAATACTAAATATTCTTTAATAAAATAGACATCAATTTATGTGTAACACCAAAAGTTGTTTCTTGTTAGTATCCTTGAATAAACCCTATTTGTTATTTTTACAATACATATTCCCAAAAACAAAAAAGAAACATAGCTTTTCTAATTTCCATTAGTAAACGTTTATAGTGTCACGAGTATACGTGATGATTGATTAAACATTCAGCTGTGCAGCTGTGCAGCTGTCCCTTCCGCCACTAACGATATTCGATGTACAGTGCGAGGTATATTAAATTGTATAATTATTTCAATTTTGTCAATAAAATAATTAAGGATCAGTTTTAAAACGTATACCAAAGAACATAAAATGGTATTTTGGGGATTAGGCTCTCAATGAAATCATACATTTTTTTTTTATTACTGCATACGAAAACGCCAAATCCATCAGAATAAATCATTTCTTGAATTATTACAAAAACCCGTTTGTGTTCAAAATTGCCGAAAGTGTATTAATATCGACAAAAAACGCGATGCAGCAATTAATAAAGGACGTCAAAATAGGGAAATAGATGTTTGTGCCATAGAATTGAAGCTTATTCTGGTAGAAAAATTGTAAAGCCAATTAACATAAATAGTTAAAATATATGGAATATTTTAAAAAGAAACGACCTTTCAAAGTTCAAACAACACATGAACTTTTTCCCGGTAACAATATCAAACTAATGGAATTTTGTGAACTCATGAAGGCTAAACAAAAGCAAAATGAATATTTTTTAAGAAATAGTGTATTTACAGATGAGTCGTCATTTGCTCTACATTGAAAACACAATCCAAACTTAATGCCTGGACAGATATATTGAAGTACTATAACATATAACATTTATTGAGGGGAAATTAAACGGCGACAAATATCTCCAACTTCTTGAAAATAAAATTATTCCAGCAAATTTTGGGTACATGCCACAGCTGTGACAAGTTCCTTCAGAGTTGTTTCCTAATCATCTAATATTAACTAACGATACGATAAGTAGCCTCCCAGATCAGCAGATTTATCGCCCAATTATTTTTTTTGGGGGATATGCCCACCCATGTACCAACACGATTTAGAAAGGTATAAAATATTAAATGAATTAAGGGAAAGAATTATCCGATGTTGTGCAAATACGAATATAATGCCACACTAACTTATAAATATGAGGTCATCTTTGTACCACAGACTTGGATACTGTTTGGTATAACTCAAAGGTATAAATACGTATTTGAACCTTTACTACAATAAATTTTGCATTTCTTATTTTTAAGTTATAATTTATCTTTAAAATCTGATATTATGTTTCATTTTTTCGTTTCTGGATAGAGTGATTCCCAAAATACCACTTTAAAATTTATATTATCTATTCTTTGGTATATTTATAAAACTGACACGAAATTATTTTATTTTCATCTGCTACGTACTTATCAAAATTAACAAAGTTAATGATTGCAGAAATTAAAATACACAATTTCTTGTACCTCACACTGTACATTAAATATCGTTTGTGATGGAAGGGACATCCCTAGAGCTAAATGTTTAATCAATAATCACGAACATCTTTTAAACTATGAACTATTTACTACTAGAAGAAGCTTTAGAATAGCCATATTCAGTTTTTGTTTTTGGGAATGTGTATATGAATAATAAATTATTAATCTTAACATATTTCTTGGTTCAAAATAAAGGGTGCAATACATTTTTATTATTTAGTTACTGCTATAGAATCAAACTTAGACACTTAGTACTAAGACAATACCGTACACATTTATCTTCATCTTGTATCTACACCAAAAACACAGGCTTGTAATTGAATTTATTTCTTCTCATTATTAGTATTAGTAAATTTATATTCCTTTCCTTTTGCTTTACGGAGGAGTTATAATAGACAACTTCCCTATTCATTCAATTTTTCATGTTTTTGAGTTTCGTTTGCTTACAAGTCGGAAATATTTGTAATAATATGCTATGACTATGCTATTATCATATTTTGTACAGGCCAATAAAGCTTCTTCAAATCATGACTAAAATTTTCGAAATAATACTTCTCAGCAGCCTGGAAGACACAATAAATGAAAATTACTTAATCCTTGATCATCAATTTAGCTTTATTCATAATAATTTTACTACCCATCAATTTCACGGGATTGTTAATATAATAAAAAGAGGTTAGATAGAAAAAAAAATGTGCTTCAGTTCTATAAAACAAATTTTTACATAAGGTGTGGCATGAAGGTTTATTTTTTAAATTAAAACAAAAACTACAGAATTATATTTATCTTCTCATCAAATCCTACTTTTGCGACCGTTACTTTCGGGTTAAACTCAAAAATACGCTATCTGAGTACCATCTCATTAACTTCTGTGTGGCACAAGGGAGTGTTGTCAGGCCTTTCTTGTTTAATATTTACTGCTAATGTACCACTCACAGCAAATATATTCTTATAAAATTAATTATTTTCATAATAACGTGATAGAAATTAAAAAAAATCTCTTTCTGTTATTAAATTGAAAATATCACAGAAATTAACGATTTTAGCTATAGGGAGTGCTTAATAAAAATGAAAGAACATAAAGTGTATTTTTACTTTTTAAAATAAAATACAGGGTGATTCATTTGAAAAAATTGACAAACCATATGTTTGCTGATTTTTGGCTCGCTCTATATTCAATTGGTGCAATAATAAAGAAAAAATACAGGATGATTCATTTGAAAAAATTGACAAACCATGTGTTTGCTGGTTTTTGGCTCGCTCTATATTCAATTGGTGCAATAATAAAGAAATAGCACTTTTTCGTCACACTTTTGAAATACCCTGTATAACGTATTGAAACCCTCTATTGGAATAGGGGAGATGAGCTTAATCTAAATTTGAAATAATACATAGGGTGTTATATATATATATGATATTATGATATTATAATATTGTGAACATTTTTAATCTTTCCATATTTTTTGGTTTATACGTAAAAAAACTGCAAGTAAAAATCAAATTTTCATTTTCTGCACTTCAAATAATAATACTCCCTTTTTTTTATAGATCTCTTTCAAGTTAGCTTGAAAATACAACTCAAATAAAAAACAAATAAAAATCCGATTCTATTCTAAATAGGGTGAAATCAGTTTCCCAGAAAATTTACATCCATGTAAAAGATACTTATATCCCCATTTCCATTTGTAGGACAACTTTTTAAATTCCTAATTCGTCCTTGGGTCTTCCTAAATGTATTTTTGGCTTCACGCACAGTGAAGTAATTTCCTGGCAACGGCCCAAAACAAATTTATTATTATTGTGTTTGTGTCGTCCCGACAAAACGCCTATATGAACGGCAAAGTTCGATTTTCCGACCTAACAACCTAATTATAAAGTTTGCTGTTCAAGACAACTTTGCGCTTCGTTTAGACACCTGTTATTGTTCTGCTTTATGATGGTAATGAGTATTTATCCTATCAAATTAAATTATTTTAGTCTTTACGTCTACCAGATATTAAATTAGAAAACATTATAAACTTATTGTTTCAACTGGAACACGTTTAAAATCTCTACGTTCAATTCTATTACAAGAAAAATGTGTCTCTTACAATCTCTAATTATTAATTATTAAAAACCATGATGATGATCTATTTTTATTATGAACTAACCTAGAATTTAATATTTTCTTTTTATTTTAAAGATTGTACAGGATCTTCATACCTCGTGTTATCGTAAAAGACTCACTCTTTATTCGAGTATTGTCTACAATAAATAACTGACAAGATCCCTGTACTAATCGATAGAGAATGGAAATCTATCATAAACTCATTACCATTACATTTCCACGTGGCGTAAGTACAATCACATGTTGGAATGGTAGAAAACTGAGCTGGTAACAAGGTTGATTAATACTAGTTATGAATCAAATTATATATAAAATACTGCATATTGATTTTAACAAAAAGTTGTTTGGTATTACAACAGTTTAAATTTTATACTTAGAGGAAAAAAGACATCCATTATTGATATGGATGAGGTATATATACCAAGATTGGATTAAACTGACTAACATTGAAAATTAGTGACCAAACTGAATCTGAATTTCTGAATATTGATTTAATATCCATAACTTTTACACTGAAATGTGAGTAATGATTCTTTTAATATTTATTGACATTTAATCACAAAATAACAATCCCGTTGTGTCTATTTGTGTTCACTTTAAAAGAATTGCAATATCGATAAAATAATATTGTTGTAGTAAACTTAACGATTCCATTAAAACTTTTTATAGATGAACGCTTGTTAAATTTCTAGTTTCTAGTTATTGACCTCGTTGTTTATTCATTATTTCATTCTAATAAATAAATACAGTTGAAATATATTTTATATTTTAGACTTAATATTAATATTAAACCTAAAAATTGGAACGAATTAATATGTTCGATTTTGAATTAAATTAACTTTGGCACTTACATTGACTGGCTTCTGACCTCTTTAATTTTTAAGATTATTTTATAAAGTTTAATGTTTTATTCTACTAATTAAGTTTCATTTTATTAAATGTAAAACCCAAAATTAATAAACTAATAAAATCAGACATTTGCAAATTAAACTGTCCGGATTGTAACGTTATCTATATTGGTCAGACCCTTAGAAATTTTGAAATAAGATAAGGTGAACACTTATGAACTTATAGATTAAAACAACCAGGGAAGCCACATTACACTAAACACAAACCTATACTTAACAATTCAATTGAAACAATAGTACAGATACTTCATACAAGTGACAAAAAATAAGAACTTGGTTTCTTGGAGGAATTTGAAATCAAGAAATATCTAAAATGTCTAAAATATGGTACTGAATGAGCAATTAAATTTGAGAAGTTCAATTATTTTAGGTTATCTTTCAGAATAAATGTATAATATTAAACAATTTTTTTTAGAAAAATTTTTATGACAAGAAATCATGATGTATGTATATTGCTTGATAATGATACCTAACCTATAAATGATTGTGATGGGAAGTCAAGTATACATGCATATAAGAAATCCCGTCAATATTTTGCCATCGTTTAACAATGTGATTAACGAAACTTAAGTCACAGAGAAAATATTTTAAAAAATTTTGGACTATATACTGTGCAAATTCATAATTCATCTTTCATTATTATTTTGTTCTATATTTAGAAAAAAGAAAACAAAAACTTTTTAATATATTTGATGAATATAAGACATAAAGACCATAAAGTTCCTCTTTCACGTCACTTAGTTCAAAAACACACGTTGGAACTTACGTTTGAGGTGGCTTCTGAAATTAATAATTTATTATTGGTAGCTCTCATTTTCTAATAATCTATAAAATCCAGGTAAAAGTATTTATTTGATATTACTTTCCTTATTTTCTCAACCGGCAAATGAATACCACTGATAATTACCTATAACCAAAGAAATTTAATACCATATATACATCCAATGAAAGACACGTCTTTTCTGGAAATATTTAGAAGAATCATATGCACCCATTAATGTGTTCCAAATTTGATGTGATTTCTTTACGATTTATTTAATAAGTCTAAATGAACTAATAAAATCTTCTAAAATATTACCAAACTGTATTTTATTCATATCTTATTTCTAAGAAGACAGAGATATCATCCAACTGAATGCAGTGAAAAAACATGAATGTTATTTGAAATATATTTTTCGTGTGCAGTAAAGAAATACGATAATAATGTCAAATTCTTTTAAATAAATATATAATAACGAAATCACAAAAATTTGAAACAAAATATTTATATTTATCTATATAGTCTCCTTCTAAAATGGTTCAATACCCTGCTTATAGTGAAAATAGTGGGGCTCTTCAAAATAGCTATCAACTGCAAACGTCACCAGTTCATTATTAGCGAATCGTTTACCATCGAACAATTTTTTCAAGTATAAAAATAGAAAATAATTCGAAAGGACTAAATCTGGCAATTTGGGTGTGTCAATGACCAGTTCGTATTATAATTCGCAATTGTAATAAGTGATGTGTGAAGTGATGCATTGATTTGATAAAGTAATACTTCCTTTTTCGCCAAATGTGCCCAATTTTTCTTAATTTTATCACTTTCTGTAGATAATCAATGATAATTATGCCTCACGCGTCCTCAATGCTCTGACCCTGCCTGCAATTAAGATTATAATTTCCATCTTTGGACCTAGATCTAATCTATAGTTTTTGTCTATTGTGAGTAATCGAGAAACCGATCTGGGCATGGTTTTCTCATGGCCAAATTTTCATTTAATATGCGATGTACAGCACTTTTTAAAATGTCGATCATGTCTACAAGCTCGTGCACTTTTAATTAATTGTCATCCATTACCATTTTGTGGATTTTTTTCACCATTTCTGGCGTGGTAACCTCATTTCATCGCTGTTCTGCCACTTACCAATTTACAATAGGAGTAGACTTCCCTAGAGTAGAAACTCCGCTTTGATATGGTTACGATAGTATGTACAGGGATTTAGTTAAATATCGCCCTGTACATAGGACTTATTTTTTATTTAACATTTTCCGAATTATAGCATTTACTATGTTTAGTTAGACCCATATAAATTATTAAGCATTGGGGTTCTCTTGGTTTAAAAAAAGGAGACTGGAAATCAAGTTAGGGAGCTCGAGAGATAGAGACGTGATAGTGCCTACCCCTGCGACTAAATGTGGTATTTGATTAAAATTGTTTTTAAATATAAATAAATTGGTATTGTTTTTCCTCAGCCTCTTTAATTTCCAAAAACCAAGTGGATAAATCCCTCCAAAATAATATTTAGATTCACTGAAAAAACAGCGTATACGTAATAATATTGGTTGGAATGAGGACTTTCAAATGAAAGTATTCCATCAAATGAAGATTTAAACTACTTCTGGAATTCTTGTCGGAAATTCTAACAATAATTCACTTTTTCCTTGTATATTTATATATTTCTTTATTCCTGCCTCAAGGGTTATATGTATAGTTTTTAATATTTTAATACTTAGGATTAATCTTTTATTATAATTTCTTATGTATTGCTGTAATACTTTTCTTCAATCTTTGAATACCAGGTCCTTCTGGAATACTAAATTAATGCAAAACTTCTTAGGAAGGCTTTAGAAAGTTAATCATTAGGGGAGATATTGACGGTAATAGGTATTTTAGACATTTATTCTGCCTTTTTAGACTTTTCTTCTATATATGATAAATTTGTTTTTTATTAATTCTTTTGGTTTTTCTCACTGTCTTAAAATAAATGCATGGTTCGAGTGGTTGATTTGACTAAAAATACTACTTTTTGCATAAATTACGAATTTTAGTCCAAAGATAAATAAAAATAACTGCCTATGGTTTTCAAGAATTTTTACGTTGTTAGAATTTACCGATTGATTTTAAGAGCAAAACAAGCTGGCCGTAAAATAAAGGCTCACATTTTCTGCAGACGTAAATAAATTGAAGCATAGAATGTCAATCTCAGAAATTGGGAGTATCATATATTGCTACTGACTTTTTACATCACTAACATCGCGTCATTCTGGTTTTACGACACTTTCCTAAAATGCCGTATATGCCCATTTTTATTTCGCCGTTTATGAAGGCGTCTTTCTACCCTTGGAGCTTTACTTTACCATCAAGACAAGAAGAGGTTTATCTAACAAAAAAATATTTTTCGCTCCTGCAGCTAGAAATACATTTTATAGAGATTGTCCCAAAATTTAGCGGCAAAAGAAATCCATATACTGAAAATAGCAATGAATTGTTGTTCTAAAACCAGAACGAAATTCTTTTTTCTATGGATAATACGTCTGAAAAATTGGACTAGGAGATTATAAAGTAAAAAGGTTTTTGATGTCATGCATTATAAATTCTTTCTTTTTCCTGTAATTAATCTATAAGATACAAATTTCTTCTGCCATCAGTAATCTCGACAAAATTAATAACTGTAACATTACATTGCTGTATCATTACATTGCTGGTCACTTTTCAAACTTTAGCGCTCTTGCTAATTGTTTTTGCTTGAGCCGGTATGTACATTTATAATTTTAGTGTATTTTATTACTTTTTTTCTTTTTTGACAGTATTTTATAGCATTCCGAAAATAATGCAAATATTTTTAATCAAATCCATTTGTATTTTAAATTTACAGAATGAAAACCCATGCATGTGTAAGTTGCATATTGATGGATTCCGCTCTCGGAATTCAATATACAGGGTCATGCATTAGTGTGGCAAATCTCAATTAATTCGCTATTATTGAAGTTACGGTAAAAAAGTGTACCCGGTCTTGAGATTCACATTTTAAAATTAGTCCCAAATATTCAATGTGTTCAGGAACGCAGGGCCAGACAAAAATTTTGCTTTTTTTTTACATTTTTATAAACCTCTTGCCGAGTTAATTTCAACGATGTATCACACTTCAAGTCTTTTATGTTTAATAAAGGATCTACACCTGCAAATCAGATTTTTTTGAATTTAGATTTGTAGCAGCCAAACCGTAGAATCAATAAAAACGGCTTACATGTCCCTATCCTAACTTTTCTATTTCTAAGCTATGGCATTAAAAAATATTTGTTACCGAGTGATCAAAAATTTAAAATCCCATCTGATTTTTAATCACACTGTGTCAAATATTTTTTATGGCATAATATAGAATAATAGCGAACTTATCGAACTTTGCCACACTAATGCGTCACCCTGTATAAACTATAGAATCATACAAATAACAAATAGAGCCAATGGTCTGATTTCATTAAATATTAAAATGATGAATTTGAATTAAGTATTTATGCTTCGAAATGTAGTAATTAATTTAATAATGGTTTGTATTAACGCATAGTATCGTTACTGTCATTATTAGAAACAGTTGGATACACCCCAATAGCCGGAGCCCTTGTTGATTATTCGCGAGATTACATTTCCGTGATTTTAAAATTAATCTAATTGATTTTTTCCCGTTCTGCCATAGCAACGCCGCCCTAATGGTTTGGGTATTTCAAGTGTTATTTAGTTTAATTGGAATTATACTTCGATTTTATTTTAGCTGGGACCCAGGAAATCCTGTAAGTGTAATTCCATTTAAAAGTTTCCAACATACCAAGTAGTTTATTATTCTTGTTGCTCAACAATGCATACTGAATAAAATATAATATATATATAATAAATTGGGGTAACAGCAAAAAAAGAGACAAAGTTATCTTTTTATATTTATTTCCTAACTTTCGGAATTTCTCAATTCCATCTTTAAAAATTCTATACAATTTAGGTGTTACATTTTTTATGTATGGTAAAGTAGCAACGATATAATTATCAGTGTTTTTATTAATATTATTATTTATATCATTATTATTAATTTGTCTAATATTTAAATTATTATTAAAATTATTGGAAGTATCATTAATTGATGTATATGTATGAATGTATGAATATTTTTTTCAATAATGATTTTGGATAGGAATTATCATTATCGGTTGATAAACAATTTTTCTTTTCTTTTTATGGAATGAGAAATCAGAAATGTTTAAGATTATGTTTTTCATTTGTTTAATTAAATTTATCTTTATGGAATATTTATGATAAGACCAATAGTTCATGTACCCACTAGAACTCATGGGTTTTCTGTACCATTCTATTATTAGTGTGTTATCAGATTTTCGTATAAAATTAGTATCTAAAAAAAGAACAGAATATTGATCATCTTCTCTTTCTAAAGTATATTGCAATTGTAAATAATTATTTTTTATATCAGTTTGAGATTGTTAAATAGGGATAATGGATAATTAAAATATCGTCAGTAAAAAAAAATGTTGTTTGAAGACACTGTAACAAAGATTCGAAATATGAGACTTTAACTCTTCACAAGCCTGATGTATGATAGTTTTTCTTTTTAACTTTTCACCTTTCGAATATTGCTACAAATAGTACAATCTAAGAATTTTTAAATTGTACAATATGTATTCTTCCTTCCATTGTGTCTATGTTGGTTTTCCTATTCGATAAGTATTTTTTTACTAACTATAATAAAAAGCCGAGCCCTATCTTTAGTTTTTTTTTTTGCTAAAATACACCAGGTCAAATATATAAAGAAAACAATTTTTCGCATTATAAAACCGGCCATTTTTATTTAGATGTATCTATTACTACTAATCTTAGTAGTCCTGGAAAAAACATATTAACAATGAACAATCATAATATTCGTATTTTCAATGAAATTCAAAATTTGAATAATTATTAATCTATAGATAACGTAATGTAATGGCAAACACCAAACTACGGAATATAAACAAGACCAGAAGGGATAAGGCTTACTGTATTTAACAAATTTTTAAAATAACTATAATTTATATGCTTAAATCTTACATTTTTTGTTTACTTAGATATGCACATTAATCAATTAATATTGTCATAATTTTTTATGCACCTTGTGACATTTTGGAAGTAATTCGTTTACCACAGTAGTACAGTAAAATGATTCCTTCTAATCAATTACAAAGATCAACGCTAAAAATTAGATTCAAATTGCGTTGACGTCATACATGAAACCGTCGCGGTAGGAATAAGAGCAAGTTTTTATCTCTCAAAAATATGTGTCACTGCAGTAAAAAATAGTTGCCCATCATTCTTTGGAGCACACACACACACACATATCCCGGAGCACAAAACAAACATTTTTAGGAAAATAGAATAGAAAAGTAGCATTTGTCATGCGCTTATGAAAAATTACCTAAGTTTGCTGCTTGCATATAAATTACTATGAAGATGGTATCTTTATATGTTTCAAGTTTTATGTGAGTCTTGAACATACTTTGTGGTTGGAAGCAGTTACCTCGGAAATTTATAACCTGCTAAAGGTGACAGTCCAGAATTGAAAAAATAAATTTTATGATTTTGTGTTGTAGCAGTTATTAGAAAATATGATACTCTAGTGCTCTAGTATATCTTTATAGAAACGGAGAAAATAAATACAATTTTTTACTATTCCTTCATTTTAAAATCTTCTGATTGAAACTACAATGTATCAGTTTTTGTTTTTAAGTTCTATTTATATTTAACTTCTTTCGTTTCATGTTATATATTGTCACCAAAAGATCCGAAACTCTCACATTAACTTATCTCTAATACAGACTTTCGGAAGTAGCTTTTAAAGTAGGAAATAAAAAAACATTTCAGGGCAATTGCACTACAACGTTTTGATTAAAGGACTCCGGGCTCCAAAGGTACACTAATACCAGTAAGATATCACTTGAAATAGTCGCCGGTCGACCGTAGGGCACAACGATAGAAGGGATTAAAGTCCTTCGGGGAGCTCTAACGTCGTCCTTAAGGCGTTTAGTGTCTCTGCATCTTATGTAAAGATTTATAGAGGGAGTTCCTTTGCTCCAATTTGGTCAGTTTTAGTGATTTCGGCTGACAACCAACCCACTCCGCTCTTAGAACTATATTGATTTTGTCCTTTACAGCTTATCTTAAATTATAAGACGTTTGAATATGCTGAACCTTCAAAAATTATTGTTAAAGTAAAAATGTTTCGATGCCAACTTGTAACAAAAAAATGTCTTATTTTATACACATTTCGATTTGGATCTATTATTATTATAAAATATATTTTTTTATGGTTCTCAGCGCACATGTTTGTACTTCATAAGAAATTAGATATAATTTGGCATATTCCATTTTAATTTTTTAATAAAACTATGGTCAAAAAGAGAGATATTGAAAAGAATTGGAATGAATTTCAAATAAATAAGAATGGACTTTGGATTGTTTTAAATACCTTCGGGGGTGATTGGAATTTCAGTATCATTTTATTTCTTTCCTAAATATTCACTTTTTCCATTTAAGCGACGCTCTAATTTTTACAAATATACTGTTATAATGTATCATATTGTATTATTTGTTTTTGTAATTCTCTTTATTAAAATTATTTATAGTCCCCTAATTAGGAACTAATATGTGAGAACATTTCCCAGAACAGGCAAAAATGTTTCACACGTAGTTTTAAGAATTCTTTAATGAAAAAACATGTGATAATTGTAAAAGGACAAAGGTTTGGGGTGAAGTTATCGTTTGTGACTAATTAGGAACAATAACAGAAACAAAAGTGTTTTATTACAAAATAGAGTTACAATAGGTTTGTATGAAACCGAATAAAACAGTTATTATTTGAGTGAAAACACAATCATCTATTAAATTTTTTGATTTTTTACCCGAGATTTACCTTCTTAATTTCTTGTAATGTTCTATTTATTTTGTATATGCGAAAAGTCATCAGTTTAAACAAATTCGTTGGGCCGAGTTTCTAGACATCTCTTTCTATTACTGGTTCTGGAGATTCACTGCGGAGTTTTTTTCTTTTAGTGGAATTAATAACTTCACGATTGCATAAACACGCTTTGGCAATAAATAACTACGTCTAATATATCAAAAAATAAAGGGGAAGAACTACTTTTTTTGCATTTATTCGATACAATCCCCTCATATATGTTATATTCTCGAACTATTTTTCTTTCCTCTCGTCTGGTGGATTGGAAAATTTTTTAGGACCTCTTCCACTTCATGTTTCCCTTATCAGGTATTTCATATGTTGTACTGGCCTGGGATTAAACTGTTTCTTCATCATTATCGTTCGAATTAAAAATGTCTATTTGTATCGTTGTATTTCTTGGTTTAACTTAGTGATTTTACGAAAGCTCAGAATCCTCACTTTAAAAGGTATATCTATACATTCCTTTAAGCAAAATTTTGGGGAGTCCATTTTTCTACTAACCAAAAGATCCTATAAAAGTATGTATGAGTCATAATAAGTTTTGTAGCTTACTTACAGAATGTTCCCGAAAGAGAAAGGGAAAAAGAGAAACAGGAAAAATCGCACAATAATGATATGCGAAACTTGGGCAGCGGCGGTTCTATTATAATTATTCACTATTACCACATGGGAAGATTATGTAAAATATTTTCTATTCCCAATTGAGAACGTTATGCAATTAAAAACCAATGTTAGAAATTGACTAAATTTGTATTAAATTGGTACCTTAGTAATTAGTAAAAAGTCATTACCTTCCTACGTTGTATTTTCTTCGGGATAAATTAAGGTCCCGTTTTAGATCTCAATTTCTATGGACCAAAATTCATTTTTTTATTAAAGCAATAAAAGGGCTAAATATTGATCGATTCTATTTAAAATTCAGGATAACTTGGTATTTTATGAATCTTTGAGGCTCGATGTCAATAAATAGTTTTTATTCCAAAACAACTAGCCAAATTGTTGGAATTTTTCGAGTTTTGTAAGGTCGTTTTATTCAGAATAAACCGTGTTTTAGAAAATGCAAAAAATCCAAATTTAATTTCCTAAAGACAACGACTCTTTTCCGCAGGACAATTACATATATTATTTGGACAATTTAGTGCGAGTTTAGCTAGAATAAAAAACCTTCCGTGTTTATTTATCATTTTCAATTATTCCGAATTGCTTATGAAAAATTTGAAAGACAAACGCACAAAAGAAATAAATCTCTTTCGCGGCAGTCTTGTAATAATGGAAGAAAATTCCCGGCCACAGTCAGGTTGTGTCACTCTTGGGGTCTTTAGTTAACCGGCAAAACTTTCGTATATATCTCACATTCCGAAAATGAATATCCCGCAGGGCACCCAACCATTATTGAATTATGAATTATTGTGCGGGTCACACCCTAACAGAACTTCCTTTTCCACAAGGACGGAATTCAGAATATAACTTCTTTTGGTATTGCCATAAATTGACTTGACATTTACAGAGGTTCTGCGAGATTTCAAATGCAAATTGGGCATGTATTGGAAGGTTTTCGGAAATTTCTAACTGGAGGTCAACTTTATGAACATGTACGAAAAAAGATTGAAGATTTTAATACAAATTTGCCAATGCTGATGATAGCAAAAATGTCATTTGACACATAAATTATATATACTTATTTCTTTAAAAAAAAGTATACAAATAATGATAATATTTGTACATTTTATTTTAAAAATAAAATAATGTCAAACTCAGTATATTTTTTTATATATATATTTTATATATATTTTTTTACTATTAATTATAATTTATTACTAATATTATTCCTTCTCTAGACATGATATTAAAATAGCAAGGTTGAGTTAGGTTACAGGTGAATTCTAAGTGCATTCACAAAATTTTATGATCAATTTTAAGATGAAAAGTAGGTTAAAGTTAAAGAAGTTTCATTTAAATTATCAAATTAAAATGATTTATATCAACTCATTAAGAAACGTTTTATATCACCTTGATCAGGATAGGTACACATTTTCTTTTTAGTACCTACTTATTATAATCTATTGTTATATTTTGAAATATATTTTGTACTTATTTTGCTTTCTTATGTGAAACTGTATAAATTACAAATCCTTTTTAACTAAAATAGTCTAAACCCTTGTTTATAAATTTGAAAGAATACATTTATCGTCATTATTATTAATTGAATGTTTCTTAGTATTTAAGTAACGCCTTATTTTTTCAAATTGCGAGTGTATAGTTGTAAAAATATTTTATTGTACTACTACTTGTCAATAAGAATATTATTTAGTATTTATTGTTACTTTTAAAAAATCTTACTCAAAATATAAAAACAAAAATATTTTTAATAGATCATTGATCTTTTAAAAATATTTTAAAAGAGCTGTAGGATGTATTTGATTTCTAGGAAAAACTGTATGGCCGTCTCACTTTTTATAATATAAGCTTCTTAACCTATTTTACTCTTCTCAAAATATTCTGGAAAAATATTTATACTTTGTTGAAATTATATTAAATAATTTTTTGAAGCAATCTCAGAGACTATAGGACATATTTTTGTGTTAAAATTGACCATCTTCTGAATTTTCGCAACGTACTTAGAATACATTCTGTATACATAGATATATGGAACTTTTGATATAATTTATAAACTTTAAAGAAACATGATCCTATTATTAAATAAAGAAACTATGATGAAGATTACAAATTGCAAAGTAAAATATAATTATCCTTGAGTTGCACTCAAAATTTAACAAATTTATTATCTTTATTGAGAGACCGCATATTTCCTAATTAACGTTAGTTTCATTGGGTATTACATTAAAGGTTTTTTATAAAAAATATAGAAATGTAATGGAAAATGTTGAAATAAATTTAGAATTTAAAGGTGTGACACTATGAGATTATTAATTGTCATATTTTATGTTCATTTTGGAGCAAAAAGAGTCTTAGCAATCAATTTAATACTTAAAATTGTAAATAAGTGGTTTTTATTAGGATTTATATTGTATCAAAATTATGCAACACGTCTTCACAGAATTAAGAAAACTTTAAATAATTTATAATACGAAGAAATTGATGGGTGCAGACTAAAGAAGAAAGTCTGAATTTTCATTGTAAATAAGTAGTTTATGAAGAAACATGTTCGATAATGTGAATCTAGGGTATTTAAATTTGATTTTAAATTATATTTATTTTCTAATTTTGATTACAAAAAGTCCACGTCACGAATGTGGTTAAATGTTTTTAATAATAACCTTATATTTTTGTAAACAACGTAACTTTAAATCAAAAAACCTTATATCCACGAGAAATCATATTGAGATTTGTCCATTTATTCGGTTAAAATTTTTAAAATCTAGTTTTTATTTTTTATTTTAATTATGTACATAAATTTCACTTTCAATTGAAATTAGAATTTTATTTCAAAATATATAACTCCTACCCTAATTTCAGTTACAACTGACTACACAAACGTGGGATTTCAAGTAACTCAAAATTCAGTAAATAATTTCTTTTACCGTATAAAACGAAAATCATAAAAGCGCTAAAAAAAGTTAAATAAAATTACTAAATTCAATTCTTAGGAAAACGCTGCAATAAATTTTAAATTAAACAGTTAATTATCGTACTAGTCCGGTATTATTTTTGTTAGTCGAAAGTGTAATATCATTGAATAATCCCGTGTCTGTAAGCTTAGGATAAAATATTCCCTGTGAACGGATGTTATTTTATTGTTCCTGGAGATAAATTGTGATCTTTCCTATTTGATTTATTATTTTAATAAAATGTAAAATGGAATGCGCTATATTATATCTACTAGTCCTTGTGATTCATAATTACAATATAATACAAAGCAATTTTATATATCTTTGCTCTGAGCAGGTTTCACTAAATTCCATTATCAAAGAGTGACATAAGACTTTATACTATAAACATTTCAACAAATCGTTACCAAGCAGTACAGTACAATATATTTTGTTATAATATTCTTATTTTCCTAAAAAAATTGGTTAATATTATATAGATATTTATTATAAAAGGTATTCTAAAATAATTGAAATTCCTAGGTTCAATTGTCTATCACTGTCTGTAAAACCAGCTAAAACATCATCAACATATCTATACCAAAACAACTAATTTTTGGAGATATTTGAATAAAAAAATTTTTGTTCTAAATTATCCATAAAAATATTTGCCAAAATTGGCGACCTATTTCCTTCATTTTGAACATAAAATTTATAATCAAAAACAAAGTAATTTTGATTGATACATAAATTAAATAGGCTTATAATTTAATTGACTTAAATCTGGTTAATACGTTTTCTTTCTAAGAATTTAGTTATTAATGGAAAATTGTATTGTCAGATACCGAAACATAGGTAGACTTGAATAAAATTAAAACGCTTGGGAAGACTGTGGAAATTCAAGATGAGTATTATTTATATTTACATATTTATTATGTTTGATTTCCTTAAAGTATGAGTTGAAACAAAAAATTTAAGAATAATAAATATTTACTAACAGTTGTGTGAACATAAATATAAGCAAGAGAACTATCAAATATATTGATATTTATTTTTTCTTTAACATTAATTTTTAATCAAAGATTATGTATGTTATATAAAATCTGGATACTTTCTGAAAAACGCATCCCATTCTTCAATATTCTCACAAGGCCATCTCATGAGCTCCTGTCCTCTCTTATATCTTGTACACCAAGTTCCTAAAAAAGAATAACGGTAAAAATCATTGTTATAATACCTAAAAAATTCTTAACTTTTAAACACTAAAATTTTATTATGATTATTTACCTGTTCGATCTTTTAAAATATTGCTGATTCTTCCTGAACATTGACATTTAGGGGATTTAACCATATTGCAAGGCATAATGTGGAACTGATTGATGGCTGCACATTGTGGTCCATTATTGCTTAGATCAACACTGTATCCTTCCCAACATTTACAATATTTCATAGTGGCAGTACTGATGCTTGATAGCGAAATTGCAATTAGAAATAAATACTTTAACCTACAAATATTGTCTTAAATTAATTCGTAGAGAAATTTTAAAATGAGAGAGAGAGAGAGAGTCACACAATATCCAAAATATACGATTTGAATCATTGAAATAAACTGAAGGGGGTGAATTGGCACTAAAATAATAAATAACAAAATAATAATAATAATTAAAAATATTACACTGCAATTTTTATTGACACGCTATGTATTACCACAGTAAAAGAAAAATCAAAAATATATTAAAACCCATTAACAAAACTTTACAAAAGAGTCGAATTTAAAGAGAAAAAAGATTTGTGCGAAAAAAATAACGTGATAAATATTTTAATATTCATGTTTGTCTTTTGTTTTTCAAAGAGTTACTAATTACTGTACGTTCCATTTATTTATAATTTTCCTATATTCATTTTATATTAATAACGAATACGCAATTTGCAATATGGGTTTTAATAATATATTTAAACTGCCAAACATATAAAGGCTTGTTTCTGGTTATAAAATTAAATATTGAAATATACTGCAATTAAAATTACTAATGCGTTTCAAATAAACAGTCAATTATTAATACAAATTTCAGTTAATTAGAAAAGTTTTTTAACGACCAATTAAACTCGTCAACCCAATATTTAATTTTAAAATAATATGGCGGAGAGCCAAAATTGGATATATGGATTTTATATAATTTACAAATCAAAATTAAAAATTACAAAAAAAAAATACGAGGATGGGTTGATTAATTCGCGGCCTAGTACAGTAAGCCATGGTTTTTCTTTGTCATTTTTAAGTTTGCATCTAGTAACATCCTCTCACAGTTTGACATTAAAATTTTGTCCGAGTCTATCACGAAGTTATATGAAAACTATTGTATCTTATCAAAGTTTATAAGTTGTCGGTGTTTGAAAAATTAGGGAAAACTAAGATTCGAGCCGTGATAAAATATTTTTGTATTAAAGGTTTAGCACCTTCAGAGGTTAAAAATGAAATAGATTCATCGTTCAGCATTGTTAAAAAGTGGATGACGGAGTTTAAACGTGGTCGTACAAGCATTAAAGATACACCACGTCCATGAAAGCTGAAAACAACGACTTCTGCTGAAATGATCGAGAAAGTCCACAGAACAGTACTGCAAGATCGTAGATAAAAGTTGGATGAGATAGCAGAGATTGTGGGGATTTCAAAAGAGCGGGTAGATCATATCCTACATGAAGTTGTGGGCATCATTATCGGCTAGATGGATGCCGCGACTCCTTATCCCTGAACAAAAGCTCATCCGAAAAATCACATCTGAGCTGTGTTTGGAGCTGTTTCAGCGCAATCCAACAAATTTTATGGGCCGATTCATAACAGCAATCCAAACAATGGACAGCAAAGGGTGAACCGGCTCCAAAAAGACGAAAACATACCTTTCAGCCGGAAAGGTGATGGCGACGGTTTTCTGGGACGCAAAAGGAATTCTTTTGGTTGATTACCTTGAAAAAGGGAAAACAATGAACAGCGAATACTACGCTAATCTAATGGAACAATTCTACCAAAAAATTGAAGAAAAAAGACCCGGGTTGGCCAAAAACAAAATCTTGTTTCATCAGGACAATGAACCATGCCGCAAGTCGGTTATTGCGATGACTAAAATTATGAGCTGGGTTTTGAACTGGTATCTCACGCGCACTACTCCCCTGATTTGGCCCCGTCGGACTTCGGCTTATTCCCCAACTTGAAGAAATTTCATGGCGGAAAGAAATGTGTTTCAATGTGATTAAAGCGACAAACAGTTATTTTGAACAGTTGCCAGAATCTACCTACAGTGATGCGATAAAGAGTTTTGGAAAATTTATGGACCAAGTGCATTCAACAGAAGGAGATTATATTGAAAAATAAAAACAAATTTATTCTTCTAATTTATTGTGTTCTTTGTTATTCCGCATATTAATCGACCCATCCTCGTAAATACTAACGTTTTTATACAATATAGGTATTATTTATTTATTATAAATTTAAAAGGAGAAATAACTATATGTTTATTTTCTATAAAATCGAGAATTAAATGTTCAATTTTAAATAATGCGAGTTATGTTAAAATATCTGCAAAATCAGTGAGTCGAAAAATAGTAAATCAAATCGTTATGCTAGAAACACTTTAACACACTGTGTTAAAAAAAAAGATCGAATATTTGAACAGGATATAGTATGGACCAAAAAAAGTAAAAAAGTTTTAATAAACATGGGTCCGTAAATTGACGGTTTCGGAGATATAGAGAGTTATTTATTGTTGAAACATTTTGCGTTTACACATTATTTTTATTATTTTTAAACAATAGAAACTCTGCCGGAAGTATATTCGAACTCTCTCTAAAACTCCTGGATTAGCTAAGATTTGGTGACATTCTTCCAGCTCTTCGAGGTTACAGGAATAGCGTACACCAAACTTTTTAAATATCCTCAAAAAAAGAAATCAAGGGGGTTTAAATCTGGCGATATTGCAGACCATGGTACAGGTCCGCCCCTTCCTATCCATCAACGCGGTAACGATTTTGTTTATAAGTTTATTTGTACACAATAAAAATAATGTGTAAACGTAAAATGCTCCAAAAATAAATAACTCAATTTGCGGACCCATGTTTATTTAGACTTTTTTGATCCATACTAACCCTGTTCAAATATTCGATATTTTTTAACACCCTGTATAATAATCAAAATTAAATACTATAACTATAAAAGAAAATTAAATTAAATATAATTGAAAACTAAATTCAAATATCAACGAATATGAGATTCAAATTAAACATGAATAAATTCTCTTTTTCACAGACAAAAAAATATCTATTTAATACGGATATTTAAACTTATTTAACTCTGAATAGAATAAATATCATTAATTATTCATATTTAAAATTTTATTCAGTTTGAGAGAACATGATTTATAAGTTCGAATACATTTTTTTTTATATTTCTAGCATAAATAATAATAAACCCAGCTCTAATATGTATTGACAGTGTTGTTTTAAATATATTTTGTTACAAAATAAAAATACACAATGAATTCTTGTACTTGTTGTGATAGTACATAAATTTTTGAAGTTCTAATTTTATTTCATAATTGCTAATTAAATTTATGTACTATGCCAAAACTTAGATTATAAATAGAGTTTTTTACATAAATTTTATATCTAAATTAGGTTTAGATATCGGAAGATATTGAGTATAAGAAAAATTTCAAAGTTATAATTCTAGTTCAAAATTGTTAATAGTCTCTTTTAAATAAAATCATTATTAAATGAAATGAATAATTTTTGGATCATGTTATAATATACATTTAGTTTAATAGGTTTAATTTCTCATTCAGTACTATATAATTAATAAAAAATATTTGGAATATTGTGGAAATCCAAGATAATTATATTTTATCTTTCATATACATTAATCTTTTTTTTTAATTTGGAATTTTTAGTGATATTTGTTGATTTAGAAAGAAGAACACAATATGTGTTCTTTGAAATTTTAATTTCGGTCTAAATTCCCTTAACAATAAGTACTTATCAAAATATATTTTAATTAAAAATACTGCATATCTCAATAAAATTCACGATTTTGTCAGTTTATTACTTTTTAAAATTAATTTATTATATAGTTTGTAGTATTTTAATATTAATTTCTATCACTTCTTATTTATATTTTAATCAATATGAACTAAACTAAACTTACATTTTGTTAATAATTCTCACATAACAAATCCACACTTCACCTACTTCTCATTGTCGATTGTATGTGCCGGCTTTAGATGACACTCTGCAGATTTCTTCAGTAGAACGGTTAATGCAGGAACGTTACTCGAGCTAATAAGGCAATTTCAATTTAATATCTCAACTGCTGTCGTGACAACGGATAAAATTTTAAAAAACAAACAATGTTAGCATATGGTATACGGTGTGCATTCATTACATATGAATTAAAATTTATACCGCGACTGATTGTATACGGTCATTATTTATGTTAAGAGCATTATGTTAAACCGTATCATCAAGAGATATGCATTCACTCAAATTTCTATAAAATCTATAATGAGGTTAATTTGAATTTATCCGTGATAGTGATTTGAATCCTGTATTATTTAGTGTTGCCATTTATTGTTATTTTATTAACATACATATTATTTTAACGAACAAAATTTTAGTTGAAACGTTATTTTCTTTATGGATTCTTTGAAAATTGAAAAGTTCCATTCGCAAACAAACATGTACTAAACAATTTTTCTTTGTTACAGGTACGTACGGGATCTAATTAGCTGTATTTTTCGCAAAAGTTAAACAGGTAAACATTGGAGTTTGCAAAATTTTTAGTCCTACGTACTTTTCAGTCGAGAGCACACATTCGCCGAACTGGGTTGTTTAGAGTTATATCTTCACATCCTGAAAGTTTATAGTTTTACAAATTAGGGATCCCATAAAAGTAAACAAAGTGTTGGTGTCGGTGAAGTTTGTATTTTTCCCCTGGAACTTTTAATTACCTCTTTAAATAAAGCTCTGTAACTTGATCATCTTGTTGTGGTCGTTATTTATTAGCAGTAGACGAGAAAACTATTTGAATTTTTTGGAAAAATAAGTGTTACGTATTTTAAGTATTCTTAGCAGTACATCATATAAAATAAATGGAAAAAATCTTAGTCAAAACATTGTATTGTACTAGAATTAATGATGAGATTTTAGAGTGTCTCACGATTGATGGAACCAATTTGTAATAGAAATAATGATGAGATTTCTTAGTGACAATAATGAAATTTAAATTTTAGATTATTAGACGTTAAATTTGAGATAAAAATGAATTATACATTTGAAACAAATAAAAAAAATATAAATGTACACATAAATACATATACAGTATGGCCCAAATGAAAGGAATACATTAATTATTTCGTAAATCGGCAATTTTAAGGGAAAATCCTGAAACCCGTCGATTTTTATTGAAGACTCTCTGTACCTAAAATAAGTGTTTCTTAGCATATTTCGTGATATTAAATGAAATTTGAACTATCGAAATGAATTTAATATGTATTTTAACTCCCTCTACAACATCCGTTTACAAAATTTTAGATATCAATAATAACAAGGGACCTTTATCGTAAGATTGATACACCCTGTATGTTTCCTACTTAAGTTGGAACGACATGGAACATTTTTTATTATTGTTTTTTTTTGTAAAAAACCTCTGCATGTCCTAAAACTTAAAATGAGGTAATCAGATATCAATTTATTGTAGTCGTATACGAGATACGTCAAAAAATATAAATTTTGTCCAAGAATAAAGTACCTTTATTTTTGATAGTGTTAAGAAAGATTAATCAGAATTGAAAAGTACATTACATTCATTTAGTACGGAAAATTAGATTTTGTAATTTTTTAATAAATAACACAGATGATGAACTTTTCACTTGAATATTGTGACATAAAAATTATGAAATTATAAAAATACCGTTATTTTGAAATAGTTTCTGATTACTTAGATACATACAACATACAAAAATATAACCTAAAAAGTGATTAAATAATTTTGTATACTTTATAAATTAATAGTCCACACATCAATAAAAAAATATTTTTGACTGTATTGGACTTCTAAGTTGAAATATTTATTAAATATAAAATGGATATTTAAAGATAATATAGACTCTTAATATGATTTTTTATTTTTGCAATTAAATCTTTAGAAAAATTAAACAATTTGAGACATAATTTGGTTACCACTATTGTAGCTAATAATCAAGGACTAATAAAATTTAAAAAATCATACCGAGAATGCCCTGAAATTTGTCATTGTTAATTACTGCCTAAAGTAAATAAGACAATTCTTAAAAAATATCTAACACATAACAAATGTACATTTTTTAACATGAACCATTTTTATAAATTCTTAACTCTACTGCACTGGTAGTGTTTATTACATATGCAAGTATCGTGCCTTACTTAATTATAAAAAAACACCACTGCCACTCAATGATTAATTGGTTAAAATATAAGTCACCTCCTTAATCCTGTTGCTAGGATACATTTTTTCTGTTGTTCAATACAAACAAACAAGATAAAAACAGGTTTTTGAATAACTATTTTGTATTTTGAATGAATTCATACATTTTTTAATTCTGTAATGTCAATCAATTGTATATAAAGCAAACATCAAAATGAAATGCAGATATTCCTTAATTTAACAACCTTTGAATCATTGGAAATATTACAGGTAATTGTTATTTGAAACATTCATTAGGGGAAATCCAGGTAATATTTTTTTTTCATCTGAAGGAAGTGGTCAGTTATTTCTTATAATCACTACCACATGGAGCTGGTATGATCACTTCTGGTCAGAATATATGTGTCCAGTAAACGTTTCGAAGTGTTCAAGTTCATAATCATTTTTCTTCTCGTTGTATTATACTGACATAATTTACGCAACTACAAGAATTTGTTAATAATAACATTTTTTCCATGCCAAATACCAGAAAAAATTGTGCTGGAGGCCTAAGGAGGATGAAAGAAAATTAAACTAACTAACTCTAAAAGTACACATTATCATATTGCAAAAAGTTGTCAGTAGAAAATGTTGTTTCCGTGTTGAAGTACGATACGAAATCACCCCCTTAGAATTCTTAGTGAACTTTTATCATCAACATGAAAACCAGTGAAATATTTTAAGACTCAGTTGCACCAAGCAGTTAAAAAAAAATAAGATGCAGAAGTGTGGTCTTAAGGAACATTTTTGCGTTGGGCTGCCTAAAATTGCAACATTTTCATAAAACGTTCCCGAAATAATTCGCGGTAGACTTGCCGAGGCACGGCGCAACATCCGAGCAAGCCATGAAGCATAATAAATTAATATGCAAACAGTGTGCACAGCTGGATAAACCGAATGCTCCAGTTTTAATTTTAACCTTAACATATGTCAGCTGTTTCGGTCATATACTTTTGGGAATTTTCATATTTAGAGCGTTTTCATGACAGCAGGAATGTGCAGCCTGAAATCATCCTGTTCGCCATAATCGTCACCTTAATGCGATGCGCTACATGCGGACTGCCTAATAACAAAATTTGTGTCAACATTGTTTCATTCTCTCCTATTTCATTCTGTTCTCTCTGCACTAGTTAAATCTAGTCATGCAAAAAACAAAATATTTACAAGAACAGTTGCGGGTGACAAACAAAATATTTAAGTAGTCACCACTAGAAAAAATCACCACAAATACGCCCGATTTTTATATATTTCTAATAAAAATTAGAATGGGTAACATATCCATTTTTGGATGAGAAATATAAAAATACAGTTCATTAAATTCAAATACAAAATCTGACTCCAAAGAAAAAATTTCATCTCACCGAGACCGTACTACATCATTCTTTAAAGATCAGTTAGTCTTAAGACATTTTATTAATGACGAAAAAACATGAAAATTAAACCTTCGAAATATTCAGTGTCAGTAAAATAAAATAAAAAGTTTTATACGTGAAATATCTTTAAATACGATCCTATCCCTTGTATACACTGGTCTGAAGTTAGAGCCAAATTATTTAAAATTACGTGGAATTAATTCACTTCTAGTTCGGGATGAAAATCCAAATTATACGCAACAATTATTGTTCATTTTATAGCACAAACGCCTTTTTCTTCTTATAAATTGTTCACCAGGTACATAATGTTAAATGTAAATATAATCTGCACTCATTTTTGAAAATTTGTCCAAATTTTATTTATCTGTATTGTAGGTACTTGTTAAATATTAAAATTACTTCATTAATAATAATATACATTCCGAAGGAAATCAGGAGTACAAGTAATTCATTATTCATCATTTATAACGAAAGTTACACTTGAATTAGTCTTCATGGAAAATTTTCATATTTTAAGATATGTACAATTTCTTTTAGGAGAATTCCCTAATTTCATTATTATTAAGCTGCTTTCCCCGTTTTTTCCTTCAATTTCTGACAGTTAAATTATGGGTTTTTGGGCTCAAATCCAACTAAATAGACTAATATTTTACAATTTGCGAGACTTTTTGAAAAATTTTACAAAATTTCTAAATTTTAACTAAATATATCTTTAAATAATACAAAATTACTCGCAAAAAAAACAATTACATATTAAGAAAGTTATTTCTTTCTTCTTTCAAATGCAAGTAATATGCTTTTGTATAGTACATTAATTATTAAAAATTTCTTAATTATTCAATGTAATATTTTTGTATTTAAAAAACTTCTTAATTTAATTCATAATTTTTTGCAATTCTGTTGTAAACTTGGTCCAACAATAATAATATGACTTATTTTAAATTTTTATTCAAAAATTAGCTACCTTTAATACGAAATTGGAAAATATTATTTATATATTTTTGATATGAACTAACCAAATAATATCATCTTAGAATTCATTATATAATTATTTTAATTTCTGATTTCTAGTCAAACTATATTTCATACTTAAAGTTAAATGATTATATAACATGTTTCTAAAATAGAGATTTTCTATATTTCATTATTAACCGATTATATAAGAATTTTCATTTCAAATCATTTTATTTTTAATTCTGCTAGATCAGAATTCTATTACATTGAATTCCCGATACGAAATTTATTATTATTTTAGCATATTGAATTCCTAAAATATTTTCTAATGACACTAAAATATTCTATTAAAATATCTACCTAACATGACACCACATACAATAACATGCTTATTTTGCTCAGCTGCCATAATCCATTATTAAAGAAAACTGGCACTTACATTTAATTACTGAACTGAATAATTACAAAAACTCGCCGAGTTTATTAATAATTAAATTTCCTAATATTAATTGACTTAGTTAAAAAATACCAATAACAATCACTTAACTAGAGTATCATTCGAAACTATAACTTATTTCAAAAATGTCTTTTCCTTTAATCTCAAATTTCGTTGCTAAATTTGCTCGTCCATATGTAAAATTTTTATTATTGTGAGACGCTGGCAACTTCTTCTTTTTTAATCACTTATATAAGAATATTGCTACTTTTATGACTGTTTCGGAATATTAACGAACTTTAGGCTTCATTAATAATCTGACAATATCTCTTGGTTTGAAGAATTTATTACGAGGTTACAATACTAAAAAAGAAACTTTGTACAGGTGGAAAACCCTAAAAAAATATCCATCCTTTTGCTCATTAAATGCCTATTATTTCTAGATAACCTATGACCATAAACTAATAAATTGTGTTTTAAAAAAGTTGTTTTTGGGACGCTTTTGAAATATTTTCTAAATTTGAAATTAATCTAGGTGCGTTATTAAAACGTTCCAGATTTTTAGAAAACAATAAATAAACTTTTACACTTACAGGGCGCGGTTGTGTTCCCTTTCACCCAGGAACTACCTAAATTTGTTATTTTTTTCAACTAGTTTAAAAATACTATTAACGTTACCCTGGTTATTCGATAGTCAGAATTGTATTTGTTTCTATTGCAAAAATCCCCTTTCATTTTATTGTGTTTTGTTTTTTTTATTTTGGTTTATTTTTTTTATAACCGTATTTCTTCTTTATTCAGATTGAATTAAACTAGAAAGAAAATAATAAAAATTGATAGTGATGATTAAAATATACTTGTGTTATAAAATTTAATACCTGCTCATCATGAGTTTGGTTTTGAACAAATTCACCTATTAGTAATGTGGTGCAATATTTCTGGAAATTAGCCAGGGCTTTTGATATTATCTGCCAATACTGTCTGGTATATTTGCTAAAATTATACTTAAGTGAAAGATAGTTTGGAATTCGATACAACTCTGAATATTTGTTAATATATCCAATAACTTCTGACATGTTTCCTGCGGTTACTTTTGACTGCAATCATAACCACGCTTACAGAAGTTACAACTATGTTAGCAATGAACAAATGTAAAGTATTTAGTAACACAAAATATTCTCAATATGTTTATACAGCCATACAATTCTTAATAAAACCAATATTTTGGTTCCGCGTCTAACAATGAAGATTCTTCCGAAAGCCGTATAGCAATTCTAGAAAAATTTTAATCTAAAATTCTTCAAGCAGTCACAAACATTCCACTGTATCTAACCAATGAAGACATCCCAAACTATCTCGAGGCCAATGAAGTGAAAACAGAACAATTCCAGAATATGTTCAATCCATATCTCAATATTCCAATTACTGAGTGCAGTGATCGATTTTATGTTGGATAAAAATATTCTTATTTTATTAGGAACAACTTATCAAAAGACTAATCTGAATTCATGCCATGTATATTATCTTTTTAAGTAATTTTCTTAAAAAGAGTATTACAAAAGATAATAAATTAGTTAAAAATTAATGGACGGACGATCATAAAATTGATGCATCAGTACTTAGAGAAACTCCTAGTGTTACAAGCATAAAAATAGAATGAGTATATTTATTCACCAGTTGTTACAGTTAGTTAGATACATTTTTGATTCTTTTTGACTGAAATAGTAATGAATGATCCAATAACTCATAGATGGTTTTTAGATAGATCATGTAATTGAACGGATTGTTTGTGATGTATAATGTACCTGTAAAGTAGGAATTCTATTTTGCAAGCATACTGCTAAAATATGCGTATTCGTTAAAGAGAAAAATACTCTTTCGAAAACTGCCCCTCCAATGATTAAAATCGTCCACCTCAACAAAAACTTCCAAAATATCAGAAGGGAATAATAAGAGTAGAAAATGTATTTTTAAGAATCTACTTTAATATTTTCATTGCACATTGTCACCGATATGTGTGGGGAAATCCAGTATACATTTACTTACTTCATTCCATCTCAAAATAATTTAATTCCGATTGAATTAGTTTATCTCAACTAGAACTACATACTAGAATAATAGCTATGTGTAAGTTTAAAACTATTTTTGCATATTTTTTATCTTTCTTTGCTTTTCTTTTTACTTTTTATGGTTATAACTTTTTTACAATATACACATACCTTTACAGTTTATTTCTCGGTGTCAAGTAATGATTATTATTTTTTTGATCTAATTGATTTTTAGAAATTCTGTGGATTTATAAATCAATAAATATTATTTATTTATTTACATTTTCTCCCTGTTGAGCTACTTTACTTTAAAATTAGGCTACATTTTCAGATTTCAGCTTCTTTGTAATACCATTGTTTCTCTGTTAAATAAATAATACTCTATCCATTATCGTATTAAATAAGTGTCTTAGTAATTATCCCGTTAAAAAAATTATAGTAATAGAGAAGCATTTTGCAGATAAACTATTTTCTTAATACTCGTATTATACGGAACTGAAAGCCAAGTTGTTATTTTTGGTTACTACTCAATCTCATTTGCATTCCATTTAAATGTTACATACTTTACATGGGCCAAGTACTTACCTTCTAGGAATTCTATCATGTGAAATGCACGGATATGCTGACTTTATCCAGTCTACTGTAAATTTTCAAGGAACTCAGGAATTACACAACATTAGGCATTTACATTGCATTGCTATAATAATGGGATTTTCTTCTATCTTCTATCGCTAACGCAAATTCAAAAATTTTTCAAGGGGAAACTCAAATATGTCAACAAATATTCCGTGAAGCGATTCTAAGGCAATATCCATATTTATGTTAGTGTTAGAAATATAAAGCAAAACCAAGAAAAGTGCCATCGAATTATTTTTTTTCGAACAACTGTATTTTAAACACCAAACTATTTGCTATAAAAACTTTTAACTTTTTTATCAAAAACATTATAAATTATAAATGTCTTATATTTTTTTTAAAAGTTAGCAGTTCTCAAAGAAATAACTAGTAGTATTTTAGATCTATCCAAATAATATTTACCGAAAAGCAACTACAGGCAACACCGATAATTCAGTTAAGTATAAACAATGGTTTTTAAACGTTCTTACAATAAGTTTTTATTTTAGTACACCTGGATATTTAGAATGGTCGATTATAGGGGATGAAGAAGAGTTAAAAATGTATTCTCGGCAATTATTACAGATTTCTACCACTTCTTTTTAGGTAATAAACTACACTTTCCAATAATCTTTGGGACTCCGATACAAAATATTGCGTTTAGATAGATTAATTAGATTAATTAACATGTGATATTCTTGATTTGAATAAAACTATTTTACCAAATAACAAAGTTAACAATTAAACTGTCTGATTCATCTATAAACTAACACAATTGTATGATTTGGTTACATGACACAATTTTTTATTAAAAATGTGAGGTGTTGCCACGTAAAAATTTTCGAGCAAATGAAAAAAAAATATTTAAATATTTTGTTGGGAATGACGTTTTATGTAAACCTACGGATTATTTTCTCGGACACCCTGTATATCACTCAGAGAAAATACATTTGGGCGCGACACTACTTTGTTCGCCTTTTTAGCGGCCATTGTTTAGGATTATTTACTTTGACGTATAAAAAGAGATAATTTACCTCATTAAGATTTATTAAGCAAATAAAATACCCTTGTAAATGGAGTGAAAAAGGAATCTTAATACTCCACTGATTACATTAAACGCGTTCTTGTTTCCAATAAAGAAACAGATGACATTTCTTATGAAAATAATAATTTAATATTCCTATTTAATTTACCTGTCAGTTAATAAGAAAACCATCATCGGTATGTGCTTGTATAAGAGAAACGAAAAACATTTCACAAGCTTTATGATAAAGTTCTCGATACCGCGAAAGATTCTTATGTTTCTGAGAATCCGTCATTTATAATTTACCCGTCGTGTGTTTGAAATAATCGTTTTAATTATCTTGATTCCCCAAGCAAAAAGGACTCACTGTTTTAACTCTTTGAGGAATTAGAGAGCTTAATCATAAATATTAGCTTTGGTTAAAACATCAACATAATTATAAAAATATTCAGTCCGTGAATAAAAAGCGGGTAAATAAATACAACAATTTTATTTGCTGTAGAGTCACTTCATTCACTAGCGTGGAAAATAATTGTCATTCAATGAAAGGATATAAATAAGGTTAATATTTCTCTTCATAACGTCTACTTGTAGATATAAAACCGTTTGTTTGAGTTTTTTAAATTAATAAGAATTATATAAAATAATTAATTAATTGCATTTTTAATTGTGTACTTATAGTTATAATTATTTTACCTAAAAAAATAAGAAATCTTTTATTTTATATCATATTAAATATTAACAAACTTTCCAAAACAAGGTAAGGCCTACGATCATCTTTAAAATGTATTTGTCTATTCCTAATAGCGTATTAGGTATTATTAAAAATTTTCAACCCAATTTGCGGTATTAAAATTAAAAACATCAGCATTTAAAGTTTCCATTTAGATGTGCGATTTTAGTATTTATCAATGGTATTTTCACAATTATTAAATGGTATTCAAATAAGTAATTTCCATGCAAAACCACTACACGAAATGGCATTTATTTTGTATAAAAGATAAAAGAAAGAAAAATTACTGATTTTTTGACAATCTCAGCCTAAAAAAAAATTCTTCCATGTGAATGTGAATCATTAATAACTAAATTCTTAGAAAGAAAACACATTAACCAAATATTAATTAATGAAATTATAAACCTAATTAACTTATGCATGAAACAAAATTACTTTGTGTTTAAATTGTTTTGGTATAGATACGTTGATGATGTTTTCGCTAGTTTCACAAATAGTGATAGAAAATTGGATATTTCCTTTAATTTGTGTAACAATTTAGACCCAAAAATAAAATTTACCGTTAAAATTGAAGAGAACAGTTCTATAAATTAAAAACTATTAAAAGAGTAAACTGTAACATTCAATATCCAATTTATCGTAAACTAACTCATACAAATATAACTATCCCTTATCATTCAAACCACCCTATGTCACATAGATTAGCAGCTTATAATTTAATGATACATGGAGCTTTTTCAGTACCAATGAGTAGGGATGATTTTAAGAAGAAAATTAATGTTTTAAAACAAATCGCTATCTCTAATAATTAACCATTACATTTAATAAATATTAAATCAGTAAAAAGGAAAGAAATGTTTTATTTCCGAAACAATCAAAAGATGACAGATCATACAGAACTATTACACATTTTGGAGATATTTCAAATAAAATATAAAAAATTAGATGATCTTCTACAATATATTTTAAAGTTTTATTAAATATAAAACCTAAAATTAATAAATTAAAAAAATCAGGTATTTACAAACTCAATTGTAACGCCATCTACCTTGGCCAGACTCTAAGAAATTTTGAAATAAGATATAGTGAACACTTACAACCAGATAAGTCACATTACTCAAAACACCTTATTAACACTAAACGCAAACATACACTTAACAACACAATTAAAACAAGAGTGGAAGTAATAAGTGACAAAAAAGAAGAACTTGATTTTTTGGAGGAATTTGAAATTAAGAAATATCTACAATGTGCTCAATATACGAGTATAGTAATAAGTGAACAACAACCTCGCAAGTTATTATTTTATATTAAATTTTGGACTGGATACCTATATATTGTTAATTAAATATAACCAAAAAGGAAAATGGGGGAAATAAGCCCTTAATTTCACAGTCTATAAGATTTTATTTTTCATAGAGAAAAGGAGAACAACCGGTTTCGTGGCAAAATGGGCCACATCTTCAGGTTCAAGTCATAAAAAGAAAATTATAATATTTTAAAAATTTTATAGCAAGAAAACACACTGTACGAATACGCTTATAAGAATTCTATCAATTTTCTGTCACTCTTTAAAAATGAAATTTAAAGAAACATGGTTAGAGAATGATATTTAAAAATAATTTTGAAATACTGTGGACATTCAAGATAAGAATAATTTTCCTTTTATATTTATTATGGATATATATTGGTGGGTATGTGAAACTTGCTGCTACTTTCGATCTCTTCATGTTGTAATTTCTAAAAGATCTTAGCTTTCCTGGTCTTACCTGCTATTTTGTTACTTTCAGTTCTTGGAGACTTTAAATAAGAAAATAATTTAGTTAGTAATATGATATTCCAGAATTCCAAAATATTAAAGCGTTTAAAAAGAAAACAACAATTCAAAAGATCTAAAAATGTGTCGAGGTATTAAGTACCGATACCCTTTCCCATAAATACTTTTAAACTTAAGAAGAAATGATAAAAATTGTAATGGCACAGAAAATAATTCAACATGTGATGTTCGACATCGTCTTTTGTAGGTAGAATTTTAGTTTACATTGTGTGTACATCTTCTATATTCATAGGATTTATTAAATAACATTCGGCTTATTTTGCAATATAATCTTATAATATTGACTTTTATCTGATTTAACTTGTTCAAGCCTTTTCTTACAGGAAAACTCCATGCTATTAATTAAATTACATGCCGTGCTTTGAGAATTTATTCGGAAAATGAATAAACATTTTCGTACCCATTTCATGAAATTAATTAAGCCAGCTTATATACATATTTCATAAAATATGCGTAAGAGCCCCTAAAAACAACAAACTTCATACATCTTGCTCGGCTTTTGCCAAGTCAACTCACAAAGACCGAATGTGCCGTTTTGTTTACATAACGGCGTTATAATACCATTACGAGCAGTCGTGATTCCGTTTCAAAACTTGACATCCCTACTAAAAAATTTAAAAGTTTAAGAGAACATTTACAAAATTTAATAATAGTAGTTTTGAAAATAAATAAAATTTTATTTTCAGTTTATTTCAATTTTATTCCAGCTACAAGCAGATATCGATTTATGGTAAGAAGTCCTATGGTTATAGGTCGCTGCAATGGTTTCATAATTAATTTTTTCCTATGTTTTCTCTTTTTGAGGCTGTCCAAAAAGATCGTGCCGTTGTTTATGGAAAATTCAAAAGCAACAATTTTATAGTTTATTATATGCTTATCTAATCTATTTTATTAATCCTATAAAAATAAAACGTACTTGCTAATCTCACTTCAGACTACTTACAATAATCAAGAATTTTATTATTTCTGTATACAGAGTATCCGCAAAAATAATACATATGTTTAAAATGGTATTTAGAACATGTAATGTGCAACACATTTTTTTTCTTATATTAGTTTACAAAAATTCACTTTAAACATTTACTTGAAAATTTTTACGTGGCAACACCTAACACTTTTAATAAAAATATGTGTCATGTATTCAAGAAATATCTACCTAATGAATCATAAAATTGTGTTTTGCAAATAATTCGAATCGTTCAATCGTTTAACTTTATCGTTTGGTAAAGTAGTTTCATTAATTCAGTGAAAAATGTGTATTGTATTATCTCAAAAAAAGTAGTGGTAGAAATCGTTAGGATGTGTATTTATTGCCGAGAATACATACTTCATTCTTCTAAATCCTATGTACTCATTTTAAATGGGTAGATGTACTAAAATAAATAAAAACTCATTTTTAGAGCATTTAAGAAATCACTGTTTGTACTTGTATTGAGTTATCGGTTTTGCCGGTTTTAGTTTCTTTTGCTTTTTGGTAAATACTATTGGGATATATCTAAAATATTAATATTTACTATTTTTAAAATGGAAAAATAATTTTACAAAACACTTTTGTTCTGCATATGCTTTATTTATATCTCATCCAAAAATATGTACATTATTTTCGTGGATACCCTGTACAATTGTATGTGCAACGTTTTGTTTCACAACCTTTCTCCAATTTTCATGCCAATGGAAGATTCCCCTACAAGAATTTCTCAGGTTTCTTATCGAAATAATTCTCCAGGTTATTTTTTTATGTCGATCAAAATTCTTGCCTTTAACAGAATTTTGCGAAGATCTGAATAAATAAAAAAGCTCCAACAATTTTTGTCAGGTAATTTTTTATTAACAAACTTTGAGCGTTTTTTCTGAATAACTCTCTTTAATTGGTCCACTTATTTGAATTTATCAATTGGTTGTTAAGCTGAAGCTCATAATATGGGACTCTCTTCCAATTACACCAGGTAGAGAACATGGATGGGTTTTTTGGAGATACCTAATGGTGCCTCATTTCATTATCTGGTTGTTTATCCATAGTAAATGTCAGTTCATATTTCTGTCAAGTATTTGGCCCATATGGTACCAAACATGTATTGTATCATAGAAAGTTATGACTGTGTAGTATATACTACAATGTCGATTTTCAATTAATATTTGGAAATTTCTAAAAAATGTATCTAGGATGTCAACTCAGCAGTCTTTCTTTCTTTCATGGAACTCATTCTTAGTCTTTACATTTTGTTCATTGAGTAAAGAGCAGTTATTTAGTTTATCTTTGACCACTACGTATTTAGGTTTGGCGAAAATTTAAAAGTTAATAGGTGAAACCTTAAGGAGTAAAAGAATACGAATACTAAAATATTCAGATAACCGAGAGAAAGAGAGAGAGAGAGAGAGAGAGAGAGAGAGAGAGAGAAAGAGAGAGCGAAATAATGTGTCCCCTTTCAATCGAAATTGACCGGAACGATGTTCCCACCTAGATGTATCCCTACTTCAAGGTATTATTAATGCGTTCTCTCTGTTTCATAACGCGTTCTCTATCACTCTATGGATTTGAGTATGGCCTTAAATATTTCCTCCGGATCTGCATATCAGCGAAGCCTAAGTTATCATGAATCGATCTACCATATTATATATCTATTGATCTAATTCGTTGGTTCTATGTTAATTTTTTGGTTCAGAATGACACCAAAATATTTCCTCTGATGAATCATTATTTTTTTTTCTTATCCATACAGTTACTAGGGGTTATAATTTTTATCTAACTGTGTTATTGAATTTGTACATATAATGAAAATATCATCAGTATATTCCGCTTACCAGGTTCTAAAGATATCATTATAGAGGTGTTATTTTCATATTGTTTTAAATATATTTAACAACTTGCTTGTACCTGTAATAATAGCGAAAAAATTTCAAAAATAAAATATTCTGCCTACTGTATCCAAGAGGAAATTTTTGGACAAATTAATGAACTCATTGTTTACTTTCCCTATATTCCTGCGAAGGGAGCAATTAACTTGTTTTGTAAAATATTCAAATTATTCTTTTAGGTGAAACCTACGATCACAATGTGAGTAAAAATTCGAAATAACAGTATAAAAGGTTGAACGTAACTAGTTATAAATTAATAAACCGAATATTAATTAGTGCCCGTTTAAACGGCCTCTTTTTTACTTTTTTTTTAGTAATTTTTTATTGACTTGACAAAGAATATAAATCTAGGTAATTAACCAGGTGGGAACATTTTTCAGAATAAAATATGAGTTTGTCATTTCCATAACTAAATTCTACAATAGTTTAGTAATTTGGTTAAATTGGCATTAATTAACATAGTAATTCTTTACTGTATTGTAATAAAGCCCACTTACCAAAAACAGATTACTGACTTTTTGTTACCGTTAGGCTTAGAAATACTTATCTAATAAAATAAGCAATATAAGCACAATTATTATTTTTTATGTCTAGGGAAATTACATTACATTTTTCATTTTGCAAAATAGAACGTGAAACACAAAGCAATAAGGGTAAACACGCAAGAATATCAATAATCATACTTTTATGGATAAGTTTAGATTTAATCAATCAAAAAATAATAGTATAGGGAAACAAAAAATATTACTTACATTATTTACATCTTGCAATGCAACACTATATTAATTTAATTTACCTTAATTTTTGTTCCTTTCACAGCTAATCTACATGAGGTGCACCCTTACTCTAGTTTTCTAGCCATTTATGATACACATTTCAGCAAGGCAGAGAATTATTGAAGAATAGATAATTGTCCTCAATATGGCCCCTGTCAGCAACTATATATTGATCGTATTGAAAAGTTTACATCTTATAGTAATCATTTATTTGAAAATTAAAAATTGCATTTTCAATCATTCAAATTTTACTACATACATACATATTAATTCAGTGCTTCAAAAACGATATAGAGAATTAATAAATACCTTGCTCTTACAACTTTTTAATTATTAACTTTAAAATATAAATAAACTAGGGATCCAATAATCTTTAAGCAAGAATAAGTTAGTAAATTTCGTACCTACGGAAGAGTGTTTAGACTAACTAAATATCAATATGTCCTCTTATCCAATTCCAATATAACATAGATTTTCATAATGCCAGTGCATAGTTCGAGCAGAAGCTAAATGCAAAATATATTGGCTTCCACTAGATTGAAATTCCACACGAAATATTTTGTACTTGTTTCAATTTTCATCCCGTGTTCCAATTTGATTATTTAACCACATCGAACGTTCCTGACAAATTGATATACTTCAGTAGTGGTTTTATGTGTTGTTGGCACCAGCTTTATCTTTATGCAGATCAACCCAAATTGTATAATCGGAATAATCGGGCTGAATGTGGCTTATATTTTATGATTATTTTCATCCGCTTCCTGCACATTTATTTATCAATAATGGCACACATTTTGAACTTGAAATAGACTTCAATGAAGCTCATCAGAGTTATCTTCATATAACATATGTATATTGTAACGGTCTAAACGAAGAAACGAAATAATTTAATTAAGGATTAAACTAAAATTGATAGATACAAACACATAAATCAAATAAAATTGGTTAAAACAATACTAGAATATTTTTAATAAATTTATGTAATACTTATAATACTTAAACTAATCAAAATACTGTGAATTTAATAGAAATTGTTAATTAAACTCTGATCAGTACAGTAGAAATATGAAATTTTTAAATTACAACAAAATTAAAGTAATTCATTGTAAAAAAATTAGACTTAGTTGTATCTAAATAATAAAGTCAATTTTAATGTAGAAATAAAAATTATGATGCTAAGATGAAAGTAAAAATATCATATATTAATTACAAATAGTTCATTCTTCAGATACAATCAAAAATAAGTAACAATTCATATTATTGTAATTTGTAATCAATAATGTATTTGAAGTTTAAATGATTAAATGTCAAAACTAAAAAAAAATAAACATAAAGAATGCTATGATTTCGGAAAACTAAGTTTGTTTGTGACCTAAGAGAATAAACATTATTATTGTAAGAAATTTAAAATTATTACTTTACCTCAAATTCAAATTTTCTTAAAACAAAAAATAGTAATTAATCAAATCAAACATAACTGATATTACCTGATAGTGAACAATTCAACGCATTCTGTTAGTATTGTTTATTGTTATAAAGACAGCTCTATAAATATAACCATGAAGTGTTTAACCAAAAAAAGGAAAATTATAAATTTTACAATAAGTCATCAAATTATGAAAGTGACAACTTACCTATGGGAGATAATATTCAACAAAGTGAAACATTATGAAAAATTGATAAAAGTAGAAAATTCAAAATTAAACAAATGGAAAAATGAAACTTAACAATTATTTAAACAATTAAAAATATTACATAAAAAGGAGAGTGTGTCTTAGTCATCTGCAAGATAAAGAGTCTAGGAAAACTACAGATTGTTAATCCAACTGAAAAATAACTTCCAAAATTGGGAAAGATTGTAACGGTTTTGTTGTACAAAACCGAGACAAATCGAAATATTATTACCTTACTATTCTCGTAAACTTTAGGAACTATCTGGAATATTCAAGAAGCCAAGAAGAAAATATAAATACGGGAATTTTAAGTTCATCTTAGTTTTTGATAATATAGGGTGGCTCGACAAAAACTTGAATTGAAGGTTTGGATAATATTATCATCGTAGGAAAGGAAAAAAATCATTTTTTGTAAATAATTTATCCAAATTTGAAAAACTGCATATCGCTGTTTATAGAATTCAACGGACTTTCAAATGATATACGACTCGACTTCTATTCCCTATTTAAATTCTAGGGGTTGTTCACCCCACTGGTCTAGGGTTGAAGTGACGATACGGCGAGTTGCGTATAAAAATGTCCACCTCGATACAAAACTCGACCCGCTCGTGCGTTTTTCTTTTCCTCCGATAATATTGTCCAAAACCTCAAGTTTTCGTTGGGCCACCCTGTTTATAATTTGTAAGTAGACATTATTTAAACCTGTGAACATAGGTTTAGTTAGTAATTCGACCAATAAAAGTGCTGTCCGAACTAATAACTTTAACTGATAAATTTAATGACAAAAAATGTTAATTTGCATTTTATTTTAAATGTTATACTAGGAAAAATAATATTTTTAATTTTTAATATTAACAAAAAATTTAAAAAAAATTATAACATTAATTAATAAACTTTAAGAAATATAGGAATAAATAAAAAAAAAATATTAAAAAAATAAAATAAAATAAAACAAAGTGATAAAAATCTTTAACAATGTATTACTAAAAATATTTACTAAAAAACCTGTATTTATTAAGAATCCCTCTATATTTTGAAACAAAGAACCACTTTTGCCAATATTTTCAACTCAGAGGGTTTCATAATAAGAATTTTCTTCCTTTGTCTTTTCTAAAACCCCAAAATTCAAGGGTCCCTGAACTCATTAAATGAAGTAGGAAAAGCATATTGTTTCCTTATTTGTCTTTGTCATCTTGTGAAAGTTAAAGTGTGGATATTAAAATTCCGTACACAAAACCAATTTATTCAGAATTTAATCAACCAATATGTGACAATAAATACATGAATTGGTCTTTATATTCTTCTAATTCTTCTAACACTTGTTTGTTGTATCAATACTTATATTAAGGAAATCTTTTAAAAGTTTGTGTACAACAATTTAATGAAAAACGAGTAATTTTTGTAGAAGAAAATACATAACGAAGCCTCGATGTAATGACAAAATATAAACTTTTGGTATACACAAACATCCAATAATTAGCGAGTAATTAATATTTTAATTAAGTGTGTTTATTAATATCGTTTGGTATTTTGGTTTCTCTGACTGTTTATTCGTGGTTCTAATTGGGGTATACTCAGTGATACTGATGTGACGGCGTTCATATTAATGATAATTGCAGTAATAGCAGACACCGTCCCATCCGCGTCCCAGGCATTTACCGTAGAATGTCACGCGAACTGCCTTTAATATGCAATCACCTCATTAGGACTCTTGACTGCCCGTCACGATGAAACCTCTGGAACACGCGACAATTTTACCACTTGTTGGACTTAAAACGAGCAAATCGCTTCATTTCCCCACCCCACAGCTTACAAATATAATTGTATTACAGCTGGAAGCAGGAAAAATCTATAAACCCGTCGCGAAAGTATCAACTTTATTCTTCTATCATTAAGCGTTTTATGGAAATGGAAGTTTGTATTTAAGGAGACTAATATTGTACCAATTCATAACATAAAATAAAACTAGAACGTTTTACATTTTTGCTTTGAATAATTTCTAAAAATTCCAAACTTTTTAAAATTTTATTTCAATTAATTCAAAGTTCATTTGGCTTTCAAACTGAAATTGCTTGCCAAAATGCAAACAGAAGATTTTAGCTAATTGTGCAAATCTTAAAAAGATATTTTATGATGAAACTCTTATAAATTAAATACGTCATTTTTATACAAAAAATACAACAAAAGTTTTAAGTAATAATTACATTTGTTGCGTTTCATCTGTAGCTTCCTGAACATTTGTTGTTATCAAATTTAGCAGTGTGAAAATATTACAAAAATTTCTATTTTATCTGGTTATACTACACCAACATCCATTTGTGAGTTCTCCAGCACTTTAGTGGATATTTCTGGATGCTTTGCAGTATTGTTGGATTGGAACATTGTCGAAATGTTAATTGGTACCTATAGATTTCAATATTCCTTTATAGAGAAGTATACTCGTATCGTTATTTAAAAAAATTTTAAACCTATTACTCAATATAGTAGGGTGAATTCAACGCCAAGGAATCTTCTTTTTTGTTTTGTTTATCTATTGAGTAAGGCCAAGGAATTATATTTCTGTTACCACAGGTATATATTCTTGCTTCAAATTGACGGTAGGAAAATATTCTTCTCGTGGTGCACATAATTCGAACGGATTTTGTTTGGTTGAATTTTGTTCGGCATCATTCTTTGAGAAGGTTTAGATAAATTTGTAAGATTTGCAAAGTCTTCTTTTATAACAATTATAGTTGAATAATTATCAATTTGGAGGCAGAAGTAGTAGACTCTTGATCCTATCTTGATAGATCCCAAATTCATAAGTTCAGATGCTATAAGCTTGTTTTACAGAGAAATTTGTTTGCCTGGATAAAACAAGTAGGACTTTTTTTGTTTTAAAATGAAGCCTAAATGTGATGCTTTACCCTACGCAATATTGTCACGCCTTCTCCTGTATATAAGAGCAGTTTTAATAATTATGTAAAGACACAATAAGAGGAGATAAATTCAATAATAAATTCAAAATAGATAAAATAGTCAATAAACAAAACAATATCATCTAGTATTTATACTAAATATTATTTGGATGTTCTTGAATAATTTTTTTTAAATAATTTGACAGGAATTTAGAAACACCTTTATTTTAAATATTTGAATTGTAGTCCATATTGCACTTGACAGGACCCTTAAACGGTGAATAAATTCTTTGTGAACTTCCATTATAGTTCCTTTGGAAAAATTTTTATACCGATTCTATCTTTCAATTCTTCAATGATTTCTGGTTTAGTTTTATACACAATATTCTTCACAATCTACATATTGGGATGTATTCTATCAAGATATCTTCAAACTTCTACAGAGTAATCGGGAAACCTCCATGATCAACTCTAGTCAATAATAGATTTATCAAAGTTAGAACAAGTTACCCTATTTAAAATTCGTGAATAACTGCCGTCATAAAAATTTGTAATTCTATTCGTTACAATTCCAATCCACACACTTACTTTTTGAGTAAGAGCCAACATCATCACATGACTTTTTCCGACCAAAAACATTTGTCTCCTTATAGACCATATAGTCCACATAAATCTACAAGCATTCTAAATATAAGCACGTCCGATATGATTACATGAAACAAAAAGAGAAACGAATACAATCTCAACAAAACTGCTCGGGCAACATAGCATTTCCTTTAGAAACTGCACAGGCTCGGTTCTAATAAGAAATATATTTTTTTTTTTAGTATAATGTATCTTTGCGTTGGGTTAAATTTATGCAGAAGTGGTGCACTGAAAATTATTTATAGAGAAAGTTTCCGAGAATAGATCAATAATCACAACGGTAAAAATAATAAAAATTTAAACAATACAACAAATATTCCACTCAAATTTCAATTAACAATGAAAACATGGTTTCATAAAAATGCATTAATTAATTTTTGTGACAAAATCACGAGAGCGTATTACGAGTAATTTCGTCTGAGAATTTTTTCATAAATTTTCATGAAAATAAAGTTTAATTGTTTAAAAAAAATTAACCTCTTTTACACATTATTGGGACTCCTTGTACATTTCATTAAATAAATTAAAAACTACCTTCTGAGATTGTACTCTATAATCATAACCAACGATTATAAGAATATCAATTCGCTGCTTGACAATCCATTTTCAAAATTTAAATAAGGTAAAATAACAATGATTCATAAACTAATAAAATATATAATAATTACTAAATTTCAAATACGACTTAAAGAAAACTAGTTTTTGATTTAGGATATAATGAATGTATTTCGCTTTATAGAGGCCCTGTATATTTCAATAAGCTTAGGATCAATTTTCACGGTAAATGAATATTTCCTCTCCTTCTATCGAATAATTGCCTGGCCGTTGATCAAGTCATAATTCTATAAAAGCAGAATATATGATAACGTAAATAAAGATTAATAACCCTATAGCGTATACACAAAGCAAAGCGAATCCAGCTTTAATTGGACACAGATGTACCACAATCTTGTATATTTGTAAATTTCACTATCAGATATAGACCAAATCAAGATAATTATTCCAGATACAATTAGAGAAATACCTGTAATTTAACCGCACCGGTTCGAGTTACTAGTTGTTTTTTACTTTACCGTAATTATTAATATACAGAGGTATTAGTAGTAACACGACCTGAACACATATTATATACAAGTACAATTCGTTAATCAAATTAATTGTTTCAATAAGTATGAAAAGATAAATTATACTTATCTGAATTTCCTCAGAATTCCTTTTTTAGTTATATTCAATGGAGCAAGAATCTAACAACCCTGCTTGTGTAAAATAGCGACATTATCTCCAGAATCTGTAGTTGTTTCCGATTGTTAAAATCTTTGTCCGTTTGTACATTGTTTGGTCATAAGGTTTACGAAGCGTATTAAAAATAGAAAACGTGCCTACTATTATTTAGGATTTTTGTTGTGATTTAACACAACAATGTATGGACTGTTTCATTTTTCATTTATTGGTGAAACTCTTTCAAAAACGACGGTATATCACTGGTTTCAAGAATTTATATTTGGTCATGCTTCCCTTGAGGACCAACCAAGGGAAGGAATTCCCTCAACATTAGTTGTTTCTGAATATATTGATGCTCTATGTCGAATGATTGTAGAAGATCGTCATGTATTATACGGTAAGAACATTCCATTTTACTTAATTATTTAGCCACAGGGATACTTTGTTCTCGAATTTGCATCATGATGATAATACGATAGCCAATAGTACAGGCGCAACATTCGTTTATTTGAAAAGTACAAATGTTGAATTAATGACCCACCCGTCCCGATTTGGCACCTAGTGACTTTTTGACTCACACATTTTAAGCATACCAACTTCTGAATAGAATGACTGATTTAATAACTAGTTCAATACATGAAAACTTGCGTAATGAAAAATACTTTATAAAACAATAAAATCATATTTTTACATCTAAACCTTTTTTTATAGTTTTTTATAGTTATTCCCGAATTTATTCGACTGACCCTCATCATAGAGAATCTACATTATTTTTCATACTGAAATAAATTTTAACCTTTCATATTATTTTTAAATAAGAATGAAATTGTACTTCTTAACTGAAATTAATATAATATAATCTGAGTAAGCATGCGAATTTGAGAAGCTTACACAACACGGACTTGACGTTACTTAATATTTGTCAGAGACATTTTCTCAAGTTGCTGCCGCGAAACTATTTGTTTTTATCTTCCAGCGGTAACTTAGGAAAGAAATAGCATAAAACTTTCATAAATCTGAATGTCTACTGTGGTCTCTTTAAATTTTAATATCCAGTTGAAAAACGGCACTTTTAATCTGTCATGGAACCGTGGGACACCCAGAAACTTTAATAATATAGAACGAGAATATAGGATTTTCATATAAAGTTTTATGTGCCTTTCAATAATGCCATTCTTTTTGTTAGTTCTAAGATATATACGAGAAACATTTGGTCACAAAGAAAAGCCGAATTGAATGGAATTTAGTATCTAAAGTTTTTGTTTTCTTTCAATATTTGACCCGATTTTTGCTGACATAGAATCATTCAAAATAATATTTTATTTAACGATATAGACAATGTTACACGAATTAATTACTTACTTGTATCTATTCACTGAAATTTGATTTTATATTTTAATCTTCAGGTCGTTGTTTATTTAAATGAGTAAATGAAAATCTTTTATTGGTGAATTTAAATATTTTTTTATTTTTAATCAGATAAAAAATATTATAATTTATGTACGTACTTCTATCATAATATCATTATATAATTTTCTAAAATCAATAAAACATTAAATCTAAGAGCTAACAGCTTAATTTTTTATTATAAAAAATTCAAAAAACTTCGTTTATTAAGACAAAATTAATTAATTTCATAATAAATAACTTTTCGTATACAATTGACCGTAACGACAATAATTTTGTAAGGTGAAGTTTGAAGTTGCCTATACTTTTTGTAAATAACTTTTTTTGATATCTCCTTTAATAACGGATACATCAATCCAATACACAATCCAGTCAATTTAACTTGTAAATACCTGATTTTTTTAATTTAGGAAGTAATATTTCCAAAATATATAATAGTTGTGTTGAATCTGTTTCCTTAGGTTTTTTTTGGAAATATAAGGTTAATGACAATCTTTACACCGTCTTGTTTTTGTATCTAATTTTCACTAAATTGTGTTATGATGAAAATAGAATCTTACTATGTATCAATTTTAGTACTGCCAATTAAAAAATTATGTAGCGATACCCCGCCCCGACATGAGGAGCCAGGAGAAAGGTGAAGTAAATTTGCAGGCCAGTAAATGAAGCATTTTCTATAAAAGGGCCCGAAAGATCCCCTACCCCTCCTAACTCAGAGCAACCTTTCTATCATTACAGACAAAGCAACAAAAAATTTCGAAATTTAGAGTAAATAAAATTGAATATAAGGTATGTAAGAAACGCAAATTAACGATTTTTCCATTTTATGCTTTTGAAATAATCCAATTCAGTTTTTAATTATAATTTAAAATGAACATAGACCATAATGCACCAAAGAAAAGAAACAGGTTTCACTTCCTTTTACGGTATCCTCAGTACGGCGTCTAAATCGTAATAGTTCTGTCTATATAACATCAGAAAGCAGTAAAAGTTCTTTTACGAGCGCTTCTTCAAACGCTACCCAATGTCGTTACATGGCTTTTTATATTACCGATTAAACTGTCTATCGAATGGGGAGCTTCTGCTTTGTTTCAGAACATAATATAATCAGGGCCGATCAACCATATAGAATTTTATGAGAGATAGACGTGATCCAATTTTATTTATGTTTCAGTCTGCATGTAATTTGTTACAATTTTAAAAGCGTAGCAACTTTGTTTGCTTCAATATTAATAATGCAATTACAAAACTATTGGTTTTCTATGTTTAATAATATTAAATCTTAATCCACCATACAGAGTGAATAGATTAATCTTGCCCATCCAGAATACTAAAAGGTAAAATGCTGGATTAGCAAATCTAGTCCTTCTTCTTTTTATGACTTTCAGATGATTCTTTACCTCTCACTCTTCGATAACACATTCGTTACACTTCCCTATTCCAATGCATAAAGTCTTGATTGATGGCTTTCCATACAATCTATACTACCTCAACTGACTGTAAACTAAAGAAAAAAGAATCTCACAAGGGTAGCAGGTAAAAAAATATAGGGTAGTTGACATGGTTTTGTAGCCTTTGCAAGCAGTGATAGACTGTTCTTTTAATGGTTACAATTTTAATGTGAATTTCTTGTTACAGGGCATTCATGAGTTGACAGGTGTTCGTCTTCCCTTACAACCTTACTCAGGAGGCCATGCAGTCTTCATGTATAGTACAGCTTCTGACGGTAACGTAACGCTACAACTTAAGGAGCCTGATGACCTCGACCGCAATAGTCTTGCAGCCATGTTGGCTAAGTTGCAAGATGACGCTACTTTTTCCATATCCTACCAGGATACTGATATACTGTCAGAGGGAATCGACGTACTCTTAGGGACGGGGACTGCTAACTCAGGTAAATTCACAATGACTTTTCTAATAACAGAAAATTCTGCTAACTCACATAAATTGAATTTTGACTACAATGACTTTTCCAATAAGAGAACGTTCTGCTTACTAAAGTAGATTGATTTTTGACAAGAATGACTTTTCTAATAATAAATTCTATTAATACAGGTGAATTACATTTTGACCAGAATATTCTCTAATAATAGAAAAGTCAGCTAACTCATGTAAATTGAATTTTGACTACAATGACTTCTAAAGTAAATTGATTTTTGACCAGAATGTTTTCTAATAATAAAAAATTCTGCTAACTCAGGTAAATTGAATTATGACCAAAATTTCTTTTCTAATAATAGAAAATTCTAATAAATCAAGTAAATTAAACTCAGGTATATTGCATTTTGAGCAGAATTACTTTCCTAACAATAGAAAATTGTGCTAACTCATATAAACTGAATTTTAACCAGAATGATTTTTCTAATAATAGAAAATTCTGCTGACTTAGGTAAATTGAATTTTGACCAGAATGACTTTTCCAATAATAGAAAATTCTAATAAATCAAGTAAATTAAATTTTGACCAGCATATTCTCTAATAGTAGAAAATTCTGCTAACTCAGGAAAATTGAATTTTGACCAGAATGACTTTTCTATTAGTAGAAAATTATTTCTGCAATATTATAATTCTGAAAATTTCAATAAATACAATTGATCGATCTTGTTATATATTTAGAACTAAATCGTTCAAAGTATAGATTCACTTACCGACGCCTGGTATTGATTACGCTGCTCTCTTCGTTCGATGGCCCATCCAAATAAAACTTTTGAGCAAACTAACATCGATGTTAGATTGAAATTTTATCTCTTTAGATAAAAGATTCTGTAGAAGCGGTAAAAAACGGCGGAAGAAGTTCGATCATTCAGTATTTCACCAGAAGCGACTAGGAACAAAGAAACCAAGAGACGTGAATGATTTGATGCACCTCCAGATGGAACTCAATCACCCAAAACAATACATTTCCCGCAGAAGCGGCGCTGCAAAACATCCTAGACCATAAATTCCGCTTCACAGCGGGAAAAGTACGTTATACAGTGTCGAGCCACAGTTATAAAATAACATTTTAACACAGCTCACGGCTCTACTTTCGGCCATTTAAGTTTGCGCTTGATGGCGCGGAATATTTAGTTTTCGGATTGTCTTTTTCTCAAGTTTCTCTGGATTTCATCTAATCGATTACGGCGTGCGTACGTGTCGGTTGATGCGTGAACTAAGTCGAAAATTGCGATGGCCAACCGACTGGAGCTACCCATTCAACTACCACCAGACCGCGAACAAATTAAGAAAGAAAAAACTTGTGGATAGCTGTTATTGCTCCGCTATCTTTGATGTGTTTATATCACGTGTGAACGTGCCCAGAATTGAGGAATCATTTTTAGGGGAATGGATTCTAAAAGATCGTCTGGCTCTCCCCTAATTTGTACAATCTTTGTGACCATTTGACATTTATTTTTTGTAAGGTGCTTTAGATTGCATAAACAAGTAGTAAAAAAATAGTAGTTTCGTTAGAGGGGAAAAATACAAAGAAACGAATTTAGGAAAACAACTAAAAATTATTTATAAATTAAATTAAATTATTAAATATAGAACGATTTATACTGTTTGTTTTAAAAGTCTCATACAGGGTGTTTACATGGGTAAGTAGACAGACCTTAACTCTGGGTTGTATTGATTTCACTTAGATTACAACAATTACTTTTGAAGGTCATGACTAAGGAACCACCCCCTATATTTTTTGATATTTTGTATACATCTGATGTGTGTAATAGTTCGTTTATAGTTTATAGTAGGGTTCCAAACGCACTGCGATTTTTGTGGTAGACTCGGCCAAAGAGCAACCAGTTTGTTTAAAATTTTGTTTTAAACTCGGCAAAATAGCGACTGATGACATCAAATGTTAGATTAAGATTTTGGTAATGCAATCTTAAAAAAATAGAAGACTTTTGAATAATTTAAATGTTTTAAGAAGGGCCACGCGAATTTTTGGTTGTTTCCGTAAGTGAAAGTACTTAAAGGACGCTAATTTGACAACATTGAGGACATTCAAGAGGAATCGCAGGATGTCCTGACATCGATCTCAACCCATTTCGAGGAGTATTTCCATACATGGTAAAAACGCTAGCAACACTGTATGGCGTTAAGAACGACTATTTTGAAGGATAAAATTAAATTTTGTTAATAAAGACTGCTGCTGTAGTTGTTAAATAATTCCTAGAACTTTTGGGTTACACCCCGTATAATTAGGATATAAATTTAAAAAAATAATGAATACAATTATTATAAATAGGAATAATTCAAGGTTTGATATTTAGCTTAAAACATCTAATAAAAGTGGCTCATCCAAAGCCAAATCCTCACTGAAATAGCAAAAAACACGTTTGTAAAAAAATATACCTTGAAATTTAAAGCAAATCACCAAATATTTAGCTTTCAGAAAACTGAAACAATTATTTTAACCATTACAGAGACATCCTATAAATACTCGACGAAACTATTTTAATAGAAAATACAATTACAAAGTTCGGCTCTGGCTAACTCTACTTCTTTCGTTAACGCTGAAAAAAAAACAATGAGAGAGCAAACAAACAATTTTTTAATCTCCACATGGGTCAAAATGTTATTCGGAACTAATAGGAGAGACTTACTCAGTAGAGATAGGAAGAAAAGTAGGATATAGAAAATGGGACATATCCTATTTATCACTTCTATAATCTGATGAAATGCACATGGATTTGAAAATTTCAAAAGCGTAAAATAAAATAATATTTCAGTAACGCTTACGCTACTCATGACTTTGATTTATAAAGTAATTTGAATGTACCTTTTTCATTTTTTGTTATTGAGTAATGTTTATTTCAGTCCAAATACTAGTTTTTACTATGAAATGCCATGTATTGAGTTAATCTAGTTTTACACACGCGAACCACATTGATCACTGACCAGGCTTTGCGTTATTAAAAAAATATTTATGAAACATAACAAACCGTCAAGTGAAAAATAAATAAATGCGTATATACTGTACTATTTAAAAATTAAATTGAAACATAATAAAACTAGTTTGGGTTTGAAAAATATTTGAGTAAAGTTTAACTCCGTGACCTATTTTCTCCAACTTCTATACCTCCTCACTAGGCAATAATGTGGTGTCGAAGGAGTATTTTAAGTAAACTTGTAGCAACGTTCACTGAAAATTAAAGTGCAAGTCTCATATGAAGTTAGAACCATAGCCAAAACTATACTCGACTTAGTTGCCAACTTGAGCCACAATTATGTAAATTTTCCTTAAACGGCACGCTAGTTTTCAAAGCAGATAATAGAATACTGAATAGGATGTAGTTGGTTTCATCTTCTTGCAACGTTTTGAATACATTTTAATATATTCGGTGTCGAATATAATACCGTATCTTACCAAAAACCTGTACCAATCAGAAGCTTGGAAAAATTATAAAGGCTACCTTGTATTGGTACTCCAGAAGCTGACAATATCGATTTCTATAGTAAGTTAGTATTTGATGCGTGTACATCTTGAATAACTTTAAAATAAAGCATTCATTTGGACAGCCTGGAAGTCCGGTAAGGTCCTTGCCTTTATTGGGCTTGTTTTATTTACAAAATGAACTTCTGTATCACGTGAGAACCTCTTGAGATGGTATTACCCAAAAACCTCGAAAGATACTATACTAGAGCGCAAATCTGATCTGTACAAATAGTGAGGCTTTACAAGATCGAGTACATGCCAACCTCCAGAACGGTTCTAAAAATCCATTACATTTGTTTTCTAAATAAAAAATGACAAAGAGGCACTTGTTTACACGCTATAATACAAATAGTAAACATTGCGTGTATCCAAACTAAAAAAGTAAGTAGTTTGTTGATATTTCGGCCCTAAATGCTTGCCTGAAAATAAACAGAATCGATGAAATGATTTTACATTGTCGAAAATGATTACCTCTAATAAATAATGAATTTATTTTTCGATCGGTTATGAACGAGTTTTGTCATTGATTGATTAAAACACCAGAAGGAGAGCGTTTTGTTGGATTTATAGATGGAAAGGCGGTAGGTAAATAACAAACAAAATATTGATTCATTCGAATATCATTCTGGGTTATTAGGTTTAATGAAAAATGAAGGCGAATCCACAGCCCGGCATTTTTCATTAGTCGTATCAGTCTGAGCAATTTATAACTATACTAACTCAATTTACTAACTGACATTTTTCATTATTAACTCTTCCTCTGGAGAAAGCGTTCTGGATTTACAATTTTTAAAAATATACGTTGATATTCAGAAGGGCTGCTTCAACCTAACATCAATAAATGCTTCGAAAGATTTTTAATCATTGACGTGATTTATAATTTTAAAATATGGGATCAATATATTCATATACACAGAAACTGAATTTTGTTGTATTAAAATGTTATATTTAATAAATTTGTATTGAGACATGGTAAGAAATTCTTGATGAAATCAAACTAGATTTAGTAAGTTAAAAGAAAAATAAATTTTGGCTGTTGGCTAAAAATAAAATGAAAATATCATAAGTGTGATTAAATGATAAAAAAAAATTAGTATTAGTATCTAGTTCGCTAAGTTCAAAAACAATGTTAGGAACTTTAAACTATTCAAATAGTTTTTATCTTTTTAGTACAATCTATTGCAGATGATCCTTAATAATTAAACGAGCACTTATGAAACCGTTCAATTTTCCTGGATTTCGAAAGCTCGAACAGCCGCAACTTCCCGACTTAGGAAGTTCAAAGAGGGTGGATGCTGAAATCCAGGGTGAAGAAAATGATGAATGTTATCACTCTAAAGCGACGAAAAACACTTCACTACACAAATGTTATAAGTGTGAACTAAGTTCACATTCCAATCAATATTGTTTATATATCTGAATTTTTATTTATAAACACGTATGGACACATTAATTAATTATGTCATGGATTTAATTATTTTGACGAAGTGGGGACTTAGCAGTCAAATTTCTCCATGCATTTTATAAATTTTTGATTCTAGAGAACTAATTGATTTGGTCATCCTGACTAAGAGTTCTGGAATTGAATTAAGTAGGTTTTAGATCACACTAAAGATAGGAATCAAAACAGTTACATCCATAGGAGAGATGCTAAAAAGCATCCATGAGCAAAGTAAAAATATGGACACGAAAATCAATGGCAAACTGTGATATAACTGAGTGATATAGAAGAGAGCTAGGGAGGATAAAACGGGAAAACGGACAAATCAGGAGATAATAAATCGGCAACTACAACAGAAATAAAAAGATAACAAACAAGAATAGAATAACTGGAGAGAGAAGTGAGCAAAAAGAATATCATGATATATGGAATAAAAGAAGGGAGAGACTCAGTTGAAGAATTAAAAAAGGTGCTAAAGCATATTGTCAATAGAATTGAAATAAAAATTAACAAGAAAGAAAATTAGATTATTAGAAGAATAGGTAAGATCACTGATAATAAAAAAAGATCAATTATAGTGCAATTGTGATATACAAGAAAAATAATTCCTAAAAGGGATAGAGGTATTCCTTAGTGAAAATAATTCAAAAAATATACATCGCCAAAAAAAGATTTTATAGAATATAAAGCAAATATAACATATAATAAATTGTATATAAATGGAATACTCTATACAGGTTGGCCAAACGAAAACGAAACAGGTCTATTATCAGGAACTACGTCAACGTTTTAAAAGATTAGAACATGGAATACAACCTCCTTAAACAGAAAGGAAGTAGATTTAACCAAGGAGATGAAATCAATGAAAATCGATATTTTGAGAATAATTTAAGTTAAGAAAATAGGAAGAGGGGAAGTTCAGTTAAATAATAGATATAAGATTTAGTATTCAGTGCTAGAACCAGGGAATACAATAAAACAGGAAGTAGCGCTGATATTAAAAGAAGAAGTAAATAGAAAAAGAATAAATGTAATTAAGAAAAACCTCGATAGGAAGAATCAAGGAGATAGGAGATAGAAGAGGAAGCACAAAAGAAAAACTGAAATGACTGGCCACAGACAGCAAAGAATAGAGAAATTGGATACTTAATACCAAGGATCAACCAGATGCCTGAAGGGGCAACACGAATTCGAAAAAATTGAAAAAAACATTTTAATTTGAGAGCTAATGTTATGAATTTTTCTTATAACACCAAACTTTAATAACAATTATGAACCTCACTAATACAACAAGATTTTACTTAAAGTAACTATGTATTATGAAATGTTAGACCTTTTTTCAAATCTGAATGTACCAAACTAACATAATAATGTATATTATTCAAAATGTTTCTAATTGAAAACAAGCATTATGCTACAATTTTTTAATAAGTTTAACAACATTTTAATTAAAATTAATTAAAAACTCCTAAAAAATGCAACAATTCAATTAATTGATTAATTTTGTAAAGTAAAATTGGTTATTGAAACTTTATTAGCTCCAAAATGAGAATATAATAAAAATCATTGAAATTCCATGTGACATGATATTAAATCTTTAAATTCTTTATTATTAATATTCAATAAATTTAAATGATACGCCAAATCTTAAGATTGCAAATTCTTACAGAAATTGTATAAAGAAATTGGTTCTGATTTTATAAATACAATCTGATAAACTTAACATGTCTTTGACAAATTTTTATTGTACTTCACAAATAATTATTCTTTATTTATAATTTGGCAACGCTTTATCAAATTAGTTGCTAATAATAAGATACTAAATTATTATTTTCAAAATCTTTGTTTGTGTCAAAAATCTCATTACAATAATGATGCACACAAAACAGCTTATTTTAGGTCAGCTAATATTAGTTAATAATAGAACAACACCAGACGATTTTGAAATTACATATGAATACACATTGTATACATATCGAGAAAGACATTTCGTATTTTATTAGAATTTTCGATCTGTTACCTGCGACGAAGCTAAAAAGAAGTAAATTCTCAGTTTTCTCCGATATAAAACTTAGAGAACCATTAAAGCATCCGCTGAAATTGCTCTTATACCGCCTCCTCTTCTGCAACTAATGCGCACTCACTTCCATATTTCAGGAAAAATTGACTTTTTATGAGAAATGGTCTCATAGTCAAGTATCCTGCAAACTAAAAGAAATTTCTGAGTGGAAATGGAAGATTTTGTTAAAAAAAAAAGTTGCGTAAAAAGTAATACGAGGATGAATTAAACCATGGTTTAAAAACGACTATTCTCTATATTCTTTTAATATCTACTCAAGTACCAATTTATAGACAACTCGGACACAATTTTTTAGACACAAGGGGATTGACACGGAATAGACACAAGTTTGTCGAATTTGTTTCTTAACATGATGTTTCTAATTTATTACCGAAATGAGTAGAACATTTTACATTTTAAACATAAAGTTTCTTTAGTGTTCCTACGTGTTGTACGGACATATAGAGATCCATCTGGAAACATTTGAGACGCACTTTGTTTCTTTAATGTGTTTAGTTATATCAAGTCAATTTTTTGTATGCAAATAATAGGGTAAATGCGGATGTGAAAAATTTAAGAAAGTTGTAAAAGTTAAAAAAAAGTGCTACCCAACTGTGTACACTACCACTTATTATCGACGAGTAAAGAAGGAAATAGACATTACTAAGAGGAAATTGTACGAATTTTTGAAAAAAACAAAAGCAAAAGTGTTATTTTCATTAAAAAAAAACCAACAAAGAGAAAAACATTGCAGTTGACAAAAAAAGTAAAATAAATTCATTTAACACTGTAAGTACAATATATATTTGTTCAATTCCATTTTCCATCGTTTTATCAATTTTAAAGGGCATTTTTAATGTCATAAAAAAATAACACTTTTTATAAGGCACCATTACTTAAACTTAAAAAAGATTACGAAATACGAATGAGTTTGAATCTTTGCCGATTGGAAACATTTTAGCACACACTCGGCGCATTTCCGACACAAATTTGCGTGTATTTCTAAATAAAGACGCATTTTAGCCGCACAATAAACACGGGTGTCGTACAGGTTACCGAAATGTATCTGAGTGACCTTTTAGTTACAATTCATTGAATTTTTGGTCTACATTTAGAAATATGACTCTGAATTGTTTCTTCTGTTTTCAATTGTGTCAGGATAGACAATTTTTAGACAAATTTTATTTACATTATGGAAACATGTTTCTTTTTGGACATCATGTGTAGGTACGCCATATTTCAGCTACATTACATGCACTTAACAAAATTGGCGTTTTGTAAATTATTATTTAAAATAATTTAAACTAGAGCTTTTGGTTCTATTAAAAAAGCACAACTGTTGAATATGATACTCTGAATAATAAAATATCATCGGTATTTGATTTTGGGCAAAATTTAAAAAAAAAATATTTTTTATGGAAAAAAGAAAACACTTAATTAATTACAATTAGTTGTAGTTTTTAAAATTTAGAAGTACCATGTCAACTATTGTCAGTAAACTTAGGTTCGCAAGTGTACCTAAGCGAAAATTTCAAAAATACTTGGATAAAATAAAATGCTATTATGTTTTCTGGTCTGCTTAAAAGTAAACTTCTTTAATTTTACGTTTATAACAATAACGGGAAATATTGATTTCGGTAAAAGTTAGAACACTCTGTGTCAATTTTGGAACTATAATTAGAGCGAAATAACTGAAAACATTTTGGGAACAATGTGTCCACATGCAAGGCACATGTAAGTATATATTTGGATATGTTTTGATCAAGTTAGGAATAAAATAAACACATTTTGGACACATCTATGTTCTATTTTAGGTACATATTGGGAAACGAAAGCCACAATCAAGACACATTTTAGAAAAATTTTAGGAACATTTTATACTCACTTTGGGGCATATTTTAGGAAATATTTGGTACACATCTTAAACACCATTTTGGTCTCATTTCCCACTTATAATGGTCGAAAAGTGGACATTATGCCCTAAATTCGTGCCCAAATTACAGGTTCGACACAGCGTCGACACTTAAATTAAGTCGGAAAATGTTACTTGGATATATATCAACTACAATAAATTAAGTAAAACTATAAAAAACTATTCTGGCTATCTCTTGAAATAAATAGTAGCCATTATTAAATTGGTGAACATCCCTCATAGAAGTGTCAGTTCATTAGTCATTCCACATCATTATGAGTGAGGAAAATGTAAAGCATCCAATGTTATCTCATATTAATCTTAATAATGCCCGACCCTAAGTTTGCGGTGTTGAACTTCGCAAGTACACAAGCATCAAAATGACAAATTACCATAAAAGTAGTTACTATTTGTCCTACAGGCGTTGCTTCCATAGGATTTCTAACTTCACAACTTCCATTTAACGATAATTTACCGCTAAGTGTCCGTGTTCAAAACAGAATTTTTAAGAAATGGAATTTTAGCAATGGGATGTCACTATTTTCTTCAGATAGTTGAAATTGAGTTTTAATGAATTCGATTGCTCCAACTTTAAGTTAAAAAACTTAATTTAAACTTTAGACAGACATTTTTAAGATATACGATAATGATATCATTTCAAACTGTCTTGACGATAGTTTAATACGACATTGGTTATGAATTGAAAGTATAAATGATCATCATTTTTAATAATCAATTTGAGTTTAGACAATTAATTAAACACAAAAATAAATACTTAAATGAATTTACTAGAGTTATTGAGTTTTTTAAATAAATATCTTAAATATATATCTACTAACCATTATCGAAAGTATAATGACTAGCTTGTTGCAATATAAAATTATTTTAAGTTTAAAGTTTCATAATGCATCTTAGACTTTCTCTTTTCCTTCTAATATAAATGCTTTCTCGAGAACAATAAATCATATGTTTCTATTTTTGTTTGCTTGATTTCTCATTTCTGAATAATAAATTTTGGGGTTTGGATATTTTATTCGAGCAATTATTTATAATTAAATTTTTTTAAGAGAGTTCTTTTCTTTCCTTTATCATAATTTTTCTATAATCGGATTGTTTTTTCCATTTCCTAAAATTTTAAATATATAAAAATACTTTTTTATTTTTTCATTTATATTTCTTATTGCAATAAAAAAATACAAGGTGATGTTTTTCATCTAAGTATTCCTAATATAAACACATCCTGGAATTCCAGAATTTTGAAAATGGCAAAAAATAGATCATTTAAATAATCCGATATAAAGAAGGAGTACAATTTTAAGCCTAAATACATAAATGATCCTTTATATTATAAAAAAACTGAGTCTAAAGTTTTAACAGCCATTAGCATTAGTTTTGACACTTAATAATTTAAACTTCAAATAAATTATTGAATACAAATTACAACAATATAATTTTTTACTCATTTATGATTGTATCCAAAAAATTAACGATATATAATTAAACTATGATGTTTTTACTTGCATCTTGGCTTTATAATTTTTATTTCTACATTCAGTTTATTATTTAGATACAACAAAGCCTATTTTTTTTAATGAATTACTTTAATTTTGTTATAATTGAAAAGTTTTAAATTCTTACATATTTCTAAGTAGTGACCAAGCAATTTCTATTAACTTTGCAGAATTTTGATTAGTTTAAGTATTATATAAAAATCATTTAAAATGCTCTTATATTGTTTTAACCAATTTTATTTGACTCATGTATGTGTACCTATCAATTTTTGTTTAATCATTAATTAAATTATTTGATTTCTTCTTTTAGACCATTACAATATATAGAATATCTCGTGAAATATACAGGGGAAAGGGTAAAATATTCTTATTAAGTGCATTCGTTATTACTCAATGAAACAAAATGTTTAATAACCCTTTTTGTAATATAATACCTCCTGCTCTAATATACCAGTACAAATTCCAACACAAATGTAATTGTCAGTCTAGTTAGTAACAAGGTATGAACTTTCTTGGAAACTTTTGTTTAAGTTATAAATTTTAAGAACCCCGGCTTGAACAACTCAAAATAGGTAACTTTGCCAGAACTCTCAAACGCTGATGTATAGATTCACTTAACAACATTCTGAATAATTCCCAAAACAAACTACAACTAAATCTACAAAATTGTTGAAATTCTACCGGAAGTTTACGAAATTTGACGCTGAAAAGTTTGTGTTGTCAAAGAGATTATTTAAATACGACTTTAACGAAAGTAATTTGCAGTGAATGGAAGTCTTCGAAGTAATTAGAATTGCACACAGTTTTGTGAAATTGAAGGCACCTTCTAGCAATGTTTTATTTTACTCAAGCACTTATGTTTATTAAACTTCTTACCTATTTATTTTTAATCTAGTTGAAGGTTTCTTTTATTAGTGCGGAGTAAACATCACAGTTTCGCCAAGCAGAGTTTGAACTAAAAAGTTAAAACTAAACGTGATCGTAAATTTTATAGGTTTTCGTACTTCATTATGTTACTACATAATTAGAAGAAAATCCAATTTAATGATATTTTTAGATTGCAAATAAAAACATATTAAGCTTTTCGCTAATACATTTGTTTCCTAATTTTGTTTATAACTAAAATCCGAGGGCAGCACATCAAGAAAACTGATTCATGGTTACGAAAGATGCGTAGGAAATAATTTCTAGAAAATTGTTGTGTTTTTAATAAACAAAAAATTGTTACGTAATAATTAAAAATCGATTATATTTAGGCCAGAATCGTGTCGCAAAAGTATTGGAAATTAAAAATAATATAATTGATTATATGGACGAAGATATTGTAACACCAAACTCCATAGGGCGGTACCTTGGGACGTGTTAACAGAAAGGCACTAATTTTTTCCCAAAATCATTTAATACATCTAGCGAAATTACAACATAATGCTGGCAAATCGTTGACAACAGACATACTTAAATAAATTAGAATTTCTTACCAGGGATTCATCTTACTAGAGGTGGTCTTGATTCTTTCAACGTCAAGGAACAACTGCAACAAACATTTTCTGTCATCACTGCATTCCAAAAACTATTTTTGTCTATACGTTATAAAATTTGGACTGAACTAATTTTAATTGTTTAGATAAATAATTTATAAATATTAAATAGATATTGTAATAGTCGAAAGAAAATATATTTTGAAAAGAATGATTAAATGTTAAAATGATTATTGATTATAAATTGGAAATTATTACTGATTATAGATTTGGAAATCTTATATTTGACAATATTTTGTGATTGCATAGAGAGTAAGTTTTTTATTTACAATGTGTCGTTTGACCAAACTTTTTTAGAGTAAAGCATGTGCGAGCAAATTGGAAATATGAATATTGACTGGAAAAATTAATCTAAAGTTACTAAAGAGGAATGTAAACTTGATGTCAGCTTTTCGGCTTTTTCTATTCTATTTTTTTAACGTAAGATTTGTTTTAAATTTGACTTTATAACTAAACTTTTATGAAACATGGATTGTTATTATAAAAGGTCAAAAATTAATTATCTTTTGTTAAAAAAATTGCTTTTCGTAATGCTAAATTTAATTGTGTGAGGGGGCGACAATTTTAGATTAATGTAATTACCTGAGTAGAACAAATATATTGTTTATACGTAGAAAAGTATTTCGGATAGATTGAATTTTGTAAGATAAAATTTTATTAAGTAACTTCTCAATGATTGGTAGAAAAATTTAATTACATATGTTATAAAATCCTTTAATGTAATATAAAGATAACCAATACATTTTTCTGTATAACTGGAACTAATCGAATGTTGCGAATATTTTAATTAAATAGATGTTTCCGAAACAACCCTTGGTCGTAAAACAAATAATAATTTCTTGATGGATGAATCCGGTTCTGCTTTTGGAATCGAATTTACGCGCGGTTGAGTTTTCATTTTATAGTCGTGTGGCTTCATCAAGTGCTGGCGGCACGCTGTACTAATGCTATTCAAACCACCATGCGTCTTTCACTAGTGCCACGATGCCGTTTTGCTCGTTACTCTCGCTGTTACAACCAGGCTGCTGCTATTGCTACTGTTGCCGCTGCCGCTGCTGCTAACGCCAGTTATTTACGAGATCGTTTCACAAATGCTGCACGAAAAACAGTAAACGATTCCTTAATTAATCTCCGGGATGCAAACATAACGGAGTTATGGTTTTAATCCCGCGTCTCTGGTATTAATATATCGAACGAAACAAATGAAGCAAAAAACGAAAAAGACGCCGTCAAGCAACTTAACCCAAAATTTATTTCCGTTATTTTCATGCGGAAATAACGAATATATTATGAAAGCTCACATCGATAGGATTTCTAAGGTTTATAAATTACTTCAAAAAATCTCTATGCTGGAATATTCACCGAGTATTGCAAGTAAAAAAAGGAAAAAGGGATATAGGAAACGACAAACCCTAACAAAATTCCTTAAAAAACAGGACTTTAATTAAATATAAAAAAGATATGAATTTCCACAGTATTACAAAGCTATTTATAAATACATTTCTTTTACCAGGTTAAATGGCATCATCAAAGAGTGATATAAGTTGACAGATTTTTTAGAAGCGTACTTGACTTCATACCATAAACATTATCAAGCAATATGTACAGTATGATTTTTTGCTATAATCTACTTTTCCTTATATACAAGGGTTACTATTTATGTATTGAGAATAGAATGAACAAACAATTGAATTTTATCAAAAATATATTTATTGCTTTTCAAAATATTCGCCTTTAAGCTTTATACACTTTTGCATGCGATTGAACCACCCTTCAAAGCACTTTGTCCAGTCAAAAGCTGATAGCTCTAAAACATGGTTTTTGAAGGCCTCAACCGCTTTTTCGGGCGATGAAAATCGTTGTCCTCGCAGTTTATTTTTAATTTGTGGGAACAAGAAGAAGTCATTAGGTGCCAAGTCGGGGCTGTAAGGCGGATGACCCATCAAGTCGATCTTTTGTGTGTCCAAATACTCGCTTGTTTCACTTGATGTGTGTGAGTTCGCATTGTCGTGATGCAAAATGATTCCTCGATTTGGATTGGTTTCCCTCAATTTACCGAAAACTTCTGGCAAACAAATTATCGTATACCACGTGGTAATAACGGTCTTTTGATTTTTGAGAGCCACAGTTGCCACAGGACCGGTTTTCGTGAAGAAACACGCCACCATTTGCTTCTTAACACTTCGAGCACGAGTAACTTTTGTTGGCTTTTCTTCAAATTGAAACATCCAAACAGCCGATTGACCTTTCTGCCTCATATTCATAAATCCACGACTCGTCACCTGTGACGAAGCTGTATACGGCTTTGGATGCACCACAGTTGTATTTTTTAGTCATTTTACGACACCAATCGACACAAGCCTTTTTTTGAACATCAACAAATGTGGAATCCAAGGCGCAGACAGTTTCGAAACACCCAAATGTTCATGCAAAATCTTATGTATGCTGGTTATACTAATGCTTAAACATGCCTCGATTTCAAAGTATGTCACATGACGATCTTCTTCAATTAGTTTTCTCATAGCATCGATGTTTTCCGGCACAACGTTTTAGTTTTAATATATAAGGTCGTAAGTGTTCACTGTTCTTTATTTCAAAATTTCTAAGAGTAGGTACTTTATATAAGTAACAAAAGAAAAAAAGGTTCCTTGGAAGAACATGAAATCAAGAAATATCTAAAATATCCTCTATATATTGTTACGTATTGGGTTGTTTCTTTCAAATAATAAATGTATAAAAGAATCTAAATGTTAACTTAGGGTGGTTTTTACCCATTACGTAACTTGGTAATTTGAAATTAAAGAGGATTGAGTAAAAACAATAACAATTTATTTAACAAATGAAAACAACTAAATTATGAGGGCAACTTACACATTAAATAACTAATACACTTAATCGTAGGGATAGGCACTATCCACTTCTCGATCATCCGAGAACCCAAACTTGACACCCGATCTTCTTTCATTTTACTCACCAAGAAAACCCTAATGTTTAGTAATTTTAATGACTATACTAAAAATATTTATTTAACATTCGTGCACTGCCTTGTCCCATAACTCTCTCTCTAACGTAATGTTTAATAAATAGTAAATATTATAATTTGGAAAATAAAAAATAAGTTTTATGTACAGGGAGATATTTAACTAAATCCCTGTACATACTATCGTAACAATATATATAGTATTAAATGAACAATTCAATTATTTTAGATTACCTTTTGGACTAAATACCATTATAATATTAACCAATTTTTTTAGGAAAAGAAGAATATTATAACAAAAAATCATACTGTACATATTGCTTGATAATGATTGGTTGAAATGATTATGATATGAAGTGAAATAAATATCCTTATAAGAAATCTATCAATTTTATGTGACTTTTTGATAATGGAATTTAGCGAAACCTGGTTAGAGAAAGATATTAAAAAATAGCCTTGTAATATTGTGGAAATTAAAGATAAATATAATTAACCTTTTTTAGATTTATTACGGATAAATTCCACTATTTAAGGGTTGAATTAATTTAGGACATTAATATTTAGATATAACCCGTATTTATCTAATTAGTGGTCACCCATCCACGCAGACACAGCGCGCAATTTTAATTAATCCTATAAATCCAATTTCACAATAGGAACTTCTTTTATCTCACATAATCTAAAAATTAGCAATTTATATAACCAGTTAAAAACATAAGATTCTCGTGGTACGCTTTTGACATTCGATAGAATGCGTGTCATGTAACAGAATAGGCTTAATAATTTAAAATATTGTAAATCTACGAGAGCCCAGTAACTATTATTTAGAGGTTTTTTATGAATTTCTGTCAACTATGGACGAGAGTATTCAAATTTATGGTTACCAAAAAAGATTATATAGAAACCGTGCAGCAATGTAGAAAATTGTAAATATTTATTAAACGCCTAATATTTTCAAAATAATTAAAATACATCATGGAAATTTAATAAGAATGTGAATAAAATAGATAATAAAGTATAAGAGAATTTCTGCTAATGAATACACTTATCCGTAAAACTAACTGCTTTTCGGCAGGAAAAAGTAAATTGAGAATTTCATTGATAATTTAATATAATAATAGTAATAAGTTTATATACATTATTTACATCATTAACAATATTACACATTTGTATAAGAAAAAAATGTAAATAAACTAAGAGGTCCCATTAAAACCGTTTGGTCGATCATGGGGGTTTTTGACGCGGTTTATTTATATTTATTCAAACATTAACTGTAACAGAGATTTATAACTAGATTATCTGGTCTTAATCTGGGAAATTATTTTTATAACTTACAAACGAATAAAGAATATTTTATTTATATCTAAAGTAAGTAATTATAGCTAAAGATATTTATGTTTGTTTTACTTGATAAAAATAATGATAAGAATCACAAAAGAATATGTGTATCATACACAGCTATTATTTTCTGAATAAAGAGAAACAAAAACTTAATAAAGAAAATAATAAAATCCTACAAAGGAAGTCTTCCTAGTAACGATAGTTTCCTCTTGAATTTCCACCCATTGCTTTGTACCAAAATTTAAATAATTTGTTTTCACTCATTAAGCAACATATGCCATATTGAATTCAAATCAGAATTTCGGGGTGACGGTCTAAATAACTGAATATCAACATTATTAAATTACTAATAAGTTATTTTAACAGTATCAGATCGAGAATTATACTGTACGTGAAGGAAATTATCTTTGGGTATATCGTTCGCCAAGTATTCTCCAAATTCTTTGATGATTATGCACTGAATATTTTGTGCGACTCATTTATGAAGAAAACACATTGCCAATCATTCATATCCCAATCTGCTTGAGTAAATTCCAAGCACTGTTCCTGATTAGCTGTATCTAAATTTTATACACGAAGCCTTCTACGTACAATATTATATGAATCTAAGATTCCATAAAAACCTGTCAATCTTCTAGCCAGAGCTACAGCCGGAACTGTTGTTTCTGGAAGAACTTACAATAAAATCGATTTTCTACTTCATTTTTGGCTTTTAGTCTAAATTGTCGGAACCTTGTTAAGTTTCAAATACTGTACTTCGAGGTACACCTCGGGAGAGTTGAGATATAACGGATGCTATACCACCATCATTATGTAGAGCAAAACTTGGACAGCTTCTTCTAGGGTCATTTTGAATTTTTCTGAGTAAAACAACAAAAAAGGACCAAAAAGAGATAAGGAACATAAACTCAAAGATATATAAAAGAAATTTCGACCACTAACAATTTTGTACCATATTAATAACTACCCATATCAAGGCGGTTTTTTATGCTAACATGAGATAAAATAACGACAAAACATGTATTGGCCATATAAAAAGAGGAAAGATGTCATGAAAATAAAAAATGTATTTAAACAATTTTAAATATTTTAAATTTTAGAAATACTTCAATTTTGTTGATTGCTATTAAAATGGTGTTTTAAACTTGGGAAAATATTTAAACCTAACATAACCTATTAAAGTTGTCGTGATAATATTAATCTATAAGTTGTTAGTTATTACAAAGTAAATATGAATAAATTAAATACTTGATAACTAGTAATTTTTATCCTCCAATATATAATTTTTCTACACCCATTTTTCAACATAAAAAATATTAGTTTGTTCAACAAATATTCTAAATTGCATATAAGTTTAACTAAATAAATGCTTACTAAAATAAGATATAGCCAAATTGTGCTAATTGGGATACAGTACTAAAATACCCTGTAATTAAGTTTCTGGTATTCTAAGGAAAAAATATTCAGGACAACTAAAAGTCATTTTTCAGAGATTTTATGAAATTACTTTCACGGAGTACTTCATTAATTTTAAAGTATTAAGTTTTTTACTACTTTTTTATAACTTTGACGTTTATATTAAAAAATCTCCAAAGTCTACTTGAAATGTTACGGCTAATTTGGAACTTTACAGGCTTTCCTTTGAACGTCAATTACTCTGTCACTTCTACACCAATTTTAAAAAGAAGCATAGCGTCGGTCAATTTTCGAAAAACTGAAAGAGATAGGAGACAAACTTCTCATCAACAAGATATACTTAGAAAGAATAATCTGCAATCTCTCATTAAACTTATTAATAAATCACCTTGTAGAATCGACAGGAATTTTATTTACTTCGATGCATATATTAGAAAATTTCCAGACTATATTCAAATAAAAAGACCAATATTATAGCATATTGGTGCATGGTTATTGTTTATTTATTTTCACTCTTACATCGAAAAAAGTAAAATATATTTAATAAACCGTATGGTGACTCTATTTCTCTTCCCTTCGCATAAAATAATAGTATTTCGTAAAACTAAAATAACTCGCAAATAAAATAAGCGGGGCACGTAATCTTTCAGTCAATATAAACTGTCAGAAACGTTTCTAAACAGAAACGTAGTTATTCTAAGTGAAAGAAAAATGACAATATTTTTGTATTCGTGCTGACAACTCCGACCGCCATTCGTTGAGGCTTTTCAAATCTGTAGAGATGTAGTTCGAGTTTGATTTTTTTATTATCATTAGTGCACTGAATAACTGATAAAATACCTTTCGTATGAGATGTTAACACTTTTGATTAGATAACAATTTTTGGTCCCACAAGAGGCTGCCAAAATCCATGTATACTCGTATTACCCTAAAATGTGTATAATGTGTCTCTTATCGAATATTTTTGCTAACAAGGAGATGTAGAAAGGGGATTAATATTTAGCAGTTAGGTAAAATAAGAAATTTTTTTTCCATAGATTAAAAAGTATTATATTTGGAAATAATTGGGAAGAAATTAGAAAACTAAATTGATTGTTTCACTCCTTACTTTGTGGAAGTTATCCATAATAAATATAAAAGATAAATTATACTTACGTGTCTTAAATTTGCACCGTACTTCAAGTTAAGTATAATTTATGTTTTATATTTAAATTAGAAAATGTTTTTATGTATATATATATACATAGTTTCTAAAAATATTTTTATCCTTACATACATAATTTTAATATTAAAGGGTCACCTGTATTAGACACCGATTTTTTAAATCAGAAAAAATTTTGGTTAAAATATCAAAAATTGTTGACCGATATCAAATATGCAAGATAAAAGGATCAGAAATATAAAAAATATGTACCAACACAAGATAGAGAAGAAGAATGCAAAGCGGAATTCTACGAAGAATTTGATGAAATTTACTGTAATATTCCAGAATATGATTTGAAAATAGTTCTAGATTTTAATGCCAATGTAGGGATGAAAGAGATAAACAAATCAACGATAGGGATGAAAAGTAAACATACAAAAACAAATAGAAATGAACGTAAGCTTATACAGTTTACTCAAGGGACAGATATGATTATCGGAGGAACATTCTTGAATTATAAGAACGTCCATAAAGAAACATGGTTATCCCCAGATGGCTAAATAGAAAATTAATTTAATTCATCATATACTAGCAAAAGGAACTAATGAAAGAACTTTTACATATTATTGAGAACCTGAAGCCATTAACGACTCTTACCTTACCAGAAATACCAGAACAAGAATATCAAGAATAATCGCAAGAACACACGGAAATCCTGACAATACAAACAGTAAGAGAAAATATCGAAAAGCTAAAAATAAGAAATGGATGGAAACAATGATATTATAAACGAACAAATTAAAGAAACTTAACCAGCAATAGAAGAAAAAAATTAGCAAATGCAGTAACTTTGGAAGACTAGCTCTGCTATACAAATATTTTGTAGAAAATATTTAGAAATCAAATTAGAAGTTACAAAGAAAAAATTATTGATTAATACCAAGCGTTACAAATTTAATATAATAGAGCATAAATTATTTATAAACTTTAGACAGGCATACAGCTGAATAAAAAGAAATGAAATATATAAATGAAGAGAAAATCTAGGTATATCCAAAAAACTGATTGAAAGAAATAAGAAAGAGATTAGAAAAAAGTCACGAATAAAGTAGAACTAGAAATAAATGAGGAATAAACGAGATACATGGTATTAAGAAACTGTAGTGAAAACCCATTTGGATTTAATTTATAATTTAATGAAAAACTGGTCAAATCACAAAAATATAATTTGAAGATCTTCGATTACTTTTTACTCTTTACAAGGAAACAAGAAAAATAGAAGTGTTAGAAATGCAAGAGAAAGATTCTATAGCACAGTAATAAGGTCAGTCTGGAGCGGAATGAGGAACTTAAATAATACGAAAAGTACAAAACTTAGGATACGAGAAAGAAAAGTTCTAAGACAGATCTGTGGAGACAAAAAAAACAGAAGAGGGATATTTCAAAAGAACAAATAAAGAAGTAATGGACCTATACCAAAACCAATAACAACAAAGATAAGAGGACGTATTATAAGATGGATGTATTGAAAGACTACGACATACCAAAGTTACAAAAAATGTGTAAAGAGGACCAAGAGCAAAATAGAAAAGAAGAAGAAGACCAAGAAAGAAAGGGTTAACTTACGTCGAGGAGAATTTAAAATCTCTAAAATGTAGATGGAGAAAGTGTCAGTCAAAGAAAATGGAAAATATCTACATCTATCCATTGCACCCTCTCTTATTAAACAAATATCTATTATTCAAAAACTGTAAACCTAATACAATATTGCTTACTTTTTCTGACTTTTGTTTATTCTTATTTTTTGCCATAATTGGTATTCTGTAGACCCAAGCCCAATAAATCACGTTTTTTAATCATTAACGGTTTGCCGTAACTTTATATTACTCAATAAAATTGCTAGTGTAATGACTTCTATTCTCGTAAGTCGAAGATAAAGATACGTATTTCTTATTTGCTGACGTAATCGTATTCTTAATAATATATTTCTCATTATAGCTCAAATAGAGAGAAACCCTTACATTTTATATCCTTCTCTTTATGAAAACGAAATGCCATCAGTAACCGTATTACTTGCTGTTTTGAATTTCCTATAGAAATCTCTTTTGGTCTTATGGAAACTATATTCGACAAATGACAAAATATTCGATTTTTCAGTAAATATTTTTGTAACTTTTACATTGAGGCCAGAATATTCAAAGAATTTATAGAAACAGAGTTCATGTAGGTAATAGAGCTTATTTTCTATAATTAATAAAATATGCATATAATGCCGAAAAAAGAATCTCAAAGGAAAAGTTTTAAACAGGTTGGGCAGACTTTGACGAATACTCTACGTAATACATTCAAATTAAATCATCAAAACGCTGTAATTTTTATTTATGTCTTCCTCATTTTGTTGTTTAGATGTTTGTAAATGTCAAGAACTACCACCTAATCATCAAATGGGACTGGCAGTTATTCATCTAAGGCATAGAATGTTGTTCAATGACAGCAAAGGATGAAATAATGGGATAGATTGAAGCAACTCTTATATTATTTTTAGAATCATAACTCTAAAGAAGACAAAATTTACTAGTGAGTCAGTGTCTTTGATGATGAAGTTGAAGATTGCAGAAAATAATAATAAATAACGTATAAGCCTTTCCTTATTTTCGTTTTGCAAAAATGTCGTTAACTAATCCATTTAGAATGTCCTGTCTCTGATGAAACTTGCCGTTAAGTAGTAAAATTTCCTCAGAGAAAAATCAAACAAAAGGATAAAATGAAGTAACCCTCTTTCTAGAAAGTGCTCTCCTATTATCTAAATAAAGGCGAAAGAGATTAAAAGATAGCACTTGCTGTTTTACTATTTTAGGTCTTATTCGAGGGTATAAATGTCGCCTTTGTTGAGAAAACATTTTTACTTAAATTTCAGAAGAGTTCATTGAAAATATATGCTCAAGCGGCAGTTTTAAAGTTAAAATTATCTACCTACCTCTCCCTTTTTACTTCGCTATTCTTGCTGTACGCCATTATTTGTCAGGGTTGATGCGCTTTTTTGTAATTTAAGGACCGTAGGTTAAATATTATATCGAAGCTTAAATACACCTGCTACACCTTATGAAATTTTTAATTTTATTTCCACTTTTTATATTCTTCACATAATTTCTGGTAAAATACTACTTAATTTGGGCGTCGGAAATTTCATGAAACATCTGTGTTACAAGTAATATACACAAATTTATATGGAATTACCTAAATTTTGTTGGGTATATTAGTAGTACAGAAATAATTAATTTGGTGTATAAAACTACCATATATGTGCATAAAATGTAATAAAAGAAATTAAAATTATCATCATTATCACTTTATTGTGATGAAATCTAATTATTTTTTAAAAGTTGTCTTACAAATGTTCTTCTGGATTGAGGTCTTGCCAACAGACCATTCCATTACGTTAATATAGTCACTTTTAAGGAACTCTGTGACTCTTTTTACTGTATATGGAGGAGCAATAACGAGCAAAAATACACAGTGATCTACTATTGCGCCTCTCCAGACCTTTATGAAAGGCTCAACTGCAATTCAATATACTTTTATCCAGTATTCAATAGAAATAAGGCAACCAAACAATTTTGTTTTACTTGTCTGCATTACTGGGAATCTTTTAGTTTACTGCTACTATAAAAATTACGCTCATTTAGTCTTAAACACTAACTAAAATGCATTTACTTTTATTACTTGCTTTTTTATCATTTTTATTTTAAGAATATTTTTTGTAGGAATACTGTTTTATCAGCAGAGTTTTTTTTATTGCAAAGATATTTCGTTCTTGGAAATATAAATTTGGTTATGCGTAATTTTAATTAAAACTCTCAAAAAAATTATACATACAGTAATATAAATAAATGAAAAACTAAAGAATATAAAACATGTCAAAATGACAAGTAACAATTCAACTTTAAGCACACGATAAAAGTTTTTCAAAATTATAATATTATACAGAGTGGACCAAAAGTCTGGAAACGACCAATTATCTCGTAAAGTGTTAGTCCGAATACTACAAAATTTGGGATAAGCCTATTTTGGGATACGTAGATTCCAGATTTCACATTTGCAATGTTGCTAGAGTTGCCGTTTCTCTGATATTATTAGTCACTTTGGTTTTTTAAATATATCATTCTGTATATTCAGTCATTTTTGGAATCTTCTCTTCAATACGGGTTCAACCATATGTAACACCATTTACGAAGTAATGAATTCCTTTCTTTGGACCATACTGTATATATTGTAATAGTATTTAGTTGGGGGGGGGTAATATAATTTTTTTTAAATAAATTAATAATTTAAATTTTAGGGCACCAAAATGAATAAAAATTTAAAAAATGATAAACGTAAATAATAAAATTATTTAAAATGGATTAACTCTTATAACTAACTATCCATCGTAGATTTAATAATAACTAACAAAATAATATCTAACATAATCTTCAGATATTTTATAAACAACGGAAAAATATGCAGATTAAACCTTTAAAATTTTAAATGTCAATAAACTAAAATAAAAAAAAATGAATATTTCATACTTGAAATTTTCTTAAATTCGATCCTGTCTCTTGCATGCGCTGATCCCAAGTTAGAGCCAAATTATAACACAGCAGTTGTTCATTGTTGAGCACAAACACCTTTCTCTTCTTAAAAAGAGTTCACCAGGTACATAATGTTGCATGTCAATATTATCTGCACTAATTTTTCAAAATTTGTCCAAATTCTAGTATACTCTAGTATACTCATATATTTATTTTAGGTACTTGTTAAATATTAAAATTACTTTATTAATAACAATACGAGTATTATCTGCACTAATTCTTGAAAAATTCTAGGTTATGTTTATTTTAGGTACTTGTTAAATATTAAAATAATATCATTCACAATAATATAAATATACATTCTGAAGAACACCAGGAACACAGGTAATTAATTATTAATCTTTTATAACGAAACTTACACATAAATTAGTCTTCATGGAAAATGGTAGAATTCGTTATGTAGTAATTTTATTTTCTGATTTCTAGTGAAACGATTGTTTTATACTTAAAGTTAAATGATTGTGTAATATGGTTCTAGAAGTTTTTAATCTATCTTTTAAAAAAAAGTAAATCATTTCAATTATTCGTTCGATTAACCTTGAAATTTTCTAATTATGATAATGTCATATTATTTCGTATTTTTTCTGTTAAAATTTATTCGTATTGTTGAATACTGTTAATTTATTTGAAACAATTTTGTAAGAATTTTCATTTCAAATAATTGTATTTTTAATTACTGCTAGATCAGAATTCTATTACATTGAATTCCCGATAACCATAGGAAATGTTAATTTGGCATATTGAATTTCCAAAATATTTTATGATAAAAACGTATTACATCATATGTCATTTTCCATTACTCCAACTTATTTTTATTTGCTTATTCGAAACAAAACTAATTATTAACAGCTTGCCTATTGAGACTGACAAACTTCAATGACTAAAAGCTGCTGTATCCTCTTAAAGGTTATTAGCATTATTGGAAAACCGGAAACACTTAGTTTCGCATTGAATCCTAACCACGAGAGACGATACTGTCAATACATTTCAAATTTCTCTAACGAGTCTCCATGGATTTGACCGTGCCAAAGTTTCGTAATCAACAAATATTTCACTACTTGATCGTTAAACATGGTACAAATGCAAGGAAGCTTAAAACAATTATGATAAAACGGGTATCAAACGTCATCGCTTTAACATTGTTCTCCGGTTTGACGAACAACAAGCTCTAATTTGTTGGAATTAGTTTGATTGAGGAAAGGCTGTTTCGATTTTTCATGAGGATTGAAACAGGATGAAGGAAGTATAGGGGAAAGGTTAATCGCTCGTTTGAAGCTGTCAAGATATGCTTATAATAAAATCAAATGAGCCAATTAGATAGATGATTAACTCAAATTATATCTTACTTTGGAATTATAGTAATATCAATATTATAACCCATACATGTGACAATTGAACACTACGGAAAAAAATTAAGACAAGATACTTACTACTGCCTAAGAAAATAGCTGGAAAAACGAAAAGTGAAAAATGATTACATCACACAAAGAAGAAAACAAGAAACTATACCAATAAAATAAACAAGAATCAACAGGAATTACAAGAAAAATAATAGAAACAGTAAACTCAAAAACTAGTAAAAGAGTCAAAACAAATTCGACAAATAGAAATAAATAAAAAAATATGAGAATAATGGCAAAAAAACAGAAAAAAATGATAGAAATTGGTACAAGAAGATACACAGAACCTTAATCCATATCCAAACTTAGGAAGATATAAGAATTCAATAGTAAGTAAAAAAAGTATTAAGAATGAAGTTTGTTAAATGTTGGTCTGAATGTGTACCTCTAATAATTATTTTCGCCCATATATATCCATTTTTCTCGTGTTAATGACATAAGAAGCTAGAGTACTGATTAATTTAATAAAATTGATTGTCTCTCCAACCATGATTTATGAGGCATTCTCGTTAAGTATTCCAATTTTCCTATCTCTCCATTCCTTCGAGCTCTTGTCAAAAAAAATGAAATTGTAATAAGGAGCGAGTTCCGAAATCCCTCAATCTCGACAAAAACCCTGTAACCCGCAACTAGATAAATGGCAGTGCCATATTAAGTCACACGCCATCAATATGGTGTATTAGGAGCGAAGTTATCAGAACAAGAACTCAAGTGTAATAAAGGAAGATAAACCTATTACAAACATAATGTCTTATATTTGCACAGGATTTTATGCCAAATTTAAAAAAAAAATAATGTTGTTACAAGATTATTTTTCGCCATCTTTCTAAAAAATATTTTTCTCATGTATAATATTTCCCATAGGAACTCTGTAATTTTCGAATAAATTTCTACTGGGTTCTATTGGTGTTTTTGACAGTAGAAAGTAAATTTATTTTAGTGCGCCCATTTTAGACAAATTTTTGATTGCAACTGTACATGCACAAAATAGAATTTTCGTAACTTAAATTGTAAATTTAAACCACTGTTTAAATACTATTAGGAATTAAGTGGAAATTGAGCTTTTATATTAATTTCAATTTTCATTTATATGTAACAACAATAGGTTTTATTTACACTCCTAAAGATATATAAGATATACACTACTATAGAGAATCTAAGCATCAAAGATGTAGAAAACTGAAAAAAAAAATGTATATTTGTTTGTCAAATATGGTCTTGTAATTTTATAGAATATGACCCATCTAAATTGGAAACATCACAATGGTATTTGAAGATATTAACCGATTTCAACAATTTTTTTTGAAACGTGCATCATAAACTTTATTTGGAGACATGGTTTCAAAGAGTTATTCCTATTTGTAAAGCACACTACAATATTTTTTCATTGTCACAAATCCAGAAAAATGCGTACACCACTGGATTTAGATGGCTCCTAAATATATATGAGCCAACTTTTATTAAAATATGTTTATTAATAAAAAAGTTATGGATAGTTAAATTTTCTGAATACATCAGGTAAAAGTTTACAAAATTTCAACTTAAAATGAACTTTTTTATTAATCAACATATTTTAATAAAAGTCACATTACATCTACTGGGTGCGATTTAAATCCACTGACGTGCTCTTTTTTTTTGATAAAAAAATCGCTAGTTAACATTTTGTAAACTTTGACATGTTATACAGGGTGATCAACTTATACTCCCAAGTTTGATATCTCGGTTATCTTGAGAAATAGGAAACAAAACTTTTTTATTAATTTATTAATAAACGTATTTTAATAAAATCTAGGATTATTTTTGAAATCTACCATCTTTTTAATAAAAAACGAATATAAATAAAAATTACGTCACACCTATTTGGGAACCATCTAATCCTAGTGGCGCGCTCATTCTTTTGATAAAAAGATCCCTAATAAGATTTCTGGATTTTTGACTGTGGAAAACTATCCCTTAAGAGTAGGAATAACTCTTTGAAACCTTGTCTCCAAAAAATGTTGAAATCGATTAATATCTTCAAATACTATGGTGGTGTTTCAAATTTAGATGGGTCACACTGCATATAGTTTTTTAAAGACAATTCTTTTACACTGCATTTGTCACTTAAAACGTGACTTTTTTTTTAAGATTCTATTTATAATTAAAATTTTCAAATCTTTTAACTTAATATAATTAATATTAATAATTTCTAACTACGTTAAATAATTTCAGAAATGTCCTGATGATGGCTTCGTAAGCCGTAAGCTTTTGACATAATTTTGAAAAAATAACTACACACTTTAAAAAGTACAAATACATTTTTCGTTCTTACTTCATAGCAAAAATGACCTTAAAAAAGATTTAAAATATCCAAACCCAATATTTTCTTTATTTTGTTTTTATGAGTATATGTATTATATGATAATGTATACTTTTTATTCCAAATGTTTTGTATTGCAACAATATTTTTCTTCTTTTTTCTTCTAACCTTTTTGAAATAATTTTCATTTCTAGTTAAAAATTAGTGAACTGATACAAATATAAATTAAATAAATTGTCTTTTGCTGAAGTTGGGAAACTTCTTATCTTTTTTGCATGGCATTTCATTTAAAATGCTTATTTTCTGTGTTATTTTAAAAAGTTAAAGAGCTAGGGGGCCTGTGATAGTAACTTCAACTTTATTAAGTACGGGAAAGACTTCTTAAAACTTGAATAACGTCAACACGCTGTCCACTGGTTTTAGTCAGAAAAGTTTTGTAAAGTAGATTGATATAGAGGACCAGTGGGTACACAGACTTTTTTGTTTGGAAAACATTCTTGTTTATGTATACAAAAATATTTCCAATTTTAAGAAAAAGTTACAAATTTGAGTGAAAAGTTTGTGTTTTTTTGCAGATCTAATTTAACTTTTCTAAAGTAAACTCGGAACTTTACTTATTCTAATAGTATCTTTTTCGTTTCTAATTTTTTGAAATTGACAAACTTTTATAGATAGTGCAATCATTGTTCGTACTTTTTTCATATAAAAGTTTTGCTCAGGATTATATTGTTTTGCTTTGTTTTTGATAAAATTTAAACATTAGGTTTTCTGTTAGGTTAGTCGATGAATTAATAAAAATCGTCTAAAAAAAATATGAAATAGATACTCTACTGCGCCTTTTTTTACTAAATTACTTATGAAGTTCAATAATAAAAATATTTACTTACTTAATTCTATAAGCTATTTGGTATAATTTAATTTGTAAATACCCGATTTTAAAATTATATTAATTTTAGATTTCATATTTATTAAAAATGAACCTGCATTATTTCTTACTTTAAAAGATATTGTTAAAGATTTTGTTTAATTGCTTAATAATGATTAGTAAAAATGTTTATCACATGAATTTATTTACGTTTATCCAAAAACCTGTCAATCTTCTATTAAATCTAGAAAATGGTGTGCCAAAACATCCAAACCTAGGTCGATTGAATGTAACTAAAAAAGCTTTGGAATACTGTGGAAATTCAGATAAGTATAATTTATCATTTTCATATTTATTGTGGATAGTTTTCAGAGTAAGAATCGAAACAATTAATTTAACATTTCTTGTTATTTATTTTTAAATATATCTGAAAATATGTAAGAATAATGTGGAAAATCAACCAGTAATTACGTTAAAAACCGAATTCCATGGATTTTATGAGACCCAATTGTGAACCTTTGTTAAGAAATTTTTGTTGGGTCAGTACGAGAGACAGTTTGAAAAAAGTTTGCGTGAAGTTATTCAAGCAGCGAAGTAGGGTAGAACAAGTCTAAAAACCCTAAACCGCGGAAAGTTGTTTATGATATCTTCCATTTCATTTTGGGCATGTTGGGGTTGTTTAAGGTGTTTCGAGCTAGTTTCTCGGCTACCAGATAAATAAACAAGTCAAAGTTTGCTGAAGCGCAGTATAACTCCTTGAGAGAAATTGCGGGGATAAAAAAGGAAATAAACTTAGCAGTCTTCTGAAGTGTTCTCTATATAAATAACGCAGTCGGTTTACTACTTCTTACTTTTAGTATAAAGTCTTGACAATATAGCAACTTTTGTGGTATTCTTTTTACCTTAGATAGAAAACAGTTTTGTTTAATCTCGGACGAGAGAATTTCCTTATTTTTTATAAAATAGAGGTTTTTTCTGACAAAAAATTAAAAGGTATGTTCGCTTGTACAAAGTATTACGTCAAAATTTAATTGTATCCACCACTTATAAACATAAATTCTTTAAGAGCTTAATTTTCGAGATAGACGGCTCATATATTTTCTCTTCGAAGTTAGCACACGATTTCCTTTGAAACATTTTTTATAGGAAAAGTATTTAAAATGTGTGAAAGGCTTTGCAGAATGCCCTATGTTATAAATAAATTGAATAAAAATTAAATAATTAATTTGGTTGAGAAAATATTTTTCGAATTGTTTGTTAAAAACAAATTTAAAGTGAAATAATATTAAAATTAAACAATAAAATAAAATGTAAATGGAGAGCAATGATAAAGAAAATATAATTTGAAACAAAACAAAATTAAACACATTCTAAATAAATATAAATCTTACGGTGAGTTCACGTATTTAATTATTTAATTAAATTAAAATACATTTCCACAAAAGCTTATTTGTAATTACAAACGATTAATTTTGAAACATATAAAAACAGCTGATACTAGATTTTAAATTTACTACACTTAAACAAATTCCTTCACCAAATTGTTACTAATTTTTTATCAGTTTAGTAAACACATTTTATAACATTGTAAATTTAAAACCAATTGCCTATTTAAAACATTTTAAATTTAATAAAAAATTCTTATTAGGTAATAGTTCCAAATTTAGGTTTTTTGTTATTATTTCAAACAATCGAGGACACATATCATCAAAACAAAGGTCATAAGTAAACACAAGAATTTTTAAACACATTCACTTCTTAATAAAAATTGAGGTTATGTTACACGCGGTATCAAACTAATTTAGGAGGCTGGATGTTTAAACATTAAACGATGTGGACATTCGATGTTCAAAATGAAAGAGAAAGAGTCAAGATTCTGACATCTCTTTTATAAGTTTAAGAAATTACATCCTTCTCAAAAATATATTTTAAGATTTGACATTTCTTAAACTTAATTTTAATACAAAATCTTCTTTAAAAACTCTGTTTGTTTCTATAAAAAGTGTTTCCACATTACATAATTTTATTTAACAAATATCTATTACTTTATTATTCGATCTGAAATGCCAGTTCTATATTAAAATTGGCATTATGATTATATAAATTACTTAATATACCCTTTCGAAAATAATACATAAATTCATATAAAATAAAAAACTTTATGATGCAAGACTTGATATTTAAATTATAAGTTTAATTAAACACTATTTACTCAAATTAGCACATATGGCAGAAGTTAAACATCTTAAATAAAGTTACTAATTAGAATTTATAAATAACATAAACTGACTCAGCTTTTGAAAAAGATTCTAAATTTGTTTTACAAAACTTAATTAAAAGCATTAATTTGTTTTATAATTTAGAGTTCTTATCATATTTATTGATGACTCAGAAATATTTATATTTACATTTTATAAAATTTAATCGATATGATATACATTTCGTGGGCGTCTTTATAACTCTATCTAAATCTTTAGTTTCTCTGACAAACTGCTTTGTGAAAAAACATTCAAACAAACAAACTAAATTAAGACGAAATAATTGCTGAAGGACTATTTCTCAATAAATCGCTTTCTGGTCTCATATTTTTAACAAATAAAGGTATAATTAATTAAATTTACTGTATTCATTTAGTTTTATAACCGCCCAAAATTCACAGATTATGATACTGACGTCTATTCAAATATTCTATACTTACAGAGTCAAATTTTCAAACATCAATTAGATTTTTATGTATAATTTGATATTTTTCTAAACTAGAATTAACCACATTGTACATCCAGTCCATTGGCTTGACTGGGTCGCTGTTAGTTTTTTCACGATACACCCTGCATAATATGATTCTTCAATTTTATTTTGCCAAATTATCCTAAAAATTTTGGTTCACCTGGTATTTCTGTGTGAACCTCATAGTTTTGTTTAAAAAACTGATATTTTTGTCTATCTCTTCCAATAAAAATATCTTACCGTCCGTGCATGGAAGAATAGAATAAAGTCGGTAAAGTTTAATTTCCTTTTCATAAATATGAAGCATTAGCCAAACGCCTCACTTTGCATGCATATTGGAGATTCCTAGCACCTTAATATAAATATATATTAGCATAGAAGGCTCGTCCTCTTTATAAGTAACCTTAAAATAGCACTTTAGAAGAAAAATGCCTCACTAAAATCTTTAGATCGTCTAGATTATTTACGGCTACCTTATTATAGTAGATTTTATTACGAAAAAATAAGAATTTGTAACAAGTGCAATGAGAATTTTAATAGACATTACTTAAAAGATACATATTTTAGTAATAATTATACGAACACAATGACATGAAGAAATGGAGCTACAATGGTTTCAACTTTATATTATATTATATTATATTATATTATATATATATATATATATATATATATATATATAAACTACAATTTGAATATTAGATTTATGGTTACTATACAGGGTTAGTCAGAAATAACATTTTTAGTTTTTTGGATTTCGTTTAAAACAAATTTTACGTAAAAACGTAAAAACTGTTTTTATATCTGGCCGCATAATGATTTTGTTGTAAGAAAACTATTTCTTATTTGTATTTTTATTATTACATTGTCATAATTTCTTCATTTTATTCAATCATAAATATTAAAATAAATAAAGTTCAATTCAAACGAAAAATGTTTATTAGACTTTTTTGCACAATTGGTGTAATAAATCACGGTTTTGAAAATATTTTCATAAAATTTAAAAAAAAAACGAAATCAAAATCACTAAAACTGTTATTTTTGATGTACAATTGTTTGTTGTTTGATGTTCAATTAAACACTTTTCTTAGTCGAACTTAATTTTTCCATACATACTCTAAGGTGTCCATACAAAGAAGATGCAAAATTTATTTTATGTGGATTGATGTAAATTACCCTCTTCAAAAATCTCTCATTTTCCTTTTAAGTGACAAGAGTCGGTAAATTTATAAAATTATGCTCAATTAAATGGCGCCTCGTTTGTGTGTAAGTATTTGGATAGTTTTATTTTTCTCTCAAATGTTACATTTTGACAAGATATTTGACAAATTTTGACATTTTTACAAAAAAATGATACTCTTATTGGAAGTCTCTAGGACGAACCCTTTTTGAGAAAAATCGATTTAAACTTTTCGTATGGCTATGTAAATATTTTCATTAACTAACTAATAAATTTTTAAATTTCAAATGGATGTGGAAAATCATTTTTTTAAAAGTTTAAAATTTATTAAATATCATGTCAAAATGGCAATACTTTGAGAGACACAACAAATTTGAATACAGGTATCTAATACCCCACCTAAACGAGCCCATTATGACTACAATAAAAAATTCGTATTCAGACGAACTGACTGGGCACATTTCAAGAAATAAATGTACAAAATAATATCATTTAAAAGAAATCCGTTTTGAAATTATTTGAAATAAACTGGTGATTAGAGCACCATCTTTAAATATATCTAGCTCCCTTAGGAAACATTATTGGATAATTTTTTTTCTGTAAAATGACTTTCTGTATATCACCCTGTATATCACCAATCAACAATATATGATCATTAATAAATTGATCTAGGATTATTTTGGAACACAAATTAATAATATTTTTTTATCCTGACTATCCCTCCAACTTCCTTATATTTTTTTTTACTAGGATTAACGTGACTCTGTTTTCAATATATTGTTTGCTCATTATTAAAAAGTAGATTTGATGCACTCTCATTTCTAAAATTTGAAAGTAATTTTTACTGTATTGTATTCCTTCATTTACCGACAACAATTGAAGATTACACTCAATAATAATTTATGCCATAAACATATTAATTGGGAGTGTTTAAAATGTTTAATACTTGAAAAACATAATTTTATAATTACCTTGGAAACAATTGTTCAAAACTTCTGTCTTAGACACAAATAAATTAAAATAAATAACCTATAGCTTCTTTCACAATTTTAATGTATGTTTTTTCGACAATAATTCTATTCTTGGTAAAAGTGATGTTTCACCCAATAAACACAAATATTTTAGGTAAATTTATAATTTCATTCCATTTTGATACATTCCATTTATAATAAATTTTTCTTGAATTTTTTTTTTTTAATGAAATCTATAAAATGCCCTCTTCAAAAGAAATATAAAGCCCTATTTTAAAAGGAAATTCCTTGAACGAAAAAAGATATAGACAAAATGATAAGACTTTACCCCTGACAAGTTGATGATTGAAGATTATTTATTGTCGTCCATTATATGAAATAAAGTTAACTTTTTTCTTTCAAAATTAAACTTTTGTTATAACTTGCGAAGTACCTACTGCACGTGGCCAGTATGGTCCTGATATTATCGATCTATCTAGTTTGTGATTACTTTGTGAACTTTACCCTTCTTTATAGAAAAATACATTTTGTGAACGGGGAGAAGAGATAAACCAGTCAACAGTTCCTTTCCGAGTCCTTGAAACTTTATACAAACAAACTCATTGATATATCGTCGTATTTTTAAAGAAAAATAGCTGAAATGACACAATTTACTCCCATTGTCCTAGGGTATATGGACAAGTGTGGCACTTGGGAGAATATATTTCCCTCAAATTTGGCTATATAGACTTATACTGTTTGAAAAATATTTATTTCTTCTTAATTGAAATCCGCCTAGTCGGTTCCAGATTTCGCTATCGACTAATTTGTTTTCTATTAAATTATATGCAATAAGGATTAATAAATATATCAGTGAAGTCATATGGAATTAATAATTACGTACCAAAAGCTGATTAAATTGGTTTATTTTTTTTTTTCAAATAAAATCTACACGTGTATGGATAAGAAAGCTCCAAGGCTTCCGGTTTTGTTTGCAGAAGATATTTAATGATGTTACTGTAAATGCAAATAGTGTTTAGATTTAGTTCAGAATTATAAATTATTTCTCGTGATAGAGCAAATACAACAAAGAAGTAATTTAAATTTTGGATTAGTAAGTACAGTTGTAGTTTGAATTAGTATCAAACGAAAGACACCCTTTATTCAATCATTGTATGTACTCGAAATGAAGTTGGAACCCACTCAAAGGCAGAAATTCCCAAATTACCAATTTCATTAAAATTAGCTTCCAGTACACGACTCACCCATATAAACCTCAAAGGTGCTTGTTTATGAGGCAATAAAGAATGATTACATGTTTTGCATTTTTACGGTCGAAATGAAAATATTTCAAGAATTATTGGCCGGTATAACCCACAAACTTCGCAGAGGCCCAATAAAATCTAATTCCAAACTGAAATATGTATGAGGCATCCCTCTGTATTAAACATATTTGACCGTTACTGATCCTTCGGGGAGAATTAACTTCTTCTGTGAGCGATGCTTGTAATGCAGGTAGTGTAGTTCTACTTTTATTTTTCCTCTTGAGCTCGAAGATGAAGAACTTAAACGTTTTATAGTTAGTATTAAGTGCAGCGTTACATATATCTACAAAAAGGATTTTCACGTGTTGTAATGGTAAATTCAAACGATAATTTACCAGTATCTTCTATTTCGATCTTTCTTTATAAACTGCAGTTACTAATAAGAAACCATTTAGAGCAACAATTAGTAACAACCGGTTTAATATCAATTGTTTTGCCTAAAAATTAATTTTCAAATTCCTGTAAACGAAGCACTAGAAATATCAAAAGATACATAAATAATCTTAAACTTTTTAAAAAGAAAAATATCACACTTAAACTGATAAAACAACGTTATGTTAACCAAACAGTCTAGAGCAATTTATACTAATTTAAAAAACTTCACAGATGAAAACAAAATATGCTTAAACTAAACAAAAGTGAAAATTTGCTCAACGGTACTTCAAAATCCCAAAGCCTAATAAGCCCTCGAACATTTTATTTAAGGAAAATTTCAAAATTTTCCCGTATTGAATTGAAAGAAACTCATTTCAATTCTAATCTGTTTAAAACTAATTCAAGTAATTCATTATGGCAAACTAAATCTATTGGTGGAATTGTATTGGAGAAACGGATAAATTTGTTTCCGTGTTCCAACCGCTGGATTTCATTTTACGGATGGAAATACCACACAATCAATTTATAAGTCATACAACGAGGAAGTCGAGTTCGATTAAATGATTACGATTTTATTTTGTTGCAGGTAAAACTACAATCTTTGGTCGGTGTTGGTGAGTATAAATGCAGCACGTAAGAGTATTTGTTGGAAATAAAAATATAAACGAAATTAGAAAAAAATGTTATTATCTGGTATTATGTCTTCTTTTTAAAATAAAACTTAATAGTCAAGTTTTGCTATACCTACTTCGTTAACATTAACACAGAGTAAATTTTTAGAAATATTTTGTGATAATATTTAATTTAATTAGTAAATCTTCGATATTGGTAACTGACCTTAAATTGTTTTTGACAACTTCATTATAAAACTTAATCTATTTATCGGAGTATCGTATTATTTAACTATCTTTCATTGTTATAGCAGATTATCTAAAAGATTTAATGCCGCTCATGGACCTAACCCTAAGAGAAAGGGATAATTATATTTTAATGCCCACAAGTAATTTATCTTTTATCTAAATAAATTTCAAGTGTTTACAAATGGCAGTAATTTGTGTGTGTCATCAGTTAAAAAATTAAAGTTAGACCATTTGTTACTAAATTGAAAGTCTACAACTATTCAACAATATAATTCTTCAAATACTGTTGACACCGTATTTAAAATGTCATCTAAAGTAATGTGATATAGAAAATCTACGATATATAAAGTTTTACAGGAGGAAAAATCAGGTGAAGTAACCACACCAAAGCCAAAACCAGGCAAACCAAAATTATTAAATATTGACGTAGATGTATTTTCTGAAAATGCAATTCATAAGCTTGTTTTCTCATTTTTTCTGAATAAGGTAATACCAACTTTAGATAAAGTTTTACAAGCTATAACCAACACTTTACCCACAATAAGCCGAGATAAACTATAGCTGTAACTAGAAGTTAATAATGTATTCAATAAGTTAATATCTGCAGTATTCTGTGAAAATTGGAAAAAATGTATTAATCATATTATAGGAAGAGAGAAAACAATGCGGGAGCTTGATAATATAACTGATATGTCTACAGAACCTGTTATAACTTTTCTGAAATCAGATGACAAATAATTTTTTCTTCTAATTTGGAGAATTAATAAATGTTGGTACATATAAGTAAGAATTATGTTTTCAACGAAATAAGTTTAACCAATTTATTTGCACTATTAAATTATATCTGAAACGGCTCTGTAAGAGAAATATACAATTTTACAAATTTTATTAATATTTATTTTATAGAAATTCAGAACGTCTTAATAAATTACTTTGATTTATTTTCCACATGTACAAATGCTATAGTTTGAAAGTGTCCTGAAAACGTAAATCTTTTAAAAATACAACGGTTCTATTTGGAAAGTATATGACGGGTATTTTGAAACTTAAGAACAGATGTTGAAATTTAAACGAAATAAAGAATATTAAGTTGTATTAGTAAAAATAAACGGTCACGCAGCAAACAAACGTATTAGTTTTATTGTTATAAGATTGGGCGCGTTGGGAAGACAGGACAAAAGTGAGAGATTTTTCGGGATTTTCCTTTGTGGAAAGATTCTGTTCGTCGGGAATTGTAACTCCATGAAATCTTGAAACGCAGTAGATATCGACATAATTCTCAAAAGCCGAAACTTCATTAATAATCAGAAAGTCATAAACAAGACTCGATTCGAGAAATCAATATTCATCTTGTTAAGATTGATGTACTAACAAGATTTAGCGCCAATAATTAGAAATATTCAGGCAGAAAGTTCATTTTGAGAATGACTCTAAATAACACGATTTGAATACATCAGTGTTCTTTTTAGGTTCTAGCTTGCTGAATTATTCATTTAATAGTAACATAAACCTCATTAGTAATGAGCTCTCGAGGGCTTAACTTATCGTAGTCATTCATTTCAATTGAATTTCGTTATTTTTTAATAATTACTCCTTTATTCTTATTTTTATTTGTTAAATTATCACATGTCTCGCCTGAATAGTTTGAAAAGTACGATTTTTATTATAGCAATTGCGTAACTTAACTTGTCGTAGGTGTATTCCTATACTGAGCGTCCTCCAGAATCAGAACTGAACTGAGAGTATGAATCTGAAGTGTTGGCTGATGATTCCTATATACGTAATATTTGTATGTATGTTGTATCACAAGAGCTAGCAAGCTTCCTCTCGGTATAAAATACTACAATTCATCTGTAAGATTCACCAACTTGCATACATGGGGTTAAATATTTTACATTAGTAGCGCCGCAATATTGACACCGGTGTTACAAAATGAATATAATTATATTCTTAACTAGGTGTTTTTACTGGATTATACTAAATATTTTCAATATGTTCTGAAAGTTGTTCTGATAAGGTACTCGCAACATAAAGCACTTTCAATCCTTTCATTGTGAATGCTTACCAAAAACTGTATTTCCTCTTAATTTACATTTTCATTTTTTCTGGTTATTTCTTATTGGTTCATAATTTTCACTTTAACTTAGAAATTGCTGGTAATTCTTGTAAAAATGGTTGCTACTTTAACTCAGAATTTCGGTTTTATCTGATAGTACCTACTTGTGTAAGTGGTAACTTCCCTTTGTCATTCCGAATTTTCAGTTTTACTCAGAATCTCGACTTGTATTTTTTAATGTCTACTGTAATTTGCAGTTTCGTTTTATGTAAATGGTAATCCACGATTATAATTTAAAATTTCGAGCTGCAATTTTTAACACGAAAAATATGTTTTTATTCTCTATTTATTGTTCATATGACTATACACGTACACTAAAAGAAGTTTCCAGTTAATGTTATTTGGTTAAACATATTTAACAAATTTCATAAATAGATATTTTTATGTATTTTTTTATAATTGTAAAATTATGTTTCTCTAAACTAGTTAAAAATCGGTAGCGCTTTTTTTCTGTGAACAAAGAACTATTTTGTGGATAAAGGAATTTGCATACTTGTTGACTGAGGAACAATTTATCAAGAGGATTCCAGAATCTCTAAGTTTACATTTTAGACGCTAACTAGTCAAATTCAAGAGTTATTGAATAGTTGGGCTCTATCTGCAACACTTAATCTAACTCAAATTAAAACTTGAACTTTCCTTAATTCAATAGCCAACCTAATCAGCTTTTCGCTAGAAAGCCTATTGGATGGTAATCCATCATACGGAAGCTCTATTCGAATAGATGTACAAGATATGACGGCTTTGATATGCCCAAAGCGGATTTGGGGAATTTAAACTATTTTATCTCCGTTTAAAAGCCGCTTTTTCTTGTGCTTATTTTGCAGCTCTGAAAGTAAGGCTTGGCTCCAGAAATTTTTGAAGGTATTAAATGCTCAGTTTTAGAAATAACTAATAACTTTATTTATTTTATTTAAATAAATTGTTTTAGGTCTCGAAACCAATGTTATACAGGTTTGGCCTGAAAATTTGAGGTCATACACGAATCCATGCGAGTGATAAAGAACGCGTTATGGAAAAGAGAGAACGTATTACTAATATGTTGAAGTAGGGATATATCTGAATGGGAACATCGTTCCAGTCAAATAGATAGTAACGTGTAGACAGTAGTGGTCGTACCTGTAGTTCGATCGAAAAGGGATACATCGCTGCCCGCTACTTAAAATTTCGCCTATGTACTTTTAGGTACTTTCTGAAGCTGTATACCCAAGTATTGATTGTTTATGAACCGATATACCGAATAGTAAAAAAGTATCTCGTCGAAGTTCTTATCATTAGATCTGAGGATTAATATTAGATAATTTGAAGTCTCGATAGGAAAAAGAAGTGGTAAAAAGAGTGTATATTTTTGTAACAAACAACAGCATTCCAGATGAATTGAATGAGATTAATATGAGTACCGAAATACAATACCATTAATTGGGTATACATTGATCATTTTTAATTTTAATGTTAAATAAAAAAATCAATAGTAATCGGTTTTTGTTTATGAACACAGATAATAAATAACGCCAGCAATATATTTCGTTTTCGAGAAAAACATTTAAACGCCCTAATCAAATATAATACTTTATCCGGGAATATTTTAACCCCACATTTTATTTAGTTTAAAAACATATTTTGACAAATTTTATTTTACTGTCATCTTTTGGGGGATAAATCTACGAAATTAACAGGAAAATAAAGTACTTGAATGTTAACAAACGAAACTAAATCTCAACTGTTTTAATGTTTTTTTAAGTGCATGCGATGCTTCCATCTAGAGATTGTATACATCAGCTTCAAAAATTTTATATAAATATGTCGGCATCAATCATTTCAAATTCTTTTTTTTTTTGCTAGACTTTTAGGATTTATAATCCTGACTACTAATTCGGGCCCTATTTCTAAAATTCTACGCAGACGGATTTTTTTTCTCTCTGTGAGGTGAATTTTGAAAAAATATAAGGGTCTACTTGATCATTATTCCTCTTCGTAATTCATGTCATTTTCTGCCAAGTCTGATTCATTTTCGGAAGTTACATGTGACTCTGATATTTTGAACAGTTTCGGTGAAATCATCTGTTGGCAACTTTTTATAAACTTGATCCTGGCAAAAAGGATCAATACCAGTAAAACGAAAGGAACTAATTAAACTTCGCTTTATTGTTGAGGTAATATTATCCGTTTGTTGAGAGGGAGGATCTCTACAAACTCGTGGAGTGACTTTATTAACAGTTTTTAAGGGTTTCTTTAAAAAAGTTGGAAACGTATATTTTAGAACGGTACTTTCCATTCCGTTAGCCTAGTGCCCCATGCCTGGTTCATTGGCCTAAAAAAACCAGCGTCCAGTGGTTAGCATAGGTGAGTCGAATTTGGAACTAAGCATATAAAGTCAACATTATGCTCAACACACATCATTAGAACATCAAGATTCATATATGATGACAAATTATTTCCTATCGTTCCTTCTAACTCTTTGGCATGGATGTAAAAGTCAGTTGAAAACTAAGTTTGGTAAGTAATGGCATCGATCTATCCAACAAGGCAAACTACATAGTCCATTTTCCTTCCATGTATAATAAAGGTGAATACTTTTATAAATGTTTGACAAATTAGACTCATCCTAATTAAAAATATTCGAATTTTGAATCTTTAATTACTGCCTCCAAGTTCATTATAACTTGTATTGTAAGTTTTGAAACAGCTACTCTAGAACCTTTGATATTTGTTGCCAACAGATTTTTTTTGCCATTCGTAGGTTCTGAATAGATAAAGAAAAACCCAAATCTACACATTTAGTAACTGCTACCTCCTCTACTTTGGTATAAAAAGTAGGACGTCCAGGGATGCCAATATATCTGGTATACAAAATATCAAAGGGAATTTTTTATTGTCTTGATACTTCTCTAATAAATAGTGTATCGTTATCAATCAGTTCAATGACTCTTTCTAAATTACATGGAGAGAGATCTGCTAAGTATTCTTTGATGCGTATGAGGCATTTTTCTGCAAGAAAAAGTAAATAAAAAAACATATTTGTATCATATTTTCATCTATTTGCAAATATGACTATATGAATCGTCTGGGGTCATATTGATCACACGATCGATGTTGCCCATTATATTGACCAACGTTTCCCCTGGCACACGTGTTAATATGTTTATGAAATAATCCTAAAAACTAAATATCAGTAACAGTGCTGTCGATCTGAAACAATTCGTTTTAATCAAAATAACCCCGTAATTTAAATTATGCCCAACATATGGTAATATTATAAAAAATGTAAAATCAAGTACGGTGCAAAAAAAATCTTCAGAATATCATAATTAGTACTTTCATCAAAACCGAAACAGAAACTAGTCTAACACAGCTGGAATGGAGAACAAAATGGTATTCATAATATTGTGATAAATCTTGACTGATTTCTGAATACAAATCTTTAAAAATATGTTTTGTTTAACCTGAAAAGATCTTTCAAATTGAAAAAACAAATAATATAGACACAAACAATCAAGTTATCAATTATTTTCATTTTCAACGTGTTTGCTGTGTGAAATTGAAGGATATTTCTCGAGAAGCTCCGTTAAAAGCGATTCGATAAAAATTTTCGTTGAGCAAACAAAAACCTTTCCATCCGAGAAATATTCTTCAGCAGACAAACAAGAAAAGTTTAATACCGAATTGATTTTAGCTGTTCGGGCAATAGACGAGGGAAAAAAGTTCAGTTCTGATGATGACCAGCGGAAAACTCCGCCAGCGACTAATTCCGGGCGTAGTTAGCATTAGTATGCGGGCAAATCGACGGGGAGCACCACCTGCTACTAATTAGGGTCGGATGTTTGTTCGTTCTTGTTCTCTCTGCCCAGAATCTAACCAATAGAAACAGCTATATATAACGCGGTTTTGACGGAAGGAAAAAACTTTCTGACGCCAAACTTAGATTTGTGCTGGATCTTTAAGACCTTTGTTAGGGTCGAAGTTTTTTTGAAGCGAGTTAGCAAGTATGGAACTAAATAAACGTCAAACAGTAAATTAGGACCTAATTAACTTAAATATGTTTCCTTCAAATTTACATCTTATGTACACGAAAGCAAAAGGAAAGGATCATGAGTTTTGTCACTGAGTAGCTCCTTGGGGCTGTAGAACAGGAGTAATTTAAGCGAGAAAAAAGAGAGTTGTTGTAGAAATTTATAAACAAATTATGCTGGTTAATGGGTCGTTACGTCAAATTTAAATAATTAAATTAATCAAATCACTTCAGCTATGTAGTGAATAATAACCCAATTCATTGATTGTTGAAATAACAGGACATGCAAGGTACTAACAGATTAACGAATAGTTAGATTTTCCAAGAAAATGGTATGTCAAAATACCGAAACCTAGGTAGACTTGAAAATAATTATAACGCTTTTGAAGACTGTGGAAAGTCAAGATAAGTATTATTTATATTTCCATATTTACCTAAAATAAACATAACCTATAATTTGGACAAGTTTTCAAAAATTAGTGCAGATAATATTTACATGCAACATTATGTACCTGGTGAACTCTTTATAAGAAGAAGAATAAACAATTATTGTGTATAATTTGTATTTTCATCCCGAACAAGAAGTGACTTAGTTTCACGTTATTTTAAATAATTTGGCTCTAACTTCGGACCAATGCATACAAGAGATATGATCTCCTTAGTCCTCTTGTTTTTTTGTACTACCTTATAGTTATTTCTTCCCAGATTATTTTTACCGGTACATTATTGCTTAGCCAATATAAATGACCTAGTTGCCTTTACTCTATAAAATTTTCTATTTATTCTATATCAAGTTCTTCTCTAATTTTTTCATTTCGTACTTTCTGTTGCAACTAATTGGCTTTAACGACTCACATCTAAATGTAATAATGGGTCTGTAAATAGCTTTATAAATCATTTCAGTTTGTTTTTTTAACTATTTTCTTGTTTCACATTGCCCTTTTGAAAAACCGCCCTCAGAGCCATCCCTTGCAATTACCATTTCCATTTTACACGGCCATAGAACCACCATCTACACTATGAATATTCATGGTTAGCAGCGGTCCATTATGGCCCATTATGGTACAGCGGGGCCTTTAAAATACGACATACGACATTGATGAGAGAAACACCCATTATTGAAAACTTCTTGAATATTACAAAAGTTATAAAATATCACACATTTTAATCAATAAATCCCTTAAAATCAATTTCTTAAGATCCTTGATCGAGTGGATTTAGCCAGTTTACTATCAAATGTCTAAAAATTATCCAAAACTGTTTCTGTAGTCAACCTGATTGCCATTTTACGAACAAGCGCCTAACACTCCATATTACTTGATCAGTTCTCCGAAGACGAGAGCACTTTTTAACGTTATAGCATAAGCGTAACACTCAAATTTCATAAAGGAAGTTCCACTTATCAAAATGATGTCTACAAAGAGCTGCCACATAAACTCTATTGATTTTAGGATACTTTTTAATATGAAAACCAATAATCCAATTTAAGTTGCCTGTTTTTATGACTGGTCTAATTTGAATTGTTTAAAACTTTTGGAAGTTCATATAGCTAATATGAGTGCCTCGCCAAATCTGGCCAGCGTAAGGTCGTCCCATAACAATTTAAATTCACCCCATATCAATTTTGGTGTGACGGTTGAAAGGCTTAAATATGTTTACGCGTTAATTCGAAATAATTTGAATAAGGTAATTTCCAGCTGCTAGTGCGGAATATTCGGAAGGGCTGTACGGATTAACGAACAATTATATTTAGTCCAATCCTTAATCTAGTTTAACAGTATTAAGTTTTAATGAAACTAATTTTAAAACGGAAACTCATGAGTGAAAGTATATTAGTTAACAGTTAATTTTAGTAAATAATAATTTTGTCTAAATTAAAAGAAATAGTTAATTATTTTAATTTTTAGTACGGAATGAGTCGACAAATCGATAGGTTTAAAAATATTAAAAAATGCTCCACGCAGTAGGGTTTAGCGCTTTTGCACGTTTTTTAAGTGTCTTATAATTATTTCTGAAAGCATATGGGTTTATAATCGAATTGTAATAGTTAAAGTCCTTTTTAAGAATCTCATATTTTTCAGTAAAAATAAGATATACATTTTACAAAATGGAAAAGTAATAATTAGTTTTCTCGCAATATTACGTATTGGGTTGTTTCTTTCGAATAATAAATGTATAAAAGAATCTAAATGTTAATTTAGGGGGTTTTTGCCCATTACGTAACTTGGTAATTGGAAATTAAAGATGCTGAGTAAAAGCAATAACAATTTATTTAAATAATGAAAACAACTATATTATGAGGGCAACTTACACATTAAATAATTAATACACATAATAGCAGGGATAGGCACTATCAACTTCTCGATCATCCGAGAACACAAACTTTACTCCCGATCTTTTTTTATTTTACTAACCAAAAAGACCCTAATGTTTATTAATTTTGATGACTCTACTAAAAATATTTATTTAACATCCGTTTGCGACCTTTCCCATAACTCTCGCTCAAGTAATTTTAAATAAATTGTAAATATTATAATTTGGAAAATAAAAAATAAGTTTTATGTACAGAGCGGTATTTAACTAAATGCCTGTACATACTATCGTAACAATATGAAAGAATTATTTTTCTTTTTTTTATCGTTAGTGTTTATGTTACATAAAATGAATATTTCAGACAGAAGTATTCAGAAAATTACAATAAGCTGAACCTTCATCAGATTCTCTTAATCCAAAATATATTTATTATATAATATACATAGGTTGGTTTGTGGTAAAATTGGAACTAACAGAAAAATTCTGGATTTTATAATTATTTATTGTACAACTAAATATCTGACTTACTAGATTTCATAACACAATGTAACTATTCTTTGTTATAACAAAACTATATTTTTCTGCAGAAATAATCCAATATATTGAATTAAATCAACGACAAATAAATACTTAATCTACAAATTAACATCAATCATAAAACTAGTAGTTAGTAGTTCTAGAAGTAAATTAGTTTCAAAGATCGATTTTCTCATTACTCTTCTATCACTGATAACCCAGATTAGAAATTGTAATACAACGTTTCACCACAGACTGCATGAGACCATAACTGGCTGGCTGTTTACCTATTCTGTTAATACTCCGTTTAATTATATTTGAAAAGTTTATATGAATACGAACTGCCGCAAAGCCGAGCGTTAATAGTATTTATAAACCTCCAGCTGCGAGGAAGAGTTTAGGTTACTGGAACTATAGACTGGAAACGTTGAAATTTGGTTCCCATTAAATAATGATTCAACATAGGACACGGCTAATGCTATCACTTTGACGAGTATAACTAGAAAACCATATCTACTACTACTACTAATTTAGATAATTGCACTCTGAACTTTTTGTAAAAATGGTGATATTATACCATATCTGTATAAATCCCATAATCGGGGCCTTATTTTTGAAAAAGATATAAATAACCTTAAGACAAAATCAAAAAATAGTTTTTTTTTGCTACAATATCATCAGAGCTATTATCAGGAATACTGTAAACTGCTAATTAGAACTTCCCTAGTATGTAGTGCCCCAATCACTGTTACTAGCTTGAGTGCTAGATCAAATGTTGATACATCTTTTTACCGGCTTCCCAGATTTTTTTTCGTTGTCCAAAATAGACAAAGAAAAATAACAAACGGCGCATTATTATTAAAATACAAAAGTACTTCTTGAAATTCATTTAAAGATTATTTTATTGTATTTTAATGGTGAAGACGAAGAAGGTAGGGAGAGGTGTAGCAACCACACTAATATTCTTGTTGCATAATAAAAATAGAAGCTTTTTCTAGCGAACTTTTAGAAACAATTATTAAATCGATTTTTAAATTAAATTTGCTACATTTTCTAATAAAAATTGCTTATACAACGTGATCTGCGTTAAAGTGATACCTTCATCGACAGTTTTTTTTTATAGAATACCCTGTATATTATGCAATTTTTCAATTTTCTTAAAGAGTTGAGTCAATCAAATTTGAAATTATTTTTAGCGCTGACGTTATATTTGAAATCCTACAGATCAAATAAATGATCGAAACGTTGCGAATCAAATAAAATCATCTTTTTGTGCTGTCCTAATACACAAAAATTTCCCTACAATATTGTGTCAAGCAGAACGCTACCAGAGGTAAAAAAAATTGAATCCAAGTTTGTTATTTTCGTTTTTTGCGAATTTCTTCTCGACGAAGCATCAGGAAACGGACTTGCGTTAACAAGTTATCCGTAGTTTGGGCCATCAGACTTGCCAACAATATAAATTGAAATTGTTCTTGATTAGCAAATTCATCAGTGGGTTCGACCTGCGCCGCTAACGAGTTGGCCATTAATTGAGATGGTAGACGTGAGGGATGAACGTACTATAGCAGCGCCACCTGGATAAATGTAGGCGACCAGTGGCGTACCACAACACCACTTAGATAATACTTTTTCTTCTGTTCTTTTATATACATGCCACTTTTCATTGAATTATTTTCCTATGTTGTAACTTCGTAGTTTTCTTTTCTTCAGTATAGTATCAACCTCACAGAGCTCTATCATTGCTAACGCTATCTTTATATAATCTATAGTCAGCCAAAATCAATATGTCTAACCCAGTTTCATTTTTTCTTTTAAACTTTGCAGAGTTTCTCGTAGTAAACCGGAAATTAAAGGAGATATCTATGCATAACTAAACATCCAAGTTCAAGGAAATTGATATCTTATCAACAAAGATGAAATTTACTTTCGACTAAATTCGATTCTTTCTACAAGGTAGTTACATTAACAAATACATTTGAATTCTTAAAGAAATTCCTTTTAGATAAAAATATTTATGAAAATTTAAGATAAATTCATAAATAGGAAAGAATGTTTTAAATAAAAGTTATAGATAGAGTCAAGCTTCACATTTTACAATTATTTCGTAATATACCGTTGAAAATTAATAAAAATGGCTTATATGTCCCTATCCTAACTTTTCAAGTTCTACTACATACGTCTAAATTCAAAATAATGTGATTTTCAGGTGGCTGTAGATCATTTATTAAACATAATAGACATGAAGTGTGATACACCGTTGAAATTAACTAGGCAAGAGGTTTATTAAAATCTAAAAATATATGAGGTATTCCATTAAAAAAACATAACTTTGATATGCTGTGTCCTTATGAGACATCCTGTATGTTACGAAATAATTTTAAAATATGAAGCTTGACTCTATCTATAACTTTTATTTAAAACATTCTTTCCTATTTCTCAAGATAAAGAAGATATCAAATTTCGGAGTATAAGTTGATCAACCTGTATACTTTTAAATCTTTCTATTTCTATAAATGTTAACGTACATTTGTGTAAATCTTGACGTAATTGATTCATCGCGACAGAAAATATTTAAAATATGGCTGTTGCGAAAGGACTCCTTCACTTCGAATTCCTGTGAGGACCATAACTTAAAAACAATCATGATATTTCTCCATTCTCGCGTAATAATACAACAAAAGTCCATTATCGCCGCCACAAATCACTGTTGTTCGATGGATTTTGGACTATTTTTGGCACTAAAATCACTGAATATTTTAATTCACGAACGGCCAGAAAAATGTATTAAAGACAATTTAAGGCATCGGCGAAGATTTCTGACTTTGCGATCTATGAAGCTCTATCCGAACTCTTTATTCCCGTCATAATTCAGATGAACCGGAAATTTACATTTCCCTATCTTTGCCAAACTTTTAATGGAATTAAAATGGTAATTTTATTGGAGAAATACTGGCTATTAATTTCAGAGTGCAGATAGGGATAAGTACGGTTAATACCGGAAAAATGGGTGAGTAAATATAGAAGACTGAATTGCCTTGCATTTACCATACGGAAAAAGCTATAATTTGCGACTGAAATATTGCTGTATTTCTGCACTATGCATTTCATTAATACATTTTATGTAAATAGTAAAACTACTTTGTAATTTGAAAATTGAAAATAACAGCATTTTAAAAGGACATCATCATATATCAAAATTTAAATCTAATACCGATGCACGGATATGGAATTATTTCCTTGTGTATTAACCAACCTTAAATTATGATGTACGAATAACGAGATGAAATTATGACGTTAAATAAAATATATTAAAAAGTTATATCCTCCTCATTATTAATGACGTGTCATAACCTATAATAGCAGCAAAATCTTACAATATTGTTAAGATTTGAACCCGAAATCCCCAGCATAAAAGCAGCGTAATAACTTTCAATAAAAGACATGATAAATAATAATCTTCTTACTTTAACCATCAAATAATTTCATTTAGGCACTTCATAAGATATATTTTTTTAATAAATCATTAATTATGAATTATCAGATATTTGTTAAGTCATAATAAAATAGGACACATGCTCATACTAATGTTGATTTTGGTCATGGTACATACCGGTTGATTCGTATAAGAACCGACCCAGAGCAGAAGCATATAAGGGAAAATAAAATATGGTTATTTAAGGCAACTTACCTCTATATTAAGTTGCACCCCTGAAAAATTATAAGTCTTGAATGAAAGTCTTGAAAGTGGGGTTTAAAATTTCGAAAAAAAATAAATATCTCCGTTATAGTTATGATTAAGAAGAATCAAATTTGATACAGGTTATGGGTGTACCAAGAGCATTAATCGATATTAATTAGAGTTCAATTGTAGCATTCTAAAGGATTGATAAAAAGATAATGCACCATTAAAATGTGATTGATTTTTTTTACCCGTTGGCAGACCAAAAAAGTTATTATTGTCATTTTCAAAAAACTTTCCCAAGTAACAATTTCAAAATGAATTTGCACGCGGAGTCGACACTGTAATTTGGGCACGACACATTTTTGTGAATAAAATTTGTCTGAAAATTGTTTACCTTGACTCATTTTACAATAGAAGAAACAATTTATAGTTATGTTTCTATATGTAGACCAAAAATTTAATAAATTGTGACTAAAAGGTCACCCGGGTACGGGTACATTTCGGTAACCTGCCAGACACCCCTGTTCATTACACGGCCAAGATGCCACTTTATTTAGCAGTGGACTCATATCAGAAAATTGGTCTCAAAAAGGAGTCTAGTGTATAATGAAATGTTTCCATTCGGTTGAGATTCATACACACTCGTATTTTTTAACCCCACTTTTTTGAAATTTAATGTAACCGTGCATTATATGAAGTTGTGTTTTTTATCACATTAATAGTCTCTTTTAAAATTGTTAAAAGCGTGGAAAATAATAAAGTATAATTAGGTATGTATTGTACCTACAGCGTGGGAGAAGGATGTTTCTTTTATAGATGCAGACCATCTCCTCTTAGTAATATCTATTTATTTATTTCTTTAAACGTCGATGATAAGAGCTAGTGTCCAAGGTTTGAGTAGCACTTTTTTTAAATGTAATCATATTTCTTTAAATTTTACACATCCACATATACTATATTAGGCGCATTATGTATGCCACAATCATTTTGACTAGACTAAACACATTTTTGAAACAACGTAGAAATTATGCGTGTCAAATGTTTCCATATTGAACTCTATATGTCTGTACAAAACACTGTGAAACAATAAAGAAACTTTAGGTTTAAAATGTACCCACCTGGAAATTATTGTGTCTACTCCACTCATTTCAGTTGCAAATTAGAAACATCATGTTAACAAACAAATTCGAAAAACTTGAGCCCATACCGTGTCGACCCGCTTGTGTCTAAATATATTTGAAGGGTCCAAACTGACACAAAATAGAAATATTTTAAACTCTTGTGTCTAAAAAGTTACTATTTAGATACGCACACTCTTTTGACACATTAGGTTGGAAATGTGTGGACATAAACTTATATTTTTTGGACACACTTTGTATGAGTCAGAAGTGCTACGAAAAGAGTCGACACGGTTCAGGCTCAAAAAAAATTGTGTCCGAGTGTTCCATAAAATGCTACTTGGGTTGTACACGTATTGCAGTTGTATCATTTAAAATCATCAAAAATCCAAAAGTTGGCTATGAAATTAGACATCAGGAACAAAGTCATTTTATTTTAATAATAGCTTGATGTGTGTTTAAAATATTTATTTCTATGCAGAGGCATAGATCTCTACAAACCCTCACAAAACTAGTGGTTCCTTTTACAAAAAGGTTCAACCTTGATAAACTTCCTTATACAATTTTCTAATATGTAACCATTCCATTTGCGAAGAAGCAAAAATATTTTATTATTGTATCTAGAAAACTTACCTGGTAATCCCATCTGGTAAAAACAATAGACAAACACCTCTGGGGAATATTAGAAGGATATGTGCTAAATCGTTGTTAATAAACCCCAAATAAATTTACTGGATTTATTAAACAGTTATATAACGCCAATGCTAGCAAACCGCGTGCAAGGCAGGTAGACTAAGGGACTCTACTCTATTGCACTTTTATCTCTTCTTTTAATTCTTTTAATTAATCTTAGATAACCATTTAAAAAAATGGTTTTAATGCTCATATTCGTTTCTAATATTAAAAATAAATGTTATTATTTTAAAGACAAATTCACAATTAATTTCTTAATAAAGTAAAGACTACTATTGCAAAATTATTTTGTACATTTTATTAACTCATGTGAACAGAAAAGTCAAAGAAGAATATATTCCAGTAAAGCATAAACTACTCAAATAAACCGCAAAAGACTTACCAATCTAAACTACAATTATGACAACAATATGTGTTGAAGAATTTGAAAACCATTCCAAGTACGCTACTGATGGAAGTTCATAATGTTATATGAAAATTCCTCTTTCCTGCACGTGACTATTCACCACACTCGCTCTTACTTGAACGCATAACACATAAACTTCAAAAATAAGCCCCTGAAATATTTTTAAGTTGAGGAAGATACTTCCCACACAAAGAGGCCGTAGAATCGATAATCGGAAAAGTTTTGCATGGCAAAGCAAAAGTTTTCGCAGTAAGTAAAATTATCGAATCGTTCAGTCCCTCATTACAGATTCCTGCAGGGCTTTCAGAAACTTCTGGAAAGTGCTGAGTAAGAGCACCATGTAGCAGTTTCCTTTTAACAGTGGCGTTTTTATCAAATCATCGCAATATTGATGTATACTTTATAGATTTTTCATCAAATGGTGAGCATAAGGTATATGTAATAAAAAATAATAATATTGAACATGTTAATCAAGCTCTTGTAATGCTTCCTTCTATTTTTAGTGATAGTAATAATTAATAATAGAAATCTACATCCTACTAATGAAATATTTTAACTTTTCTACTGAACAAAACTAGGCGAGCTTTTTAGAGTTCTGATATCAAATATAATAAGAGTTCTAAATATCACATCTTTATAACATCGTACTCGTAATACTGAAAAAATCCCATAATTGTTCAAAATTTAATTTAATTTTAAACAGTAACATTTTCAGCCCTTAAAATTTTTCTTATGTTTCTAATTTATTAGAAGTATTGTCAACTCCGAACACATATTTTTAATGCATCTGTCACAAATGTTAGGCTTTCAATAGAAAATCTCAATGTACACAAAACAATAAAAATTAACAGATCTACATCTCTGTTTTATACCAATTATCTCTTTTTTAACCGCATACCTGTATATATCTTAAAAAACGCAATTTTTTTAAAGTGGCCTCTAAAAGCATTAAAATACAGAAAGTCATGTAGCCAATTTTTGAACCCTCTAAACATTCGCACAGAAAAATAGTCATTCAGATACTGACATTTAACTAATACACATCCATCACATACAGGGTGTTACTATATTCGACCGACAACGCTTTACGCCAGAGAGCTCTCGTTAATTGATGAATTTTGATATAGGAACATAAACCCTTAAAGGGCTTAGTTTCCGAGATACAGGGTGTTAAAAGTTTGAAATCTAAATTAAAAATTTGTCATAAATCATAAACGCCTCCAAATATTTTTTTCAAATTTGGTGACCAATATGCTCTTTAAGAAAGTAATATTTTGACATAAACTGACTTTTGAAAAATTTAACCAGTGGCGCGCTATCAGGGTTTGTGGCAACTTTTATCCCCCTAGATTTTACGCCACAGGAACAAATTTTTTTTTTTTATTTTTTTATATTCTCTGTTCATTTTTAGGCAAAAAAGTAATAACCTTTTATGGAGCTAAAATGAACGGTGTTGTAGATATTTGATTCTGAACAAAAGTCTGCAAGTACTTAGATAATTCACAAATTATGATTTGTTGTGTAATTTGCCCGTCGGCGTTTTGCTAAACAAGTAAGTATTTGCTTTTAATCCATACTATTAATTCGATTTCGAATAATAACTAAGCGTTAGGCGTTAGTTGAAAAAAGAATACATGCTATTTCTGAGATTTTCTGAGAACTTGATAAGAAGTAAAAATCACAATAACGCAAAAGCTATCAAAATTAAATTCAAACAAATGTATTAGATACAACAATAACAAAATTGACAAAATTACAATAGTTGTTCAAACTGTCGGCCGTTTACTTGTAAGCACGTTCTACACCGTTTTCTCATTGAAAAACGTGTTTTTGAGAATAACTCCGGATTGGACTGAATGAGTTCTGTCGCAGCTTGAATTCTCGCTATTAGATCTTCTTCAGTTTCAACGATGGTTTCGTACACTAAGGACTTCATGTAGCCCCAGATAAAAAAATCGATAGGGTTTAAGTCGGGTGACCTTGGAGCCCAACATTGGGGTCCACCCCGACCAATCCATTTTTCTCTAAATAGTCTGTTTAGGAAATTTCTAGCACTTGCAGCAAAATGAACAGATGCCCCATCGTGCTGAAACCACATGTGTTGTCTAATATCCATCTTTAAGTACTCGAACTCTAGGCCATGCATTAAGAGTGGACAATAATACTGTATGAAAAGTTTTAAAAGAACAAACCTAATAGCGAGAATTCAAACTGCGACAGAACTCATTCAGTCCAATCCGGAGTTATTCTCAAAAACACGTTTTTCAATGAGAAAACGGTGTAGAACGTGCTTACAAGTAGACGGCCGACAGTTTGAACAACTATTGAATTTTGTCAATTTTGTTATTGTTGTATCTAATACATTTGTTTGAATTTAATTTTGATAGCTTTTGCGTTATTGTGATTTTTACTTTTATCAAGTTCTCAGAAAATCTCAGAAATAGCATGTATTCTTTTTTCAACTAACGCCTAACGCCGTTCATTTTAGCTCCATAAAAGGTTACTACTTTTTTGCCTAAAAATGAACAGAGAATATAAAAAAATTAAAAAAAAAATATTTGTTCCAGTGGCGTAAAAGATAGGGGGATAAAAGTTGCCACAAACCCTGATAGCGCGCCACTGGTTAAATTAAGGTTATTTGTTAATTTATTTTGTGATGGAACTGATAGATGATCGATAGGTTATTTGTTTTTAAGTTGTTTTAAACTGAAAGTGCTGCTTGTGTATTTATATTTCGTTGGAAAAATAATGGATAGGTTTTTTCGGAATGTATTGCTAAAAAAGAGAAATGGATTCTAGAAAATCTATAGTTACTCCTTTATTGTTAATAAACGCCTGCATAATTCTCTCAAATTCATCAAATGCAAGTATCATACTTACCGTGAACAACGTATTTTAATACCTAGAAGAATGGGAATTACAAAATTAAATATATTTATTCTATTATTGGTATCGTCAAAACATTCTAATATTCTAAAATGAATTACTTTAGTATATATTTCAATTTTTGGATTCTTCTCTTAAACATATGTTCTTTGCTTCTTTTAGTGCAAGTTTTAGGTTATACAATTTCAAAAGCTTGTCTTAGCCAATTTTTACATTGTTATAGGATAAGCATAAACTATTTTCTTATTAAAACCCCATATAGAAAATCCAAATTCTGGATGTTGGAGCTAGCCATCAAAATGGACCTTTATGGCGATCCTCTTATCCACAAACATTTGGACATTAATCTTCATTTTCTAATATTTATCGGGTTTTACGTCTCTAGCTTCTTATAATTTTTTGATGGCTTCTTCCAAATTTCTACCTATTTTTGACACCGTCGGTGAATGGTGAAATAAATAAATCATTTGATGTAGCCTGATTTCATGTAGGAGCATGAGAAACCCTAGTAAAATTTAATGTTCTACTCCTGTTCTGATTTCTTCTAGATAAAGTTTTTTAAGATAAGAACCATAATTCTATAGACGTGATCAATTGGGAAATACTAGGTTTGAAAACTAAATGTATTTATGATGATTGAAATGAAATTATTTTAGAAGAAGTATATATCTGTAATAACACACGGAGTGAACGAACATGGAAAAAAAGAAGAAAAAAATGCAAGAGAATATTCCTTAAGAAGAGAAAATTGATGAAAAGAATGTATTAATCATAGAAAACCTAAATGGACGATTCGGAAACCAAATTATCGGATTTGGAAAAATATATGGGGGAAGGACGGAAAAAAAACAATAAGAGAGACAGAATTATAGATATAAGCAATGAAAATGAACTAATGATAACAAATACCAAATTCAGACTTAATGAAATCCAAAAATTTATCAGGAAAGACCCAAATGAAACTGAGAACTTAATCATTGATTATTTTCTAATTAAATTGAAAACTACAAAAACGTTAAAGTAACAAAAAAGACTGAAATCAAAAGTGACCACTAGGTATTTATTAAAAATAGAAATGTAAAGAAAAAAAATAAACAAATGCAATACCAATTTAAATATCAAGTGTTACTAAATAAAAAATTTAGGGAAAAAGAGAATCTAGAGGGAGCAGAAGATATATTTAAGAAATTTAAAAAATGCGTACTAGAAGTTGCTAAAGAGATATATGGTACATCAAAAATAATTTATTAACCCCGAAGACAGAGTTGTGTACTCTAGAGATACGACAAAAAATTAAAGAGAAGAAAGAAAAATAGATCAGATTCTTAAATTCAAACAACAATTACAAAAAAATAAGAACACCGAGACCAATAATAGGAATAAATAAAGCGTAAACCTCTTCATTACTCGACGTGATGTCGCAAAAAGAGGACCTTCGAAGGCAATTGAAGATGTAGACAAGCCAAGCAGGCAATTGCCGGACCGGACCTAATAAGGACTAGGTGGTTGCTAGAAAGAACCAGACAGCAACTATGGTTGATCATTGGAGTCCTCTCTGGACATTGTAGGCTCCAAAGACACCTGTCCCTATTTAGGGCAGAAATGTGGAGGGGAGACGAAGACCTCCATCCACTACTTGTGCAACTGTGAGGCCTAGCGGCATCTGAGGAAAGAAATGTTTGGTGTCGAACAGATGAAAGTTGAAGACCTACAAGCCCTCTTAGAGAATAGCATCTTAACCTTCATTGGAAGGTCAATGCGTTTCGAGGAGTGGCAAGCGTGAGGAAGTAAGAAGGAGGACGGCAAAAAGGGCCTGGAGAAGCTTACTTGCCAGACATCAGCCTCCCCGCCCTACTAGTATACTATACTGATATGCAGAAAATTGTTTGAAAACAGAATACCCAAAAAAAGTAGATATATGAGAAAAAGCAAACAGGAAAAAAATACAGAAGAAGGCCGGGAAAGACATGGAATGAGAATTTTAAAACAGGAGCTGAAAAAAGCGTATATAGTATGGGAAGTAATAAGAGAAATGACAAGAGATAGAAAGAAATAGTGAGAGAAATACTGACCTAACTCTACTCAATCCTACCTTACACGTCACGGTAAAAAGATTAAAAAAAGTAATTAAAATGTTTCCGATAAAATCCTTAAACACCTTAGATAGACTCTCATAGTCATAGAAATCCATGCTTATTGTATTCTGCTAATACATTACAAGGACAATAACCCTAAACAATGTTTCAAATTGTAATAAAATTAATATAATTAATCAATTATTTTTTATTTATTTATAATAATAATAATAATAATTATTATTTCTTCTAAATATTTGTATCTTTGTTCTCATTGCTGATCAAAATGCAATCAAATAGAAATAGCAATAAAACTGTTATTCCAAAGTATAATATAAAAATCTATTTTTTTTATGTTTCTGCTTAATATCCTCAATCTCAGATTCTTTTGATGATAAAGAGCGTATCAATTAGCATAATTTGTCTCATTAACATCTCCGACTCGTTGACTTTAATATTTACTGTGAATACGAATTAATCCAGAAAATAGACCCATATGAAATTATGTAGCATGACATAAATGAAACAAATATACTTACATATTTCTTCATTTCCAATTATGTGTTGGTCATATATTCAGTTTTCTGTAGCTAATAATACGTATCCATTTTTGTATAATTTAGTTTCTATGTTTAAGAAATTTCAGTAACAAATATAAAAGATAAATTATAGTTACTTATCTTGAATTTCCACATTATTTCAAAGCAATTTTTTCAATATCATTGTCTAACCGTGTTTCGCTAAATTGCATTTTCGAAGAGTGACAGATTTCTTATATACGTACTTGACTTATTATAAACATCTCAACCAATTATCAAACAATATGTCCAGTATGATTTCTTGCTATAAAATTTTTAAATATAATAATCTTCTTTTCCTAAAAAAATTGTTTGATGTTATATAGGTATTTAGTCCAAAATAATTGAATTTCCCAGGTTTAATTTTTCATTTAATACTATATACTAAGGACATTTTAGATATTTCTTGATTTCATATTCCTCCAAAAATTCAATTTCCCCTTTTTTGTCAATTATATGAATTGCTTCCACTGTTGTTTCAATTCTTTTGTTAAGTGTAAGTTTTTTGTTAAGTGTCAATGATGTATTTTTCGTACAGTGACTTACGATCTTACAGATTAAAACAACCATTACGCATTCCGCAAAACACAAACCTACTCTTTTATTATTTTAGATTACCCTTTGGATTAAATATATAATATTAACAATTTTTTTAGGAAAAGAAGAATATTATTATTTAAAAATGTTATAGTTAGGAACCATACTGTATATGTTGCTTGATAATGATATGAAGTCAAGTGCGCCTATAAGAAATCCGTTAATTTTATGACACTTTTAGAAAATGCGATTTAACGAAACCTGGTTAAAGGAAGATATTTAAAAATAGTTTTGAAATACTGTGGAAATTTAAAATAAGTATAATTTATCTTAGATATTTATTAGGGTGGAAACAATTAATTTAATGTCAGCAACATTTTAAGTAAGCAATTTTTCTCAATCAACGAATCCATGTTCCATTTAAATCATTTCCAGCGAAAGGAAAAACCCTTATTCGGCATAAATTGACCGTAACGAAAAAACGAAGGAACGCCATTGGGCAGAAATATAAGTATTCTTGGGAGCCAGTGTGAAAGACGGATACCGTAATGTATGTGGGTAATTTGGACCAGTCCAAGGCGACGATGATGAAGTGCTCCCAGAAGGCAATTCTTGCACGTCCGTTGGTAGTTTCCTTTTCCATTCAGATTTAACTCTGATGACTACGACGAATCGAGAAAATAACAAACTAGACTATGTTTCAGACGTGATCATAATAGCGGATGTCTTTTGTTCTTTGATTCACTTGATCCTTACAACTTCTTCCATTGTCGATTTAGAATTTTATAACAAATACACTTTTTATAACTAAAGTATTAAGAAACCATATCAAACAAAACTTACGAGTTGTTCTATGTAAAACATTTAAGACAGTCCATCCCTCAAAAATAAAAATAAATAATGTAATAATAGGAAAAGGGCGTTTTGTGTAAAGATTTTTTTATTTTTTTATCTTATTCTGCACATGGGATTCAAATTCTAAGTAGATGGATACACGATTCGCCAGCATTTTCCATTTGTTGCTACTCACTAAGTATGATAATCACCCCTGAATTTAAGTGCGAGTGTCAGATCTTAATTTAGAGATGTTACAATGTTGCCGAATTGCATACTTGAAATAAAATTACGCAGCCTGTAATACTACACCTTATATTTTTATCTAAAACAATCGCAAAATTAGAACGTAGGACTTCTCTTCTTAATTTCCAATATTTTTATAAAATCAATTTGTCACTATCTTTAGATCCACAGTATTTTGTTTAATACTAAGTAATTAAACTAAAATATCATATTTACCTAATACAGACTCATTCTTTTCAGATATGCCCAAAAAATTTAAAATATTTAGAACATCCAACCATTTCCAGTTATATTGGAGGTTGACTATAACTTCCTTATTTTAAATGAGACACCATGTATATTATTATGTATTTCAAAAAAGCTATTCTTAGCGATTCTCTCAATATACGAAGTATGACCATTTTTATCACGAAAAAATGTTCGATTGGTCACCCTGTTTCTTTGTAATTAATGAAAATTTACTCTTTTTTTTTGTACTGAACCTTTTTAGTATTGTATATTTTGATTAAATTTCTCAACTTTCCTAAAGGGATCATTCTGTATATTAAAACCTTTTTTTTAAGGTTTGTTAACCACTCTCTATACCTAAAGCGAACCGTTATTGAGATTTAAGCTTAAAACAAATGGATTCTGACTTTGTATGTTATTTGAATTGTCAAAAAAATCACAATGAAACATTTAAATTTTAAATTTAAAATAATAAAGTAAATGCTCAAAAGTATCTCTCTTTTGCTGCATACATACATATATACGCTCTTTGAATGGTAGCACCATTGTTGCCTATTTAATCTTCGTTAAAAGATAAGATGTCAAAAACGTTTCGTTTTAGGTATATGGAATAATTAATAAAACTTAAAGAACAATAACGGTTTTTTCTAATCAAGTGATAATATACAGGGTTATATATTTAACAAAGTTGAGAAATTTTTAAATATGCGTTTTGAATGAGCCAGTACAATAATAATCACTTAATAAAAAAAATATTCAAATTTAATCGAAATACACAATTCTAAAAAAATTTAGTACAAAAAAAAAGAGTAAATTATAAAGATACAGATTGAGAAATAGTGATAAAATTGGTCATATTTTGTAAAACACTGTAAAGTAAGAAAACTCTATCTTAAGGGAATTCCTGATCGTAGCTTTATCGAAATACGTAATAATATACAGGGCATTCCATTTGAAATAGGGAAGTTACAGTCAACTTCCGGTATAACCGAAAGACGTTGGATATTCGAAATATTTTAATTCAATTAGGCATTTCCGAAAACGTGATACTTCAAGTTTTTATATTCTAATTAGGTCCAGTTTCTCTAAAACGTTTAATACGAACTTCCAAAGAATCAGCCTGTATAATGACAAATTTTTAAAATAGTATATATATATATATAAAGATATCAGTTCAAATTTCAACAGTTACATATTTTTTATGATTTAAAAGGAGAAAAATATTTTATCTGGATAATAAAAATTTCATTCCTAAAATTGTCACATGCTATAGGAATGAAACCATTCACCAGCTTATCAAAATATGAAATATTTTATTTTTATGACTAAATAGTATATACTAGGACAATTATTATAAGCATTACCATTTTATTCAAATACAACCATTTTCGTTATATGTTATTAACGTAATAAAATCGTTATCAATTGCATGAACGTAGGTATGAGATTATATGGCGTAATTAAAATTTACTCTCCAATAAAATAAACCGTTAGGATCAAAATATTGGTATATGTACACTAATATTTTCGCTTGTTTATCGCTGAAGATGAAAAGAATAAAATATATTCTCCTATAAATATTTTACAATTTTTGCAATAAACTGGTGTTTATTACTGTTAAGTTAATATACTTTCTAATATTTTATGTTGTAAAATTTATATTAAAATAAAAGAACTAATAAATTCGGAATTATTATATAAACGCATACGAAGACTAAAATTTCAGACACTTTGCATATGCCTCATATATTGTAACTGAATTTTTATACCATCATTTAAATTGAAAACATGAATGAAAATGATGCATTGCAGATTACACAAAAAATGTGAAGTTTAATATTACGTGATTAGTTAACGTGGAAACATGTTTTATAATAAAATCCAGTGTGTTTGTAGAACAATTTTATATGAAATTTCAGTGTATGAAATATCAAATCATAAAATATGGTAATAAGCTGGTTGTTTTTGAAAAGTTCAAAAAAAAATATCAAAAATTTGACACCCTTTTTTCCATTTTAGACTTGCATATTTAAACGTAATTTTTAATTCTGATCAACTTTTTTTAGTAACATTTTTCGATATTGTCAAATTTAAAGATACTTTACTCTTGAGTAAAACTCATATTTTTTGACAAACCTCGTATACCACTGAAAAAATTTGATATTTGATGACTGTATTCTAGGTTTTAGATAATGCAGAACTTTTTATGAAGAATAACTTTTTTTCCTAAAATTAATAATAAAAAAGTTCAAACCCTTTAACAATACGAGTATATTTTCATATGCGAAGAGGCTAATTAGTGAGTTAACCGGCATATTGTTGTTCAGAATAAAACCGGAGGTAAGACCAATAATTGTCAGTTTCGTTGTCCCAAAGCGAACCTACATCTCAGCCAGGAGAAACTTTGACACACGAATCCCACAACTAACCCTCACGGGAGTTCCTGCAAATTCTCAAGAGAGTCCTCTTTGTATTTCAGGTGGGAGTGATGCAGTCACAGCAACCTTCGATCTCTTCGACTCGTCGAGCGGTCCAGACCTCACCCTTTCCCCGCAGACATTCACCAATTCAGCCGAGGCCTTTATCAACGACAACTCCGACAGCCTGGGCGTCCCCACGGATAACGATGCAGGTCGGTATAGATAAATCTTGTCAAATATTATCCTGCCATACACAATTTGTCCCTAGTATAAGAGGAACCATAAGCGGTCGTAACCGATCAAAAACATCGCCCTGGTTTATTTAGTTGTTTATTTTTTTTCTCGGCGTTTAGCGACACCAAATCATTTTCAGTAGCTATGTGACATTTGCTATGAAAATAGTTTTATGGAAAAGTTGAAGTTTAATTGTACAGTACAAATTAATCAAAAATTTAAAAAGAGAATTCTTCTTCTACTTCTCATAACAAATTTTTCTCTTGCAGCTTCGGATCTAGTGTTTCTATTCTTAATACATATATGGTAAAGTAAGGTATAGTTAAGTTCATGATAAATTTTCAAAAATGTATTACAAATTTGCCTATTGCGTTGGAGAGACAGTTTTACAAATTTGTAATACTTTTTTGAAAATTTATCACGAACTCACCTATATCACAAATATACCTTACTTTACCCTATGTATAAAAGTTTTTATAAAATTTTAATATGAGTCAAATATTAATGAATATTTCCTGATATTCGTCTAATGCTTAATCAATTCCGGCGTTTTTCATTTATTAGGAGTACTATTAGTATCTTCGTTTTCCTTTTTGCTTTTTTCTTGGTATTGCTTTCTTTTTTGTTGGCAAATATTTTTCTTCTTATAATTATTCAGCATCTATCTATACAGCTTTCGATAGCGTGGATGATGTGTTTTCTGTTTGTTTACCCCTATCTTGGAAATATAGAATTATTTACCCAATCAAGTGATATATACCTGTGAAGTTTTGGTGTCAGTATAGATCTCTAAAACTGTCTGAACTACGATATTGATTGGGTAGTTTTTCCCATTTCGGGTAACATGATATCGTCTTCAAAATATTTAATGGGACATACTATATATTTTTGCACTACTGTGTAGGTGTGTCTAATACCAATTCAGCAATACATATTTGTCAGTATTTTTATTAGTATACAAACGATAAATAAAATTTTGATTTGTCAAACATAAACCAATTGGAAGTCAATAGTACTTTAATAACTGTTTCATTCGATGCTCAAATTAATTTCTACCTTCATTAATACAGTATTCAAATCTTTTAAATAAGTTTCTTGTGCATGCTGCAGGTGTAACAATTTGGCAAGCTGGTCTTATTTTGTTTTTTAAATCATCTACATCGGTAAGAGCTGTAACATATACTAACCCCTCTAAATAGACCAGAGAAAAATAGCGAACGGGGTTATATCGATTATCGTTTCTATAGTAACAAAAACACTGCCAAATAGATATTGCTGAATTGGCATTAGACAGACCTTTACAGTAGTGCAAAAATATACAGTGTATTCCATTAAATATTTTGAAGACGATAGCATGTGACCCGAAATGTGTCGTTTCTGCAAAATGGGCTTAACTACTCAGTGTTTACAATTGACAAATTTCAATATCGTATTTTAGAGTGTTTTACGTATATGTACTCGTACTTGCCAAAACCTCATGGGACACCCTGTATATCTTCATATCTTCCATGCAATATTACAGATTAGCTTTTTTCGTTTTTCTTCCATTCACTTGTATTTCCTAAGTTCTTCTTTGCCTATTTTTTTTCCTATTTAAGATTTTCTCCATTGTAATATTTTTTTACCGAGTTGGTATCCTCCCTATTCTATATGTTTCTTATATTGTATTGTTTTTGGTATGCTTTTGATTATCCCATTGTAATATTTCTTCTATATGTCTAGCGATTCAATTGTTACTAAGTTTGTTTAATTTTTAAATACCTTTCTAAATTATTTTCTTCACCTCATGTTTCGCACTCTCTTCCAGAATGTTATGCAGTGTTATTTTTTTCTCTATTGTTTTCTGATCTTTACATGAATACAAATCTTTAACTTTCAATATACAATATACACATATTGTAATAAAAAAAATGACAGCAAAACCTAAAACAGAAAAAAAATTGCATAACACTAGTATTATCTTATCATTTTATTGTTATAATGTCTATTTTGACAATTGAATGAGGTTCTTACAATAATTTTTAGTAGAATGAAATCAGATTCAATGCCAGAGACCAGTGGCAGTAATATATATAATAAGTACAATGAAAATTATCAATATTTTTATAGAAAAGTTGTAGGTAAAAATCTACAAATGCATATAACTCTAAAATTATATTTGCATCTGTTGTAAATTCTGAGAGAATTTCTTCTTCTCCTCCTTCTCGTAACCATTTTCTCTGCATCGGATTATTATGCATTTTGTCCTGCAATTTTGATTTGCACTCTTATACATGCAATTTTTTTGTGTAGTCAATGAATATTTCCTGTCATTCAAATAATTAATTATCAATTCCAGCGTATTGTATTTATTGGGAGTACTATTATGATTTTCGTTTTCTTTTTACCTCTTTCTTAGTATTGTTTTGTTTTCCTTGGCAAATATTTATTTTCTTGTAGTTATTCAGCGTGTTTCTTTGCATCATTCGGTATAATGCTTGTAATTTGCGCATAGTGTGCTTTCTTCTGTTTTGTATGTTACCAATATGATATTATTTAAACAAACCATCTGCTAGAAACTGTGAGAGAATTGCTTTTCCTTCTTCCCCTTCTTATAATCATGTTGTCTCGAAGTGTTCCTTTTTATATATTTATATCACTCTTCTTATGTATTTTTCGTATATTGCACTTTTGGTGTAGTCAATGAATATTTCCTGATATTCGCCCAATGAATTATCAATTCCGGTAAATAATATTCATTGATAGTACTGCTATTATCTTCGTTTTCTTTTTACTTCTTTCTAAGTACTGTTTTGTTTTTTCGTTGGCAGATTTTTCTTCATCTACAGCGTCTATATTTGCATCATTCCATATATTACTCGTAATTCTCGCCTTGTGTGTTTGATCCTTCTTTTTATATTATTAATAGATATTATTTACCCAATCCATCGATGTATAAATTCATTTTTCTATACTATGTTGCAGATTTTCTTTATCTATATTTTCCTTTTTCTTCCATATACTTGCATTTTTGAGTCTTTGTTTTTCTCTTCTCTCTCTCTACCTACTTTTATCCTGTTCTATAATATCTCATGTCGGTTTATTCTACTTTTTTATTCCTTCTCAATACGTAGTATCCCTTATATTTAATTTCTGTCTGTGTACTTTTGCTTTTCTCATTGTGATATTTTTTCCATACCTCTAGCAATTCAATTGTTATTATCTCTCTTTTATTTTGAAAGTCCTTTATATCGGTTTTAATTTTTCTAATGTTCCACTTCCTATTCCAAAATGTTCTGTTGTTATTTTTATAATGTTCACTTAGATTCGTCTTTTCGTATCTTTATTTATATTTTTCTTCTCTTTTCGTAATTACAAATCTTTATACTTTTGGTATACCCTAGCAACTATAAAACTTCGTGGACACCATGAACATAAATGATGGCAAATTCAAATAACCATAACTAAACTGACATATAGTTTATATGAATTTTACAAATATTGTAATAAAAAATGATAGCAAAACCTAAAAGGAAACCATTATTATTTAAAAATAAATACGAGTAATTACACACCAGCTTCTAACTTTATTGTTAAAATGTCTGTTTTGAGAGATGAACGAGATTCTCGCAACAACTTTGGGTAGAAAGAAATTTAATTTCAATTCCAAAGACCAGTGGCAGGCGAAATAAACTATAAAATAGAAAAATGGTAATTTTTCGGAAAAAAACTTGAATCATTTAGAATGAATTTAAAACTGTCGCATCAAAAATTTACATCTAAAGTTACACTCTGCTGGGTGAAACAGAGATAAAATAATTCCAATTTTAAAACGAAATCACGATCTGTTATAACTTTTATCAATTTGCATTAATGAAGCGAGTGGACCGTTATTAAAATTTGGATCGATATAATGTTCGAGTTTTAATATTAAATTCTGCAGCATTGCATAAAGTTGGATGATTTTATTTCAATTTGAAACATGTTCAAAGTGATATTACAGAAGTTATATATAATAAAACAAAAAAAAAAAAATATATATATATATATATAAAATGAAAATGAAGGACTGGATTATTGAAATATATTTAAAATACAACGTATGCTACAATTATTGCATACATCGAAAAATATAGATAGAATAGATGTTAATTAAATATTACATATATTGTTGGTTAAAAAAATATTTGCCCTTTCTTATAATTGTTTCTGAACGTTTACAATTGACTCTATTGGTCTCAAATGTCGTGTATATATTCGTATTTCCTTCACTCTTTCACTCTTCACACTTTTTTTAACCTAGTTGTCCGATTTATTGGTGCTAGTGGTTCTCGATTAATTTTAGAATCGATTCCACGTTGAATCATCTTATTATCGTCTTATTCCTTATTTTGTCCATTCTAGTAACACAAGCTACTTTGTGGAGGTATTTTATCTTGAATTAACTGTTTCTACCTTTACTTTGTGAAATATAAAAAAGATAAATTATACTTATCTTGAATTTCCACAGCATTCAAAAGTTATTTTTCAATATCTTTCTCTATCCAGATTTCGCTAAATCCCATTTTCAAAGAGTTACATAAGATTGACAGATTCTTATAAGCGTAATTTTATAACTATAATATTGTACTTTTCTTAAAAAAATGGTTAATATTATATAGGTATTGAGTCCAAAAGGTAATCTAAAATAATTGAACTTCCCTGGTTTAATTGTTCATTTAGTACTATATACTGAGGACATTTTAGATATTTCTTGATTTCAAATTCCTCCCAAAAATCAAATTCTTCTTTTTTGTCGCTTACATGAAGTACCTTCATTATTGTTTCAATTGTTTTGTTAAGTGTAGTTTAGTGTTTAGTGTCAATGAATGGATTTGCGTAATGTGACTTATCTGGTTGTTTTAATCTATAAGATCATAAGTGTTCACTGTACCTTATTTCAAAATTTCTAAGGGTCTGGCGAAGATTGATCCGAATCCGAACAATTTAATTTGTAAATATCTGATTTTATTAATTTATTAATTTTAGGTTTTACATTAAATAAAACTGAACCCATATTATTTCTTACTTTAAAATATATTAGAAGATATAATTTTTGATATTTTATTTGAAATATCTCCAAAATATATAATACAGTATGCGCCAATATATACAGTACTGAAGTAGTATAGAAGTATATTACTTATTACTTATACATTATTATTTCTATAGAATACATGTAGGCACTCTTCACGCAGATTTTCAAACATATTCGAGAACAGAGGTTGCTGCATATTCCTGAAAAACGAGACGATCTTCTCACGTAATGTATTAACAGTTCTGGGTGGCGGTTTTTGGATAATAATGTCTGGCTTTTCGAAACCAAGTAAGCGAGTTGTTTGCTTATTGATACGAGTATAACCCTCCAAGTGAATGTGTCTTTCGTCGGAGAACCACACATTATGCAAGAAATCTGGATGCTCGTACACCATACTCAAAACTTGTCCACAATACACAACCCTGGATTGCACATCTTGATTCGTCAATCGCTGTCCAACCTGCATTCGGTACGGAAGTTCACCTACGTCTTTGAACAAACGCCGATGCGACGTATTCCTGATATTCAACTTCAATAACGTTCGCCGAAAACTTCAGTGATTCTAAAATCTGATTGACGACACGTCCATGGTTCTCATTTGTTCTCACAATTACTGGCCTACCAAACCTTCCTTTTCGTTGGCACAATACACTGCCAGTACGACTAAATTTCTTATTAATAGAAACCTAACTGCGTTGGTTGGTGCCTCTTTATGAATTTGTTCGTCACTAACTTCAAACTTGATCCAACTTGCTTGCCATTGCCGTACGATCGAAAATAATACTCAACAATAAGGTTGATAGCAACCTGTTATTCCTTTTATTTAATTAAATAATGGATGTTTAATGATTTTATAAACACTATTAAATATGTATGGTAATAACTTATTACTAGTAAAAATGGAGTTTGTAGAAATCAGTGATTCAAAATATCGCTCTGCATTACACGTTCAGCGTTTGAATCTCTTTAATTTCTACAATAAACATAAATATGATTTTCCAAATGTTAAAATATTAAATACGTTGAGTGGATCCACCCGGAAAATCAATGGAACATACATAATACTTCGTTTATGTTATTCTATTGTTTTACATTCAAGCATTCGTATTACAAAGCGAATGTACTACACAAACAGCATAGATAAATTGTTATTTATTAAATAAAATTTATCAGCTAGTATGTATTAAAAAATGTCAATAGGAAATTAATATTTCACTCTTATTTAACTAACGCTGGAATGCTTTGTATATCCAAACGCTTTTGAGTGTCCATGTGGAAAAAAATCTATGATTAATGATAACTCTACCATTTTATGAAAAGCGTATTCTGTTGAATAAGCACCTTTCTATTTCGACATAACTAAAAGTTTATATCACAATACTGCAAATAAATTTGAATCGTAATAACGCTTTGTTTGCAACATGATCGATGAATTTTCATGAAATTCGTAGCTATAAAAATGCCAGAAAATCAAAGTAAACGTTGAATATTTTTCATATAAATTAGTGCAGTTGTAAACGTATGACAAAATGGAAAATGAATCAAAATAAAAACTTCAAGTAATAAAAAATTTAAAGAATGCAGTAAAAACAATTACACTCCATACAAGTAGTTTTCTTTAAACAGTTTTCCAGTCAATTTCTTTATTTAAAGAAGTTGGCAGAAGATAGTCAGGATCAAAATTATGTTTTAGATCAATGATCACATATTGTTGATTATTGAAATATGATATATACCCAGAAATTGAGTTTGATAATGAAAAGTCTTTATTATTATGAATTAATAATAATATATAATAAGTAGTGTTGTGGGGGAGTTTAAATTTAATTATAATAATGTTGTTCTATTTTATAATTATGCCCGGTATAAATGACTTTTTAATGTCAGGTGGAGTTCAAATAAACAATTTGGTTTAAACAATATAATTATCTGGATTTAGTTTAAAACAAAGGAAAAGTAAAAATAAAAATTAAATCCTTAACAATTACCACTTTAGTTCTTTGTGCTTTAAGTAAAAGTCCAAATCTTCTAACGTCCCATGTGTCACTTCAAAATGTTTGTTGACCCAAATAAAGTTTTCACATTTTAATTATCCAAATATCCAAATGTCCAAATTTCACTTCTAATAGGAGTCCATCCACAACAGGTAAGGTTTATTTACTTCTATTGGTTTTCAAAATTGACTTTATAATAAATAACTTTAACTGAATACTTTTAGCTCACAAAACAGAAGAGAGCTCCATCAAATACCAACGACATATATCCCGTTATATAGTTTTTCGAAAGCATATCGTACACTTAATAATCTAAGCTTCAAATAATAAATTATCGATTAAAATATAAAATATAAATTTTTACTCATTTTTGATTCTATCTAAAATAAATAACTACTTATTATAACTCATTTATTTCTATGTTGAAATTTAGTTCATTTTTTAGATATAACAATCCTAATTCTTTTTGCAATGAATTACTTTAAATTTGCTGCAATTAAAAATTTTCAAGTTTTTACATATTTCTAAAGAGTGACCAAAGTTTCATTAACATAATAATAAACTTAAAAAGCTTATATTTTTAATACATCATTACTTTGATCTCCTTAATTAGAAAAATCTATAAAAGTAAAAAAGCTATTTTGAGGCAACTTGCTTAATGCTCCTAACTCAATTTCATTATCTAAAACATTTTTCTGCGTGATTTATTTAAAAAATAATGTTAATAAAGGTTTGTTACTTTATATTTAACCTTGTTAGTTATTGTAGGTGTAAAATATAATCTGTATAAAATTCCTCTACATTCTTCTTACTTCATCTGCTGATTTAACCTCTTTTTTTTTGTTTAGCTTATCTTTCCGAGAGAATTAATTTCGATCTTTCTCTTATTTATTTTGTTTTATCCTTATTACTACATGTTTTAACACAAGTATCGATACCTTTCTCATCTCTTGATTTTCTCTCTGTCCACCGTTTTTTCTTTAAGTAAGTAAGTAATCTACAGAACTTCCAATTGTCCAGAAAATATTAGAATTTACTCGTTATGCCCCACATACTTACTATTAGTGTATTAAAAAAGAGATACTGAAATTTAAATGTTACAAAATTGCAAATTTTATTCAGGAGGAAATGTATTACGGACCGCACACGTAATTACAGAGTCAGAGAAGTAGTTTAAATAAATTTAAACGTAACACCACTGCCGGACCTTGTAACTGCTTTTATTCCAGTCAGGAAGAAACTGGGCTGGTGTTTTATTTCCGGGCAGCCAAAGTCATTAGCGGGGGCGCTGCCTCGAATCCAAAATCTCGGAGTTATTCAATTGCATTTCACTCCATATTCTTGAACTGGCGGAGTTCGGAAAAGAAACTTCTCGTATGTGACCGATTCGAGAAATTGTTTTCACAACTGTGCGAAACCGTATAGCCCAATAAAGCCAATTTAGAAGAAAAATTGGAGGAAAGCTTGATGGTAAAAGAATAGTTGCTTTATCATTTATATTTACGATATCTTTTTAAGGATTAAAAAGAAAGGTTTTAAAAAATGGAGAGAGAACGTAACTACCCATAGAATCTAAAAAAAATTAGAAATTTTAGCTCGCTTTTAAAGCGTGTCTGTAGGAAAGTTAATTTCTCGGCACATAAAAATGTGAATAGTATGGTTGGAAATATACCGTTGATCTTTAATGTAATAAATAAAATAAACTACCTGATTAATTCCCATTGTGTAGTTCTCAACATCTTCAAACCGCAATAATTGGTTGTAGAGAAGGCTTGAAAGTATAACGGTCTGCGTATTGATTTATTGTTATTTTGAATTGAAAAGACATTTTAAACTAAATTAAAATAAACATCAATTAAAATTAAAATTTTGTTATACTAGCGACGGTGAAAGTTATTATTATAATTATAATTTTCAATATGAAGATATGGAGTACAAAATTAAAATTAAGTTTAAGATTAAAATAAAGATTAATATGGGTACCCAAAAAAGTTTAAAATAATCATTTTTTTTTTTGGAAATTTAATTCTGCATTTCTCTAAATTTTATGTTATCATCAATATCTTAACTTAAGAGTTTAACATTTGTACTCATAAACATATAGGAATTTTCCAGTTGTTTGTAGAAATGTTACTTACCATATTTTGTTAATAATTCTACTACAAATATATTTAATGTGGGGAATGTATCATTTCTTACAATATTTGATTTTACTTGATGCCATATTAGTTTAATTGAATTAAATACAGAATAGTAGGGTAAAAGACGCAACTCTGTATGTACATTTTTCAATGGAAGTTTATCACACACATATTCCCTATCAAATTTAAAAACTTTTAATACTTTCTAAAAGATCTTGATTTTTGAAAGTCTCTTCAAAATAAAAATTATTATTTATCATAAAATTTTAAATTTCTGCTTGTTGTACTTAATGACTATGGAGCATTTTTCATTACAATAACGCTATTTTTTGATATATTTTTAAGAAGTTGATGATTCAATCTAATCTTCAAAAATTTGTGGGTCAGTATCTTTGTCGTAATCTGTAAATAATCTGCTTTAGCTGAAAGCAACAAACAGTTCAAAAAAAGGAAATTATCCGAACCTGTATGTATTATTATTAGCCTTTTGGATTTATTTGATGGAAGTCTTGGTTTGACATTTTGTTAAAAAATCATTACTTCCAAACTTTTTTTTCTATCATTAACAATAATTTTAAGTTATGCATGAAATAAAAAATGAATTACTTACCAACTTAAAATATTATAAATTAATTATTTCAACTCTTACTTTATGGAAACTATCCAGCTATTTAAATTACATTTAATCGAACAAGGTTTAGCTATTTTGATATATAACATTTTCTAGATTTAATAGATAATTGACAGATTTCTTATAAGCATAAATAATTTCATGTCATAAACACTCCAACCAATCATTATTAAGCAATATTCTACTTCTCCTAAAAATATATTTTGGGTTTAGTATTATATAGTCCAAAAGGTAATCTAAGATAATTGAACTTCCCAGGTTTAATTGTTCATTCAACACTGTATATTGAAGACATTTTAGTTATTTCTTTATTTCATATTCCTTCAAAAACTGAAGTTCTTCTTTCTTGTCCCTTATATGAAATATTTCCAATGTTGTTTTAATCTATAAGCTCGTAAGTTTTCACGGTACCTTATGTTAAAATTTCTAAGGGTCCGAACAATTTATTTTATAAAACATATTCTACAATATCTTTTAAAGTAAGAAATAATGTAGGTTCATTTTTATTAAATTTAAAACCTAAAATTTTCAAAATCGGGTATTTGCAAACTGTGGAAATTCAGATAAGTATAATTTATGTTTTCATGTTTAAAATATCATAATCAATGGATGATTGTTGATTTCATTTTTCTGAAAATATGGGTTCAATTTTTAAAATTTATTGAGCTTTAGTTAATTTTATTATACTTCACTTACTTATCTAATAGATATTTGTGTTATCCTTTTTACATCCTTATTTGAATAATTAAACATTCACTATTAAAAAACTTTAGGAAAAATTGATCACGTCTTGTTAAGTCCACCATTACCACAGAATAACCCTGAGATATTTCAATAATAATCAAAATATTCTGAAATAAATTCCTGTTAATTAAACAAGTGGCGCACAACAAAATATTCATATACTTCTATTAGGCAATGTTAATAAATCAAATTTAACTTTTTAATTAAATTAGACGTGTTTATACTAATAAACATTGTAATTGTGGTTTCTAAATATTAAGTTTCAAATAATGAATGCGTATACAATCAACACTACTACTCATTTTATAGATTCACAATGCAAACAATCTGTAACAATATAAGTATTTTATTTGATGAAAGTTGTCAATACTTTAATAAGCTGGAGGTTTTTGTCATTGAGATTAGCGATGTTGTCAATACTTTTAATAAATTAGATATCCTAGAAGAAAATTGCTAAACACGTTTTTGTTTAATATTTTATTTAATTTTGAATAGTTCCGTAACTTAATGTAACCTCACCTAACTAAATATTACACTTTCGCTGCTCCATTAGAAGGAGCTTTAATCTGGCATGCCACAACAATTTTTTAGTGAGATTAATATTATTTCGTAGTAGTGAGTCACTGATTTTTTAGCGTGTAAATTATTTTTATCATCAGAAGTATAACTTTATTTAATTACAATTCGTTTTCACTGATGCATTGATTTTGATTCCTGTTATATAAATTTTGGACTTGAAGATGACTTTCTAAAGGTCGAAACTCGTTGTCTTTTTGAATAAAAATTGTTGTGGTATGATTTCGAGTTTCATTTGATCATTATATATTTTTAACATTTATAACACAAACCAGTTAGTTTACGTTTAATAAAAAATCAATTTTATTAAATTTTCTCGTTTATTAATTAGTTTGACTCTCTTTTTATAGAATTATATATACGGGGTGATCGTGAAAATAATGCGCATATTTATGCATGAGGTATAAAAATATAGGCAGAATAAATATGTCTTATTAGTATATTAGTATTTTACATCTATCCAAATATTATTTACCGAAAAGCAAGTTTTTAGTTTAGTGCACCCAGATAATTAAAATGGTTGATTACAAGGGTTGTAGAAGACTCAAAAATGTATTCTCGGCAATTATTTCGACCACTACTGTTTTTAGGTAAGACACCTCACATTTACAACAATGTTTGGGACATTTAGACAAAAAAACATGGCGAATTAGATTAATTAACATGTTATGATATTTTCGATTTGAATAAAATACCATTTTTCTCTGAATTGTTGAAACTACTTTGCCAAATTATTAATTTTAAAACTATTAAACGATATAAATCTTCTGCAAACTAACACAATTTTATGATTCATCAGGTAGATATTCGTTGGTTACATGACACATATTTTTATTAAAAGTGTGAATTGTTGCCGCGTATAAATTTTCGAATAAATGGTTATATTGAATTTTTGTTTATTAAACTATTGTTTTATTAGATTATTTTGTTACAATGACACGTTCTGCATACTATTTTAAAATATGCATTATTTTCGCGGACACCCCCAAGGGTTTTTTTGTATTTTTTTATTAATTAGGGTATCAAATAAAGAATTTGAATTTTAAATAAGAGTCCGGTAAAATCTAAAATACTCTGTATGAGGTTAAAAAACAATGTGGTTCGGTTTTCGTTTCTTTTTCCATCGTCCTGGGAGCTCGGCTTAATCCCATAATATATGCGAAGTTCGGAGAGCACTTATTGATATTGACAAATGTCGTCGTCTTGGCAACGGGTAATAGACTTGTGAAGTTAGCACAAACAACTTATTTTCACTGGGAATTGTCAACAGAAGACTTCATCCCATAACTCAATTTTTCCTCGAGCGGTTATCATCGCAACAACCTGATGAGTGCTTCAAAGATCTAACTTTAGTTGAAAATTTTTGGAAGTTTGCTTTGTGTTTTTTTAACAATGCTACTATAATAGGTTTTATAATAAATTTTGGAGAATCATACTTAGACAAAAAAAATTAATTAAATATTCACTGAAAGGTAAAAGCATTGTATATGTTTTGGAAAGTTGATAATGCAGAATAATTAAATGGGAAACGGCTGTTTATGCTGAAAATTGGAAATTTACGACTCGTAAAGTTTGTTCACAACGATACTCGAAAATACGGGTGAATGAAACTCATTTTGCACGTAACTCAACTCCCTTTGGAGCCAGAATGCCACAAAAGTACCAAATGGCCTAATATAGTAAGGCACAATGTAGTATCAGTTATTTTTAGAGTTGAAAACTCGTTGAAATGAAAAATTATTTTTATTTTTTATTTATTATTGAAAGTCACAATCTAAATTCTCTTGAAAAGGGTTTAAATTAAAATATTGTATTTTTAGTTAAACGAACGAACGAATTTTTTTCCATATTCAAAAAATTGGGTAAGATATTACTTCAAATCTTTTGAATTTCTGCTTTCTTACCGTTGCCTTTAAAAACGAAACGAAAATTATTTAAAGTAATTCTACACTTTTGTAATCATTGAAGATATAACAAATACCAAATTATAATGTTTCAATGAAGCGATATCTCAATCTCAATAAATATATGTATTTACGTAAAACTTAAAAGTTATGATTCACGTTAGTAAATACTTCAATGCTTTATGCATCTATGTAATTATTTTAAAAGCTCCTTGTGGAATTGATATTCTATAATAGTTAAAATTAAATTTCCAACGCACATCTTTTCTAAGTTTACTCTTCAAAAACATTCTTTGTTGTAAATACTTTTTCAAAAATCGAAATTAAAGAAGAAATAAAAGATTCGGTAAATATTACATTGCTATTAAGTAGTTTTCATAATTTCCTGTGAATCTTAAAGTTATTCACCATTTTAATACCAAAAATAGAACACCAGAGAATTACTTGTATATGTAAGCTACATATTAATAATTTTTGTTTTTTTATTATTGTACTTATTAAATATACTTCTTAAAGATTAAATCAAAAAGTCGTTTTTCAGTAAATTTGTAACACATTTGTAGAACGTTGTATAAACATTTATGAGAATATTCTGTAACCATGTTTTAGCAATGTATACCTAATAAAACATATTTATATAATTTTTTCTGTTCGCAACTTTTTCACATCAGTAATATTAATTTTTTTCTACTTTTACAAGTAGAACAAATACTTCAAATACCATTTTAATATAAGTAACCAAGTTTAAATCCGGTTTTTTAGCGATTCTATAAGCATATCCTGAGTAATTCATTGCTGTTGTATAATTGTTTTATTATCAGTGCGATGTACTAACTTTTATGAAACTTACAAAAGAATCCTATATTAAAGTCTTTCACAATATTGATTCACCGAAAATAACATTTAGTATATGATTCTAGTATGATTCTATAAATCACTAATTAGGGTAAGAACACATGCCTAAGGGAAAAAGTCTTAAAATTTTTTAGGACATTTTGATTTCATACGATAAAATAGTTGTGCGGAGAACGTTTTTACTCGTCTTTCTTTTTATTTTACCTCAGCCTATTTCTGTAACCAGAGCTAATTACTGACATTGTTCCAACCAAAGATAGATTTTCTTCATGTAAGGATAAAGAGCAAAGCGATCTAGACACACATCAGACAGGAGAATAGCAAATTAAGTTAATCATTAATATTAATATGCTTAGACGATCTGAATACACAAAAACCCAAATTATGGAACAGAAATGTCTGAGATAAAATAGAAGACCAATTCTAATACCTCATCTAGAAAATGGAAGACAGTGCATAGCTTTAAGAAGAACATTAAAAAGGGTTCAAGTATTATGAAAATAAAGACATAAACTTCGTTGAAGCGTTGCAAAATGTCGTTCTGCAAATAGTCGAACAAATAGAAAACTAAACCAAAAAAAAAGCAGACCATGTTCTAATGAAATTGATAAACATTCATGAAAAGGATGAGCAAAGCGAAGGTTAGTAGATACTATTTCATGCCTTTTCAGCCAGAGGATCAATACCTGCTCAAGGAACTCCTGATGGAAGCACCAGCTCCAAAAATCAATGGAGAAGGAGCTAGGACATCACACACGTTTGAGGGAATCACAGTGAACTTATGATCTCGATCGATTACTGAAGAAGGATTTTGATTTTTATATAATAGATTAATACAACACCTAGAATATCTTGAATACATCTTCTCTAATAGTGAAAAACTTATAGAAGTATGCTAGTTGCTAGATGACAAAAAATCAATAATATAATTTCGAAAACCTCTATATATTTTGAATAAAATAAAAACACGATAAAATCTTATTATTGGTAAAAGGATTACAAGTATGCTCATTAGATTTTTTCCTTTCAACAGTTTCTCAATTTTCTAAATAACGTCAGTAGAGTAAGATTGATGGTTGTTCTCAAGGCTGAAAATAACCAAAAAAAAACTCCATCGTCGAGTCCTTTTTCCGATAATCTCGCTTCGTATCCCAGAGGTAAAGAAAACCGTAAGAACAGCATTTGATTTAAAATTACATGAAATATAATAAAAATAGGGGTTTTACACAATTGTTTTTGCAAAAAATAAAATTGTTTCCTAATAGATGTGAATATAATAAGGAAATACTGAAATACTTATTAAAGTATAATTTAAAACAATCAACAACTTTCAGTTTCAGTTAAATATGTTTATATTTTTTTAAATTCATAAAGTTGGAAATCAGGTTATAGTATGGAAAAAACAAAAATAATTCTGTACAGAAAACAATTTAATTAATTTATATAAAACTGATTTATAACTGTTAAAAAAGTTATTATAATGCAAATTCCATTCCAATTCAATAAATTAAATAGATACAAAAGTCAAGTTCACGTGAGTATATGTATTTGGTTTGTTCGCATTTATTTTGAATTGTTTTCCAATTAAAACTATTTCCTGATGAAATTTATTCCTGGGTCCTTAAAAAAGATGTCCTGGGATTATATTTTACGATTTTCACGATTCAAATTTTCTTATCTTACACTTTGTAAGTCTCCTTTACCTAATCATACTTTAAAATTTACGATTAACTTATGTTGAAATAAAATATAACATTTGAACTAAATTGTAATGCCACTAAAAATGCAAAGTACACTGAATAAAAGTGTGCCATCAAAAATAAAAAAACAATTATATGAATATGGTTTTGGCAGAAAAGTATTCGCTCTCTTTTATATAAAATGTTTCGTTCTGCTCAAACTTTACTTCAAAATTAATAATTTCTTCAAAGAAATGTTTTCCAAATAATTTACATAAATGAAAACTAAATTTCAGTTTGAAATACGAATTTCATTAATAGCGGAATGAAAATTTGAAAAAGTTTCAAAGTGGAAATTTCAGCAAATTCACTCCAATAGCTGTAAGCTGCGTCTCTGTCTACCACTAACTTGAATACTGTCGCAATATGATTTATGTTTTAGTCAGAAGTTCGAGCATTTTAGTTTTAATGATCCCAATTATCGTATATTACCTGCATTCCGAAATAGTGAACATACAGAGTGATCAACTTATACTCCGAAGTTTGATATTTGAGATCTTGAGAAATAGGAACGAATGTTTTAAATAAAAGTTATAGATAGAGTCGTCAAGCTTCATATTTTAAAATTATTTCGTAATATAACAATAAATTTGAAATCCCATCTGATTTTTACTCACTCAAATATTTTTTAATACCATAGCATAGAACTTGAAAAGTTACGATAGGGACATGTAAACCATTTTTATTGATTTTCAAGGGTTTGGCTCCTACAGATATTCAAATTCAAAAAAATGTGATTTTCTGGTGGCTGCAGATCCTTTATTAAACATAATAAACATAAAGTGTTATCGTTGAAATTAGCTCGGTAAAAGATTTATAAAAATGAAAAAATATACTGGCTATTAAAAAAAACATAACTTTGATATGCTGTGACCACATGAGACACCAAGTATATTACGAAATAATTTTAAAATGTGAAGCTGGACTCTATCTATAACTTTTATTTAAAACATTCTTTCCTATTTCTCAATATAACGGATATATCAAACTTCGGATTATAAGTTGATCACCCTGTATTTGAGAGCAGAGCACATTAATAATAGTTAGTTTTATTTGTACAATTTCTATTAAAAATCGTGACTATTTTCCATATTGTGGAAAATAATTTGTACATATTCTGTAATATCATATAATTGTAATTATCTATCGATTTTTCATCCTTAACTCATTTTATTAATAGAATACAGCGGATTAATAATTATGAATATTCTGTTATCGTATGTGGTATAATTATGGAAATTATTGTTATCATTTTGTATTGAAATCCAAGAGAATATTGCGACGCGTACTCCTTTCAGGGACTTGGATTCTACCTTTTTGGTTTCAAAAATGGCTCAAATGGTTCTGTCCACTCATAAAATTGCTCATGAAGGGACAAAAGACCAACAATAATCATGAAATATGTCGTCTCATTGTGGCTTTATCGATGGACAGACGAACAAATGGTCAGACGTCTCCTCGTAATGAACAGATGAATTTTGCGTCGTGCAACTTCGCTTTCATTGCTTTGTCATTTATTGTATGTAGGAACGTCGTCCATTCTGGACCGCCAGTAATTAAATTTGAAAGCCGTTGTGTTCTGATCAGAATTCCGAACAACTTCCAATGAAAACGGAACTTTTGTTGATCATGTTTTGATTGATATGTTGAGCACGGTAAAAGCATGTTTCCACCTTTTGCGGAAAACTCTCTTTTTGAAAAAAACCTTTACAAATGATTTGTTTTTTTATTGGCTACAAATATAAAGAATAAACCATTTACATTTCTCTATCACTGTTTATTTTTCGTTTGTATATAATGTAAATCTGTTAATAAAAATATCATATTTAAACTGTCTAATGTATTCTATTTGGTAATACTTTTGTGTTAAATTAGCACCAATAAAATAATAAAACTGAATAATGGTATAACTCACAAAAATATTGAAATGCGTTTTATCCGAATTTCGATTTTATTATAGATCTAGTTCCACTAGCTAAGTTTACTTTTTAAAGCTTAAAGGAGCTCATATTTCTATAAAATAATATGCAACTAATAAATTTACATTCAAAAATAATCATTATCTAAGGTAACAATCCAGTGTCTTAAAATTTTGACTATTATTTAATTACTTTAATATAATTTTACAGAAACGTGAACTATTATCTATGATAATTATATATAACATAAATTATACTTATCTTGAATTTCCAGAGTATTACAAAGCTTTTTAAATATTCATGAATAGACCAAGATTTTGACATGCATTTTCGACATTTGACAAAAGATTGACAGATTTTTTTATAAGCGTAAATATCTTCATATCATAAACATTTGAACCAACCAAGTAATATGTACAACAATATTATTCTTTTCCTAAAAATATTTTTGGTTATTATTATATAGGTATTTAGTCCAAAAGGTAATCTAAGGTAATTGAACTTCCCAGGTTTAATTGTTCATTCAGTACTGTTATTGAGTACATTTTAGGTATTTTTTTATTCCATATTCCTCAAAAAAATCAAGTTCTTCTTACTTGTCACTTATATGAAGTAACTTCACTATTGTTTCAATTGTGTTGTTAAGTGTAGATTTGTGTATAGTGTCAATGAGAGGTTTTGCGTAATGTGACTTATCTGGTTGTTTGAATCTTTAAGATCGTAAGTGTTCACTGTATCTTATTTCAAAATTTCTAAGGATCTGGCATTTAATTTAATAAATAATAAATAAAGGTGTTGCACGAGATATAATTTTTGATATTTTGTTTGAAATATCTCCAAAATATGTAATAGTTCAGTATGACTTGCCATTCGAGAGAACAAAAAAACTGAACAAGGTTTAAATCTTCTACGAGCTGTTACTAATTGTATCTGGGGTGTAGATCCCAATATCGTACTAGTGCTGTACAAGGCATATATAAGATCGATTTTGGATTATGGGTCCATTTTCTATTCACAAGCTGGCAGGATACATCTTCAGAAATTAGAAGTAGAAGTGTAAAGACCATTTACATGATACTGATAATCATAATAATTTTCTTTTAGACTTAACTGACATATATAAAAATTAACTACAATTATAAAAAAAAATAAACAATAAAAAATTTAAAAAAAGGAAAAATCTCATACATAAAAAAATTATACAAATATTACATGTACTACTATACTTATTAATAACTATAAAGATGTATAAATAAAGATAAGTTGTAAATACTAAAATACTAATATAGATATTAACTTTCAAATACAACAAACATATTCAATTGGGTGAAGAAAAACAGTTATGCTAATGGGTCTCATGGACACTCACAGTCAATAAATCAAATTCCTCCCTACCTGTCATTCTTAGGTTGTATTTATTAGATAACAGATACTTTTTAGAGGTCGTAATGTGTTTTATTATTAGATTGCCTTTTGGACTAAATATCTATACAGTATGGTCCAAATGAAAAGAATAAATTCACTATTTCGAAATCGGTGATTTTGGGGAAAAATACTGAAACCCGTCGAATTTTATATTTAAATGGGCACTTTGTAAGATCACCTTTTTATTTTTGGCGTCGTCTCTGTGAACATAATAACATCATCAATAAAATTTTTAAATAGAAGCACCAATTAAAAGGTCATTTAAATATCTATTCACCCGTATCAATATGTCTAAGTAATTAATTTTTGTATGTTGTCAAAAAAATTATTTATTAAATTATTAATGTTACAATAAATGTTGTAATTAAATACAACCAAATTTAAAGCAAGTGCTCAAATTGTTTACCGTCAGCTAAAATAGAATGCGAAAGACAAGCAGGGAACTCTTTTCGAACTTTTGCTATAACTTCCGGAGTTATTTTTGCAATCTCAATGCGTATCCGGTCTTTGAGTTCATTAATCGTTTGTAGTCTATTTATGTTCACTTTACTTTTCAAGTATCCCCAAAAAAAGAAATCGAGAGCAGTTAAATCAGGCTACCTCGTTGGTCACTCACTTGCTCCTCTTCGACCTATCCACCGATTTGGGAAAACATTTTCCAAGTAGTTTCTCACCAAAACAGAAAAGTTCGGTGGCGCACCATCTGGCTGCTGCCACAAATCATTTTTGTTTGGGAACAACCGCTTTAATTCTGGGAGCAAGAAGTTCTGCAGAAATTGTAAATATCGAGAACCTGTTAAAGTTTCTTCGAAAAAATCTGGTCCTATAAACCTATTATCTATTATTCCCGCCCAATACAGGAAAGTCATCAGAAAAAAAGAACTTTTAAAAACATCGGGTCTTTGTTATTTTTTTCCATTAGAATTTCACAAAATTCAACTCGTCTATCAAAATCTTCTTTGATAAGTTCCTGCACTAAATTTACTTTACAAGGATGCCACTTCTCCATTTTTATCGTTCTAAGAACTGTTTGATGTCCAACCTCATTGTCTAACGCTTCTTGCCGTAAACTGGTGTGGGGATTATGTTCAAAGGCTAGCAGAATATCTAGTTTCATAATTTAGAAATAAATTATTTTAGCTCAGTATTTTATTATACCACTTTTTTATAGAAAGTTTACCAAACCATATATTTGTTTAAATATATACAAATCCTTGATGAACCATATATTTAATGCAATATATACATAAAACATTAAAAATATTTACAGAGATTAACTAAAATGCTCTTTTAATTAAGTTATTATAAACAATTTATATTCATGTAACTAGTTTTAATCATTTAATTGGATAGAATATATTTTAAATTCCAAACGTGTTGTAATAATCAAAGATAATAGAAGTTAAGAAACACCCTGTGTACGAAATATAAAAAAGTTTTAAAACTAAAATAACAAATATAGAACGTTATCGGCACACGTTGTACACGAGTAGCAAACATTACAAATTTAAAAAAATATATAGAATTTGGACACAAAGTTAAATCGATCTATGATTATACAGGGGGCGGCATTAGTGCGTCGAAGTACAATATACCCATTATTAAAGGAGGTATCAAAAAAAATATTTACAAAAATTATTGGCAACTTCAAACTTTACATTATAAAATTATTACATATTACCAGAGTGAACCAAACATAATTTTTTGTAAATGGGACACCCTATAAATTATTTCAAATTTAGATTAAGCTCATCTTCCATATAGAGCTTACTTCCAATATAGAGCTTCATTTCGTTATACAGGGTATTTCAAAAGTTATCGTCAATTGTATATGAAAATCATTCTCATTTCAACGTCCTGTATACCCTAGACAGAACAACCTAACAATATTTTTCCAGTCATAACTTTTTGACATTGATACAGTGTTACGAGAAAGTGCTATTTCTTTATTATTGCACCAATTGAATATAGAGCGAGCTAAAACTCGAACACATGATTTTGTCAATTTTTTCAAATGAATCACCCTGTATTTTATTTTAAAAAGTAAAAATACACTTTATATTCTTTTATTTTTTTGTTTTGATAGAATTCTATCAGTTTCTTTGACACTTTAAAGAACTTTAAAAAAGAAGATAAGCCCCACTCTTTGATATACAAAAATCTGCACATCTCTGTTTTTGAATCATCTTATTATCCCAATCCGTTTTGGAAATATTTGCAATTTACGATTGCGTGCGGTATCTTTGGCTCTTAATAAAGTACTGAAAAAAGTTATTAACATCGTAATCGGTAATCCGAATTAATTCGCAAGCTAGTAGTTATTTTTTTTATGTATATATTTCTTACATAACATGTACTGCTGTGGATATCCCAGAAGATTCTGACCAACTTTAATTACATATAAAATATCTGAAGTTTTAACTTTCGCCGAACAACTAAGTTTTAAACTTTCGAATTATATAGTTTGCCATTTATAAATACTCTGGTATATTTCTTTATTCCTACAACAAAATGAGGTACCCAAGTGTACCTGTAAATGGCCGAATATTTCGCATTAATAAATGATCTTTAAGGAAAAATAAATTCTTATTATTATTATTATTAAATTAAACTATCTTTTTTTTAATAACAGTAAACTTAAGTTTATATTTTTACAGTATCAACAACAACTGCAGATGATAAGAAATCAATAAATACGACGGAGTGCTCGAAGGGATCCAGCAAACGCTCCCGACCTAAACCTACGTCGCCAAATAGACAAGGACCACAACAATGTCAGGTAATAGTTCTCCCTTTTAAGTACTTTGTGTTGTTTAAAACTTAAAACGCTATGCCATTGTTTACAGAAACATAATATTTCAAAATAAAAAAACTATAATCCTGCTTGAAAATAAAATTACCTTTTTAAAAAACTGACTAATTAAATAGCAACAACCAAAGCTCATTAAATATAATGAAATCCTTTGGTTTGACAACGGAATAAAAAGCAATCAAAAATAATTTATTCACTATTCAGACTGGGTATACTTTATTCTGTTTCAATTATCTGTTTATATATTTAAAAAGTTATATTGCACGAAGAATAGTGTAATAAACTGAAAAAGTATATTTTGAAAGGGCAATCCTTGAGAAATAATAAACAAAGGGTGCATTGTTCCTTTTGTTCTGCCAATAAACCAAATGTATTATTTTCGTTTCGATTTCGCAATACTATTATTTATTTTAAATAAACAAAAATGCATAACAGAAATGTTTCAAACTATTTTAAGGTAAATTCAAAATTTATTTAAATTCAGCAAAAATGATGAGGGGAATTTGTATCCTCCACTTTTTAAATTATCGTCTTCGGAATGGATCAGCAGAGGAATCAACCAGTACATTGAAAAAATATTTTCTTGGATTAAGTAATACCTTTTTTGTTCAAGTAGATAATAACTTTGTACGTCACGAAAGAGGTCATATTCTTAATTCAAGAAAATACAATTATTGATCATTTATTTCCAATAAACCATTGAATCCATTTATTTATTTAAAAAGAGAATTCATAAGTTCGCTTTAATTTATTCCAACATTTTGTTTTGTCTTAAATGAAGAATAAGTGAAATCATCTATAAGCTTATTTTAAAGAAGAAAGAAAAATCAGTTTATGAAAAAATGCTTTAGAAATAATGTTTGATTTATTTAACTTAATCCTATTATATTATTTTAGCAAGATATTCTGTTGGTGATTTAAACATTTCAATATTATTCTACTAAGTAATGAATAATTTTGATTTTAAATAATTATTTATTTTTATTTAATTAATTTATTTAATATAATAATAAGAATTATTTAGGAAAAAAATATGGATTATTAAATTCAAGAATTTTTTTATTTTATTTTAACAAGTACAGTTTATTTACGTTTTAGAGACAATACGTCTCTATAATATGGAACTTGTTTCTAGAAAAACAGATGTGGAAATAAATTTAAAAAATCAATAAAAAAATGTACCAATGGCTTTTCAGAAAAAAAACTAACGTTTTAAAATTTCATTTTTCACTCTACAAAATAAAAAAACAATGTCATAAATGTAGTACACAGAACAAATAGTTCTAAATAATAGAACCAAATACAAAACTAGCGGATTTTTTAACGTAGCACAATTCACTTGGTTCAGGAATTTCAATATATGTACACTTTGTGTTGTGACCTTCAAGTGATTGCTCCATCTGTTCGGTAATCATAGTATGATATATTCTATTGAGGGAAATATTTAAAAAAAATTGCTTTAAGAGTCATAGTTTTGTACTTTTTTTATCTCTCTTTAAATCTTTTAAAGATTTAACTGTTTTTAAGTTTCTTCATAGGTATTTTTGTCCGTCCAATTTTTAAGCATTGTTAGAGTAATTCGCCAAAATTTCAACGGCACATAGATATTTTTCAAATATGGTGGATTTTTTATTTTATTTTTGCACTTATTTCACCAAAAAATAATTTTTCAACATGTAAGCTATGACATCTACGTATCTTTTAACGCAATATTTAAGCACTTTTTCATGTAAAAAAAAGTAGAGCCTTATCCTAAGACTAGAACCTGCGTTTATAATTTTTCGAAATATACAGATTGATCAGTTTAGAAAAAGTTAATTTTATGATTTAAATTCTTATTGAAAGTCGTAAAATATTTTATGTATCAGAAACATCTTGAGTATTTTTCCAATTCTATTTTAAGTATTTACATGATTAAGTGTTGGAGAATGTGAAAATATTTGTGCACATATATTCATTTCTATTCATGTTTCTAATATTTTCCAAAAATTTAGGTTTGGTAAAAAAGAAATCTTAAAACACTGTTGTTGCGTTGGAAAAATTAAAATTAAATATTTAAAAAGAGAATAAACACAAAAGTGTCTCTTCAATAAAAATAAGTTATATGGTTATAATAAATATTCAAATTCACCACTTATTGAACTAATAATTAGTTGACATTAGCTAATATCTCTGACATAATTGGTTGCTTGGTTTTTTTAAAATACCTCGTTTTGCATAAACTTTACAATTTAAATATCCTAAGAGAACGGAATCCATTGGGATTAGATCCGTAGGTCTAGTTGGCTATACAATGAAACCTCTTCTACATCGATTGAATTTTACTTATATTTGACTTTCTAATTGGTACTTTATCGCAAGATTTTTGTTTAAAAATATTTCCCAGGGCTGCCAAGATTCTCTTGTTTTCAATTAAAAATGAAAATAGAACCATCATATAATAATGAATAATTTGAAAAAAAAACAGTAAATCGATATTATTGATTTTTTCGACATCTTTGAATGTCAGATTACATTCAAGTTTTTTTTATTTTACCTGTTTATTAAGTATTTAACTTTTCTCCCCCTTAACCGACCTTTTTAAAAAATTTACAAGATAACAATATTGTTCCGATTAGAATGTAATCAATCTGTATATAATTTGATAATAAAATCCAAAAGAATGAATATTATTAATATTTTTGGGGAAAACCTTGTTTGGTCTATATCATAATGTTTATTTAGCATTCAATTTATATTTGTTACTACATTTTGTTTACATATATTTTATTTGGATACTAAATCAATATATAGAAGTGACCACATTAAAACATAACTGGTGCTTGAAATTTTAAATTATGTTTTTTTCTATCGATTTTACAATTAATTATTTATATAAAAATAAAAAATAATTACATACATGACCTGGATATAAACAAACCTATTTACTGCATAATCAAAAGGCTCTGAAAGAGAACCCAAATTTATTCAAATATAATTATAATTTTAAATTGGAAACACTATCATAGTATTTGAAGTTCTTAAACGATTTCAAAAAAAAATGTTTTAAACATTGTACATGAAACATTATTTGGAGGCAAATATTCAAAGAGAAATTTTTATTTTTAAGGCACACCACTATATTTCTTCAGAGTCAAAAAACCAGAAATCTTATTAGGGATTTTCGAGAAAAAAAATGAATACGCCACTGACTTTAGATGTGCCCCAAATAGATACAACTCGACTTTTATTAAAATATATTTAATAATAAAAAAGTTATGGGATGGTAAATTTCAAAAATTAGCAGGTAAAAGTTTACAAAATTTCATAAAATTGTTAATTTTAAGTTGAAATTTTGTAAATTATTATCTGATGTATTCTGAAAATTTTACTATCCATATTTTTTTTTATTAATAAACATATTTTAATAAAAGTTGGGTGCAATCTAAATCCAGTGACGTACTCATTTTTTTTTATAAAAAAATCGCTGGTTGACATTTTTCAATCTTCTACCTGGTAATTTTTTAAATTTACCAACCCATGGCTTTTTTATTATTAAATATATTTTAATAAGAGTCGAGTTATACCTATTTGGGAGACATATAAATCCAGTGGCGTATTCATTCTTTTTATAAAAAAACCCCTTATAAGATTTCTGGATTTTTAACTATGAAAAAATATTGTAGTGTGCCTTAAAAATAGAAATAACTCTTTGAAACCTTGTCTTCAAATAAAGATTTTAATACAAAATATTTACAAAAAAATAATTATTGAAATCGTTTAATAACTTTAAATACTATGGAGGTGTTTACAATTTAAGTGGGTCACACTGTATATGTAAGTTAAGATACGAAATTAATTCATTTAAAAGCCCTATTGAAAAGGTCATACGAAAACAAAGTATTCAACTGTAATTGATTTTTGCTAATGAAAGAAAAAACGTTTATTAGTTTTTGTTTTGAAATAACGCTTCGAACAGCGAGAACTGAGGAAGTCGACAAAACAATAGAAAAGTAATATATTCGTCCGAACTACCACAATAATGCCTTTCGCGAACGAGAACAAACAATTTAATAACGTTGTAAAATCCCCCTGCTAACAATAGTGTTGTTTCATGGTGAAATGCATAGAGCAGCCAATTTCTTCACATTAGCTTTGTAGGGCCAGACACCACGTTCTATAAATGCCATACACAACATTCCACTAGTTTTCTCTTGCGTATGATTTCATTTTCAGTAAGTACCAACGGGATCCAAGTGTAACATTTTTCTGGCACTAAGACAAAGAGAATATTTAACATTATTGAAATAAAAATATTTCTCGAAAACAAAGTACGCAGCAACCAATTGTAAAAAAGACTCTTGTTGTAGATACCACTGGATGTTTGTGTTTTCCAAGAACTAAATTGGAAGTATTTTTATTCCAAAATCAAGGTTGAATTATAATTACAATGCTTTGAAGATAGTACTGATAGGAGCAGGATATTATATTCTTTACCAAATGGCAATGAAGAAGTCATTCAAAAGGTACTGGATCTATTGGATTGAGAACATAAGTGGGCGAGTGGAATTGTTTCAAACTAATTATCTTCTGCGAAATTCCTGAAAATGAAGATAATTTATTTAGTAACAGGCAGATTGTTCAGATTTTTGAACGGATTCAATGTTCAATAAAAAGGCAGATAAAAGTTTTTTGATATCCAAAAGAAAATAACCTAAATTCATCCAAGAAGAGTAGCTTTTCTGTACATTGGCGTTTAAGTATAAAGCTAAACTTCAAGTTCTCAATTAGTCCAAGTAGTCAAACTGGTCCTGTAATTGGAGCCGCTCGTTCCATAGAGCCTGACGGATTTTTTTAAGTCATTGGAGTTTGTTATATTGTCTAATTGAAATATTGTAGAAGAATAAAAATAGGCGCCTATTAGAAGGCAACGTGTCAAAATTTCTAAACCAACCGGTGAAGAACTTTTGGAGACTTAAGATTTTGAACAAACGAACATTTCTATTTTTATTTTTATTAATTATTATTAAGGTTTGCCTTTCTGAAAGAATTGTTAAATTGGATTTAGAATAAACCAACCCATTTTATATTTTAGTCCATAATATTTGTTATAAGCACTATAAAGAAGATAATCGAAAAAATATTAGAGAAAAGAATTAAATCCACAATAGAACATACACTTGAAGAATGACAGAGGGATTTCAGAAAAGGAAAAAGCAAGCGAGATCACATCTTCACAATAAAACTGATGACAGAAACTGTATATACAAGGAAAGAAGAAATTAATTGTTCCTCTCTGAGATCCAGAAAAAGCCTTTGATAAAGTATCCAGAGAAACAATTTGGAAAATATTAGCAAAAGAAAAATGAATGAAAAAATAATGAGGATAACAGAAAAAATTATATGAAAAATGAAAATGCAGTCATAAGAAGTAACAAAATATTCTAAACTTTCATTACTAATATTGGATTAAGACAGGACGGAAGATTACGCCCGTCATTATTTATTATCTCATAGTCGAGATTATTATGAAATGCACATCACTAAGTAAGAATCACATATAAGTCTTCTTCTACAAAGAGTAAATATCAGTAAAAGAGCATTTGCAGATAATATAGTATAAATGGCACAACATTAAAAAGAATTACAGCAGAATATAAATGTATGGCATACAACAATGATAAAGATGGAAATGAAATTTAACAAGATTAAAAAAAAGAACTGTTATCAGAGAGAACACAGAGGATATAAACATAAACATAAATAAACATAGAAAGAGTAGAACTAGTGAAATATTTCCAATATTTAGGAACCATAATTAACGAAAGCGGTACAAATAGACAACCCCGCAAACTTTACTATGCTATAATATATGATCATTATATTTATAAAAATAAAAGAAATATCTAAAGAAACAAAATTAAGAGTATTTAAAACAATATACACACCAACTCTCACATTTGGTAGTGAAACATGGATTTTAATAGAACAACAGAAAAGGAAAATTCAATTCAAAGATGATGATTTATAAAGAATTAGAGGAGTCACAAGATCTAATAAGAAAAGCAGATCTAGACGTACAACTCATATTACACTACATAGAGGAGAGACAACTATAATGGTGGAAATACATATCTGCAGCGTATGGGTGAAGAAAGATCCGTAAAAAAGTATGGAAAGCAAAAATTGAAAAAACAGACAAAAGAAGCAGTCCAAGGAAATTCAAGGATAACGCAACAACAAGAATATAGACCAAACGAGGAAAAAGTTGTAATGAAACAAAGAATTTAACCTAAAATAGAAGAGAGTTTTAAAGAAATGTGTGAAACATAAATTGATACACCCTATAAGAAACAAAGAAAATCAGAGATGAATTCTATAATTGGTTAAAACAATAAATAACAAATCATTTTCAATAAATAAAAAGACTGAAAGTATTACTATTAAAATTTGAACAGAAAATTGTTTACGTTTATGAGTAAACCCAAACGAATATAAAGGTTTTACAAAATTAGTAAATATAAATAATAATTTTTAAGGATTCTTACATGGTAACGTGTAGGGACATGCATGATTAGAGACTATAATTAAAATATTTCAACATACAATCAAACAACCTATTATATATACCAAATTATAAATTAAATTTATTTTGTTTATTGAAACATTTCTAAACTCTAACTAAAATTTAAGAATATCTGTATCAAAAATGTCAAAATATGCTTTGAAAGAAATAACTAAATTGGTTAAAAACAAATCTTAAAAACATTTTTGATTATTAGTAAACAAATATTCTTAACCATGTATAATTAAATTCTTCGATAAAAAGGAAAGATATATTATAAAACTATAAAAAATGTTATATCAAAATCTGTACATATTGTTACAACCAAGATATTTCGGAACCCTCCCGTTTAAAGCATAGAATGATTTTAATTGTAAGTTTTAAAATGAATGAACTATATTTATCAGTATTAATGATTTATAAAAATGTATTATTTCTTTAATTAGGTATACATGCCAATAGTTAATTGTGATTATTGCATTTTAAATGTTATATTTATAACTTGGCGCTGAGCAACAATAATATATTTTCAAAATGACATTTTCATTTTATAGTATAATTAAATATATAGATACAATATTTATAAATTAATAATAGCATATGCTATATTTTAGAGAATTGTGATGTGTATTTTCTTCTCTTCCATCCGTGTCATTAAAATTTATGAGACTTAGTATATTGCTCAATAATTTAGTAAAAGTAATAAAATAATTTGTCTCATTTATTCATATCTACCTAGTTCCCATGTTTTTAATACAAAAGAACTTTAGCAAATGGTGCAAGTTATTTTCCCCCTTTACTTATTAATTACAATACTAAAGATAACATAAATTAATAATATTACTGTAAATAAAATATTTAATTCATTTATTGTTAAATATACGTGTTTAGATCCATTAGCATTACAAAGATATCTACTACAGGCATACACATCATCACAGACTATTTGGTTTATATTTATACTGGTTGTTATTGTAATTAAATGAAGATAACCCAAACTTACTAATATTATTTTTTACAGGTTTGTGCCAAAGTATTCGGGAACGCCTCTGCCTTGGCAAAACACAAACTGACTCATAGCGATGAGAGAAAATATGTATGTAGCATGTGTGGAAAAGCATTCAAACGCCAAGACCACCTGTAAGTACTTCATTTAAAATCATTTTGTTTTTATACAGTTACAGTTTTATTTGCCGTCACCGTAATCTGAGTTTCCTAAAAAATTACAAAAGTACATCCATTGGATGATAAACAATTGAAGTAAGAAGGAACAACTATTATTGAGTTTGAAATTTGAACAAGACTGAATTAATGGCTTATATTAACAAAATAACTTCTAGAATGGTACTAAAATGAACTTTACCCATCCGAAAGCTCAAGCAGTGAAGCCTTCGTGGCTCATTGTACCACCATTTAAGTCCCTTACTGCAGTGCCCATTCACACTTTCATTAACATAGACAATCGTAGGCGATAGATTCTATGTGATAGATTATAACGACTTCCTTTTTTATGATGTATCCTCTTTATTCTAGAAATGGACACATGCTAACCCACCGCAACAAAAAACCATACGAATGTAAAGCAGAAGGGTGCGGTAAGAGTTACTGCGACGCAAGATCATTAAGGAGACATACCGAAAATCATCACAGTTCTCCAGCTACAACTGTTAATGCAACGACAACAACGCTTTCACCGGCTCAAGGAGCTGCATCTGGTGACGCAGCTTCTCCTCACGGAGGAAAATTAGAGAGCTGTATTCAGTACGCACCACCTCCGACGTCGACGACTAGTTCTACGACGACATCAGTAACTGATACTGGGACCAATGTTACAAGTACCAGTAGCAGTAACAGCGGGAAGAGTCAACTCCAGCAGCTATTGGCTACAGAACCAGCAAAGGTATTTGCAGTCTTATAGGAAAATATTAATAAAAATGTATTTGCTCTATTTTTTATTAGTATGGAATTAAAATTGGTGTTTTGAACTTGAATTTGTAGTAAATACATTTGGTCATTTACTAAAATGAAAAAAATTAAAAGGATACAAGTATCAGATTAAAAAATACATTTCCCTTAATCTTGTCTTAAAATGTTTTATAGTAGGAGAAATTTTAATAATTAGTGGTAAACTATTATACAACCTTAGGCCTTCTACGAATAATGTGTTCTCCATTGCTGTTGAGTAAAATCTTTCAATAGGAATTTCTGCAAAATTTGTGGTAGTAGGAATACTATTAGCGATATAATTTATACTCTCTAAATAAAATGTATTTAAATATTCATTAAAAGGAACATTACTATTAGCTACTTCTATCGAATCATGATCCGTATCTACAAATTTATTATTAATAATTTGTTTTAATGTGCGCCACATTTTTTTATGATCTTTGTTACATTCATCAATAGATCGTTCGTAGTATTCCTTTTACTTATTCCTTATAAGACTAACTACATTATTCCGTTTATTTTTAAATCTTTCGAAGTCTACAGGATTATTGGTAAACTGGAAAGTTTTATATAATAGATCTCTCTGTTTCTGCATTTGTCTAACTTCCGCATCAATCCAAAACTTACCTATTTACGTTCCTCTAGTGGAGCTAAACTCTCCACAGTTCATTCAATATTACCAATAAAACTTTTGTATAAAGCATCAACATTAAGAGTCATAATCCCAAAATGTACTAATTAAAGTTATTTCAATATTCCTTATTGGCCTTAATGAATAATTTCTAGTATACACTTTTTGTATTATTTTTTACTTTAACACATACTTCGGCTCCGTAATTTTGGAAATTCTTTATCAACAATTTCTTTAATTGATCGGCGGTTAATTACTATTAAATATAACGTGATATTGAAGTTATTCTCGTTGGTTTCTGTACTAATTGTTTGAATATAATTTCCAATTTTTTTATTATAATGAAAATATAATTTTCAACTTTGAAAATTTTAATTTTTTAATTTTCAAATTTAATAAATAAGTTCAAACAAAATTGGAACATATTTCTATTTATTTTAGTCTTATAATAAACAATTTTAAAAAAATGAATTTTCATTAAATAAATTTATTATCCTTACATGAAGATTATAAAATTTTTCTCCATATATGTCTAAGATAAACGAAAACTTATGTCAGATCCTCCCTGCTTATTATGTACAGTTAGTTTATTTGTCGTAACAATCTAATAGCAAAGATGTACGTAGTCTAACAAGGCCTTTGTACGCTTTGCATATTGGGATTTACTAGGGATGTTCTATTAGCAAAGCCACTAAAAGCAAATATTGAATTCTGGATTAATTCTATCGATGTTTGTTTGGGCATTAGTAAACTTCGCTACTCGTCTACATAAATTGAAAGGGCATATTTTTAGAAATAGCGCTTCAGGATATTTCTTATTACTATACATGGTTGATACTCCATATAATAATATAATCAAATATTCAACATTTGTTCTCCATTAACGTGTAAACAACTTTTTCGCAGTCAATAAATTCAATGTGTTTTCAAACTTATATTTTTGAAATCATACCTATTTCTCTCTGTAAAATCTACAATTAATAAATTTTAAAAATCAGGAAATGACGAACTAAATTGTCCGGATGGTAAGGCCATCTATCTTGGCCAGACCCTTAGAAATTTTAACATAAGGTACTGTGAACACTTACTAGCTTATGAATTAAAACAACCGGATACTTATTTTGCCTTATGTGATATTCGTTCTTCAAATTCAATAATTTATAGACCAGGGAAATATAATATGGAAAATTTATTGACCTCACTCAAACCAAATCCTTGTAAGAACTTTCTCAAATAGTTCTTACTTTTAATAACCATCATTTTTTCTTAAACATATTTTTATCGAGAAAATGTAACCTATATATTCTTTTCGGTATCCTTTTCTTAAGAGAATTTAAAGGATTTATGATAATAATCTCTTTATCAAGCTATTTCTGGAGCGGAATAGCTATTGTAGTCGGTTAAATTTGTGGGTAAACAGTTTTAGCTTGCTTCATAACTTAAAGCAGATTTATTAATAAAAATGGGAAAGAAAATAAAACTGCTTTAGCCCCATAAGAAAATTTTCACAGTTACTTTGAAAAATGTTTAATAATCAAAATAAAGCTACATAACATCTAATCCAAACGGTATAATTATATAACAAAAGTTAACAAAATGCACTCTTTTTAATTAATAAATTAATATTAATAAAATATTTATATCCTTCATCAGAACATCTACAATAAGCAAAAATTTGCCAAAGCGAGATCTCAGAGTGAATCTAGTTAATATCAATTGAAAAATTAAAAAACCAACATCTGTAACATTATACAATTAAAAAAAAAATATATATATATAGAAAATATTTTCAATTTGGAACATTCATCGTTAAAAATATAAATTAAAAACTGAATAAATAAAAGACCGGTGGTAAGTTAGAAAAAAATAAAAATCAAAATTTGACTCTGACCTATCTCAAGGAAAAACCAAAGTAAAAACTATTTTGTTACATTTTTGATGGTTTAAAAATTACGTTTATAAAAAATGAGAAGAAAAATAGTCAAAAATGAGTATTAGAGTCCTGGTAATATCTTTAAAGAGGGTTGTTTCATCTAGGAGGACCTAAAAATAAAGAAAAAATTCAGTTAGTTATTAAATAAAAATTGGAAAGCTCAAATACTAATGGGATATATTAAGAGAGACATTATTAGAGCATAGAAAACCAAAATACATATATAACTCTTGAATTATCAACTATTCTTGCTTAAAGTAAAAGGTTTACACTAAATAACGTAAGAACAGGGTAGTTGCATACCTAAACTTATAATAGTACAATTCAATATTACACAATTAGCAGAACTCGCTTTATGTATAGTAGTATTAATATAAGTAAACTGAAACTTTCTATAGATATGACAACCATCAAACCAAATGTTTAGATGGCAGGCCTCTCGAAGTGTGGCCAAATTAAATAATTTGTAAACGATACTGGTAGCGACATCTAAGGGGATAACACCTTCATGACCGTTCGGACTACCCATCTAATGCGTTATTGTTTTTATGAATGTTAACCATTTCTAAAAAAATATTTTTGTTTATATATCAGTTCCATGCTAGAACATTCGTTGCATCAAAATTAGATTTAATGTCCAAAATTGATAACGTGTTTTGCTAAGGCACAAGAGTCTTTTTTGGTTTTACAATCACTCTTGTGAACTGTTAATCGTTCAGATAAACGTATGGAAGATTGACCAATATAGTGTTTTTCACTACCTGAACAAGGAATTTAAATTATAATATCAACTTCCAATTTATCCTTAGGTGTTTTTATTTTAGTATATTATTCATTGGCAGTTTTTACGTTTTAAGTAGCTATTTGGATGTTGGGTTCACTTTGCATGATATTTAAAAGCCTTAGTGTTAAATTATGCATTTATTGTAAAGAACAACACTGATTTCATTGTTATTTTCTTAGTTTGTATTAACAATGTAGAGGATGGTTGTTAATATTTATGTTGTTAAAAATATATATGTTCAAAAGGTTCATAGGATAGGAATTTTCCAACAAAATATATATAAAATACTTTGTACAGAGAACTTTGTCTAACTCCCTGAGGATTTTCATGTCAAAGAAAGGTAAACTTCTGTTAACTTTAAATTCAACCGTAAACGTAAAGTTTTGATTGTAGCTATTTAAAATATTAAGGGTTTCAATCACTGTTAAAAAAGGGATGTGAAAAAATATTTTATTGAGACAATTGTTAAACAAATCGTTACAATTTTTTGACTAACAGTTATTACTTCAAATATGCGTTCCCTGTGTATAGGCAGAAAAAAGTACCTTTAAACCTGAAGGAAAAGTACCTATTCATCAATTCCTGATGACCCTAACATAGTTAGCGAAACGTATATCGAGTAATGAGAAGCGTTTTAATTAATAGAGACAATCTTCAATATTGTTGAGAAACTAAAGGTTCTAACCTCCCAACTTTATTTTGTTTTAAGAATTAACTTTTGACTCTAAATTCAAATTACAATGTTTTGATTTAACAGTAATTTCTTCAGATGTGCGTTCTCTGTATATTGGCGGACTTGTTTATTTAGAACCGTCGAGATTTCTCCAAAAAAGTGATGTCGTTATAAATGGCGAGCTTCACAAATAGTTCAGTCTCAGGTATATTTTTCTTAAGGAAAAAGTTATCTCTGCGAAAACATAGACAAATGTCTAGATATTTTTCTTGTCAAGGGCTGTGTACACTTACTCATCCACTTAGTTTTCGTTTTAATTTTGGGGTTGATTGAAGACAAGGATATTTCACACCCTGTGCCATTTTTTGCAGCCAATGCAAAATTCTGATTAAGCATGAAAAATACGAGAAGATAGAAAGAAGTAAAAAATATAGGGACTTTAAAATAGGTTTAGTCAGTTGGATAATCTGGATAAGGAAAATTATTTTTTGCAAAGAAACAGAAAAAAATTGCCAAACCTTTTTTACAAATTACTAGGATAATTCAAGGATAGAAGGCAACACTTTTACATAATAATATATCAAATGTAATCTCTAAGTTTTTTAAACAATATGAATATATTTTTAGTCTTGGTACAAAGAATTAAATAACAATTGGCCTAAATATTGTAGTTTAGGACAAGTATTGTTTAATATTTAAACAAAAAAAAAAGAATAAATATTTTCGTTATAACGAAAAAAATTTTGTTTATTTTTTTAGAAGAGCCTTTACTTGCCACCCACATTTTTTATAGGAGGAACAGCCATGTCCATGAATTTAATAACCGCCGGCATAGAAATTTATTAAATTAAGTTTAGAATATACCCAGGTACACATAGACTTTATTGATCTGATGAGGATCTTTGATACGATACAAAACTGAATTATTGAAAAACCTTAATTATTCTATAAGGCCTGTATTAAGATATAAAGAGATATTAATATTTATTTAAACAACTATTTTACATAACATCGGCATTTCTAGTATTCTAACATGCTTCTTTATTAACATTGTAGAACACCAACAGTGGCAACAATGACGGGCTGACTAAACAACAGCTGGATCTGATACATCAAATAATGGAACAGACCCAAAGACAATCGCAAGCCGTGGCGGCGGCAGCGGCGGCGGCAGCGGCTACTGCTACAAAATCCGTAACTTCCAAGTCATCCGTAAAATCACCTGGAAGTGGCAAATCATCCTCCAAATCTCACCAAAGCAAATCTTCAACGTGGTCGTCCACTGTAAGTCAATTATACCAATAATAACAAATTGATCTCTTATATTTTATGTGTAGGTATCTTCAAATTTTACGACATCCAAATATTTATTGACCTTGTTAAAATAAAAAATATATTGAACCTGTTTGAAATGATTATTCAATAGCTAATGAAAACTTACGCTCAAAAGCTACTTATTGAAAAACGTTGTTTAATTGAAAGAGAGAAGTCGAAGGGGAGAGATAGTCGTAAGGGAGGGATGCAGCCAGAACAAAAAAGGAAGCGCAGGAAACAATAGAGACAAAGCAAATGCTAAAGTGAAAGGCAGAGAGGAGAGCTAGAGGTAAAACAAAGGAGAGGGGAGAAAGAGAATAACAGCTCCCACTAGAGACAACGAGAAAGACGGAGGGAGGGAGGGTGATATTAATATAAAATTTCAGTCCCATTTTTTTCCGTTTTATTATACAAATAACCACTTTTCTCTACAAAGTTAATTCATTGTTTCATTTCAAATGAAGCAACAAAGACAATGGTGTGCCATTTTAAACGAAATAATCAACTTAGTTAGCAACCAATTAAGAAATTCCATTAAAGATTTCTATGTAGGTGATTTCAAAAATATTATTTTTATTTTGTATGAACTAGGAAGCGGAATACATTTTATCGCAAGCGGTAACAATGAAATGGGATTTAACGATTCGATTGGAAATTTTCCCGGCGAATGATTTATTACCGAAATGTATAGAAAGAGAAGTAGATTACCGCGAATCTTTATCCAATAGGTGTAAAATTTATTATATACCAACACGAAATATAATGAGAAGAAACCGGATCTCGGTTTTAAAAAATTTGTGGATTAAAAATTCCCTAACACTGTTTTACATTTAATTTCAGAAAATATCCGATGTAAATACTGGTTTCTTTTTAATATCATTCTGCAACTATTTATGGAGCTATCGAAAAAAATAATCATTGGAGTAGACTGTAAAATATAAAACAAACAAATTTGTCTTATGGCACATGCAAGCGCATTCTAACATATGGTTGAACTCGTATTGAAGAGAAGATTCCAAAAATGAGTGAATATACAGGGTGATGTATTTAAAAAACCAAAGTTACTAATAATATCAGAGAAACAGCAAATCTAGCAATATTGCAAATGTCAAATCTGGAATCTCCGTATCCCAAATTTTGTAAAATTCGGACTAGCAATTTACGAGATAATTGGCCGTTTCCAGACTTTTGGTCCGCTGTGTATACATAAATGTCTTCAAAAATTTCAGTGGTACCAAATACTGTATCTTATAGTAAATTATTGTTGTAATAACAACCATTTTCACATCAAAGTATTTTATCCCACTACCGCACCCTTTGGTTAAAAAAAATCTCAACCATTTTTCCAAAGAGGATATTGCACTGTCTGGATAGAAAATGGATCAAGTGTGCAAGTTTTAATTACGAAACAATTAATTATTCAGTCTCACTTAATTTCCTACAGCAGACGGCAAAACTGTTTCGTGTCCTATCGACGGAAAATGTTTGCCAAGAAAATAAGCGAACGTAATATACATAGAAAATCTAAAAATTTACTTCTGGGCTTTTATCTCTCTTTGTAACTTTTCCATTACCAAATAACGATGTTGACTCAAGACTTCAGTAAATAAGTATTTATAGACGTACTTAGAATTAATTTAAAATGTATGTGCTTTATAGCGTCAGAGAAGCATTAAGATTTTTTGTTGCTTCAGTTTATTTTTCATTTAAAGAAAGATTAACTATATTCTAATTTAAGGAAAATCGAATATTTACTGAAAAATGTATTTACAAAGAGTCTCAAAAAGAATGTATTTAATACTTGAAAATATTATACGAAAAGGAATAAACGGAAATCAAACCAATAAAACTGAAAGGATGTCATATTGCTTTTAATATATAAAAAATATTTTTCTTATTCACCTATTTACTCTTTCGCATACTTTGCAGTAATAATGATAGAAATTAGGAATCAAGACGTAAATACTTATTATTATTATCGGAAGACTGTGTAGTTTGTAAAATATATTTTATCATTGAGGCAGATTGGAATTGAAATTGAAAATACTTCGTCGTAACTTATTCAATGCAACGTTGCCAGAGAAATTATTAATCAGTATAATAGTCACTATAATAGTTGATAATTGTTAAAAACTTACCAGTAAAATCACAATATTTCCTCAAAATACCGTCCATTATTAGCGACGCTAATATCTGGTCTCATCTAAAGAGAAACTTGAGTCCTACAAATTATCTCGAAATTCTCTAGAATTTCTACAGCTGCCGTATTTATTCTCTCAACTATTATCAGAAATTAATGGGCACATTATAACTTATCTTTTTCATTTGGCCTCAAAAAAAAACGTGGATTTAAGTTTAGGGAACTTGTAGGCTCATTTCTCCCAATTCACTTCGGAGGGAATTGTTCAGTTAGATACTGCGGTATATTTAAAGCAAAGTGAGATGATGCCTTTCTACAACTTGCGTCAGGTCTATTTTCAATCGTTTCCAGTATTTGTATTTCGGAATCGAGTATTCTTACGCAGCAAATTTTACCTTTATTAGCATTAAAAAAATAGTAAAATCACTCTTCAAAGACCTGTACATGGATTAATCAACGATTTTTAAACTTAAACGAAAAAATGTTACGTAAATACCCATATTTTAAGATAAGAAATTAGCATCACAACACTTTCATATAGACTTAAATCTAATACAATGGCGTAGTGTTACTGAAACGAATTAAAAAATAATAATATTCATAAACTTAAGGCTATAGTTTTAATATTTGTACATATTCTAATTACCCTTTATCAAGCAAAAATAAATATTCTAAGAAGTTTAATTTTAAAAACGCAAAACTTTAATTAGTCTAATTCGAGAATAGACGTCCATGTAGGAGATTTAGTCCAGCGACATAGTTGGTCCATTTATTCCTATTTTAGACAAAGGGTTGTTTTCGTAAACAATGTTAATTAGTAATCTCGTGATTGTCACTTGTGATCATGATTATTCATTATTATTAATGATATAAAACAAAGTTTCAAATAATAGTTCTAAGTTCATTGTTAAAGTCTTTAAAAGGGCCATTATTGGGACATTATATTATTGCAAATAGGAAAAAATAACATTTACAAAAGTTTATGATATGCAGGATTGTCCAAAATTGTCAAGCCAAATTGTATAAAAAAAAAGTTTCTTTAATTACCTTGAAAATTTCAAATTTTAGACAAAAAAGCTTTGCATAATGATACTTAATTTTATATTATTAGTCTTTTCACCACTTATTATTAAGGAGTAGTTTTTAGGAGTAAGTACTACTGATTACGTCATATTTTTTTAAATACCTAATTATTAAAAATCAAAATCCAAAATAATTTTAAAATGGAATGACCAAGTGAACAGTTTATGTGTAAAAATTAGAAGATTAATACCAAAATTTTATAAATTGCGAAAGACAATGAATAAAAAAATGATTATTATTTGGGGTGGATTATACGCGAATGCGCTGAGGCCGTTGGATTTAATTCAAAATTACATTCTAAAAGTTATTTTTTTCAGAAATCGATTTTATTCTACGAGAATATATAATGTTAATATTTTCATGGTTCTTGTTTATACATTTTCAAAAGGCAACATCTTAAAAATCCCTTATGTCATACTCATAAAACCAGGCAAATTTCAAATTTAAATTTGACGATGCCTTTCAAGAATAAGGATGAAAATATTCACAGTTCTCTAAATTAACTAAGTGTTATGTGTATGAAAATTACAGGACTCTATTGGAATTTTTGTAGCTTAAAATTATACGTTGGTTCAGTTGTTGTTATTGTTATTATTTTTCGTTATTGTATTGAAATTCAACTTTTACTAAAATACTAAATATTGATTTCTTAAACATTTGTAACATAAATATTGTTTTATATATTACAATGTACCTCACATTGTAACTTAATTGAATTAAATAAATTGAATAATTTAAGTTCTAAACCTGCTCCAATTATCTTTTTTCCCTAATACTAAATTTATAGAAATTTTCTTTGATATTATAATAGAGAGAGAGACCCTTGGAGATTTGCAACCAACAAATTAAATTACATCCTTTTTACACTAACACATTAATAAAAGTACGAAAGGAGATTTTAAATCACCTGTCATATTGAAATGAATTAAATTTGGCCGGTATTTCTAACGTACGTTTAAGCCACATACTTCAAATGAGTATGAATGAATGTATTCTGTGTGAACCGGATGCCCTTCGACCTTCATTCTTCTCGAAGAGTCGCCACCGGACAATAGACTAGCAAACCTCTTTTATTTTCCCCCCTTTGTATTAGTTAAACCTGCCCTAATCGACGAGTACCCTTATATACAGGGTGTGCAAAAAATTAACTACTCCGGATATTTGTATCTATAGAACCGTTTATCCTACATACTTCAGAAAAAAATATTATATTGTTTCCATAGATCGATTGATAGTATTTTGAAAGTTTGTGTTTATCGCGAGTGGATTTAAAAGGTGAATTTATTAAAAAAAGCAAATTCGAGGAGATGTAAATAACTGGTGTCCCATCCAGGTCTGTACCGTACTCGAGCAATGTACTTTTCAAGTACTCGTTACTCTTTGCACGAGTACAATACTTTGATTGTATTTGTACTTGCAGCATTTTATATATAAAACAAGTACACAAGTACAGTTCAGAGTATTCGAATACCCTGAAACGTGCATTAAATCTGTAAAAATGTGTAAAAAATGAAAATCAGATAATTTATTTTTGTATAAGTAATAAACTATAATATTGAGTGTAAGGGAATAGGATTGTGAAAATAAGAATTAAGTCAAAGAAATTTAAAAAAGTGGTTGATACTCAATAATATATTGTAGTGTTTCAATCAGTAAAAAAAATTGTAAAAGTTAAATAGAAATATTTTATTAACATCAACAAAAAATGTACAATGTGGGTCAATATAGTTTGTAATCCAGCTAAAACAATTTGGAGAACCCAGATTATGGAAACAGGAATAAGTGCAAAAAGCAGAGAAGGAAAGGCTCCAGAAGGGACGGAAGAAACATTTATAGGAGATGGAGTAGTAATAAGAAAATGAAAGATACAGATGAGACAAGTAAAACTGACGTAATCATTAAGAAGCGAGAAGAATTAAGAAAAGAAAAAGAAGCAGATAAAGAAGAAATAAGCAAAACGGAAGAATTATTTTACAAGATAATAAAATAGCTGAAAAATTTGACGAACAGGCCAAGAAAATAAAAAAGAAATCAATAAGAAATTGGTTAATATAAATAAGAAAAATAGAAAAAGAAACAAAAAAAGTTTAATTAGAAATAAAAAAAGAACTGAAAAAAATGGCCGAAAAGTCTTGAATAAACTCCAATGTTATATACTCATAGAATTGGAGATGTTGATGAAAAATTGGAAGAGCAAAATACAAAATTAAAAAAGACTGAGGAAAATTCAGACAAATTTGATGCGAAATAATAAAAAATATTAAAGAAATTATAAAGAAAACCGAAGTAGATAAAAAATTTTTGAAAAAGATATACGAGAATTCGAAGAGAAAAATGAAATAAAAATATCAAATAACAACGCTCCTTCAGAAGGTATTAATGAAACAGACACTCAACAGGCAAAAACGGGATAAAAACCTAACAAAGAAACAAATTAAATTAAAAAAGCTGACAGCTAAATTGAGTTATAATAAACTTAAAAATAAAGAAACTTCTTTAAAAAATCTAGGTAATAATAAAACAAACAGTAGCAGAAGAAAGTCAAATCTTTATTGTAAAAAGACAGAGCCAGAGAAATCATGCATACGTTTAAGGAATAAATGCATAGAAGAAGTGTCTGAAAAAGGATGTAAGAGAACTGAAAGACTTTTAGAAAAGAAAATAAGAAAATTTAACAAAATATGTAAATCTTAATTTTGATGAGGAGCGAATTTGTGGAAAAATAGACAAATTTTAAATAATCGTTAAAAAAATTTAGAAAAGTTTATTAGATATATTATTATTAACATCCGTGTAACAGTGTGAAAATATATATTTTGTATAATGGGAATAACGATTTTTTAATTTTTCCACCAACTAGAATAAAGTCATTAATTAAATCAGTAGATATTAAAAATTTTTGAACTCCATTAAAACTTGATTACATGTACTTAGAATTCGAGTACATCCTATAAAAGTATTTTACCATACTTTAATGGCTTATAACTCTTTGAAAGGGTAAGATTTTTCGAATTCAAAATTTTTGTCTAGTCAATTTCAAAATCACTTCTTTTCAATAAATTTGTTAATCGGATTTTATAAACAAACAACTTTTCACTGCGAATCAATCGATAACAATATAGGATTTTTAATACAAATCCCGTTGCACGTCATATATCAATTATGAGATCACGACCCTGCAGTGTTGTCGTCTTGTCTAAATTGTCGAGGAATGTAGGAAGGAAAACGTGGTGAAAACACACAACTGGTTGACGGCCGGACGTCAGAAATCGTTGAAATATTTCAATCTAAATACTCGACAACGTCGCATCAAGGCATGCCAATCGCTACAATGTCATTTCTTCATCATAAATACGAGTCTCATGGGCGTAGAAAATTTCAAAATTATTTAATGTAAATTATGGTTTTTTGAGTACTAAACATATAATAATGATTTATAAACTTTATATTATAAAGAATAAGACGTATATAAGCCAATATAATTGAAATAATTCTAAAATTATCAAAATAATTACGATTACTTTTTCGGTTTTTCCTCGTGAATTTTCGTGATGTTTCATATGATTTATCTTAGTTAGGGAAATTTTAATTAGTTGGCAGTACTATGACGAAAGAGGTACGTCACTCCTGACGTGCAACGGTATTTGTACTAAAAATCCTATAACTATCTATTTAGTGACCGAACTGTGTAAATAGTTATAATACATATTCAAAATGAAAAGTGGCAACGAACTACCCAGATTATCATCCACTACAAGATTAATTTAAAAATCTGCACCACTGATGAATGAGATCCGGTTATCTGGACCAGATGATGTCGTAAAGACCTCAGTTCATCCCCTTTTTAATGTAAGATTTTATATGAAAAGTTTAGTATATCTCGAGTAGACAAGTGAACCGGCGAAAAACTTGTAGTTCGCGTTTGTAATTTACTGTTTTGTTTCAATGAACTACTGGAATTATTATTATGGATACCCACAATATCAGGTACACAACGGTATAACATTATAATTATTTCGATTGAGTTCAAATCTTATTATGTGTTTACAATTTTTAAAAAAATCCGTTGCTTTTTTTATTCCATATATTATTATTCAAATAGTGTAGATTAATACAAAAAGTAAGTTGCCTTCTTTAATATTTATAAATTATAATTTAAGATTCATTGATCAAATTTCAAAATTATTATATAATTTTCGCCACCTTGTGAATCTTCTTTAAATAAACTCATTATATTTTTAAACTCAATCGAAAAATAATTTTTAAACGATTATATCACAAATCTGTGAAGCGCATCAAAAATAAAATCAAATTTAACTCCACATTAACTAAAAGTAAAAACACCATAGCAAAATATCTGGAAATTTGGATTTTTATGTTCTACACTTTTTTCTCCCTGCCTCTAAAAATAAATTGAAAAGGTGAAACTTTATATATTAAATGTCGATAAATTACACCAGTTAGACTAGAGGAATTTATCAAACTTAATCTCATTAAACAGTATATATATATATATACAGGGTGGCCAAACGAAACCGAAACAGAGCCATTATCAGGAACTGCGTCAGCATTTTAAATAATAATTTTTTTTAAAAGTATCAGGCCGAATTTAAAATTTAAAAACTGTTATAAAGAGAATTGAAAGGGCTTTAAAATGATGACGTACATCACCCCTAATGCCATTTAAATATTTTGGGGTGATTGTTGGGAAGATATTTGAGATCTATAAAAAGGGATCCCAATCGAATAACAAAAACACTTTTTATATCTAAACTGGTTCCTAGAGGGCATTATGTAACACTGTTAATTTTTCCACCCTAATCGGTTCCGTGCTCTCTCTTAAATCTTCTTTCCATTTCCTTCATGGCTCTCCTCTTTACTTTTTTCTTTCATGCGTCTTTCATACTATCGTCTTGAATAGTTTTTCCGCATCTGGTTCTCCAGATAGTCTCACCATCCTAGTGTTCTGGCTTATGGATGTTCCTGAACAGAATTCGCATAACACTCTAAAGTTCGTTGTTCATAATTTGTTTTCATCCGAATTTCGTTAGCTTTTTTCACATATCTGCCTTAATACTCACCTTCCAACATATTTACTTTCTCAGCTACGACTTTCGTTAATATTCACTTTTCGCATCAATATGTCAATGTTGGTCAGATTAGTATTTGGTAAATTCAGAAGTTTGTGTATTTCGATACAGTTTTTCATTTTAAAATGGTTAGAAGTCCTCCTTCAAAGCTATTCACTTTGACTGTTCTTAAATTTATTTCTTCTTGCACTTCATATTGTTATTTATCAGGACTAAATACATATAATTTTCCACTTCTTATCTATTTCTAGCATTCCTTCAGGTTTAATCTGAACATTTAAGTTTACTTTTTGATATTTTTCTTCTTTTGGTTCTGCAATTGCATAATTTTTTTTCTGTGTTAAAATCTAATACCATCTCTGTCGCTTTTTGAATTAGTATTTTCGTGATGTCTTCCAGGTTTTCTTCTTGCTTTCTAGAAATACTACGTCATCCATACGCCAGACTTATATAAGGTTACTTTTCTGTTTATTTGACAATCCCTTATTATCTTTGCAGAGCTTAGAAAGTACTGTAGAAAGGAAATTAAGTTTTCTTACAACCTTTTGTATTGTAAATTTGATGCTTGTTTGTCCTATGGACTTTACTGCGAATTTAGTATCTCTAGCGCCCTATTTAATAGAGGTTTGGCCGGTATTTTTAGTTCAATGCTTTTATTAATTTCGATATTTTATGTTGTCATGGGCACCTTTGAATTCTATGAATAGCAGGTGAATAGAAATCGCGGTTAAATTTTGTTTAAAATGAACACCTGATATAACGTGTTAAACTGTCGCTGCTTTCCCTATTTATAATTTAATGGGATATTATTGAACTCCTCTAGTAAAGGAATTTGATTTTTTTTTGTTTTAGTCGGGTCAACAACAGACGAACAATAAAAATTCCTCAAGTTCAACAGCAAGCGGAGCAAATATGCACTCCAAAGTTACCACTACAACTACACCTACATCTCCTGTTAACTCAACAACTGGAAAAACAGAACCAAAACCAGTGGAATGCAACCTGTGTCACCGAAAATTCAAAAACATACCTGCCCTAAACGGTCATATGAGACTCCATGGAGGATATTTCAAAAAGGTTCGTGATCGTGTAGGTATTTATTTTATTAATAAAAAAATCAATTTGTATGAGTCCCGATTTTAATATTTCTGTATGAATGATTTAATTGAAATATTTTTTCATTAGGTGAAACAGATGCTTTGTAATAACCCCATCAAACGAGCGTGTACAATTCGAAATACGTATGTGGAGATTTTGAAATTAGACCGGTTGCGGCGTATCACATTAAGTTACATGTACCATCTAAACACAAACAATGGTAGCTAAATTAATTTACGTGAAATTTAAATGGTCTTAAACAATAGTCGAAGTGGAAATGTAGTACATTCATCATGAAGATAATTACGACCACATGGCTACGAGGCCCAATTGATTCCTCGCTTTGTATAGAAACCGATTCAAAATTACAATAAAACTGTTTAGATTTTGTTGGTTCCCGCACTTTTGTTTACATTATACAGTATATTTCATTACTAGATAAATAAACCACAACCACCCAATATATTTTTTCTTTAGTACACCCCGTTTTTTTCTCAAACAATTAAGATAAGAATAAAAATCCGCGTTTGGATTACCAAAAAAAATTATAATTTCATATATCTTTAAAACAAAAACCTGTATATCATGTATTGGTAAAGATAAAACCGCTTTGATTCCTGTTAAATTTTATCAAAAATGTTATTTTCTTAGGGCGTGCTAGAATAAAGGGTATAGTAGAATCTGGACAGGGTAAGAATGAAAAAAATTTTGTTATTCTAACCTTTCTCCACGACAAAAAATTCACTCGACTTTTCACTCATTTTATTTAAATTAAAATTTATTATTACAACGCCGCCATTTACATCTGACATTGACAGTTTTGACATCCATGGCTGTACGATATTGTTTAGAACATTACGGAATATTCATTCCATCACTAGTTATAGATTGAAAATACATGTAAAACATAAAAGAGGCAAGTGTTACGGAATGGCTATTCTCTCTCAAGAGTGAGAATGTTTGCATATTATTTACGGCATTTTAGAGCCAGAGATTTATTGAATATATAGTGTAAATAGGAAACGGACGGACTTTCGCCACCCCACTTTTTGTGACTTCACATCTTTGATCTGCCAAGCAAAGTTACAGGATGTTAAATAAATTTTTTAGTGTTACTCCAGAGCAGCTCATTAGTTTTTACAGCAACTTATTTAAAATGATAAGTACGTGTTTGTAACTTTAAATAAGAGTGTACTCTAAGTACGCATTACTTACAGGTAACTTAAAATTAAAATAAATAAATAAGTTAATTTTATATAAATAATTTATTTTTTGAGTTCCTTTCAAATATGAAAACGAATTTTGAAATTTTTTATAAACAAGATGTTGCTTTGTAGACAAAAAAAAAATTTTTTGATGTAGATCAATATTTTTCTTCTCCTCTTGTTATTTTAACTACTTAACCTTTGGAAGAAATGTGTAAATCTCAAAAAATATTCTGGGTGGTTCCTTGGTTATAACCTTAGAAATAAATAATCAAAATCGGTAAAACACTCTCTATGTCTACTTATCTTTTCTTGGATTTCCACGTTATTTCAAAGCTAAATTAGTTTGCAACAATAACACTAAAATATTTAGCAACTTCCAAGTTTTTACGTCACTTTGTATCTTAACTTGGGTTTAGAACTATATAAACATAATGCATCGTCTAATTTGAGAACAAAATCCCAAGTTTGAATAAAATTAATTTAAAAGCATATTAACATTTTCTGAGCCAAGGTTTATTTTAACGAAATATCAACATTCTAAAAAAGCAACACTGATTATATTGATTCTTAAGTAGTAAAGCTATAGCCCTAAAACATCATTTTCTTTTCCAATTTTTTTGTGATAGAAATCAAGCGCACTGAAATTTTATGCGGGGGTAAACAAATTTCCTTATTAGCTTGCATGTTGACTAATTTCTTTTGTTATACTTTCAGGATAATGACAACAAAAAAAATGAGAAAAAAGAAGTTCTGGTGCCGCCTTTACAGACAGCAAGCTTCAGTGTTAGAGCATTAATAGAAGAAAAAATCATCAACAAACGCATAACCAATACTCCTCAACAAACTGAAGAACAAAAGTCCAATGCGCCGCCTCTATATCCCTTAAACGTGCATTCCTCTCGAACAACTCCTGACCTTGAGTCGAAGATATCATCGTTCGTCGTGCCTGCTCCTCCCATATCGACCACTGACAAAACCCGAAGACATTCCGATGCGGAGACTTTTCGCAATAATACCACACAGCAGGAGGCGCAAGCTCTCGCAGATCTTATTTTGAAACGTGAAAAGGCCACTGTGAAAAGAACAACCTCGGATCCTGGCCAAACTTCGGCTATTATTCAATTCCAATCAAATGAATCTTTTCCTTTAGCTAACATCACGTACCAATCAGAAGAAGCCGAATTTATATCCTCAAGTTTACAAGAAGGAGTGTTTACTCAAGTACCAGACAGCATGCTTCTACAAAGCGTCGATCCTACTCAGTTAGCTTCGATACAGTTTCAAACAGAAACTCTCCTTCACGACCAGGTTGAGCAACGTTCCCATGAAATTAAAATAGAAGACATCGATCTTGAAGAACCTGCGATACAACAGTCACCGTCGTATCCAGCAAACCACCCAGTGAATCATGAGCTTCAAGCGGTTTTGGATTCGCCGTTACCAGAGAGTTTGGCGGAATTCAGTACTTTCCATTCGACTAATAGTATCGATATGCCCTCTCCAAGCTACCGGACCCAGTCACCTGCTCAATATGCTAGGTCTCCACACACAATTACAGCTCAATCACCTTTGCAGAGTCCTCTTATAAGGCACGATTCCCCAGGATTTGCTTACCCTACACCTCCTGCCAGTCACGAAGGGCAGAGTCCAGGGTTTGGACAGAATACCATCCTTCCAATGGTGTCACCGAATGCACAAGAATTTGGGCAGATGGTTGAAAGAGGTAAATAACAATACATGTATGTCAAGGCGATAGACATCTAATTTTAATTTTGTAGGTGTTTATGAAGAACCCCCACAAGCATCTTCTCCGCTATCTGCTGCATTCTATACATCAACGATGTCAAGTTCCGCGGCAGTGGAAGAAGCTTTAGAGGAAGTATTGCCAGACGAGCCAATTTATCCTTTAACTAACTCTTCCTCTCCTTCATCTCCTCTGGGTCTAACCCCGGTGCCATCTCCAATATCAAATGTTGTAACAACTTCAGATCCGTCACAATCTTCGACAACATTTACCCCTTCAACTACTTCCACATTTACCGTACCTTCTAGTTGGTGCAATGGAGTTATGCTTCCAAATTCGGATGACCCTCTGTTGTCCAGCAGCCCCAAAGACTTTATTGCCAGAAAGAAAATCGAAATCAACGGAGTTCCTCTCAGGCTAATAAGTAATAACGGCCTAATAGAATTAAATAGCGCAAATTTTGCTGGAATCTTAGTTGACGCCAATGGAGAAATCAAGCTTATTCAGACAGGAGGCAACAATTTCCACACCAAAAACTTTTTATTAACGAACGGTCCTTTAATCGCTCAAGATAATAGTGATGATAAAAGTAAAAAAGTGATAAAAACTGTACAATGTACTATTCCAACGAAACAAATTATCAATAGGCCTAAAATAGTTAACGATTATAAGAAAGAAGACAACAACGATGTTTTTTTAAGTCCTACTTCGTAAGTATTTCATCAAAAGTTAACTCTGCCTAAGAATTAAAAGCGACTTTTTTTGTTAATTTTATTTTTCATCCAGAGTCTACCGTTGAAAAGATAACAATAGCCAATTAGACTTCTTTTGTAATTCTTTGTAAAACAATTATTTACTTTGGTTACAAATCATGATTAGCGACGTTTGCATTAACAAACTTAAATGCAACGTTATGTCAATTATAGTCCGTTTTCAGTCACTGAAAGACCAATATTGAAATCCAATTCCGATGGCTTTCTAAGGTATAAATATTATGAGACATTTTACCCTCCTAATGATCTTAGTGATCCAGAAATTTCAAAATTATGTAGGAAAATTAAAGCAGTACCTGATTATATTAAATTTGATAATATAATTATTATCACATACTGTGTTGAGTTGTAAAATCCTGTGGATAATTGTAAACCTGATACGAATTCACTAACTATTTGCTTTTAATTCTATTCTATATTTAATTTATACCTATATTCCTAGTATTAATTTTGTTAACTTTCCCAGGATACCTGCTAGTCCAGTAAGAATATCCAGAAAAAGGCCTAGAACAGAACCCCTTCAGTTACCTCTATTACATCAATCAAAACTTAGGGCAACAAGAAGTAAACCCCCCGGAACGGCTAGGTATACTCCTCAACCCATACTCAATCAGCAGAGGCCCGGCACTGGACTTTATGGAAATTTAAAAATAGCTAAAAGTACGTATGAATAAAAGCATATTTTAGATTTGTTTTAACGGCTGATTATTGCACTATTCTTGCATCAGTTTGTGTACTTCTAGTACTTCTAATTTTATCGATTTGTTTTCTGCTTAGATGAGGATGGAATATGGAACAACGAACCGATCCCAGAGAATGATTCAACGCCTCATGTTAACATAGGTTACCAATACCAGTGCATTGTATCAAATTTCTCATCTAATCCCGACAGAAGTTGCCTAGATCCAACGCACGAAGATTTATTATGGGACCCGGGCATAAATAATTGCACCAACAATGAAGGTAAAGAATGTACTTTACTATTTCATATATGCAAAAATGCAACATCAGTGCTATACACCGACGTCTAGGGTAAAATGGCACTCCACTTTAACATTTTCAAGATCTTTATAATCACTTGGTTGGATAAAATTTACTGTAAAAATCTAGATAGAAATATAGCCAGAGACTATTTTCCTGATTAACACTTAGCACCTAAACCTACATCTTGGCTGATTTCACATTTATTATATATTTTATATATTTACTTCATCTAACATTTGATTTACAGTGGATATGTACCTGGATTTTGCTTGCTGCGCTGCAGTACCAGGTGGTGGAAGAAATAAAGAATACGCTATGCATCTTCTTTATATGTGTGGAGGAAATATACATGTAAGTAACTTTTAAAATGTTAACAGATTTTCTATATTGTTTTAATTTTAGGATGCAATGTTGCGACTGATGCAGCCTTCACCAAACCTTCCGCCAGATCATCCCCTTCTAGCGTATCAGTATTGTGAAAGTGACAAATGGTCAACGACAGAAACTGATATTTTCCATAAGTCGCTGCTCAAATATGATAAAGATTTCCGCAGTATTGCTCAAGAGGTAAGCTTGAAAAATATTTTCTTATATTGATATTTATGGTTTAAAGCTTCTATCTTCCTATGACTGTTTCTATTAATATTGCTAATATTGCTTTCAGGAAATCTAAAGTCTTGCATACACTTTCTTTTCGTATTCTTTAATAAAAACAAAATTTGCACGGTATTATAACAGTTATTTAAACTGATCTACAGACCAATAATTTTTCTTTAATAAACCTAATATAAACTTGAAGTGCTTCAGATTATCGGGCAATACTCTATTTCCTAATATTTGACCATAGCCAGAGGCCCAGAACACTGAACAAATAAAAAAAAAAGAATAACACAATATGATGAATATAAAAATCAAAAATGGGTAAGTAATAACAAAAGAAATTAAAATAATAGAAAGATGGAGACAAGATATAAAAGACACGGAAAATACTGACATGAATAATGGAATAAAGAATGAGAAATAAGCTAGAAGAACCAATACAATGTCGATTTAAGAGTAACGGAAGCACGCAGGACCTAATATTTATAATAAAGCAAATAAACGAAAAACAAAAATAGAGATATACATATATGATTCATAGACCTAGAGAAAGCGTTTGATCGGGTAAATAGAAACGATATATGGAAAGCAATATATAATAGGTCAATAAACAAGAAAACGTTAGAGATTATTATGGCTTATGTCGAAAACTCGAAGAAAAATTTAAAAGGAGGATTAGCAAGTACAACAAGAACATACTGAATAATGTATTTAATGTAAAAAAAATACAACTTAACCGTTGTTTGAGGCAATTGCCCGTTTATTAACTGAATAGTTTTATGCAAATTAATTTGGGATAAGGAAGTTATTGCCGCGAATTCTTATTAGAGACTTTTTTGTTTAGATATAACAAGTGATCGGAAGATTCTCCAAGAAACAACTAACCAAGTAAGGAAGGCAGCAACCAAGTTATGTTCATGATCATTCTTTTTCATATGGACTCGCTCCAGAGATTATATATGGTCTAAGGTTGATACCAAGAGAACAAAACAGGCACTAAGAACAACAGAGATGAAAACATTAAGATCAATAGTAGAAGAGACCAAACAGGACCGAGTAAGATACAAAGTATCTGGCAAAAATGCGACGTCCAAGATATACCAAGATAGCGGAGGAAAGAAGAAGGAACTGGAATTAACATGTATCGAGAATGGAAAACATAGACTAGCAAAGGTTGCAAGAGATGAAAAACCTGAAAGAAAAAGATTACCAGGACGATCACCAAAGAGATGGCAGCACAATTGGTCATCAGAATCGCAAATAAGATTAAATATTACCCAGTAAACACAGATCATGGATCTAACGTGTGAATAAGAAGAAGAAGAATTTTTAAATCAGATTTACAATCTATGGATTTTTTTACCTTTAAACCATCATTTTGTCAAGGGACAATTGACAAATTTATATTTTTCATTATTGGCATAACAACCTATTTTTGAAGATTTATTTTTAAATATGATTACAGCCTCATCATAACTATTAACTATGACATTAACAAATTTTTATTTTTGAAAAATATATACATTATACAAGTATATACATTTTTTATTCTTTTTTTTTGAAAAAACACCAATTTATATGGCAAAAAAAACAGTTTAGTATAATGATAAATAAAGTGTTAAACCTTCAATCACAATTTCATTTTTTATTATTTAATTGACTTAATGCAAAAATATAAAATCCATTATCTTAGTCATTGTGACAGAAAACTGACTAAAAATCTGAAACTAAAGAATAGCGTCGTCAAAAAATAATTATTATTCTAAAAGGTTTGGCCTGAAGCTTTCAGTATCTCAATTAATAACGAAAATACTGGAGATGGAATTTCTAAATGAAACAGTCTATAATTATTTGACTATAAAATATTTAAAATATTGAGTATCGGTCATAATGTATTTCCTGGGGTCTTTCTGAAATAATAATTATGTTTATACAACCGACGTCGGATCAATTTGCTATAGTTGGAAGTTCTTATTTTATTCATAAGATCGATTAAAAATGTTAAAACTTGTCTACAAAGAATTGTTATTTATTAGAATGTACTTTTTTTAATTCGCATTTGTTTTTTAGATTAGAACAAAAACAATAAAGCAATGTGTGCAATTTTATTATGTATGGAAAAAGGTTTGCTCTGATGAATATCGAAAATTGAAATATCTAAGAGAGAAAAGGAATAGCTGTTATAAAAATGGAGAAATGGAAATGGATGAGAAATTATTTGCTGATGCTAAATTGTTAGGGGTAAGTTATTGTTTTAAATTTAATACGGGCGGATTCTGAATATGATTTTTATTTTATTAGATTGCTGACAGTGGGTCACCGTTGCCAATACCGGATACAAGAAGTTTTGTATGCGAGTTTCCTGATTGTTCAGCAGTAAGTATATTTTTACTTTATTTATTGGATAGATTAGAATATTACGTAGCCTCTTCTTGATTCTTCTGATTTTGACGAGCTTTTATGTATACTCTTTTGATCCTTAATTAAAATCTCTTTAATTACAAAAACATTCAAGATTGGTAAGTCATCAAAGTCCATCTACTACATAAACTTGGCATTGCAACACAAACCAATTTTTTGCTTGTTGAATTGTTTATTCGGTACTACCTTTTTTGTCATGGCCGATCTGACAGAGAATACCAGAGTTAGATTTTTTTGTGTAAATGAGGCTTTGCTATAACTTTATAATATTATTGAGAAAAGATTGTCTCGGTTCTCACTTAAAATTAAAAACTGTTGCTTTTGATATGTGAGTGAAGTTTTTGTTTTTGATAAATGGGAACAACTCAACAACCTAGAGCTAGGAATTAAAAATCTAACTGTAGATTCAACATTTTCTGTCTTTATTTGCAGAGTTTTAACTCGCGGGCAGCTCTGAATGGTCACATTCGAATACACGGGGGTACGGCAAGAAATTCCCCGACTCCCTCCTCTACAAGTACAGTGGAAAGGCGAACAGTACCTGTCACTTCCTCCAATATCTGTCATCCAGATTCGACTGAAGAGTACCCCTGTAAGATTTGCGGGAAGTAAGTGTACATCATTCGTCATAAACCAACCGAAGGTAAATGATCGGTGTGTTGCGTCCTCTGCTTACGTGCTAATACTATTTGTTTATACATCATATCCTTAAAATACACAACATCCAGTGTGCGGAACAAGGTATTTTTAGTTTGGTAGAAAGGGTGGTTAGTACTCTGAAGGCAAAGAATATATTCAAATGGTTATTTACTTTCAAAATTGCTAGTTTTTCGAATGATTTTTTTTCCTGAAAGCTCCACACATAAAAATTTTTAAGAGCCAACATCATCACATGACTTTTTCCGACTCAAACAATTTACCCCCTTTCGTCTTCACAAAATATAATAGTCCTACAAACACACCTGCAAACATGTCTCCTTTCTTCTGATTTGATTCAATAACAAAAAGAGAGAAACAAGTACAATCTCAACCAAAACTACTTTGGCAACATTGCTTTTGTGATATACACATCGACTAGAACACTGTACTATGTTTCTAATAGAAATATATTTAATTTTATTGTCGCTCATACGAATGGATGGAGAAATGTGTAGTATAAAGTAATATATTTGCGATGGGTTAAATTTATGGAGAAGCGAAGAACTACAGATGATTTAAAGAAAACACTTCTAAGAATGGATGAATATTCACAAAGTTAATAATAATAAAATTTTAAAAGATGCAACAAATATTTACCGGCTTTTTCCAGTCAAATTTCAATTAATAATGAAAACATGGTTTCATAAAAATTTTATTATGATGTTATTTGGTACCAAATTTATACAGAGATATAATTTAACTGTGAATAGTGATTATAAATCCTACACATTAATTAAAAAATATTAAATATCTGCCCACTATATAAATTATATGAGAAAGATATTAACAAATTATATATAACAGCAATATTTTATTTATACAAATCAAAATTTAAAAGATACAACAAATATTTGCCGGCTTTTTCCAGTCAAATTTCAATTAATAATGAAAACATGGTTTCATAAAAATTTTATTATGATGTTATTTGGTACCAAATTTATACAGAGATATAATTTAACTGTGAATAGTGATTATAAATCCTACACATTAATTAAAAAATATTAAATATCTGCCCACTATATAAATTATATGAGAAAGATATTAACAAATTATATATAACAGCAATATTTTATTTATACAAATCAAAATTTAAAAGATACAACAAATATTTGCCGGCTTTTTCCAGTCAAATTTCCATTAATAATGAAAACATGTTTCATAAAAATGCATGAATTAATTTTTGCCACAAAATCACGAGCGCTTAGAACGAATGATTTATTCTGAAAATTGTTTCATAAATTTTCATGAAATCAAAGTTTCATTGTTAAAAAACCTCTTATGTATTTATTTTCGATAAAATGATAGTATGTTTTTAAATTCGCGAATATATTGATATTTTTTAGACAAATTTTTGAAACATTTGGGTATACAACAATTAAAATTACACAGAAAATATTTGTTTTAAATATGTTAAAAATGTGTTATTTTCGGTGCAAGTTCTTTTATTCACACATTCCAGGATTACTCAATTTTGACTCGAGTTGTGTACAATTTTCACAAACGGTACTGTAAAGATAGTAACTCAACTTCTACCGAGAATGTGTGCTAAGCCTCAGTGAACGTCAGGCAAAATAGAAATGTACAGAGCGCGGTAAATATAAATCCACCTAACGAGAGAGAAATTGTAATGGTGTGAACAGAAAACCGAAACCATAACCTGTAAAAATGCATCACACTGTTGCCAGATTTTAAATTTCTATATTTCTATTGTATAGACGCAATCTGTTGTCTAAAATTTCCAAATATTTGAAATTTAATTTTACTGTTAAGCGGTTGAAATTAAAAAATTTGCATTAAAATTGAAAAATCTGCATGAAGGGGTTGACGTATTTCTTTTTTTGTTTTGATTATTTTTTGTCATTTTCTCCGTTATTTAAAACTATTTAGATACGTTTCCTCTTTGGTGTACAAATCTTCATCTCTCGGTTTTTGTATCATCCTATTTCCTCAATCCGTTTTGGCTCTTAACGGTATAAAAACCGCGGTTCCATAATAATTAATATATATAAAAATAAATTTGAAGGAATCTTTAATTTTCAAGTAAACTGCATACCAATACATTTTTTAACGTATTACACGATTTTTAAGTCAATTTTATTAAATAATTAAGATTTTAGTAAATACCATAGCTCAGCTGCATAAGATTATTTTTTTACACTCAATAACTTTTTTATTAATTCATTCATTAATTTATGTTAAATTTTTCGTGGATTATCGGGGGTATAACAGAATAAAAATTACCGAAATTTTTGCATGAAAGCGTGTCTTTTAAAAACTGCAAGAGTTTATTTTCACATTTTGACAAATTTGAAGGATTTTCTGAATTAGCCTATTATCGGATTATTGACCAACCTTTCACATTTTGTATTTTTCCTAGCCACTCAATGGAAAAATACCCATTTTGTTTATTTTTATTTTTTATAAATGTACATTCTTTTTGTTTTCAGCATGCAAAAACTTTCTTCAGCTACTGGAGTTTTGTTGTTTCTCTTAATAATAACAAACTGCCAAGAAAATTAAAATATATTTTTCGTTTCATTTTGGACAAATAATAATTATCTAGCCAAAATTTCTTGTTTTGAAATTTAATATTTTTATTAATAAAACATGCACGTGGGCAAGTCACAATACTATTGCCGATCTAAAAACCGAAATAAAAAAAAATTTATTATGGTGTTATTCGGTACCAAATTTATACAGACATAATTTAACTGTGAATAGTAATTATAAATCTTACACATTAATTAAAAAATATTAAATATCTGCCCATTATATAAATTATATAAGAAAGTTATTAACAAAATTATGTTTAACAGCAATAATTTATTTATACAAATAATTATATATATATCTAAATATGCATATGTAAGTCAATTTCAATTGTTGAAGAATGTATTTAATTTATTTTCCAAGATTTGGTTAAATTTTGTCTTCTGTTTATGACAACTATCTATTGAATAACAAAAAACTCCTGTCCTGTTCTCAGGCTGCTTTTTATTTTTATTTAAGTTTTACTGTCACAACTTCTTAAATTTTCTTCTATACAAAAATTTTTGAATAGTTCGTCGTTATAATTTATAATAATAAAATAAATATAAACTAAGAAATCCATCCATAGTTTACTATGATTAATCATTATAGTGTGTATGTATTTAATTATAGATTCTAAAGAGGTAGATACAGTAGGACCTAAAATGTGATTGTACCCATTCTGTTGTTATGGCTAAAGAATATAATGTTTTAGTAGCTATAATTATTCCTTTAAAAAATTTAGTATAGATGGTTCCAAAATAATTCAATTTTTCTCTCCTCTTCTGGTCTTTAAAGGGTGTTTGAGAATGTATAGCATATAGTTCGTTTAAATTGTTATTTCATTCGCAGACCATCCTTGAAATAAATACGATAATTGCTATTGTACGTTGACATATTTTCTACGACTCTTTTACCTCTATGTTGTAGACACTAATTTTTCGATTTTGGGATGATTAGGAATTTATCAAAACTTCCAGACCATTTAGTTCCAGCTCCATTTCAGTTCTAAATTTTTGAACAATCTCTGTACCACTTTTCAGCCTATTTTTTAAGTCACGTTTCAATAAATTCAACGATGAGCAGCTGCTCATTGTAGTAAACTTCTTTATAAAACTTCTTTATTTTATCTGGGACCAAGTGGTCGGCTTTTGTCTGATCACTAGATTTAGAACAGTCAGGTAAAATTGCATTTAATAATGCAAGCATATGCCAATCTCTTGAGTTTAATAAGATTATCTCTTGCATTGTTATTACTCTATATCATCGCTAAATCTAAAGGAGGTTCAAAATTGCCTCAAATGAAACTGTAAGGCAAGTTTTAATTGCATTTAATAAGGCAAACACATGCAGTCTCTTAATTTTAGGGAGATTAGTTCTTGTCACTGTGTTTACTCAAAAGAAGTGAGGTTCAAAATTGCCTCAAATGAAACTGTAAGTCACGTTTTAATCGCATTTAATCGTGCAAGAACATGCTAGTCTCTTAATTTTAGAAAGTTTAGTTCTTGTCATGGTTATTACTCAAAATGAACACTAGATTTACAGGAATGACGTTTGAAATGGCATCCATTGCATCTGTGATGCACGTACTTATTGCATTTAATAATCTAAGCACATGCTAGTCTCTTAGTTTTCGAGAGATTAGTTCTTGTCATTGTTTTTACTCAAAATGATCGTTGTATTTAAAGGAAAGAAGTTTAAATTGTATCCAATTCAGCTGTGTGGCTCGTTATCATTGTATTTAGTAATGCAAGCATATGCCAATATCTTGATTTTAATAAGATTAACTTTTGTCATTGTTACTACTCAAAGTAATCGCTAGATTTAAAGGAGTGAGGTTAAAAATTGCCTCTAATGAAACTCTATCGCACGTTTTCATTATATTTATACAAACACATTCCGGTGTCTTAATGTTAGAGAGATTAAGTCTTATCATGGTTATTACTCAAAATGAAGTTCACTTTCTGTTTCCATCTAAATTCATGGTATCTGGCTTAGGTTCTTTTTCTGAAAAAAACTACTAGGGCTGTTTTACAAACATACCTCATAGGTGCATGACGATGTGATTAGAATCAATATACGCCGAGATGGATGGTTTTTTTAGCTACATATTGCAATATTATTTTTTATACAAAGACTGTTTGAAAAAAGTTTACATTTAGCATGTTCTACAAGATGTCAAATAATGTATATGTATGTTATCATTAACAGAGTGTTCACGAAAATCAAAAGTCGTAGTGCCCACATGAAATCACATCGACCACCTGATGCGGAACCCGTTAAAAGAAAAGAAAAAGAAACCCCCTCATCTACAAGCTATGAACTCTCCGTGCCAAGCCCGTTTAGTACTTAGTCTTAGAAAATTAAAATTATATTATAACTCATTTTTAAACAAACAAAAAATTAATCAAATGCAGGTAAAGGGCAATCAAAATATTAAAACAAACGAGTCAGATCGAAGAAACAACTCACATTTTTGGTAAAAAAAGAAATGTTTATTATTCAGGAATTTAGATGCAAATCGTAGGTAAAAAAATTATAAATAGACTAGTAGTGTACAAATTACAAACCACATATTGCAGAGATTTATATTTAATATTATAATAGGGGTTGTGTTACGTTACTTAATCGTAACGTTAGTGCCTTTCGAATGTCGAGTGAGACACTATCTAAAGAGCATCATTGCTATTCATCACGAACATCACACCATTAGATATTGATATAATATAGTGCTCAAAATACAAAGAATGCCAAAAACTGCTACTTAAGGAGAACACGTAAAATAATATAATTTGATACAAAAATATTCCTAATCCATACCGTCATGTTAAACAGACTAAAGTTTTAAATATAGAAAATTAGATACAGTATATACATTTACAATTTTTTTCATTAAAACTAAACTTTTTATAATCTATAAACATAATACAAGACCTGAAGAAATGTATAAAAAAATTTAAAGAAAAAGCTTGAACAGTTTCAATTTAAATGTTTAAAAATTAATCTGGAGCAAATAGTGAATTCGACACTTTATACCAAGTCGAATATTGATTGGAATGTTAAGAGTATTCGGAATATTTTTTTTTATTTTTAGTGCAACTGAACTAAAGTAAAACTTTTAACAATCCAAGAAACTTTCTTGTTGAAAATTCTTTTATTTTGTTCTAGACCAAAGTTATCCTTTCCACTTTTTTGAAAATTATACTTACGTTGGTTGTTCTGAACAAAAAAATAATAATCACTACCGTAACAATCATACAACAAATAATATTAAATTATATGAAATTGACGTAATAAATTTTAAATCAATAATTAATTAGGATTTACCTTCAATTCGAATATACCAGATATAATATAATATACCATATATAATATACCAGATACTCTTCTATTGTACATTCACATTGGAGAGTCAATTTTTTTAATTCTAAGAAAATTAGAATAATTGCTTATAATTTTGTTTTCAAAATCCACATATTATATGAAAACTAAAATTTTAACTGACTTAGTCCATTAACGTACAAAAGATATGCAAAATCCATGATTTTTAATTATAGTTCAACATTTATTTTCTGTTTATAATGAAAATCCTCCTGAAGAGATCGTCTAAAAAATTAATAATTTCAACACTCAAGGTAATTGTTGGTTTTATTTCAAATAGTTACTTTATTTAATCTGCAAGCTAGTTTATATTAAAACAAATACCAGAACATGTTTTTCGTAAATATTTTAGAAATGTGAATCTATCTCAGGTTTACAATTTATTTGTACGATAGTGCACTTCAAAAACTCCTAATAAATCTTGGAAACTAACAAAATAACAAATTGCATTCTTCAGTGACAACAAACACCTCTTACCCATAAGTAATGTGAAAAGAATTTAATTTATTCCAGCACACAACCTTTCGTTCTCGCAATCTAGTGTCAGAGTGAATAACATTTTTAAAGATTTATAAAGAAAGTAAAAAAAAATAAAATTTCTTTCGCGGCGTTAGGAACAACATTTTTCTTTTATTAACTAAGTACAAGTATTAAAATGGAGAAAATAATATAATATAATACATTAATCAAAAATATTTTTCAGCTTATTTCAAAATAATGTGGCTAATTTTTATAAATATTACTTAAATTAGTAACAATTTATTGATCAGAATTAGATAAATTACATTGTACTTTTGATATATATTAAGAACGAAATTTTGATTTATAATAGATTATTTTGGGGACAGAATCTTTGGTGTGTCGTAATTGCTTAAGGATCTTGAACCACTTCATCAAACCAAAATATTGTACTCATCAGAAGATGATTAAAACTTAATGCTAATACAATGCAGTATTTTGATTTGGTGATACAGTTGAAGACTCTCAGACAGTTATAACAGATTATTAAAGTTTTATTATTACACCCGTCACGAATTTAATACAGCATTTAGGATACTCTAAATACGAATATATAAAGATTATATTCGATTATCACCATCACAGTGTAGACTCTGTCCAACTAGTCATATTTTAATATGAAAAACAAATTCATCCATCCTTTTTACCTAATTAAGAAGATTGTACAATGAAGATAGTACAATCAGTTATCTCATTCTAATTAGTTATTTTTTTTTTACTTAAACTATTCATACCTGGTTCTTAAACGCATCTTTTCAAACAGCTGTGCATTATTTATTTACGGCTACAAGAGATTGAAAACACATTTTTAGGTCATTTTTTTATATTTCGTGTTTTTATGTGGTTCAGATATTGACTACAGAAATTCTCTAAATTTATAAGCCTATTAAAACTACAATAAATAATCATATACAGTGTGTCTACATAAGTTGGCGCCATATGGAAAACTATTTTATTATTAATTTTGCGGAGAAAATTATTCTTCATAAAAAGTTCTGCTTGGTCTAAAACATAAAACGGAATCACTAGGATCAACTTTTTTCAGTCATATACGAGGTTTGTCAGAAAATATGATTTTGCTCAAGAGTAAAATGCCTTTATTTTTGACAATATCGAAAATTGTTATAAAGGAAAGGTGTTGAGATTTAAAAATAACATTCAAATATGTATTTATTGCACCAGTATCTTGACACACTAATATATCTTTAAGATAAAGAAGGTTCTCCAATGGGCTCAAATGTAATATAAAGGATGAACCAAAAAACTCAAAATCTTTACCACATAATATTTTAATGTATAAAAAGAGACAACTCGTTTCGACTATACCGAGTCATCATCAGGTCTAGTTACAATTAGTAAAAACAGCAAAAATTAAATAACAAGTTAAACAAAGTTGACATGAGGTATTAATAAATAAAAAGTAAAAAATTAATAAAATGTAACAACAGTATGTGATAAACTTAACATAAAGTTAAACAATTAAAAATTTTTATAGTAGTTAATTTAATACTTCAATTGAAAAGAGCACCAAGTAAGTCAACACTTTTAGTGCAAGTATGCAACTCAGAAACAACAGGATCATTTTGAAAATTGCAAAATTAAATACTTTATGTTAAGTTTACCACATACTATTGTTAAATTTTCTTAATTTTTCACTTTTTATTTATTAATACCTCATGTGAATTTTGTTTAACTTTCATTATTAAATTTTTGCTGTTTTTACTAATTGCAACTAGACCTGATGATTACTCGGTGTAGTCGAAACTAGTTGTCTTTTTTATGCATTAAATTATTATGTGGTAAAGATTTTGAGTTTTTTGGTTAAAACTAATATATTTTTCCAGTTTTGATATTAAAATTGTAAAGTGGGTTTAAAAATAAATGTCCACTTAACTTTAAAACAAACTTTCAAGACTCTAAATAATTCAGTACGTTGCAAATAAATTTTTAATCTTTCTAAATCGATGAGTAAGTAGCAGTTTTAAAGTGTTCTTCGTAATATATCATGTTGGAAATTTTTGAGCAATAGATCTGAACTCAAATGTTAATCAAATATCAAAAAACGGCCATAAATAATATATTGTAATGAAAATACGTATTATATAACTTCAAGAAAACTTTAAACTTGTCTCGATTTTGCTTGAAAAAAATTTCTAGTGAATTGCTCAAGATACGAGTGTTTTAAATATTATTTTCGTATTAACAATGGTTTTAAGTTAGAGGTTAGATGAATTTATATACCTATACTAATATTACTCCTTAGGAAATGTTTATATTTGGCTCTTAGATTATTGTAAAAAACTAAATGAATTTGTATGAATGTATAATAAAAAAATGTGCCACAAAGGAAATTAGAGACAAGTTGATAGTTTTATAATTTTTTTAACTCAAAACGGTACCGAACGTGCTCAAAGCACAGGTACTATTAACTCTGTGTTGTGATCTTTTTGAAAGTCTATTACTATGAATCTATCTATATTAATACTTGATATAATAAAATATTTGTACATGTTATTGTATGTATGATATTAGATTTAAACTTAAGAGATCTGAAGCAAGTTAGAGCCGGCCGAAATTATTTCCATTAAAAAAATGACAATCCACGTTACTTTATTTATCTATTGATGTCTTTGTGACATTAAAACTAGGTTAAGTGCTTACATTAGAAATATCACTGTTAAATGTTTTTGAACAAGCTGTATGTTTTCTTGGGCTCTTTATATGGTGTTGAAATGTGTAGGTTAAGTACTCTAGGTCGTTCCAACTTGTGGCAGATCACCCAGACTGGGCCAGAGTTTTGGTAGTCTAAGTATCAGATGCTCAGATCTATCCATTAGTTGTTGTTATATTGAATGTACCTCTTCAGAACTGACAGTCATTTTCAATGTGTATCGTTGTTTAAAATCATTCATTGTTTGTTCTCAAAAACTTGTTTTATGTATGTACCGAATGTAGACTATTAAAGAAATTATTGTTGATTATTGTCTATTTTTTTAGTTTCCTTTGTATAGAGTCTTTAATTAGAAAATGGACAACTCTGAATGGGTTAACCTAGATGGTTCTAAATATTCCGCACTTAAACAAGATACATATTTCCTCATTTTTTTATAACTAACTATCTAACCACTTTTATTATTTTTTGCTCTACATTTTTTAGTAAAAAACGATCAAAAGATCAATCAATGTATCAATGGGCAATATTCATCCGATAAGGTAATAAAGTACATTTATAAAAACCTGATTAAATAATTACTATATTACCCTGTATTAATGATATCTACTATTTTTTTTTCAAAAAAATTAAAGAGCAATACCTATGAATCTTCCAAACGGTAAAAAGTAGCTAAAAACGAGTTGCATTTATGGTATCACAACTCTCCTTTATCTACTTATTTCGGCGCAAGAATAATGTGTTTTCTGGTATCTTCAAAACAACACCCTGTATTTCAGAATTATTAAAATCTCGTGTTTAAATTTGAAAAGAATATAAAATATTCAAGAATATGCTTTTTCTTTTTGCAGATGTATTAATATATAATTTATAGTAAACTTAACTCAATTTTGAAATGTGTGAGAATTTTAGTCCTCAAAAATGTACCAATTAATATTTTTGTTTTTAAGTTAAAAAAAATAGACATTTAATTTTAAGTTACCTATAAAATGCGACTTTTGTAATTTTATAAACTACTCTTAGGTACAATTATAAAACTATTCTTGAATAAATAAAACATTAAATAATAATCGCCATTTGATTAAAGTAATAAAAGGTGTTTAATAAACAGAATTTTGTTACTTTTCATTTTTTTTATATTGTCATTTGTGGTTATGTACTATAAAATTATATAATTTCTATTTTCTTTGTCCACCGGACTAAAAGATGTTATTATTATCTAAAAAAATGTAGTAAAAATCCTACGACAATTGCAAATATTATTTTTCGGTGTTTTCGTTTGGAATTTAATTAATAGAAAGCAAGTAAAACACCAACTTTATTTAAAATATGCCTTATATTTATAATATATTGTTATTCGCTCCAAAAATGTTACCATAATTATTGGTTCGTACCTCACCCTTTTGTTTCTCTGTATTTCTCTTATTTCAAAATTCTGGAGAATAATTTATGTATCAAACGTAATTATTAATGTACCGTTTCCGTTAAATATTTGTATCACGTTGTTCATTTGTAATTGCCAGCAATTTCAAATTGGATTAACCAAATAATAATTTGTTAAAACGTTTGTTAATTATTCAAGTTATTTTTTATTATCGGCTTTTAAAAAAGTATTTGATATTGCTCAAAAAAAATAATTTTATTATATTCAAAAATGTAGATAATTCAATAATAGCAAAATCCAAAACGATAAAATGTTATTATTGAAATGTATAACACGAAATACAATTGCGAGAATTTACATTATCGTACAACATTCCTAAATATTTATATGATTTTTGTTCTGTGAAATATTTTACAATAAAGTAAAATGACTGTCAGCTCAACTAGTTTTCATTCATCTCTGATTTTTGTTATTTTATATAAGTGACTTGACACTATATTATTAATGTTGATGATATTTGATAATATGCTAACTTAAATTTAAATTTTTATTTTAATTTAATAAAACTAAATTATAAATAAGCATAAGTTAAACAACAATACAAAATTTTTCATTAATATCGGATACTAAAGTTTTTGTTATTAAATAAATTTTAGTATTAAGAGTAGATAAAAGTTCATTTTTTGTTTTTTTTTCAAATTAAATTTGTTGAAGAAAAGTTTGTTAGCTACTGTTAGGAAAGAAAATTGATATACTAAAAATTAGTTATACTACTAGAAGAGAAGGTTAAAGAGGAATAATAACAAAATTAGAAAAAAAGGTATGATATTAAATTGATTAAAACATATTTATCATTAGATAATCGATTCATCTAAAGAAAGTAATGGATTAAGGTATTTTAGACTTATAAATTTTCTTAACATACAGTATGTCCTAATGCATGAGAATGTTATAAACGTTAATAGAACATTGATTAATTAAAGAAAGTTGTCATTATTCGGAAACAGCCCATTATTGCGCATATTTACTAAGAATATTTTTGTGACAAAACGTATATTCTCTATAAAAAAAGACATTAAACATGAGGAACAATAATTAATAATTTGAAAATATATAACGAAACTTCAAAATGAAACGATGTATCATATATTTTTTATTGTTAGAGGAAATTAAAGTATCAACGTTTACAGCGTCATTTAATAAATGCTAGTCTTTTAGGCGAAAAAGTAATATAATATATATATTCCATTTAATCAACTCTTTACTTTTTCGTTCAGAAACTAGCAGACATTACTGTTTGGCAAATCTACCTCTGAATTTCTAAAAATGTGTGAGATGCACGAAGTTTAGAATGAGAAAGTATTCGGACGACAAAGAGGGTAGTATACGCTTGGGTAAAAATTTCTAAACTGTACAGTCAGTCAGATGCAATAGAATTGACCAGTGCAGTTAAATATACTTATTTATCGGACTGTCCTGACCCCTTTTGCTACCGCGCATCGAGAGGCGTGACGACTTCATATTCAGAGCTATATTTGCCAAGTAATACCAGACCTTCTAAAACAAATCGGTGTTAGTTATTTCTATATAAAAAAGCTTCTTAAAGATGATAAAATATATCCGATTAATATATTCTTTATTCTTTCAGAAGTTAGCAGGGGAGAACATTTTTAAACACTCAATGTATATTTTATTGCAGTCACGGATATTTATATAATTTGGAAAACTTAAACGACACCAAAAAGTACTTTTTAACACAGAATGCATTTTTTTTATAGCTAAAACCAATTGTTTTAACAAAAATATACGGACCATTCGTGTTACGCAACTGGTGACCTCTGCCATTCTAATATTGTGTAAAATATATTAAAATATTTTGTTTTTTCATTTTTCAACAATATTTGAACTTATTTATTAGGCAAACGCCACTTTTTCAATGTTTTAGCGGTTGTAACATCTCCATGTTTTTGGGACACCCTGTAGGTTAATACTAACTATCCAGTTTTACCATACAACCAAAAAATATTGTGCCAAGTTTTAGAAAGTGTCACGTAACCTATATTTGGTTAAGTTTGTATATTTGTAAATAAGCTAATAAACCAAATGCATATATTATACATGGTCTTGACAATTATTATATTTTCATAATAATTGTCAACTGAGATTTTTTAAGTGTTTCAAGTTTTATGGTTAGATTTTACTCAAAAAAATTGTTTAACCCCTACATCGCCATTGCGTTGAATTAGAATGGGGACGTGTAGTTTGCAATAAGTATGTGTATATGGAAAATATACTGGAAAATTACCTACCGTTTTTCTTTGCAAAGCTGTTATCAACAACTATAAATAAAACAGAAAAGTATAATTTCATTATACTATAATCTCCTGGTTTGTATATCCTGAACTACTGCCAAAAATATAAATAAACTAGTAACGTTAATTTTAAATCTAAATTTAATTCAAAATATTACAAGCTACAGGGGCGTAAAAATCACTGACTGATATATTTTTTATAAGAAATTCCTCAGAAACAGTTGATTTATGATACAGTAGATAAATTAATAACTATATTTAGTAAAACTATAATTATAGCGTGTATAAAACAATAAATATATTTGGAATGGAAATATAACAATAAAGATCCAAATATGTCGCGACACACTGTAGAATGATTTAAACGTTTACATTTTAGAATTCAATTATGCAGATATCTGTTTTTTTTTAACAAAGGTCACTGAAATTTCTCTTAGGAAGTACGAAATATGAAGTTTCTAAATACAAAAAATTCTTTTTCCAAGATCGCTAATTTTAAAAGTAAAAGTTGGCTTGAAAAATAACCCATTTATCAAACTATTGAGTAAATTTGTTTTTAAAACTCACTGTAATAAAGAAAATTGTAACATTATTGATCACTGAATGAGATCCTAAAAAAAAATATTGGTTTTCAGCCAGGATTATGAAAATAACTTTTCACTCACTTTAAAAAGAGATGCTGGTATTCGGTAATTTATATTTTTTTAATTTTTAGCATCCTTTATGTATATCCAAAATGGTGGATTTAACCAATAAATTGTTATCAGAAAATCAACTGTTCGATATTCGATAGCAACGAAAATAGTGTCAAATTTTTTATTTAAATATATGTGTTTCAAGCGGAAGTTAATGTAAAATAAACGTATAGACAAAATAATGTAATAAAGGGTTTATTACTTGATGCACAATAATACAATTTTGTAATAATAGTTATAAAAAAATATTCTAGTTGTATGATACAGATTTGCGAAAAATCGCTTCTTCCCGGCTAAAGTATAAAATCGTTCCCTACCTGTACCTGAAATTCAAAATTTAATTCCATCTTAAAATGTTAAATAAATCAATGCGGCTGTGACCCACTTAAAACTTAGAATACCGTAAATTAGCTGTAAGAAATTTCATCAAACCACATATTAAAAAAAAATTCCAATATACATACATATATATATAATTTGAAATGTTTCAAAATGCAATTGGTTTGAAAATTTTACTTACAACCGCTTTGATTTTTGAAAATCAAAAAAAAATCTTGGAATATCCACTATGAGTGTGTCGTTAATAACCTATTATATGATGTCTCAATATAATAAAATGTGCTCATTTTTTATCAGTAATACAAAGTTTAAATCTCTAATCAAATGTCAATATATGTAGGTCAAACTTTTATATATATTTTCCAGAATAAAATGTTTGTAATTCTACGACTATGTCATATACACTGTGTTTAACAAAAGTGATTATTGCAGTTCTATTTTTTATAAATCTTTCTATAAGATATAAACAACTTTAATGAAACAGAGTGAGGACAACAAAATATATTCTATAATTTTAATAATGTCTTGTTTACGCTCAACCCTTGTCGTAAATAAACGATACGTAAAAAATCTAATATCTCTTAAAAATTAAACGCAAAATAAACTTTGCAAATATTTACTAAGTAGTTATTAAAACATTTGGTAATGTTTGTTTACCACTGGTGCTAGTTATTCTAATAAATATTTTTTGATTACGTAACTTGAATTGGAGCTCAACCTGTAGAAGATCCTTATATTTTAATAAGACAAATTCTAACAATTTTATATTTTATTTATTATATAATTAATCCTATAATGGTCTTTTCTATTTCAGAACGAGTCGAAAGTATTTCCACATTCGCCAAACATAGGCGTTGCGTTTAATTTTTAAGAGTTATTAGACTTTTTACGAATCGTTTATTTACAATGCCCGCAGTTAAAGGGGTTAAAATTGTATCAGACCCAGTGGTTATAATTGAGTTATATTCATTTTTGAGGTTTTTAATCGTCCTTTAATATACTAAATTGGATGGCTGCCTATACCTAGATGACTCGTTACCTAATTAATAGAGAACCATGCAATTTTAGTTGCCATATAACAATAAAAAGATGCCATTAAGGAATTACCAAAAATGTACATTCTTGTTATTTTAAAACTAAACAAATAATCTTCTCTTTAATATTCTACGGACAAGTGCCTCTATGATGAAAATATTACAATAAAAGTTTTTGTCATTGATAATAATACTGCTTATTTCTTTTAGTTGCAATAATAATAATAAAAGTAGAACTATTTTTTGGGAATTGTTTCGATCGAAACTTTGTATATGTCCTCACCCTGTACAGGAAATATAAATGCAATAAAACTTGGTATGGTATGTAACAATTTAATATGCGTTTAGATATACCGGGTTTATATTTTAATAACTTACTGTAATATTTCTTTTTAACTCTAAAATATTTATTGTTGAAATCTGTCCGAATAAAACTTTCCAAAGTATGTTCAAAAGTGTATATGTATATACCTGTATCATTGTATGCACAATAAAATATGGCGTTGTAATTATTTGTTAGTTTTATTAACCTATTAAAATTTTATCTATAACATATTAAGCACGCATTGTGTGGTTCAAGCAATCAATGAATATTGTTTCTAAAACATGACTTTTGAAATATATGTATAAAGAGGTGTTTTTAGGAAGTATCAAAATTAGAATATCGATGAAAGCTAGAAAGTTGTTTAAATCAGAAAAAGTAGCATATTTAGAAAATAAATAAAATGATATATGAAAATTCAAATTATTCGGATTATTTCCATAGGTATCCTAAAAAATTATAAATATTGAGTGTAGCGTTTATCACCAAAAAATATAAATTAACATTCTTTAAAGGATGTTTTATTTGACTGTGTTATTAATTTTAAGCAATAGTGCTGTTAAAATTTGTTAAAAACTATTTAAAAAAAATCTGTTTAAATCGCGAAAAAGTATTAATTGAAAAGCCTGACATCAAGAAAAAGGAAGATTTTATTAAAAAGTTAGATATACTTTTCGAAGCACTCCTATTGTATATCTTGATAAAACTTATACAGAGTACCCGAGAAAATAATGCACATATTTATGGATGAGGTATAAAAACATATGCAGAATAAAAATGTCGATTACAGAAGATGTAGAAGAGTGAAAACTGTATTTTCGGCAAATATTACATATCCAAATGATTTCTACCACTACTTTTTTAAGGTAATAAACCAAACTTTCCAACAATCTTTCCATACAAGCTTATGAGAAAGCTTTATGAAGAAGCAAGCATGCATTAGAATGTCTCCTCTAATATCTTTATGTGGGCATATTGGAGGTGGAAACATTATTCCAGTTAATTCAATAGTAACATACCGCCACTCGTGATCATACCTCTAGCAAAGCGGAGTTAGAGAGAATAGGATTAAAATATACACATTATTGCGCTCTCTCACTCTCGGTCATCTAATCTAAGATTATTATTGGTATTTTTTTGTCCTTAAAATTTCTGCCTAAGTTTTAGAATATCAAATATTGGAATTTTAACAGTGCGTTCACGATCATATCGCATTTCTTTAATTATCAATATTTATTATTTTGATTTTAGGACAACTGTTGAAATGGAAACTATTCAAGTTGTTCAAAAATCAATATGAATATGAATAACGCGCCTTAAACTACTTTTACTACTAGAAACCTGAATTTCAATACTTGTACATTAGTGTTTGTTAACATATGTAAAAAAAATATTTTTTTAAATGAAAGCAACAATAGTAATATTTTTGGTCGAAACATTGTTAACGATGAGAAAATTTGTCATCTGGAAAAACAACAACAAATACAATAAAGACTTTTTTATTCAAAATTCAATAAAAATCTACAAAATATGGAAATTTAAACGAATCCTAAGCTCTAAAAGATTCTTCAGTAAAACAAAACTGGAAGAAAAAATTTCTCTTTATGTTCATCCCATATATATTTTTTTTTGTGAAAAAACCCGACACTTTAGTTGGCGAAGATAGATAGCTTTATCGAAATAAAGTGTCCAATATCTATTAAAATATCGACCTTTTCGAAGCTGCATTATATATATAAAACGTTAAAATATACTACATTAGAAAATACTAATTTAAAAATCAAAATTAGTATTACATAAACAATTACAAGGACAAATCGAAATAACGAATAAAAATATATGCAATTTTGAATGAAAGAGTAAATATATCCCAAAACACAAATTTGGTCTTAGGAACAGATATCATAGAAACGAGAACTTTATTGTTACCTATTTTTTAACTTAAAAAGACTAATAACTTTATGGAACTGAAAAACTGTAGCAGTTACCTATTTGCTACTTAAATTGGCTACAACGAAGGTCCGACATTTTTAAATTTAATCGAACTACCCGGCTACTATTAAAATATCTTTTCAAAAGACTACTACTTTGAAACGGCAAAACTACGAGGCAGTTGCTAGTTTGTGGAACTAAATTGTGACTTACAAGATATGGTACTTTATAGTTCCAGATAGCGGTTCTAGCGACGTACCTGGAACAAGCTAGGGTACCTAAAAGTAAAAAAACTTTAAGTAACATACATAGAACCCGGGTACCCCCCAGTAGAAGACTGTGTTTTCTTGAAAGTAGCCGCTTCTTTCACATGCCACCATATAGTGAATTATACTTAAAATCGCTACCCTATGGTATCATTATACTATTTAGTAACATCAAATTCAACAAAATGGCTTCCAAATTTATTCGCAAGAACACGTCTTATTGATATTCGTCTACTTTTTACAGAAAATTTAAAAAAATTGCAAACGACCAAGCGAAACTTAAATTACCTGTTAATTACATATAACAATAAGTCATCTAACAATTCTAATTTGACCTACACCTACATATCAATTGTCAATAGATAAAATCGATTTTTCAAATATCGATACTTTGATTATGTATCGATCAAAAATATTGGTTGCCGGGGAATCCGTAATTTTTCAGAAGCCATTGTTAAGTTGCATTTTTCGTAATAGTTTGTAATTGTTTACATAAGTCATAGAACAAACTGATTAATACTGACAATATAATTTCGATACTCTAGGTATCGATATTTTTAAGAATAATTTAAGGATATTTTCACCACCAAAACATTTATATATGCACTTCAATAAGGAACAGGATATAAAAAAAAAATTTTATTCTTCAAAACGTATGAATATGGTAAATTTTTCTAACTAGCGTTTGTTTCAAATTTACATTTAACAAAGCCGTAATGTACTTTATTAGGATCTTTGTAGTAGCAAAGTAGAAACTGCTACCATACAGTTCCATTAGGATGGTCCCCATTGTTTTTTATTGTAGCGAATACCTTAAAAGGCATAATGGTTGGAAGAGAGCTAATATAACATAGTAACATAGAAGTAGCAAAAGGTACTTTAAAATACATAGGTACCATTTCCGCCATTTGAAAAATTAAAATATGGATTCATACCGCTATTTTTAAGTTAAAGAGTGTTAATTTAATACTATTTCCGATAAAATAACTACTTTCTCTAATTAAACATTTACACTAATATTATATAAAAAATAAGAAAATTTGTAATATTTTAAATATTTTTTGTTAAATAAATGTATACATATATTGAGGGCGTTTTAATTTTTTCAAAAATTTACGATAAATTTTCATTCTTTTGCAAATGTTGTATCCGATATGAGCAACACATGAATTATCTAGATATTATTAATTGGGATTATACCGCCATATTAAGTATTAAAAGAATGATGTTATGGAAACCATAATGAATGGAATAACAAGTTAAGTTGAGATAAGTAATATTCAAAAATATGAGAAACAAAAACAACAAACACGAAAAATATCAGAAGTGAACGCTACTACACGGAAACCAGCCTGGAATGTTCCTACAAAGTAGTCGCGAGGTTCCATGAAGTTGTAGAGACTGTAGCCGGAACGTAGCAAGTTACTACTTGGCTACGTGACATTTGTTCCCCACTTTGGTACCTAGCGGCAATTAAGGCAAACCACTATAGAGTGACATATTTAGTCGCTACCACGTAACAGGTACTAAACGTGTTGTTTGGGATTTCATTTTAAAAATAATATAGACAAAATAAAAACAATAAAAGGCAGAAAATTGAAGGTAAAACGTTTTTAAAATATATATTTTTCATGTCAGAATTGTTGATTTATATCATTATACAATACATAAAAGATTTCAGTAAAAATAAACAATTATTAAAAAATATATTTATTTACGTCTAAGTATAGGTAACCTTCTAGGCTTATATTTAAGGTTAACTTTTTTATTATATAACCATCATTCCTTCAAATTTTATATTCTTGGGTTTCTAAGCCTTGACAATATTTATTCTAATCTAGAATATTTTATTTGCAAAGTTTATGTATACATATATAGTTTATTTTTTCTAATTTGCGTCGTATCTAGTAAAACAGCTATTTGTGATATCACTACTTTTTTGGATATGACGTTATCTATGTATTTTTAATTGACACATCTAAATAAATTATAAAGTTTATAAAATATTTAAAAGTGATATGTAGGTATATTTCAGTTCATATGGGTATCCATTAAGTAAATTTCGAAATGTCAGAAGTAGATGAGATCAAAATAATGTCATGATTTCAAATAAATTTTTAAACTTATTCACCACTGCCAAAATTTGATGAGTGGTTACAAGGATATATTATTAGAGGTGTAATGTCCAACTGGAGTAAATTTTGTTCTGGAATAAACAATTTTTTAATAATCATCAGTGTCTTATACATTTTCCCATTTTCCAACAATTTGCTTTTTGCGGAATAAAAAAATTGGGGTTATTTTCTCTCATCTTCATAGTTTTTTTAAATAGCAAATGCTCAAAAAATGATAAAAGTATATAAAGGTCCTCATTCTAGATATAAATTTAAGGCAATGTTATGGGAGTTAATTGTATTTCTTCTATACTGGTAGAATTAGTGAATTGAGCAAACAGGTTCTATTTTTCTGTAGAAATTTAGGAATTTGAAATGACTTCTAAATTTTTTATTTTCCTTATAACACTTTTTTTATTTTAAGAAATCAGTGTCACGTATCACTACTAAACCCCATATAATGATTCCATACCTACCACTGGAATAAAGACCGACAATATAAAATGATTTTAATATGTATACGAGTATTCTTAGCGAGAATTCATAGGTTGGAAAAAGATCAACGCTTTGCTAAGTTACTCAATATGGTTAGAAAAACTTAATATTTCTTTAAGAAAAACACTTAAGCATTTTACTTTTCTAATACCAACATCCTTATTATTTAATATGCTCTCCCTTTTGTTATAAAAAATATGACCTTAGTCTTCTCTGCATTCAGGATTAAACGAGGACTGAGAAACCAGTTTTTTAGATTACTCACTCAGAGGAGTGAGATTTCTGGGAAATTTGTTGATATTATTAATATTATTAATAAAGTGCTATCCTCAGCGTAAGTGATTCTCTGGGATAAATGATGCTAAATCATTATTATAAATACTATTACTATTTGGAAAATAAACGTTATGACGAACAGTGTCGAAAGCTCTAGTGAGATTATAAGGTTATGTACCTTATATTAAGTTAATAAAGCCACATTGAAACAATATAAATAGTAAAACACAGTATGCCCCAATTCTAACCATAAAAGTCATATATTACAATAATATAAAGATGAATACAGGCCATTCTTGTTGTTATTTTCACCTAAGAATTAATTAACTAAAAGTGGCTCTTTGGTATTTTTATATTTTTATTAAAAATGTTTTGGGAGTGAGTAATCCTTAAACAATTCTAACTACTGTAATGTTTATGTAATTGACCGATTCGTAACTCTCTTGAGCTCATTAAAATAATATTAAAAAATACCTAATTAATAATGGCTTAATGGCGAAGTTATCAGTACCGGTAAAGCATAACCAGGTAATGAAACAACTGCACCCGATATACTATGTAACACCAAAAAAAAGCAATTCTAAAACAACATTGCTTGCTGATATTCAGATTATTAAAAAAATTATATGAGTAAACGTGTTCTAAATATTTACATACCAAGTATTTAATAGTTATTTATTTTAATAGTGCAAGACGAAGGTGTTTCTGTAATAGCGGTTCTTTATTGATATGACAAGCTAACAGTTTGTAACCAACAAATATTTTTAATTCATCTTACTTTCCAGAAAACGCATTAATATAAGTGCGTCTGAATCTGAAAGTTTTGCATTAAAAATAAAAGATTGTGCAATGAAACCAATTTCGTTACTAATTCCAAAAAATCACTAAAAAATATGAAATAAGAAACGAACAGCTACAAAAATTCTGGGAGAAGAGAATTTGTAAATATACCTATCAAACTGTAACCACAGTAATAATTTGGGAATTATTGACACTTCAACAAAACGGTCTTTATTTGGAGTAAATATCCTTGAATGCAAAATGTTATTAATAATCATAAATGAATGCTTTCAAATTTTATTAATAAATAATTAAATATTAGTTCTGATCTCATTTACCAACTAAGTTAGATAATGGGGTTATTATCTAACTCAGTCAGAAAATGGCGTTTAATATTTAACTGAAATAAATTTGATAATATATTTTTATCCAGGTAGTCGTAGATAATCAAAATTAACTCTTCGATATAAAAAGATTTGGGAATCAATTATTATTTGAAAAGGAAAATAAGTTACATTGAAAAATCTCAAGGGGCTTGTTGGCTTACCTTAATTTAATACTATTTCAAACAATTTATATTACTGAAACAGAATTTAAACTTTTATACCGTAATTGTACATTTTTTAACTATATGCACTAATACATTTCTAACAACTATTGCTGTTAACATATTTAATAGTTTGTCGTATATCAGCAAAATTTAATTTCAAAAAAGTCAAAATTTTCTGCATAAAACCATGTAATAAAATAATAATAATAATATATTTTTTTAAATAACCAATTTTTTTACTGATAAAATAAACAGTCAAGAGCATTATACTCACTTAAAGGGATCGTTATTAAATTTGCTGATTTTAGGAATTTACACGATTTCAGGATCTAATTATTACGTAAACACATTCTGAAATATAAGTGCAATTGACTGTTTCCCTATAACAGTACCCCTCTACGAAAATAACTCAGTACCGTGGTCCGTAAGCTAATCGCACCTGTAGCACAAAGCAAGGTAAGGTTTATAATCGCGAATTTCCCCAGACAATGATTCATCCAGGTGAAACGTAGTGAAGTCAGATAGTCAGCACAAGAGGTACCTCTAATGCACCTGTTGCGTTGGTACCTTTAAAACAATAATATGTAAGTGTAAATTTTACTTCTGAAACATCACAAACTCAATACGTCACTTGAAAATGTTTTGGAAATACCTAATATTAATTTTTATTGGTGGTAAATTTGTGAAATGCGACGGTTTAACAGTGGGGACAAGTATAAAATGTGGTGTCAAAAGTTGTACTCCGGATCAGTACTGTTCCGAATATGGATCGATATGTGAATCTTGTGCTGGAATTTGTAATCCATCGATACACAATTTCGACCAGGTTAGGTGCGAGAAAAGCTGTCAATGTAAGTTTGCGTATTAAAAATAAATCCATTGAGCCAGTTTAACGTACTTGTAATGCAAGGTTCTATTATAGACAAGTACTAATCGCATACCAAACTTAATAAAATTAGCACATATTCCAAGCGTACCAACATAATAAACATATATTGGAGGTGATCAATGCATTCTAATTTATCAAAGACATTTATTATTTTAGACAAAATTACTCACCTATACAGTATGTTAAAATTACCGTTATAGTTAAACATATCAACTTATTTTTAAATGGGTAAAATCAAACATTTTAAACTATCTCTCATCGAACTTAGATAGATACTACTACTAGATATTCAGTTGAACAAAAATAATTGAAGGAATATTTTTAGTTCAGCACTAATAAAGATTTAAGTGACATATTGCGTAAGAATGATAAAACTTGAATTTGCTAGAAAGGAACAGAATACCTAACCATACAGATTAAAAATAAACGAGTATTTAAAATTAAGGATCATAAAAATTTACAAATTATTGCAGTTATGCTAAAAGAAACCATATCACAGAAAAAATATAAGTAAAATAAGTACAGTTTGTTAATTAATAAATCTAAATCAATACTATGTATTTTGAATCAATTTTGCATTGTCTTCACTAATTCAACATTCATCAAACATTGATAAAATTGTGTTTTGACAATCTTCACGTGCTTGCGTAACATATTAGCTTTTTCTTATCATATGATAATATTTGATAAATAAAAAAGGTATAAATAATAAAGTAATCAGTGCATATGTTCCATTTAAAATTCTCTAAACAATTATATTTTTTTATTAGTGTAATATAAATATTGTTTAGTCTAGATCTATTAATATCTATGAACATTTAAACATGTAATAAAATAATTTGATTAAAACATAGGGTGTTCCCAAAGCCACCAGAAATATTATTGTGGGGTATTCTTGCGATCATGTGATATGTTTTGTTGACATACTGGGTGTTGAATGTTTTTATTATTTTCATGGAAATAATAACATTGTAATAATTATGGTATAAAACTAGTTCACTTCAGAGCAGATGGTCAAAATGGACTTTTCTAACTCAAAAGTAAGCTTTCAATCAACGTCTAACGGATTCCTGAATTCGTTCAAAATAGTCAGAATTATTGCGAATAATATTACAGCGTTCTACAATGCGATTTTGAAGATCTATATTTACAATCGGTATTGTGAAAACGAATGATTTTAATATCTCCACACTCTAAAATCCACTGGATTGTGTTCAGGTAACCTTGAGGGCCATGCGTGTCATATCCATCGGTCTGGAAAAACATTATTTAAAAACTCCCCACTGCAAATTGTGGTGGAGCACCATCATGTATTCACATATGACTACTAATTATGAGAGGTACATCTTTTAAAAAAGCTCGAAATTCATTTTATAGAAAATGAAGAAATATATCACCGATCAATGGTTGAGGAAGAAAATTGCTAGTAAATTATTGTCGATAATCCAGGGTTTGTTGGAATCGTTTTTCAATTATGGTATGTGGATTTTCATTCTCCCATGTGTGTTTATTATAAAAATGCATAATTCCAGTTATTAAGATACTGATTTCCTTAGTAGATAATACAGTATTTGCAAAATTGGGCTTGTTTGAAATTTTGCAATTCTGCATACGAAGTAAAACTTGAACAAGTTGAATATAATGTGGACACGATACATTTTCTTTTAGAATATTCTAAACGGTATTTTGGCTAACATTTACTTATTGAGCAATTTTTCTGGCACTCGTTTCTGGATGTTCTTCAATCATTTGATGAACCTGATCTTCAAGTTGTAAATGTCTCGCAGTTCTAGATCGTCCAATAATATTCCTTGATTTAGCAAAAGTACCAGTTTCTTGTAAACAAGATGCAGTTTATTAATCCTTTCAGAACATGGTAAACGGTTATTTATGTCTAATCTCTAAGGCATTACCGTTGGCTAATCCTTACAAAAAATGCGTATATTAGTCATTTCAGCATTAGTAAATGCATGCTTTGTCAAAAAGTTAAAATTTAACACAAACGAAAGTCATAATAAAACAATAATTCTCAAAAAAATTCCAAAAGACTTTTTTAATAAACATCTTCTTGTCTATTAGTTTTAGGAACCAGTTGCGTCACCAATAACTTTCACTTACAAATAGAACTCGTTAACTACAATAAAATTCAACACTCTGTATCTTAATAACAGCAAAATTTTTCACACATGTTTATAGGAACTTTTAATCTTAAAATCGAATGAATAATCAGATACAATAATATCTCAGATCACTTTTGAAAGAACCTCTAAATATCTATCTGTATTTAAATAAATTAAAACATATCTTTAGAATATACTTGACTAATTATATTATCCTTTAATATGAAGAATTTCTTTCAGTATATCTCCATGATATTAGATATGTCTCCAAAAATGGTGAGGGAACGGGAGACGTCAATCTTAGGGGTTAGTATAAAACATGTTATCACTTTTAAGTTTCCATAACCTTTCAAAAAAGTAACTTATGTGTCATTGTAGGCTCTAGTTAATTTTAAGCGGTGGTTTTCTATAAAACCAAATTTATTTCCTATAATTACAAGATAAGAATTGTATAGCAATTATTAATTGAAACTAAAAGAAAAAATCCCGCTGATAAATACAAATTTAAACATAATTTTTACAAATATTGCAAACTAAAGTTAAACCAGTTATATTAAGCTATAATTATATTAATGATTTTTTTTATAACAGGTCAAGTTGATAAACTCTCCCGTTTGGTCTCCGTAAGCTTAACTTTGACATGCTTGATGCTTTTAGTCCTAGGAATATTCTTATGTTTCCAATTCTACAGATGGAAAGAGAAGAAAAATATTACGATTACTTCGATCAAACGAAAATTCTTCAATAGAAATGTAAGTATATTCACAGGATCACATTGTTGTCAGTCTAAACGTAAGAACATGCTGAAAATGAATTAATGAGCAATAAGCAAACCCGATGAGAGACCTGTTAGGTAGATCAGATTGAAGCTTCCATAGCCAAAGTGAAACTGAGGATTTTGAGATATATCCCAAGGTTTCGTCGGCTATCTTAAACTTGTTCTTCAGAAAGTAAGATGTGCACGGTAACTCAACTATTATACGTATCCATTGGCGAAATACATCTACATATTGCATCAGATATTTTGAAATGGAATGTATATGTTTGTATTATCGTAGCTCATCACATATCGATTATTCTAGCCTACTTTAAAGAGATATCACAGGGATAAATGGATATAACTGAGGTGGTCATTAAAATAAAGGAACTCATGAGAAATATACTTTAATATCGTAAAGCAGCGTGTGGGGTCAAATTTTCTTTATAAAATGCCAACATATTTTCTTAGAAATACTTTGGTACGTTTCAACTTTCCGTTCTTATTAACCTTTCTACTAATATTTACCCAAATGATTTTCAACCCGACATAGCGGTTCAAATTGGAAAAACTGGCCTTATGTACATGAATACCTTACTTGTACCCTCATTTGATACAGATGTTCCACCACCAGTTTTCCTGGCAATCACTCATCCAATACTAAATTCGAAACTTGACTCTAGTTATAATTTTCTACTACCCATGTTATATGTCCGATGAAGTAGAGTTTTCTCTTATATTCTTTCATATATTTTTCCGTTAATTAATTAATAAGATCTCATTTTTCCTTCATGTATTCCCTTTATTCTTTATTTAATTATATCCTGTATGCCTTCTTCATTTTCTTGTTTTACATTTAGATTTTTTTTATTTTTACTACTACACTATTTTCATTTTTTAATTATTTCTCTTTTAAAATATGTCCTCTCTCCATTCTTTGTGATATCGCTCACCCTAATATATAAAATATTGCAATTGTTTTAAGCTCTGTTTATAGTTTTATTGTGTTTTTAGTGGTTTTTACCTACTGTTACTGTTACTGGCTTTGACTTACGGATTCGTTAAATATTCGAAATTGTTACAATATTGTTTGCTTAACAGAATTCTAGTGGGATTAAAACTTTCATAAGGCAATACCATATTAATGTATTTAAAATATTTTTGGCGAGTAAACATTTCATTAATTAGTTTTTCGTGTGTACCTCCTTTTCCCCAGATCATCTCTTCAAGTTTGATTAAACTAGCAGAATAAAACAATGATGTCCATCATTTGCCTCACAATAAAAATAATGAAATTTTACTACACTGTTGTGTCTGAAAGCCCTGAACCACCAGACTGATTTTCGGGAGGACTATTGATCGGTCCTCTTCCTACATCTCAAAGCCGAAAAAAGGCAGAAGCTTCAACTTCTCCAATTCCACCATGGATGCATTATCCATGGTGAATGTCCACGTTTTCTCGAGACATGCTGAGTGTTGAGGCCCCGGTTTATCATGCGCAATATCTTTAATGCCTAATATCCTCTCTGGATATGCCAGTATCCTTAGAGATAAAAGCCACACAGATGCGGTTTCGCTATCTCCTCTCTCTGTATCAATTTGAGTCCGGCTTCTTGCCTTGGATCAAGTTCAATTATGTCTTTTTCTATCCACTCAGCCTTCGTAGCGTCGGCTAATTTGAGAAAAAGTATTCCTAGCTAGGTGTAGCTCATGAAGCGAATTTGAGGTACATTCTCTGTTATTTTGTAAATTGACATCCCAGTTATTAGAGGCTTTTTCGTTATCGATTCTGAGCGATAGGGTTTTGCGGGTACAGGTGCACAGAAAGATTTACCCCCAATCTGTTTTATCTTTTCGACCTTGCTAAGAACGGCTCACCAGAGGAGGTTTGTCCTCATGTCTGCTTCTTGTTCATGTTCTTAAGAATGATTACTAGGGCGACCTCATAATTTTTTCAGCATCCGTCTAAGACTTCTTCTCATCGCACCAGCAAGTTTTCTTCTCTTATTCAGGTCTAGATTTGCGACGTCCTTTCCATAACTCTTTCTCATGACTCGAAGGTTGTTGAAGAGATATAAACAACTTTGTTTCCACCTCTTCGGAAATGACTTATTGTGAAGTGAGTCTGGGTCCCCGCCATTGGATCACTTTACTGGTGAAGGAATATGATATCCCCATCATCATCATTTAGGTTTGCATCTTTATTAGTTGATTCGTGCTGATCCTACTAGCAGTTTGAGATGGGTAATCGATCACAGCACAACTCTGCATGTTACGGCAAGACTTATTACTCTGGAAGGTCTCCTGGTATCCCAGAGCAGCGGTTCCCAAAGTGGTGGTCCGCGAGAAAATTTCGCTGGTCCGCAGAATCGTGCTCTTTCTGCGCGTAGAATAACGCCGCGGGAAATAAGTCGTACTGCTGTTGAATGTTTCAAGTTTTTTTGTGTGAGTTATTGGAGTTGTTTCCTAATTTTGATGAATACATGAAGGAGAATGATGTTAACTAGCAAGTGGTAACCCTAGTTAAAAAGCACTTGGAATCACTTACAGAATCTTTTGCTCGTTATTACCCAAAGAATGAAGATCCCACACATGGTAATATGTGGATAATAGATCCGTTTGCAGCGAACATTCAGGATAGTAAGTTAAGCATGCATCTAAAAGAAAGCCTCATCGACCTATCGTCCGACGAAACTCTTAAAATTAAATTTCATTCATCCTTATCAAGACCTCAGTTTTGGCTTTCCATAAAAAGTGAATATCCTTTGCTTAGTGAACAGGTGTTGAAAATTCTGATTCAATTCTCCACAACTTATTTATGTGAAAAGGCCTTTTCATCTGTCACAGTCATCAAAACACGGTACCGATCTCGGGTTGAAATAAATGCAGTTCTCCGTCTTGCAGTAACAACATTGGATCCAAATATCCATAATCTTATTTCAAGTAAGCAGAAACATCCATCACACTAGGAATGTATAACGCTAAAGGTTTGATATATTTAAACCATCTTTTAATTGTTTTGTTTGTACAATTTTTGTTTATTTTGTTTATTTTATTATGGTTTATTAATAAAGCTTTCATAACTTGGTTACTATTAATAGTTTAATTTTATTAACTAGGTACATTTTATGTGTTCTTTGATCACAATTTTATTTTTATAAATATATTTAACACTTAAAAAATCCTATTAGTGGTCCGCCGGATTTAAATTATGAATTAACTGGTCCGTGAGGTCAAAAAGTTTGGCGATCGCTGTCCCAGAGGATCCGTTAGCAGCCTCATTCCCTGGTACCATTCAGACTTTGGTAGGGATTGAGTAGCACTGTTATCTTAAGGGAGTTTTTCTACTTCCCTTATCTAGATCCGACCAATGCTGATCTTGAAAGAAGTATTCTCAGAGGTTTGCTGAGTTTCCTTCGCTAGATCCCCTGAAATCGATAGTAGAGTCGCCCACTTCTTGTCTGAGCTATTCCTTAGTTGGCTCTCGGTGCCCAATACGATAACCGTGTGAGGCACTGAGGACCCAAACCCTTCCACCAACGTCAGTGTCTTAAAGCTCCCAGGAAGGGATTTTTTAAAGTTACAAATATTAGTATTTTGTAAAATTACAAGAACAAATCTATCAATTAAAACTGTACAAAAAAGATAACACAATGACGGCATTTTTGCAACATATGACAATTTTAACAAGCATCATCCTACGATAATTTTTACTTCAAGGTAGTTTTGAACAGTACTCCTGATTCTTCTATCCAGTTCCACATATTTAGTATCGTATTATATATCCTCTTATTTGAGAACTAGATTACATACATTTGTATTACTAATATGACTTCATTTTTCAGAATGAAGATACGTCAAGGGAAAATACAAATCCCGTCTCACCTGTTAAAAAAGGAGAATTAAAACTTGATATGACTTCAAATATGTCGCAGTCGGAACACAGCCCTGTTACAATCACAACATCTATTAGCAGAAGGCCAGCTGAAGATAGTACCCTAGATTACGCTTATGATAATCCTGCTTTAACAACATCACGATAAAGTAAGAAAAACGTAAATTTAAAAAAGCAATAAAAAAAATTTCTCCTAAACGAAATTAATTACTATTTATTCATCCAAATTTATAATATCTCGCAGTTTTCAGTTGGGATTCAGTAACCCGTCTATGTTGATATTCGTAATTCTCAATTTCCTATTTTATTTTAAAGTAAAAAATACAGTTTGCGACATTAAAGATGAAGTAAGATAATGAATTTGTTAAAGTAATTATTAATTCTATTTTATTTTTTAATTTGCTTAATAATTAAGCATATTGTAAAAAAATTAAAAATGGACTTTTTCAAATCTAAAGAAATAGTTTTATCGTTTTTCGTTTAATTTTAAAACGAGAAATAATTAATGATAAAAATCCATTCGCAAACTGACGCCAGGCTTACATGAAATTTAATTACCTTTAAAAAAATTGAAACATTATGGACAATTCAAATCCTATTTTAAATACACGCGGATTATAAAAAAACTTCTACAAACATAGCAGGATTATTGAATTCCCTCTTCATGTACTTCCACAGAATTTCAGGTCAATATTATCTACATGCCCACATAATAATTTAGATATATCTAAATATTTTATAGACTCGAAATAGCATTCATAGTCTGTATAAATTGTGGTCAAAGGTAGATAATAGGTATTAGTCTGTAATTTAAACCTTCTTATTTACTGTCTAAATAAAGTTAATGACATCACAAATATGTATGTACTGATTGTTTATTTTATACAGGCAACAAAGCAACATAAACCTTGAAGATTTAATTAATTATTGTTTATTAAATTTACAAACTTGTTGCTATTTATAATAAATCAATGTATATCCTCAATATTTCATAAGTATATTTTAAATTTAATAAATATTTAAATCTAGTCTACTCCCAATACGTATCGCTTACTTGTAATATACTATTTTATTTCATTTTCGAATTATTAAAAAAGAAAGTTATTTTGGAGACATTATCATTATTAAATAAATTTTCCAATTGACTTCGCATCTTATTTCTGAACATTATATATTTGAAATTACTCACCATTAATCAAAAGCAATAGAGAACGTAACAAGTTTAACTAAAAGAAATGTGCTATTATAACAAATTTATTATAAACGTTTTTTACCACAAGACCAATTTACTTTTAATGTAATCTTTGAGAAAATTTCACCACAGAATTGAATCACACACTTCTAATAAATATGCATTAGCATTTTAAACTGATTAAATAACTAATAATTGAATGGTTATTCTTATATATGTAGAATATTTGTTAATTTCAATTAATATACATATATATATATATATATATATATTAATTAATAAGCCTATTTTGTTCATTAATGTTTTAAATTGGCGAGGAAGTAGATAATTTAACCGTCCTAAAATTTATTAATCTTGCTCATTTAAATATGTAGAGAAATCTTTTAGTTTCTATATTTTGTGTATGAAAATGTAAAAATGTAGATATCTGTAGATTGTATAACCATGGCAACGCGGCAAATTATACTTAATATTTATGTTCAGATCAAGAACTGAAAATCTAATTACCTACATAATTTAACAAATAATATTTTTGTTAGTAGAAATGTAAGTAATGTAAACATATACATCCTACAATTTAGGTTTTGTTATTGTTTAAGAGTGCAATATAAGTTTTAGTTAAATATTATATTTTTTTAAATTAAGACAAATTTATAATTATCTTGTTAATACTCCGGAATTTCGTTTCGTATTTTTATTGTTAAACTTAAATTTAAACAAATACTATTTTCGCTAATTTTAAGTAATTGATGATTCATAATTTTAGCAAATTATGGTCTTATGTGCCCTAATGGCAGCTTATAAGGATTTGTTAGAAATATTACCTACCTATTAGATAGGATATTTTAACTAAAGTATATTCCATACGTTACATTCCAATTATTTAATCCTATTTTTATTTCTACTGATAAATCATTTATATTTAGGATTATAATTATGTGATATCAACAATAAATGTTAGATTAATTATGATTATTATTAGAATTATTACGTGTACCTTAACATTTGTGTACTTAGTGTTTCTTGCTTTTTTAGTTTTTATTTTTGGTTTTGTCTCAAAGACAAAGCGAGTCCTTTATTACATCCGTCCATGTTTGTATGTGTAGTTTTATTTTTTGTAATAATTAGTGCTTACTGTATTGTTTCAATAAAATAGTTAATAAGTTGGTGTATATTGTTTCATCATAACCCCAATATTATGGTGTCTTAAAGTGTTTGTTTTTGATTTTGATGCATTCAAAACTGAGAAAATTGATTTTAAAAATGTAAAATTTTGATAATGTCCCCATTTCAAAAGTTTACATAGAATAAAGCATTATTTAGAATGTATTTTCTAATTTATTTTATAATTATATTAAGTGTTTAAAGTGACATCCATTTTCTCCTTGACAATAAGCAATTTTAATTTTCTTAGTTACGAATGCACGAAATTTAAAAACCTGTATATTACTGAACAGAAAATCAAATACCCATTCAAAAGAGGTATCACACGAGTCCATTTCTCATTATAAATTTTCAGGGGGATGTTACAATTCAGAGGTGGTAATATTTTTATACCACAACTTGTAAAATTAAGAATAAAAATCAACTTGTCTCACGTTTTTCCCCAAAAGTTCACAATAACGTTAAAAATGAATTTATTCCATACAGATGTTGTCTTTTTCATTTCACCCATTAAAATAACAATCATGACAGTATGAAATATATTTATTATTATAGGCGTTGAAAACAATGTAAAAAGAAGCAATCATCAAAATCATCAACAACAATATTGTTTACAGTTATAATTTACAGTCATTGCATTTTTATAATGAATGTCAAATGTCAAATTTGTCAAGCAATGGTCAACGTTCACTCTTTCCCCAAGGAATTATTTTATTTTGTTGTTCATACTTGGTTTTCCTCCGTTTCGGGCTATAACCGAAGTGGGTGATGCTAATTACAATGTATGTACTTCACCATACGTGATATTGTAAAGTTTGCCGAGCGAAGCAAAACTATGGTTCTTACAATAGAATTGTTAATGTAACAGGTTGGATTAATTAGTCGATAGCCATACTATAGTAATAGAGACAATTGGCAGTTTCTTAGACCTTTAGACCTGGGGCTCCGATTCTGAGGGACGCCCAGTATCTAGGTATACTTACAGGTTACTCAATCACAATGAAACTAACTGTACTTTTTCTAACTTATTTATTGGGCGAGGAAATGGTGAAAATTACAAATAAAAATTAGATGAAAGCAACGAGTGACTTTAGAATACAACAAATTCATTTAATGCTTTGAATAAATTATTAAACCTCGCCGAGTTCTATAATAAACCGTTAGATTCTATTACTAATTAAGAAAAGTACCGGCAAATTATAACTTACAAGATTTGACAAGACGAAGCACTTTATCGCGATAGTACTTTTCGAGACGGATGTTAAATTACAACTGATTCCTGAATTCGTCTCGATTTCTAAATTAAACATTACTTTTGGTTCTCACAGATTTTTCTTTAAAAGCTAGTGTAAGTTGGAAAATGTTTGTATTCATTCTTGAAATTTTTATATTTAGTCGGTTGTACCAATTAGTATTTTGGTTCCTTTCATTGTAGCACACCCACATGATCCCCAAAATATCGTCATCAAGTTACTGTTCCACGAAATAATCGGGAAATAGATACACATTTCGTCAGAAACATTGGTTGAAACGAAAATTGCAACCAGTAATATTAATATTGGGGAACGTCTTCTTAAGAGCCGGAAAGGTAACGACTTCATAATCAATTTTGAAATTCCTTCGGTTCCATGGCGGTATATGTTGTTTCCTTTTTGTCTGGCAGCAGAACAAAAACTTCAACAAATATTTTTAAGATGAAAAAGGTCATCCGTAACTCTAATATGGTATGTTGGATTCACCAAAATCAAAATCAGTACCACAAATCACTTTTTAATAAGCTTAACAGACAAGTAGGTTCGGCTGTATAGAAATCTTCAGGTTAATAGGAAGATCATTTTATTTAACAGATGTATAATATTATGAACGATTGATAAAAGTAAATAAAAAAGTGGTACTAAATTTCTCGATGCATAAGTTAGTAATTAAAAATTACACTTATATGAAAATTATAATGGATAAAATTTCTGAAAAATAAATACATAAATGTTAGGAATTGATCATTACTTTATAGTTATTTGTGTATCAAATTTTTTTTCAACCAAATCAGAAGGATGCGGATGGCACTTTTCAAGAGTTTCATAAAAAACCACTCTTATACCAATTTGCACGTGAGGAGACAAAGGTAAACTAAAAGACTAAAATTATTTGAAAATAATTTATGAACGTAATTTTCTCTTGTCTGGTGATCATAAGCCTATGGCATATTTATGAATACAAATATTTGTTTTTGATTTGATCAAACAATATGTACGCTATAAATTGAAAATAATAACTACAATTGCCACAATTTGGGAGGTGGATAAATCAATACCAATTTAATAAATATTATAAAATAATTTCTTTATATTATGAAATTAGTTGTTGGTATATTATTGTAAGTGTATTCATCATGAATTTGAAGAAGCCTTCCAACGAATACATCAGTGATTGCTTAATATGTGCTTTCAGACCATTGTTTTACGTAGGGTTTACAATACCCTATATAGCAAAAGTAATTTGTCCACATAGAAATAATGTAGCACAGCCACAATTTGTAATAACCAAGCCAAAAACTATATTTGCAACACTTTGGTTGTCTATTTTGGTAGTGGAAATGATTCTAATAATTTACTATTTGTTCAAGCAAAATATGAATATGGAAAAGTTTACTAATTACATATTTTTGTTACCAATTTTCTTTAATACCTTCGTATATACTTTTTCCATAATTATGTTCAATGAAAGGTATATTTACTATACAAATGGATTGATTGCACTAATTGAAAAAAGAAGGTTGTATTGTATTGAAACTTTTTTAACACCGAAAATCATGAAACGTTTTTCCAAGTACTCATTATTTACAGCTTGGGCTATTACGTGCATATCGGTCCTTATATTCATACTATTTATTGCAAAAATGCTGAGTTTCGATATAGAATATATAATATTAACTATAGCTCTTTTGGTAAATTCTGTAAATTCATTAAACTTCTTCACATATTTTTTAACCACAATGTTAATATACAAACTTTTGCTAAAGACAGCATTTAAGACAATAGAAAATGAATTACTTGCAAAAAACGACGGGCTGTTAGAAAAACTAAGAAGTTTACAGCGGTTTCATTTAGCTTTTTGTTTTAATTATAAACACCATATTTTCTCTTTCTCGAGCCTATTTTTATTTCTGATTCAATTCGTCTCTAGCGTTTTTGGTTTCGTTGAAAATTACTTACATTTTATAAATATTTTTCACACAAGTGAGGAATGGATTTGGATATTTCGTTTCAGAGTTTTGACAATTAATCAGATTCCTGTGTCTATGATCATTTTATATTTTATGACCAGCGACATTATAACCATGGTAAGCAAATGAAAGTAAAATTAGATGCTAACTCCGAAAAAAGTAAGTGATGTGCCGTGCCTTTTTGACTGACCCCTAATACAAAATTTTTCTCTAGAAACATACATTGAAAAACCTTTAATACTCATTTTTAACCCTTTTTTTTCATACTTATCATGTGAACAGTTTTAGAGATATTGGACTGTCAGAATCTATCGTTTCCATACATAAAAGGGACTCTATATATCAAAATAAATATAAGTACCTGTTAATTGTAGTTAAATCTCACAATATTAGTTGTATAAATGATTGCTTTGTTAAAATAAAACATTACAATAAATTTTCCTTGTTATAGAATGAAGATATGCTATCATTTTTATATAAGTATCCAATAAGCAAATTGTCACAAGCTGAAGCTGATGAGGTTTGTTTTAATTTAGGTGAAATTGGATTCATTAAATTGAATATCAAATAAAGTAGAATTAATTAAGTAGTTATTTATATTTGTTTTTTCAGGTAGAACTATTAGTACTTGCGCTAACTCTCGAGAAACCAATACTTAAAGCAGCAGATGTTTTTTCAATCGGAAAAAACTTACTCAGTTCTGTAAGCAAACAACAAATCAAATTTCAAAATTTATACTTAACTATTATTATTATTTTTTTAGATTGGTGGGTACGTTATTACTTACGTTTTGGTTGCTCTGCAATTTCATGCTACATTTTTCGAGTAAAATTTTTAATTTGGAGTACCTATGTATATTATAGGAACAAATTCTTTCAGAGCGGGGAAATTTTAATCGTTATTTTAAAAATATGAAACACTGGAGCGGTAGAAAGTAAATTTTAATTTACAGGGTCGTTGTTTTAAATAAGGCACAATAAATGAGATATAATAAAAAATACTTCTTGTTGTCACATTTGAGAAAAATAAAAAATGTAGATAGATAATGAAATGTTTATCAACATTGAAGAAATATGTGGTAAATAAAAGCATAGTCTAATTATTTATTATATAATATATAAAATTTATAACAATTACAGTACATATCAAATTAAATACAACATAAATTCGACTATACAAATTTATACATTCATATAACATACACATAATATATAATATAATTTAATATTGGAGAGAAACCATTGGAGAAAATTGCTCTTTTAAAATTTTGGAAAAACTGTTTAAAAAATCAACAGGTTTCGTATAGTTTTACTTTAGCAGTCTGATTCCAACAACTGAATTTTAAATTCCCTTTAAGATAATACTTGTAGATTATTTTTATGAGGGCGCAGATATTTTTCTAATCTTATTCTTAATGTGTTCATTAAAAGTGTTCTCCTTGATTGATTCTTCGTGGTTTATATTTAGTAGAACTTTTTCTTTAATCAAGTCAATATTCGGTAATTTACCTTTCACTGGTATGTTCAAAATTTCTTTAATACATTTAGGTAACCGATATAAAAATGTCTTTACTGGCGGTGATATATACATTTCATCAATGTCTTCTATATAAGTTGAGCCAGTAATAAAAGACACAATGAGACCAATAATAACTGTTATTACACATCCTATCCCTGAATACCATATATACGATACCCGGAACAGTATAAATACAGCATTCCTGGAAAAAATAAAATATAATAGTTGAGTAACCGTGCACATCTCACCTCTTGAAGAAGCAGCTTATGATAAACGACTAAATATTGAGAAATAACTCAAAACAAAATACGTGCCCTAATTGCATAATCACCCATACATGAATACAACTAAATACTTAAAAACAAATATAGAGATACATGTAAGGTAGAAAGCACATAACAAAAAGAGGCTTAACATAATGTAAAAAAAGTGTACTGATTCTAATGATTAGAAGAAAGAAGGGCATATAAAAATTTTCCCCTGTACTTCTCCAATTATTTGTTTTAGTATTTATTACTCACTTATTTGGTAAAATGATGTTAGGTTCTTCTTGTCTCATAATAATACAAGAACAATTTTCTATACTCATCGACTTTACTTGTTCTCCCAAATGACCATTAATAATAGCAATTTGCTGGCCAATGCACATAAATGTGATTAGAATTGCTCCAATTATGCTTCCACAAAGGGCTCCCTAAAATGTTATTCAAAACAAAAGGATTTTATTTTATATTCAATCATCGCATCAAAGTAAAGGATTGTTGTATTCTTATACATAGAATATAAGGCTTATACATAAGGAGCTCTTGCCCAAAAATATCGTGATTGGTTAAAAAATATTTATAGCTTCTAATTTTAAACTCGTCTGGACATGTTATCATCACCCAAATACCTTATATACAATTTAGTAAAATATACATACAAATTTCTTAAATTTATAAATAAAATGTTTACCTTTGAATTTGCCCAAGGAAATAGCATCCCTAATGCAAAAAGCCCAAACGTTACTCCTCCAACCATACCGTTAAAACTAATTGCAATTTGCATAACACTTCCTAAGTTAGCAATAACAAAAACCTGAATAATAAAAACATATAAATATTATTTAGTTTTATGTACCGAGCGTGCAATTTCTTATTTCGAGTGACATTTAAAAAAAATCGTCAAACTGGTGCACTCTGATTAGGCAAAAAGACTTACAAAAGTTCATTTATATCCAAATTACTAGTGTTAATAACCGTATTCTTAAATGTTATAGTTTTCTTAAAATTCATCCAGTTGCAAACATTAGCCGAGCTCTACAGATGAACATGATACTTACTAAAGCGAAACTTAATGCTCCATAAAGAATCGACAAAAGTTTGGCAAAAAATGCTCCCTTATTCGCTGGAATGCTTTTCTTTAAAGCTGATGTAATAAAATCTTCCATTGTAACGGCTGCTAAGCTGTTTAATGCTGATGCCACGGTTCTATAAAAGATTAAAAAACATTTTTATTGAATAAACAATTGGGTTAATAATTGTAAAAGCTAAAGTGTGTTTTTTAGATCTGATAACACAACCAACACTCTCGTTACAAATTAAATTCAGCAGGAATGGTTAGAATATTTTTCCACCTTTTTAAATATATGAGAGTATTTCTATTAAAATTTTACTTTATATTTGTTTAGTTATTCAGGCCCTCTCTTTAATACACACAACCAAACTTATATGGAATCACCTATTATTTTGCATAATTTTTGAGATGTATGAAATTTTTTATGTATGAATAAAACTCAGTCTTTACCGAAAACTTTTAATGAAAAATAACCCACATATTAATAAAAAAAATTATTTAGTTGATAAAATAAACACAACGGTATATTTATTGGTTTCTGAAACGAAATGAGATTTAAATTTTTAATGGTCAAAAAGCAAAACCAAAAAGAAAATTGGTAATTTTAAAAATCAGTGTTGCCACCTCTATCCCTTATTCAGGCTTCTATTCGCGTTGGCATGCTTCTTATTAAATTGCCAACATTTTCTTGGGGTATGTTTTCCCATTCTGCTAATACTGCATGAATAAGCTGTGCGACATTTTCTGGATTGTTTCGACAAGCTCTAACCCTTCTTTTAAGCTGGTACCACAAGTGTTCAATAGAATTTTGGTCTGGTGAACATGCAAGCTAGTCTAAAACTGTGACACCTTCTGTTTCAAGACATTCTCTAGTCACTCCGCTGATATGGGGAGGTGCATTATCGTGCATGAAGATAAAATTATCCCCAATTGAAGATCTCCAAAACCTAACGATTGGTTTTGGCACTAAATGAACTTACCTCCGACCGGTTAAAGTTTGTTGAAGTGGTAACAATGGAGTTTTTGCTCCCAGCATAATACCTCCCCAGAACATTATAGGTCCTCCTTTATATCTTGGGACAGATCCGGCAGCCTGGAGTCTGGCTCGGCTTCCTGGAGCTCAGGGAACCCGAATTCGATGGTCATCAGATCTTAGGCCAATTTTGATCTCATCCGAAAAAAGAATATTATGCCAATTCTCAATTGTCCAGATTTGGTGTTGAAGACACCAATTTAGCCGGTCAATTTTATTTTGCCCAGATAATTGTGGGACCCGTAACTCTCTCCTACTGTACAACCCTCGAGCACGAAGTCTTTTTCTTATGGTCTCAACTGAAACGTTCCCACCTGTAGCTTCCAGAAGTTGTCGATGCAGCTCTGGATGACAAACACTGAGATTTTTTCTACTAATTTGGCACACAAAGCGATCCTGTTGTTCAGTTGTGGCTCTTTGACGAGTTTGTCTGGGCCTGTTCTTAAGAGTTCCTAGTTCCAAGTACCTTGTATATGTTTTCAATACAACACCCGGTGTAACGCCCACTAACTCTGCTATGTCTCTTTGGGGCATTCCTTGTTCAATGAGAGCAATAATTTTTTCCCTCTGAACATCTGTTAGTCCAACGTAAGGCATTTTTTGGACCGAAATAAAATTACCGGAGAATCGTGATTTTACTACTGAACACAAAATTCATAATTCACAAATCGCAGCAGTCGTTTCTTCTTTATTATCATGTTTGTTTACAACAAAAAGTTTAGTCAGAAATACAGAATGATTCCATATAAGTTTGGTTGTGTATTTTTATAGGAAAGGAAGAAATTAGGAGATTTTTGTTGAACAAATATTGCAATTTTTTCCTTCAAATTAAAAATTGTTAATATTTCGGATTGTAAGAAGAGAACACTATTGACCAACATTTCGGTTGTTTGTGATTTTCCATCGATGATTCATGGTTTTTGATTGTTTACCTCTTCGACAATGATGACAACTGTATTTTTTGCATAAATTTAGAAAATCATACAAATGAGAAACCAAAAGGACTAGAAAAGAGAGAAGAATTTCGAAATTACTCAACATCAGTTCAAGAATGCGCGTTATCAATGTTTGGTTGTAATCGCGTGACAAGAAGCACAAGCAAAACAAGCAGAAAGTGGACAAGAACTGAAGATGACAAATGGGACTTTGGCGAAAGGTCGTCATATACCAAACATGGATAAATTGTCAAATCCAAATATCATAAAAAAAATGAAGGAAATTCCATGAAGGTGCCTATATGTCATCAGATACATATGAAGTATATAATTAAGTTCAATTTCCACATGATAATTTTTTTCTACACACATACAGTAGACCCCAGATTGAAACCTAAAATGGTTTATATTTTGATAGATACGTATAGTTTGTGCCTTCATGTCTAAAAATATACTGTTAATTATAGTTAAATTGTACCTAGCAATTACCCTAAACTTGCAGCAAAAATTCCAGCTACGAAAAACCCTGTGAATCCTTTCATGTGGCCCATTTCGTTCATGATATAATAAGGAAGTATTTCATCAGATCCAGATATTTGTTGACTTTTTAGAGGATCGCAGGATTTATAATGCGTCACCATTATCATTCCCGTGTAAAAGTTTATTGAGTATATTATCACAAGTCCAATGGCTGATGTCCATATGGCTCTAAAATTAAAATGAAATAGATATTTAAAAAGATAATAAAAAAAATAATTCTAAACTTTATCAAAAAAAGAAAACCTCAAAACGGCAAATTATTTCCCATTTAAATGGTAATTAAAACGAACATAATTGACTATCTCCAGACTTTTCTTTCAATCTGTATGTTAATGAACTTACTTCCTGACTTGGCTAATGTTTTCAACGGATAAATATTTTTGAATAGATGCTTGGTTGGAACAAAACATTGTCATCCAATAAAATGTACCTCCTACAACTACTGACCAAAAAGTGTGACGGACAGTCATGTCTGGATCAAAACTGAAACAACGAATTGAATTTACCTAGCTTATGAATATTATATAGTACACACTTGAATATTTCCAGACGACCAGTGACATAATTATCAGACCAAATAGGTCCTGTTCCTCCTACAGCAACAAAACCTACACCTACTGTCAGAATTAATGATCCTATAAGTACAGCCGCCTGGAAAGTATCTGCTATAATTACTGCTTTCATGCCTCCCTAAAAATAACAAACATAAGAGTGAAATTGTTTGATACCCCTCCTTGCTCCAAACTAGCTAACTAGCTCCCATTTTGAATATTTTAATAGAAAAGTGGGTCGTGTGATACATTATTTCAATGCAGCTCTAAATCACAAGAAAAAAAAGAAGGGTGCATTTTACAGTTGTAATTAATAACTTAATAAATATGGAAAGATAATTAATAGTTATCTTGAATTTTCACAGTCTTCCAAAGCGTTTTAATATACAGAGTGGACCAAATGTCTGGAAACGGCCAATTATCTCGTAAATTGCTAGTCCGAATTCTACAAAATTTGGGAAAGCCTATTTTGGGATACGGAGATTCCAGATTTGACATTTGCAATGTTGCTAGATTTGCTGTTTCTCTGATATAATTAGTCACTTTGGTTTTTCAAATACATCACCCTGTATATTTAGTCATTTTGGGAATCTTCTCTTCAATACGAGTTCAACCATATGGAACACTTATTATTTTATGTAGTCTAGAAGGTCTTAGACAATCATGGAGAAATATGGTAGACCATCGATTAGGGTACTGTCAACTAACAAATGAATACTTGGTTAAGTAATCATTATTTTAAAAATATTGTAATCTTTCAATTGTTACATTTTAATGGAGTTGAAAATAGTTTGTATTAAAAAATTAGGTGTTGCAAGACATCTGTTTTATTTATTTAAGACCTTCTAGACTACATAAAATCATAAATATTACATATGATGGTTGAACTCGTATTGAAGATAAGATTCCAAAAATGACTGAATATACAGGGTGATGTATTTAAAAAACCAACATGACTAATAATATCCGAGAACCGGCAAATTTGGTAGAATTCGGACTAGCAATTTACGAGACAATTGGCCTATTCTAGACGCTTTGAAAAACTGTGGAAATTCAAGATAAGTATTATTTATCGTTTCATATTTATTATGAATAATTTTCATAAAGTAAGAGTTGAAATAATTAATTTAAATAATAACTTGTAAATATAATAGCTAAAAACCTATTCTAATACTTGCCTGGGACGCGTAAAATATACAAACGACATATACTGCCGTTACTGCCAAATAAACATTTATTTTCGTTACTAAAACAAAATTTAAAAAAATAGTCAAAGTTTCTCATCAATTCATCTTTAACATACCTTTACTAAGAGCTAAGGCTGGTGCGTAGACGGCAACACTAGTATACAAGACCATTTGTAAAATGTATAAAGCGCTGGCTAAGTACCTAACGTTAGGTGAAAATCTCAAAGATAAGTACTCGAACGAACTAGTGAGCCTTAATTTTAAAAATACAGGAAGAAACAATTTGGATGTTAGTGGTACCACCACTAGGAAAGATATGCAGATCATCCAGAACTGAGAACCATGTGTGTACATTTCCGCGGGATTGCCTAGAAGCTCAATGGCAGTAATAAAACTGAAAAATAAATGAGTTTCTTAATCGATTACAATTATTTTTAATACCAACAATATTATTCATATGAAATAGTATTTTCAATAATATTATTAAGGTTAAACTGTAACATTTATCAAAATAAGAAATAATAACATTGGCCACCACTACTCGTATAATACAAAAACATAAATTCAATACATCATATAGGTTTTATGCATTAGGCATCCAAATGGCTGGCTGGTTCATCTGTGGTTTACTGCATTAGTGTCAAATTGATAATAAAACATATATTTTGCGATACCGGAGAAGAGAGGAAGAAGAAGAGAAAAGGAGAAAAAGTAATAAAATCGAGAGGAGGAGCAATCGTTTAAGTTATTGTAATGTTTTATGTACTTATCTTCTGGAACAAATCACATTCATCGGATAAAACAACTAATAAAATGATTTATTATATTAACAACTTTAATGAAGATAACGAAGTTCAACATTTACAACATTAACAATAACTTAGAAGATATCTTTGAGTGATTTTCAGTATAGTTGGTACACATTTTCACTATTTCACTAATCACAACTTAAAGTAACTTAATTTACGATTTATATTTTAACTTGTGCTTTTGGCGATAAACAACTTAAGACAATCTCTTTTTGAGAGTAGTGTGTATTCTCTGTTTAATGGGTTGTAAGCGAATTTTGGTTAAATGGTTAAGACGCGTTGAGGGAGATCACGTCTCATTGGTTAATTGTGAGCCCGGAGAGGGCAGTTTTCATTGGTCAAGGGCTACCATGTAAGTTGAATATTATTTAAACTTGTTTAAAATAAGTGAATTTTAAACAGTTATACTCACAGTGTGAGTCATAACTATTGAGGCATAGGCTAAGGACAAGTTATTTGGAAAATATGGCGATAGGACCTAATAAACCTTAATAAAATATTGCTATGGAATAAGATATACAGCGTTAAATTTGACATTTTTTTTCGTTTTTTTCTGATAATGACACAGTATATTTATCAATTGTTATCAAAATCGGCACAGAGACATAGCTTTGGACAAGAAATATTATTTTATATATTATTTCACATTTTGTCCTGATGATGAACTTAAGTGGTAGCTTTTTTTGACGAAACTTTTTAGTGATTTTGATTAGAAAATATAATGTAAACATTATTTCTACATAATTGTATTGATACTTTTGTTTAAACACGATCATTTCACCCGTTTTCGAGAAAAACGCAATTGAACAGTTCAGAGACACAGAAGGGGATTTCAAATAACAGACAATAAAAAAACTTGTAACGTAAGGCTTCTATTTTAACGGTAAAGCAGATTTAAAAATAATTTAACATAAAAAGAGCAAACTTAAATTAAATGTTCTAAGTGGCCTCCTCCGACTTCTATGCATTTTATAATTCTTGTAAGGACTTTCGGATGTCAAAGAAAACATTATTCGTTCCCTTATAAAATTAACCGCATTTTGTATTTTCCTCTAGAGTTCGTCTCGTGAATAAAAAAAAATAATAAAATAGAAATATTGGCTCTACAAGAAAAAGTGGAAAGAAAACGGTTAGATTGATAAGAACAATATCACTAGTATTTGTGGGAGAAAGAAAACAGAGAAGCAATGGAACCGGATTTATGATTAGCATAAAATACAGGAAAAGCTTAACAAAATATAAGAAAATAAATGAAAAAATATCTTACGTAAAAAATAAGAAATAATGTGACAAATATTATATTCATAAACTTATATGCACCAACTGAAGATAACAGTGAAGACAACAAGGATGATTTCTATAAAGAAGTGATAAAGATTATGCCAGCGAACGCCAAAACATGATACACTAATTCTGTTGGAAGACTTTAATGCTAAAATAGGAAAATCTAGGAAATGTTGTAGAAAAGGAAACTCTACACGAGCACCAAACGAAAACGGAATTCAAATTTGCTATTTAGAGACAGAATTAAATCTGACCCCAGCCATTACATAAATAAGAGTATAAAGTGACATAGTGAAAATAAATAGTGGACAGAGTAAAGAAACAATAAAAAGAAGAAGATGGAATACAGAAGTAATAAAATGAAGAAAGAGAAAATATGAGGAAGAAATACGAAATAATTAACTCTAAATGGAGAAAACGAAAACTTTTAAAGGATTTAGGAAAGTATAAGAAACAGCGTCAAAAGTATAGCCGACAAAAGAAAACGAAAACAATAGAAGAAAAATAACAAATAGTTTATGAAAAACTAACTAAGAAGAAAGAATAAGGAAACAAGAGGATTACAAAAAATACAAAGAAATAAGAAAGTAAACACACATCTAGTTAAACAAAAAACAAGTGCGAGGAAGAAATAATGAATTATTTAGAAAGTAATAACAGAAACAACTAAAGACTCTATCAGGACCAGAAGAAAAAATGTACAGTCATATCCCGAGAACGAAAATTCACAGCAGAATAAGACGAGAAGAAAAGACTCGAATGTGAGGAAATCATAAGTAAACTAAAGCAAGATAAAACAGGAGGATACGATAATTTTGTAAATGAAATGATAAAATATGGAGAAAATAAATTAACGCAAAGAATATATAAACTAATTGTAGACATATGGGAAAAGGAAACAATACCGAAGGAATGAATAAGGAGACCTAATGATAAGCGAAAATTCCAGAGAAATCACATCAATAATATTACATGCAATTAGTATTTTGCAACTATAAAAACATAAAAATTGAAGAAATATATACGGAAGTGCAACTAATCACATAATGTATCAGACAATATAAAAACAATGGTTTAAACACAACATAAAAACCAGTATCATATTCGTTGATTTCAAGCAAGCGTTTGATAATCTGAACACACAATTTATAACACAGATATGGCGAAATTAGAAATACCCTACAAAATCATAAAATTCGCCAAAATGACGATGAGATGCTCCAATCTTCTATATGGACAAAAAAAGGAGTAAGTCAGGATTTAGAGATAAATTCAAAGATGAGATGGGGGTAATGGTGTAATGAAAGGTTGAAGACTAAGCGAAACAATTATCACTAAAACTGTATAAATAGAAGCTTATGCCAACGAACTAGTGAGAAACTTGAAGGAAATATTATTGAAATTGTAATAAAACAAAATTTAAAATAAACCAGGATAAAATCAAATACATTCAAATAGACCTAGAAAAAAGAAATAACGTAAACGAATTAAAAATAGAAAATTTCAAAATTTGAAGTGATAAGACAGTTTTAAATTATTGGGAGTGATAATATAAATAACAAAAACGAGCAAAGAATGGAAATAACCAGAAAAAATAATGCCAGGTAATAGACTCTTCTACAGATTTAAGTTCCTTTAGAAAAGTAAAAACAGAAAGACTAAGATAAAAATCGGTTTTCATGTATGTATCGGAAACCATGAATATCACTGAGAAAGACATTGAAAAATTAATCATATTTAATGAGAAGATAATACAAAATTTATATAATCAACATAAAACAGATGACGGAGATGCTGAACTTCGAAATATTGGAAATTTTAAAAGTAAACAAAATAGTAATAACAACAAAGTTTTAGAGAATGCGATGGTATGAGCATATAAAAGGAATAGAAAACAATATAGAAATAAAGAAGATCACAGAATGGGAGCCTTTTGGAAGCAGATCAAAAAAAGGACCGAAAACAGGTAGGAAGAACAAGTAAGAAGAGACATTACTGGTACGGGAATACAAAGACAATAGGAGCAAATCCAGGACAGCTCAAAGTGGAGGAAACTAACAGATCATAAAAAATCGAGCAAAAAATTAATGTTCTTCGTATATTACTCCTAAGGTAATTAATTTTTGTATAGTTGGGCTTATTATTATTCATATTTGTCTCCCATATTGTAGGTGGTTCGATTCCCAGACATGTCATAGTTTCGCCATTCCCATATTGGGAAATCGCACTTTAAAGGGTAAGAAAGGTCATATAGTACTTACACATAGATCTTAAAAAAGTGTCAGAGGGCTATCATTCAGGGAGTAAACCACATTCACGATAATATATATTTTGAATTCATTTTATTTGAGCAAAAATCTGTTATAAAACTATTTGCCTTTATAGATACTATATCGAAATTAGTCGCCTACCAGTTTTAGAAATTTTATTATTACATTGAATTTACGTTTGGTTCTATTTTTGTTATATGTAATGAACTTGTTTTTACCTAGCAGCTAGCGACATTGCCATGGGAAAGGTACCCATAGAACTTCCTCCTAGAAGAAAGTCTTCACTATTTTTGCTTTTATTAAAACAACCATAAAATACTCCAATTCCACACGAAATTATCAACATAGTGGCCAAAACTAAGTAATCCGCCCACGAGAAACCATTCTTTTTAGCCTCTTCTTGACATAGAACTAAAAAAATGAGAAAAGATATACGTTACATGAAGTAAATACTTAAGGAATGTGTACAATACTAAAAAACTAAACGATATTAAATGGGGTGAAATATTTGGAATAAAATAAAAATTATTTAGAAAAGCCGAACAATTATATTGCCTTATCAAAATTTGGTTTTAAATGGAGTTAAAAATAATTATAAAATCTTAAAAAATATTCTTTTTAAATAACTGACTAATAACCAAGTTTTCAGTGTACTTTGATACACAAATGCTCGTGACATCACTAAAACCTATTTAAAAAATTGAACTTCGATGCACGGAGCTTTAATATTTTACCAATGTAAATTGTGTCAAAAATTGCACTCATTGCTACGAAATTCACATAAGTCAAATAAGAAGTTGAATTAAAATATTTCAAAATTCAAATGCGATTTGTGTTGCTCTCGATAACTAAAACTGTTAAAATGACAATAGGTAATTTTATCCGTTTGATGCCAATTGTTAGTTAAACATATTTTCAATTTTATCTTTAGAACATTTGTATTACATACTTTCTTACAATAATTTCGGTTCTCTCATCTACTTTGTCAATATTTTGTTATTGATTTACTTACTTACTTACCTTTTTCATGATTTGTTGTCTGCTTTAAAGATTCATCAGCTACAGAATAACCAATAAATACTATAAAAACTATAAGCAAAGGCTTCAGTCTTAAAAACGATTTATTCCATTTCACGGCTTCTGACATGTTGAAAATACGAAATAAATATGTATAAGTAGTATATAATCTATAATAAAAACAAAAAAAAATAATAAAAAATATAAACAACATATCTACGTGAGGTCAATGGTAATTTAAATATAATCTATTTTATCTATACTAAAATATTTGCCCATCATACCTTCAGGATATCGGCAAATTCACTTGAATTCGTACTATTCATTTTTTATAATTTAATGTTTATAAATAACTTTTATTAAACTTCATATTACAATTTAAAACTTTTGAGTAAAAATTAATGTAGTATTTATTATTATATTTTATATGTATATTTCGAAATATTTTTGAACAAAATAATTATAATGAATATTATTCATCAGGTGCACGTGTCTTGTTTTAAAATTAGTATATCTAAAAAATCATTCAAAAAAAGATCCGCAAATAAAAAAGTATGGATATTACAAAATGAAAATGAATGTTATGTTTCATCATTTAATTATGAAAAAAATTCATAAAATAATAACTTACCAAAAACAGCTGCAGTATAACACAACCTTTCGTTAAGTTTATTTTATTAACTTATTATTATTATTGTTTTTAACGAAATAAATTTGTTCTAAATTGTATTTGAATAAGTTGTCTGTTAGACCTATTCCTATATGTCATTTAACGTGTGTGGTTTCTGGAGTTGAAAGGTCCACTAACACAAATGCAGTAATAATGTTCAAGAACCACTGCTAATGCAAAGCAATATGCACCAATAAATAGCTGTTTAATTTAGGAAAAGTTAATTAATGGACTGATTCTTTTGTTATACGAGGACGCTTAAAATCTTCTCAATGACACTAAATTACGAAGACAATTCTTACGAATTTTTGTCAATGATATTTAATCTGAGACTACACAGCTTCTTCATTTCATTTGTGTTTAATAGGTTTTTATTCTAATTTTGTGTAGTGCATTTCCTAATTTTTTGTTTACAGTGTCTTAATTATTTCTATTATGTCAATAATAAGCTCTTCCTACCATATCAATGCGGATTTAGTTCACCAATAGAATTTTTAGTTTTATTAAAAAATGTCATTTTAGGAATAATTATTGTTGTTTTGACAAAAAAAAACTTTTGAATACGAAATACTGATTTAGCTAGTAATAATGCACTATACCTACAGGTATACGTGTTTACTGTGGCAAAATTCGATATCATTTACCGTATATTAGATAGTATAATAACCCTAATTTCATACATACAGGGTGTTTCATATTTACAATAAATATATATATATATATATATATATATTTAAAAATTTTAATTAACTTCATCTGCCCTACATGTCAAATATAGGGATTTAGTAGATTATATATGATATTTTTTAAATAAATATATCACTCGATTGTTCTTCACAAAAAGTGTAACTATACCACCCCAACCATTCAAGAAAAATCTAAATTAACTTAGTTGATATACGTAACAATGATTTACTTAACAATACCGACAATAACGGATATTTAATTGTTTGTCCATTGAATTTCCTTGAAATCTGTGAATTTTAATTTCTTAAAAATGATCAGTTTTGGGATGATACATCAAGAGTAATTTTTCCAAGAAAAATCTTCAGAATATAAATACGTAAATAGTGTGTTTCAAAGCATACGATAAGTATCTCTATGCAAATCTTCTATGTCTAGAATTTGAATTTTTTTGAAGTCATTTTCAAAATGTTTTTAAAAAACTTTAAAGGCCTGTATCTCCCTTATTATTGAGCTTTCGAAAAAAGTGTTTATAAAAAGGTAGCTTTATTTTTAGGTGAACTATCACCCCTATAAGTATTGCTCGACAATTTTAGACAACCTTGTATAATAGTAATAGAACTTACGTAGCTATACGAGGGCTGCTCCAAATATTTCTGGAATCTATGTGAAATAACGTAATGAAAGACAAAAAAATATTCTAAATAACTTTATTGCTTTTCAAAGTATTCAACTTGACGTCAATACATTTTTGCATTCTCTCGAACCAAATTGCAAAATATTTTTCCACTCTGTAGGGTCAGAAACAAGTGCTTTGAACTTCTCTACTACCCTCTTAGGTGAAGAAAAGCGCTCACCACGCATTTTATTTGTATAGGTTATATTATAATAAGTAAATTGACTATATTTCTAAATCCACAGTAGTAAATTTAGGTAAATTTGACCAAAGCATCTGAAATACATCAATTGAAATCATTTATTGGAAGTACAGAGAATATGAACTTAATCTAAATATTTAGGGAGTCCCATTAAAAAATGTAAGGTAAATATGTAACCCACGTATATGAAATTAATTTTAAAATACGATCTTAAAACTCCCCACATTTATTGGAAGTAAATACTTTTTCTAGTTTTTACAATAACGTATATGTACATTATTGTCATATTAAGGCTCTAGCCCATATATATCCATTTTATATAATTGATAAACATCAAGTTTTTGTTTTTGTTTTTATTTAGGATAACAATATTATTTTGAAAAAAAAAATATCCCCCAATTTTATTATGTTTGATTTTCCAGAATTTTGATCGGTTATAATACACCCTATATTTAAGTAAACCATGGATATTACATTTAACAACGTATATCTAATCGTTTCCGAAATAATTACTGTTAAAATGATAAAAATGTAGATATCAACTTTGCATGACAACGATAATATTTTACTAAAAAATATCCAATGATTCGTCAAACAGTAATGTTTTCTAAAATGCAGGAGTGCAGTTTTAAAAATGCTGCTGTTGTGTCTTCATTTAAACTGTAATTAAATATCCAGATAGAACTAATTAAATCGGTGTTAACCAGATATAACCAAAAAAGCAAGTATTTTTCTCGTGTAAATATATCGTGGAACGATTCAAAATTCCCTTTTAGATTGGGATCAATTGTTATGTCATATCAGTAAATAAAAATAACTAACAAAGTTTATGGAAAGCTAAGACTGTCGAAAAAATAAAAATACCTAAATATTAAATTTATAAAAGTAAGAAATAGTTATTGAACATCGTAAATTTTTATTAAGTAGTAATTTAACTGAGTTCTTCAAAAACTGTTTCGAAAACAAATCTTACCCAGCAAATAAAATATAGTATTGAACTTCTCCCTTAATTTTGATTTATAAATTTGTTATAATGCTAAATATAAAAAAGTAGGTATAACAAAACAATCCAGCATTTTTAAGAGGATCGTGCATCATCCAACTAGCAAGTTTATTTTACATCTTTAGAAGAAAAATTATACACGGTGTTTCATTGGGAAAGGGTCTAACTTTAACTGTAGTTGAGTGTCACTTTGGTGGTCCCAAATAACCTATATTTAATTGGTCTTCCACCCTTTGTAACTGAGCCTATTTGGCCTATTTCTTTCGGAGCTGTAAACTTCAGGATTGATATTTGGTACGCATAATTCTCATTATCTGGAAAATCTACCAAAGTATTACCAAAGAGAAAATCCAGGACCGGCCTATCAAAGCATTTAAAAATTCGTCTTTCCAAAAAACAACACCCTGTATATCGAATTTTTTAAATTGCTTTTTATAATTCGAAAGAACAAAACAAAGTTAATCTACTCATCTACTTTTTATTTTTCCGCAGACGACTGTACCACCATATTTTTACATTCAAAGTATAATTAATTTATGATAGTTTTAGGGGTAAAAATGGTATCGAAGAGTTTTTTGTTAATGTTTTGATTGAAATATAATTTATTTAACCTATTTAGTGAAGCATTCCAAAAATTAAATTGAGTTTGTATTTTTACAAATACAGATTACTGGAAAATGTGGTTACAGGGCCGTACATAATCATTCTCAAGAAACATATATTTTCTTTAGTTTTTTATGTAACGCCCCATTTGCAGGTGACACCAATTAAAAAACTCACAGTTTCAAAACCCATATGTAGCTAAATAAAGGGTTGATTCCTGAATGCTTTCATAAATAAGGACAATAGCAAAAGCTTTATTGTTATAATTTCATCACCCTCCCTATTTTTTTTTTTTTATTTTGGAAAGATAAAATTTACATTTTTTTATAATATCTCGAGAACACCAGACTAAGAAATATCTAACAAATAGTATAAAAGCCGTTCATTAAAAACAAATAAACCATTTTTGCTATAATTACCTCCTTATCTGAATTATGGATGTACCAAAATGGGATTTAACAATAAATATCTAGTTCGAATTGGAAATATTGTACGTATAAATTTCTTAAATATCGACATGCCCATTATGCGATTGATTAAGTAAAGAGTTGGTTGGTTAAGTTAAAGTGTAGTGAGATATTATTGTGTTATCCTCAAATAACTAATAAATATATCTAAAAAATGTTAGTTACAGAACTGGTGATCGCCCTGAACTGTAAAAGAAAAATATTGTTGTATTGATTATTGTGAATGTGCAAACTAAAAATTATTTTTAAAATACAATACTTTTTTAATATTTTTTATCAGTTCCACCACATAAATTGGAGTAAATTTTCTAAGTTTTATCTAATAAATATTGGAGATTAATTGTAATTGAAAGGAAATGTTGAAAATATAGTATATAAAAACCGATTTCTATATACAATACACAAACTAAAATATTAGATATTTATATTGTATAGTTTTATTTAAAAGTACCTAAAGTATTTATGGTAATCAGAATGTTACAATTTGGACCATCTTGTATACAACTTCAGTGATTTATTTTTTCTCTGTATTTCTCTATATATCTTCGTATTCGAAGAAGAAGATTTACAATTTATTTTGATATTTTCCTTTATGAATGTCTTGTACATCAAATACTCCCATTTAAAAAATACCCCCTATCTAATTTTTATTTAAAAATTCAATCGTGATTTCCATGACCCACAACAAGCAATTTAAAAATTTTAAACCAGCCTTTTTAATTAGAAAACTCACATTTTTCACGTTTATAACATTACATGTTAGAAAAAAAAATTGCTTTTTATGACTATACTTATTAACTTAGCTTTTTGCCATTTATCTTATTAGCAGACATTTTCAACATTCTATCCAGCAATATGTGCAAACTATAGGGTTATTTTTTATACTTTTTCAAAAAGAGAAATTCTCCTGATGCCCGTAAAATAAAATCAAGTTGAAAATTCAATGGAAATTTGACACGCAATAAGCAAAGCTGATGTAAACAATCATTTTTGCCTTCAAAATTGTTTAATAAAAGAAATAATGCTTTCTTAAATTAACTGGATATTGAGAAATGTATGATAAAAAAGTAATGTTGATTGTCTTGGGAACGAGTTTTAATTAATTTTCAACTTCATAGCGGTTCATTCCAGATTATACTACAAATGAATACATTTCAAAGAAGTCAATAATATAATTGGAATCGTCGACATTGTACACACACCGTATTTTTTTTTATTTTTTTTTGAACATGTTGGACCGCGTGTTAATAGTTTTATTAAGAAACCAATTGCAAAAACAAGATAACGAGTGACAAGGAGATAATGTACACCCCCTTTACCTACAGTTTTTAACATAAAAATGTAATGTTTGTAGTAGGTATCTAAACTAGATGTCATAGAATAGCCTCTTTTTGACATAAATAAAAATAATTGTGAAGTTCTGACATAACCAGAAATTAAATTATCTTATGCGTTTTAAATTTCAAAGTACCGCTTTCCAATCCGTTATGCGTTAATACCCTTTACAGAGTGCTTACTTTTTAATCACTTAAAAGGTAGAAATTAGAAAGTCGATTAAATGGAAAACATTTGCCTATTTGGGAAACCAATATATTGAAATTCAACATATTCGGATATACTCCGAATAATCGACAATATTAATTTTTGTTTTTTCATAAACAAATAAGTAGAAAAAAAACAGAAAAACTAATATCATATCGTTAATGTTAAAGTCCTGTTACACCATATTTTTATCATTTTGAATTATGTGAGCCGATTAATTCTTACAGTTGATACTAAAAATTTTTTTAATTTTTCGCTAAAATGCTACGTTTCTCCTATTGAGCCGATTTTGTAGTTTCCTTATTTTACATTTCCCTATTAAATAGTAATTAGTGTATATAGATTAATTTGCCAGTAAAAATATAGTGTCGTCCTCTTCCATTTTCCTTCAACTGGTCTAACATCTTCCAGAACTACCTCTAGCTATGTTTTCCTTTGAAGTCCCCTTTAAGGTTTTGCTCCCATCACTTCCGAAAATGCTCTTCTTGCTTGTCTTTCTTCTGCTCTTTGTGCTCCTATAAATCAAGTTATGATTGGGTATATTTACATAAAACTGTTCCTCTACCATATTTCAAGCTTCATCCTTTCTTTTTTATTAAAACCCACGTTGCAAAACCGCCAAATACTGTTGACGAATTACTGTTTGATGTATTTATTCTTATCTTACTGCTCTATACACACCTTTTGACTTCAGTGTCTTAGTTAAGTTCCTAAAGTTTTACTCCCTTTCACTATCCTTTTATTAGGACTTCTTCCTCGTTTTTATTAGTTATTAGTTCTTCCAAATTTTCTACAACTATACTAAATAGTACGGTCAATGAAGGATCACCCTGTTTAAAGCACTATTTTACTATGAATTTTTCAGAAATGGTGCCATCTGGTGTTACATTATTGCAAAAATGTTCTATCATTTTGATCCGTTTAATTACCTTTTTGGGAATCCCCAGATTAATCAAATCATTATAGATTTTATTTCTTTCGATAGAACAAGTCTACAAACATTAAATTAGATTCATTATCATCTAGAAAATAAAGATTTGTTCTATAGTTCCCCTTCCTTCTTTAAATCCCCTGGGTGTTCTCCACCAAATTAATTTTGATGGTGGTTTATTTTTTATATAAGCTCATTTTCAACATTGTAATTCCTCTGTAATTCTCGCATTACCAATAGCAATTTAAATATTAAAATATACAGCTATGGAGAAAGGTAAGTAAATGAAATAATCTTGAAATAAAAATAGAAAAATGTATTTGTGGTAACAAAACAAAAATGGAAGACACATTAGCTATTGTATAAAATTTACTTTATATGTTTTTTAACAAAAGCTACTACAGTGAAATACCTGTTATTTCTCTAATTAAATATTTTTAAATAGCTGAAGTAAAAAAACTGATATACAGATTTTGCAATTTTTTTTAAAAAATTGACTTTCGTTTAAATCTAGCCAACAATAAATTATTATCATCATTATGATAAGTATCTGCAGATTTGACTGTAACTGCAGTACTATCGTATTTATCATTGTTATATTGCTTACAAGCACAAATCATTAAATCTAGGGTAGATGATTTGTGCTTACAAATGTCCTCAAATCCAAATTCCATTATACATGTCAAAAATGAAAGGGGTGAGAGACTCATGCCTTTGAATCAATGAAACGTGAACTAATTATAACATTAAGCGAAATTACTGTAAACTTCATAATGCGCAATTTGCTTCTACATTATAGAGGTAGATTATTTATTGTAATTTAGCCCAAATTAGTAACTTAAAATATGTGTTTCTGTACAACTACTACCAAATTTAACAATTTTTAAGTTAAATATTATTAATCATAGAAAATTAACGTTCCCATTCTTGGGATGGGCAAAGCACCTGCTTCTTATGCGTTTTGCATTTATTTTTATTAAATTAGTAGGATTTATCCTACTGCAGATGAAAAACTATTAGATTCCAAGTGATCTATCAAAGGATGATTATTAGCAGTAAAATGTAGTTGCAGAGAAAGTGTGTGGCCTGTCAGCCTGTTGAAATGAAAAGTCGGTGTAACGAATTTTCTTTTCAACATTACTAATAATAAAATTCTTAATAAACTAACAAAAATGATGAAAAACTCCATTCAACAATATTTTTAACCCGCTGATCCCAAATAAATACAAATACCTATAGTGTTATAAAGAAATCACAACCAAAAGTATGTTTAGATTTTTTGCCCTTTTATCATTAGTATAACACCTTTTCTAAGATATAAATCTGGCCCAACCTGCCAGGATACCGGATATATTTAAATAGACATGTTCTAACTTATGCATTGAAGCTTAATCCAAAATTTTAGATAATGTAATTTAATGAACTTAACATTTTCGTATAATAGACTCTAAAGGAGTTAAGAATAATTTGTCGTAGTTCAATATACCAGATAAAACACACCCAGTTTCCGTATCTTTTTTTCTTGAACTAAACTTAAAAATAATTCACTCCTGTTATGTAAAACAGGGATAATAAGCCTTAAAACTTTTCACCTATAACAGCCCTTTGCAGAATAGCTCGGCACGGTTATTGATTAAATAAGCAGGCGCTTATAGATGAAAACATGGCACCCGCTGAATGTCGGATTTAAGCTTGAATTATATATGTTGAGCGTCGTTTGAATAGTAAATACAAAAATTGCTCTAAAGATCGTTCTTGTACGCGTCTGTTGGTATGAAAGTTTAAAAGCGTCACTATAATTTTAAATTAGTCGGTGTAGAAACACCAATTACATGAGACCCTTGTGTTAATATCTGCAAGATTAAGAGTCGATTAATAATATGGTTCTAAGGTGATGAAGAAATAGGAATCATCCAAAAAAATTTCACAGCCACTAAATATCGAAAGTATCAAAATAATATTTATTTATAAATAATCAATTAACTTATGGGCCGCAAATATTTTAACTATATAAATAAATATATATACATATATTTCTAGTTAAGAAAGGAAAAATATTTGTATACGATGTATTCTCACAGTTTTAATAATCATAATAAATTTCAAAAAGGCACTAGTTATGTAAATAAATAATTTGACTAATGAAAAAAATTCGAGTTTAAACCACTTACAGCTTGGAAATTAAGCACTACATCTAGTACTAATAAATTTACATCATAATGATCATGCATAACGATATACATTTTATGGTTTTTGAAATATTGAACACATGTGTATTAGCTGCACTACCCTGATCCATTCACCTATTAAATAAATATTAATTCATTTAAAGGCTTTAAGTACTTATAATTCTAAGTTTCTTGCCGTTAATACTTTTATGTATTAACAGGTTTCAAAGTTTCGAACGAGGTCGCTGGTACTATAGGATTAAGTTGAATAGATTCTCCATATAATTTTCTAAGACGATTTGCTAGCGGCGGAACAAACAAATTCGGATCATAAGTGCGTTTTCTTTCTTTTGAACATCTCGACGTTATGTAGCTAACAACAATTCCGACAATAATTGTAACAAGAATGCCAAAAACTCCATTATAAAGGTATGAAACACGATGTATCCATAAATATTCCCTAAAAATAAATGATTGTTTTATGGTTTAATGTCCATATCCGAAACATTATATGTTATCTTGTATAAAGATCCTTACTTGTCTGGGTCACTAGAAGAAGGTATATTGGTGGCACTAACAGTAATATTGAATATATTACAGCCTTCTGTACTTCTAGGAAGAGGAACTGGAAGTTTAGCACCAAACGCCATCCAAATTGCAAATCCAACCCCAGAAACAAGACCAGTGACAGATCCCTACAACATATTGTATTTTTAACAAAAATAAGCAAATATTTTTTTATGTGTGGTCTTTTAATTTTTCCAAAAAAGTTCAATTTATCTGTGAATGTTATTTACAATAATCCGTTAACAAAGTCATCAAGGAATTGACTCAAATTCACTAATTTGTTATTGAAGCAAACCTAAACCGAATTAATTACAAACTGGCCATAAATTTGAAAACTTTACTTAAACCAGTTCGATTTTTGTTTGATGACAAACACAAGTATCAATAAAATAAATTTTGGAATACTAAACTTAAAAATTATTAATTCAGTGGGTGTTGCGATGTGTGAGTCTATAGTAACAGGAGTTAAAACGGAGAATAAGAGGTCCTTTAATCCCACAGTATACAAATTTTTATTTATAATAGAAAACTACCGATTTCGTGGAAAAAATCTTCAGGTTTAATAACAATAGTCTGTAATTAGAAACAAATAGTTTGGTGCAAGATAAATGTAAATATTTTATATATGATTTACAGGTAGTTTTATTTTTGTGTAAAATATATAATTTTTTTTAAGGTTACAATGGTTTTTAATTTTTATTTTTTGTAGTTAGTAAGCGTTATTTTTTAGTTTTTGAATTTATTTTGAATACTTTAGTTTTTAAGTATAGTATTCCTTAATTTGCTATTAATTATAATAACGCAAATAAATAGATTAACAAAAATAAGTTCCAGTACAGATTATTAAATCTTCTTATTCACACCTTCAGTTTTCTCATAAAATGGACCGTTTTCATTAACATATTAACGATTTTTTTTTGCTTTTTCTTAAACGTACACTGAATAGCTGAATGTTCACTAAAATACTCTTAGGATGTCTACTCTAGTAGAAATTGTAACATAACTTCTTTCACAATCATTTGTTATTTTTATAATATATATATAATAATTAAAATTTTAAATCTAACTCGCTCCATGATATTACAGTTTTTCTACAATGAAATATACTTTCTTTAAATTGTGTATATTGAAGTTATATATATTTTGGTATATTTAAGTACTACTGAGAATGTCCACTAGATGAGGTTGTTTCTGTCCCCAACATTCGCGCCCTTGTTAAAATTAAGACAAAAAATGTACTACTTTTTGTTAATTTATGGAATATTTTACAAAGATGGTCATCTAACATGTTTTAGAGTTATTCAATTTTATCTTTTTGATATGTTTGTGTTAGTTCTCGTGACTTCTCTAAATTATATAATGCTATTTAATTTAACTTGTTTTGCATTTATTATATGTGATTTAAGGCCAAATAGTTTGGTATAAGATTTACAATAGTCCATTCCACTATTTTACCACATCGGTAAGTTTTTTATCTTATTTTTCTATCAAAGTAAGGAATACTATACTTAAAAACTAAGGTACTAAAAATAAAGTCAAAAACTAAAAAATAACTCTTACTAACTATAAAAAAATAAAAATAAAGAATAATTCTAAACATAAAAAATCAAACTTATATATTTTACACAAAACTAACCCTACCTATAAATCATATATACAATAATCACATTTATCCTACACCAACTGTGACTGTGATATCAAAAGACCTATTAGTCTCCGTTTTACCTTCTGTTAAAAATTATAGTTTTTAAACATTCAAAATAGGAAAAACAGAATTCGAATGGTTATATTTTGGTAATGACAAACTTAATCATGATTGAAAAGGAAAGCAAGTAACATAAATATCTTTCAGTTATGTCAAGAATACTTACTACTTCATTTGCTATTGTAGTAAACATTCCAAGTGAAAATAATCCTAGCAGCGGTCCTCCCACGACCCCAAATATAGTTAAAGATGCTTGGAGAACACCTCCTAACAATTGCGCTAAAAATGCCACTCCCAAACAAATTCCTCCAAATACGAATGAAATTATTTTTATTTGGATTGCTGCACTGCTTTCTACCATTTTCTTGTTTGTAATTGAGAAGTATAAAGGCTAGAATTATATTTATTTATTAATTAAATAAAATTAAAAAAAACAAGACATCTTACTTTTATATAATCTTCCATCGATATAGCTGCCAAACTATTCAGGGCTGCAGATATTGTAGATAACGATGCGCTAAATATGCCAGCTACAAATAGTCCAGATAAACCAGGTATGTTTCCCATAGTATCAATAACATAATACGGCATCAACTAAAAAACACATTATTTTCTATTGTTCGAAAGTATAGCCTTTGGTAGGAATTACCTGATCTGCTGAACTAATTTGTTTGGAGTTAATTGGATCACAATTGAAAAATCTGGAATAAATTGCTAAACCAGAGAAAGATGTGGATAAACTGAGTGCCGATAAGATAGGCCAGCTCAACCACAGTGCTTTTTGGGCTGTTTTAAGATCTTTCACTGTCAAGTATCTTTGCACCTGCGTTTGATTAACCCCATATAAGGATAAATAAGTTATTCCCCCTCCAATAATTAAAGTGAACCAACTATGTCTGACTGTGGGATCTGGATCAAAACTAAAAATAATAATAGTAGGTAGTAATAACAATAGATTTTAAAAAGTAATTACTAGATATTTGGCCTATAAAAGATGCTTACTTAAGTAGATTTGTTCGATTACCCTCTGCCGCAATTCTCCAAATTTCTCCCAAACTCCCTTTGTCTATCCATGCATATATTATGATACTAAAAACAGCAGCAAACATAAGTAGGGATTGGAAAACGTCCGTTATTAACACTGCTTTCATGCCTCCTATTGTTGAATAAAATGTACAAACTATACCTAAAAATATCAAATTACATTTTTACTTTCAATTTCAAAAGTAATAATATAGACTACCGACTGATTTTGAAAATTAAAAATACCTGTAATTTCTATTTTTTAGAGATTTAGCGAAATAATAATCTCTTTTTTAGAACATACATAGTGCTTAACACCAATTCAAGAGTCAAAAAAAATTCATTTAATTATTAGGCATTTTAAAAAAACGACTTACCTACTGATAAAATGGCTGTAACTTTAGTTATGCCGGTAAGTGCTTCGAGAACAAGTGCTGGTGCATAGAGTACAATCCCCATATACAGGGTCATCTGAAAAGTGTAGCACAAGGATGCTGCCAGTCGTGACGTTTTGCCGAATCTGAGTTCTAAATACTAATAAATTATTTTTATTGTATCTTAAAATAAAGAGTACTTGAAAAATAAAGTTTTGCTTATTAAGAAGATACTGATGGACAGTTTTCAAGATCTTGCTAATCGTTAAGTGTGAAAATCAGTGGCGACAAACGGTACGGGGTAATTTAAGGAATGGAGCCCAAGGAAACCGATGCTGAATATTTTATTTGAATTGTTATGGTACTCGGTAAAATATTCGAGACAAAATGAAGTAGTTTTATCTGACTGAGTGTTTAAGTCGTTAATTTTTAATTATTTGATGAAACCAAACAATTCACGGCCGACTTTAAATGATGCATTTACAAACATATATAGCTAGTTTAGTTTAAAAATAATATTACTAACTAATTAAAATGATACCAATAAAGTATATATGTATATATATATATATATATATATATATATATATATATGTATATTATTAGATTATATGAAAGATATTCTACTTTCCAATGTCTATTTTAAGCTTATTAAGAAAAAAAAACAACTTTACCTATCTGTAAAAGGAAAGATTTCAACGACTAAAAAAAAAGTCAATGAAATTTTGAAATATTTGATAATTCCATTTTGAGTAAAAATAAGTTATATGGCGCACATGAAAGAATGACTATAAAAACAGAGTGTTAAAAAAAAAACTTGTGAAATCAATCAACCTGAAATTACAAATAGATTTCTAACTGTTTACCAATCGTTTCTATTGCGCATGACTGTCAAAACGGTCCATTTCTGATGGTTTGATTGTAGGTTGGTACCAAAGATGTTTTGTTATTGTTAGCATTTAACATAACCTAAGAATTAACCTAACCTAAGAATAACCAAAGAATCACTAACGAAATCTTAAGTTTTTCGTTATAATCAAATATTATCCATATTTCAATTAAAATTTAAGTAAAACACAGAAATACAACAAACGAGGTCTGTGATCTAGGTTATGTTGTCAAAACAAAACATCGTTATGCGCAATGCGCATGCTTCGGACAAGTGATAAGTGAAAAATCCACAAACTCTTCTGATAGTTTCCAATTACGGTTAGATTTCGATTGGTACAGATACAAATCATTTAATAATGGTTAGTGACTCGGGTTGGAACGCATTTCAGATACTGCGCAGAATCACAGCTATCCGAAACTATTACTGATGCAGGTTGGAACAAAGCTCCTATATACGGAGTCTGGCAAACCTCTGTCGTTGTTCTATAACTCCTACAATGCTAAACTTAACAATTTATTTGAAGGATTTCCGCCAACGGGGGTCAAAACCAAACAATCTAAAATTATTTTTATGTATACAGGGTGGTCCAACAGTAAAATAGAAAAATCACTTAATTTTTTTTAATGGATTACCCAACTTTTTTTACATTTTTAGATACTCTATAGTCAGTAGTACATACCTACAAAATATTATTTTTGCCCGCCCGTGTGTAAAGTTCGTGTGTAAAGATACATAAATCCGGCGTAAAGTCGCCCTTTTTCACATACGTGTTTCTGAATTATCTATGAAAACAGTCGCGAATCATATTGGTTTCTATAGGAACGCCGCGATTATTTTTGAGTCGAGGTTACACATATTTCGAAGAGTCGATCAGTGAATTGCTTGGGTAACTGAAAATGTCAAATTCTGGAGAAGAAAATGGAATTCCTGCCGAAATTTTGGCAGCGGCAGCTAGCGCCATGGGTGACTCTCTGCCAAAAAAGTCGAGCGCTATATACAAGAAGGCTTATTCGGATTTTCTCGACTGGCAGAGATCGAAAAACACCACCTCATTTGAAGAACCGGTGCTGCTTGCATATTTCAGTGATCTGTCAAACAGTATGTTACCTTCGACACTATGGTCGAAATACTCTATGCTCAGAGCTATCCTGCAGGTAGAAAAGAATATCGGAATAGATAAGTATGCCGCCCTGAAAAATTTTCTGAAGTCAAAAAACAAGGGATTCAAATCAAAGAAATCAAAGATTTTAACTTCCTCAGAAGTGAAAAAATTCCTGAACGATGCACCTGATGAGAAGTTTCTAGACATAAAGGTAAGGCATTTTCAGTTTTAATTCCTTGCTGCAATTTTTCATTCCTGTTGTAAACTCTGAAAATGGATAACCTCACTTTTTCTTTGTTTATTTCGTCTTGTGTAAAGGGCTAACCTCGATTTTGATTTTTCTGGTTCGTTTTCCAGGTTGCAACAATTCTTGGGATTTTGGGTGCCTGCCGGAGAGCAGAACTATATGAATTGAAAGTTGAGGACATCAAGATATTTGAGACATACCTAGAAATTTCCTTACCTGAAACAAAGACAGACCAAGCGCGGAAATTTACAGTAGAAAATCCTTTCTGTGGAACCGTCTTGAAATACATGAACCTGCGCCCTGCAAAAACAGATTCGACCAGTTTTTTTGTAAATTTCCAAACGGGCAAGTGCACTCGCCAGCGCATTGGTATAAATAAATTTGGGGGCATGCCCAAAAAAATCGCCGAATTTTTAGGGCTTCCAGACTGTGCCTTATATACGGGTCACAGTTTCAGGAGGTCATCAGCGACGATTTTAGTGGATTCAGGGGCCTCAATGACCACATTGAAACGACACGGGGGCTGGAAGTCAGCTCAAGTGGCCGAGGGATACATTGAGGATTCAATCGCTAAGAAAAGACAAGTCGGCCAACAGATTACTGGATCAATCATGAATTTGGAGGAAGCTCAAGTTTCGAAGTCAGTTCCAATGGTAAGAAACGTGGTTCAAAATGACCAGGCAGGAAATTTTGAACTGAAAGGTCAGTGCTGTATTCAATAAACGCACAAACTTATTCGAGTGCGTTAAAAAAATGTATCTTCATGTATAATTTATTGTTGTTTTTGGTTGAATAAATGTTCTTGTTTCCAATTTACTACAGGACTTGTTTTTTTTATCTCAGGGGGGGCTGCGCCCCCCCGAACCCTCCGCTCGCGCGCCTGCTCTACCCGGTTCTACCTCATCCAAGAGGTATGCACCAGGTCAACTTGTTCAGATGAGATGAGGGCGAGCTTTACACACGGGCGCGCAAAAAATAGCGTATGCAACTCCTGCGTACGATTTTTGCACTCTCGTGGTACCGGGCAACTCGGCGACTCGTGCCCGTGACCTCGCTCGTGTAAAAAAGTCGCACCTTACGCACTTGTTGCATAATATACTATTTTAATATTCCAACCCTTTCGGGGAAAAAATATGTAACCCAAAAATATTACATTTTCATACTCCTAATTAAAAATGCTTTGCTCTCTCAGATTTAACGTTGGAATTTAAAAAACTACAAATGTAGAAAGCCAATAGACCAAAGAATCGTTTAGACCAAGTTTTATTTTTTTTATTTTGTACAGGGTGGTCAAAAAATAATTTCATTTTTCAGAAAGTTCAAGAAAAGTTTTCTCAAATTTTTCAAATGAAACACCCTGTATTACCGTCTTCAACGGATGGCGAATTTTATACGCTTCGACTTTCGAATATACATTCCAATATCAACCTGTCGTTAAAAAGTAAATTAAAAAAAGGAATTTATCTGCAAAATGTCTAATTTTTTCTAGTTTAGTAGTATATTATCCTAATGGCCACTTACACCTCGTTTGAAAGATACTGAAAATACCTATTCAGTCATACTAATTTTCCACGAAATTAATTTTGTACCACATTTGAATTTCATGGATAACATTTTATATTATACTAATTTTGCTTGGGTTTAGGCTAATTTTGATTGATAAATTAAATAAATACTAAAATTATAGTTTCGCATTGTCCTAAAATTATAATGTGAAACTCTAATTTTATCTATTTGGAGTTTTTAAAATTCCAACGTTAAATTTGAGTGAGTAAAGCATTTTTAAATAAGAATATGAAAATATATTTTTGAGAAATATTTTTTTTTCTTCGAAAAGGGCGGGATATTAAAAATAATATTTTATAGGTATGTACTAGTGACTACACAGTAACTAAAATTGTAAAAAAAGTTGGGTCATTCCATCAAAAAAAAAATTAAGTGATTTACCTATTTTATTGTTGGGCTACCCTGTATACATGAAAATAATTTTAGGATATTTGGTGTTGACCCCCACTGACAAATAAATCGTAAAGTTTTCCATTGTTGAAGTTATAGAACAACGGCAGAGGTTTGCCGGACCCTGTATGTTTAAAAATTGAGCCTGAATTTGTCCAAGTATATTAAGGCTTTACGAAATTCAAATATTCAATGCATAAGGATTAACATTTTATTGCTAATTATATCGTGCAAAATGCTAAAGTAATAACAAATTCCGGGAACTTCACAAGATGTCCACCTGAGAATCAGCATTTTCAGCATTTTTACAAGAACATCGTGTTAAACAAATAATTTTATTGTGGTCAGTCTGATATTGTAATTGTGGTTACTAAACGAATTTTTTAAAAATTGATTTTTGGATATCAATTATATTTTTTGTCTCAATACGTTTAAAATATTATATAGATTTATGATTTTTCTATCACTGAATTATCAAAAATAATGAAAATATTTATGCTATTCTATAATTCTATATTTTCTTATGCAAAGAACAAACTGGGTGATTGCCAAAAAATGTATAATTCGATTTATTCTTATTGATAGTCATGTACTTCTACGAGGGTTGCTATTTATGTATTGAGAACTGGCAACAATCGAGCTATGATTTATTATGACTTTCGACGTAGTGTAACTCAAGAACAGTGTATCAATCAACTTAATTCATCTTTAGGAGATGAAGCACCATCCAAAGCCAGTGTATTTCGGTGTTACACTGAATTCAAACGTAGCCGTAGTTCGCTCACGGATGAAGTTAAAGAAGGTCGTCCAAAATCCAAAAATATAAGATTTTCCGAAGCTGTCTGCGCGTTGGATTCCACATTTGTTGATGTTCAAAAAAAGGCTTGTGTCGATTTGTGTCGTAAAATGAATAAAAAATACAACTGTGGTGCATCCAAAGCCGTATACAGCTTCGTCACAGGTGACGAGTCGTGGATTTATGAATATGAGCCAAAAAGAAAAGGCCAATCGGCTGTTTGGGTGTTTCAATATGAAGAAAACAAACAAAAGTGTTAAGAAGCAAATGTTGGCGTGTTTCTTCACGAAAACCGGTCATGTGGCAACTGTGGCTCTCGAAAATCAAAAGACCGTTAATTCAGCGTGGTATACGACTATTTACTTGACAGAAGTTTTCGGTAAATTGAGGGAAACCAATCCAAAACGACGAATTATTTTGCATCACGACAATGCGAGCTCACACACATCAAGTGAAACAAGCGAGTATTTGGACACACAAAAGATCGAATTGATGGGTCATCCGCCTTACAGCCCCGACTTGGCACCTCATGACTTCTTCTTATTCCCACAAATTAAAGACAAACTGCGTGGACAATGATTTTCATAGTCGGAAGAAGCGGTTGAGGCCTTCAAAAACCATGTTTTAGAGCCATCATCTTTTGACTGGAAAATGTGTTTGGAAGAGTGGTTCAATCGCATGCAAAAGTGTATAAAGCGGCGTAAAGGCGAATATTTTGAAAAGCAATAAATATATTTTTGATAAAATTCATTTGTTTGTTCTTTCTATTCTCAATACATAAATAGCAACCCTCGTAATTAGATTAGTTTTAAAATTTTATAAATAAGAATATTATGCTTACCTCATACGCGCTGGTAGCTTGTAATTTAAAAAATACCGGTAAGTAAAGGTACGCACAAACTGGAGTGAAAATTATGTAAGAAATATTAATAACGATAAACTGTACCCCAAATGTATAATTTTCACTAGAAACTCCTAGAAGGGTTATCGCAGACATAAAGGATGCCATTAAAGAAAAAGCCACGGGTCCTATGGACATATTTTTGTCTGCCAGTAAATATTCCTAAAAATAATTTTAATAACAATATATTTTGCTTGAAATCTTTAAAAAAGCCAGGTATTCACAAGTAAAAATTCAAATCAATGAAATTATTCTATTAATGATTCATTCATCGTTATTTTTATATGAATTATTTTATTGAATAAAATTGGTTTGAAAATATTTTCCATCAAACAAAGTAAAATACCTCAGGTGAAACAATTTGAATCATCTGTCTTTATAATCATGAGTAATATATATAAAATTTGTATACTCATAAAGTTCTATCGACAGGTTCTAAATGAAAATTACAATTTTTTACTTAAACTATTTTAAACAATTTCTAATTCCAGTATTGTTTATGTTTTTCTAAACCATTATTAATCTTGTTGTTTTTGCTTTTTAATATGGTTGTAACTGCTTTTAAATTCATCTAACAAAATTTGGGGTGAAGTAATAGGGTAAAGTAAAATTTAAAAGTTGTATACATTCTTATCTTACCTTTGTAGTTTTCTGTTTACCACCTGTAAATCTGTAGTATACACCAATTCCAGAAGAAATCAATAATACCACGACAATAACGACATAATCCCAAACGCCAAAACGGGGCTGCATTTTTAAATATTTGGTAATGACTCCAACAATTAATAACGAAACATACGAAACTGTAACAAACCAGAAACTACTATAAAAACAATTATCTTAATTAAATTTGAATAAATTATTCTTTATTATCATTATAAGTTTACTTATATTATATATACATGTACATAAAGTATGGAATAAATTCATTTTAAGCTAAACAAAGTAAATTAATTAATTTTATAAGAATTTTGTCTTAATAACCGATGTTTTTTGAATTTTTTATAATAACTTATCACAATTTTATTTGTTCACGGATAATTTGTTATAATAGAAATTTAAAAAAAAATCTCTTTCTGTTGTTAAATTGAAAATATCTCAGAAATTAACGATTTTAGCTATAAGTAGTGCTTGACAAAAATGAAAGCACATAAAGTGTATTTTCACTTTTAAAAATAAAATACGGAGTGATTCATTTGAAAAAATTGACAAAATCATGTGTTCGAGTTTTGGCTTGCTCTATATTCAATTGTTGAAATAATAAAGAAATAGCACTTTCTCGTAACACTGTACCAATGTCAAAAAGTTATGCCTGGAAAACATTATTGTTAGGTTGTTCTGTCTAGGATATACAGGACGCTGAAATGACAATTGACTATAACTTTTGAATTACCCTATGTAACGTAATGAAACCCTATATTGGAAGTATGGGGGAGATGAGCTTAATCTAAATTTGAAATAATATGTAGGGTGTCCCATTTAAAAAAAGTATGTTTAGTTCACCCTGGTAATATGTAACAGCCTGTAAACACGATAATAATTTTATAATGTGAAGATTGAAGTTGCCTATAATTTTTGTAAATAACATTTTTTGGTATCTCCTTTAATTACGAATGTATCGTACTTCGACGCACTAATGCCGCACACTGTATATAATTATGAGAAAAAATATATATATATATATAGGAATTCTGATAGACGCTGCAACTCGTCTGCATTCAAAATTAAGAAAAAAATATTTCCAGTTTTAAGAATGGATTTTTAAATAGTGGCATTATTTGTTGAAAAAGTACAACTAGGTGGTTTTTGTAATTGAAGTCATTCTGCACAGATCAGTATTATATATTCATTGTTTGTATGGGTGAGATTATAGAAATGCTGACTAATTTTGTCGTAAAGGCCATGCTGAGTAATAAAAGCGTTAAAAAGTAAGACCTCGTCTTGTAAACCTCGCACAAGATCCTTAAATATGATTCAACTGGGGGCTTTTAGGAAGGTGTAATCAATCAATTAATTTATTAGAATTAAAAATTGAACCTGATTTCTAACATAACTAGAGGCCGGAAAAAGTAAATATTTATTCTTCATTTTCATTTTATGTAATAGTTGTAGCCTTAAACAGTACAATCCAAAGAATGTTTGGAACATTAAATTGTGTGTTGAAATGTAACGGAAGTTCCGGTCATAAGGTTATTAAATCGGAAGTTCATGTATGGTACAAGTGTTAGCCGAATAAGAAACCCGGACAACATTATCTATAACATGGAAGTACAGTGTAGGTAAATTTAATATTAATACGACCTAAGGATAGTTCTACTATTTTGATCCCGAGAAACTGTGATTAAAATTACTGTACATCTTGTATACATTTATTATCATTAATGAATACCTAGAGGATTATTAAAAACACCAATTTACAATTTACTACGTGAAATGTATACAATATGTAATAAAAAGATAACTACAGTGTCTCGGTTTCAAATTAAGTAGAATTAAACTAACTCGAAAAATTAAAAATAAAAGCAAAAATTCACTGTGGTTTTTTTCTCTAAGTCAGATTCGTTACTGAGTTTAGAAACCCATAAATCAGTTACTAAATTTTTCACAAATATATACTGGGAATCAAAAAAATGTCTTATTATAATAGATAAAAATTCAGTGGCGTTCTTTTTTAAAAATTAATTTCATTGTTTAAAAACTGGGAGGGTAAAATATTTCTTGACACTCTCTAAAAAGTTATAAAAATCTAACAATTTTTAATACCACTATCAAAAATTTATTGCTCAATGTATACTGACATGCCATATACATTTTCAAAAATAATATAGAACCGTTTTTTCCCAGTAGTGAAATCTCATGAAAAAAATCAAAATAGGAATCAAGTAATTTTTCGTTTTATTGTAGATTGATAGCGAGGTGTCATCAGCATAAATTATCAAAAGTAAATTAATGGGCGATTGATCCAAAGTGTTGACAAATAATGAAAATGGTACAGGACCCAAGATTGAGCCATGAGGTACTCCAATATTAATGTTTGTAATATCAGATTTAACGTTAACTTTAGTTTGATTTTTGACGTCGTTCATACTAAGAAACTAACTGCGGTATGTAATAAAAGAATTAATCCAATTTAATCCTTATCAGTTATTTCAATTAACAGCAGTTTATCTAATAGTAAAAAAGTAGAGGATTTGTTTTTTATACGACACATCTAACATTGTAAAATTATTCTTGTAATGTACATACATATTTTAAATAAAGAAATAGTGGGATAAAACAATTGTATTTATAGAAAATAAATATATTCGACATTTCAATGTCAAGAGATAAGTTATAAAAAATATTGTGTAATGATTTAGACGAGGAAATTTGAAATTTAATATATTTATTTGTAAGAATGAGAATTTATAACGTTATTAACAAAAAGAAACATTAAAGCAACAAAGCCTCGGAAACACAGGGAATCAAATATAAAATTAAAAATATTTACAATGTTCTCTAAAAATAAAATGTTGATATTTCAGAATTTATTACTTTCATTTGATGTCCGATTGTTTTAAAGTAATTAGGAGCCAAGCACGACCAGAGCCATTTCATTGAAATTTCGTCACGTACTCTGCACCTAGTTTAGTGGGCAAGGTTAAACTGGAATTATAAGCAAATATATTTAGAGTCAAGTTTAAATTGACATGGGATCCAAGCAGCCAATTGATCAAAACAAATACTTAAATATTTTCTTTAAAAAGAGACCAAAGGATTATTTGCCCAATAATTTTTTCCAACATTTATCAAGGTCGAGGATCCAGTTTGTTATACATAAAGTAATTTACAGCGTTATCAGATCTTAACCTAATTCATAGGTTGTATATTGTAACCTTCGGTGTGGTCAAATAATCTGATGGTGAAGGCCATAAAATGGTATAATAAAAATATGATATTTTATAGAAAGCCAGATAAATAATATGAATATAATGTTTGTATTAAATCGACTTAAAATTTTCTTATAATTTAAAAATATTACACTATATAATTTCGCGGTCAATATATCCAAGTATAGCATAGTGTGAGAATGCATAAACAATTTAATCAAGTATTAAAAATAAAATAGCAATATATAAACTGATATGATATTAATTTAATTAAGTAGTCTTAATCAACAAAGTCCTTGATGTTAATAAAACGATAAACTATACCAGTTTCTAAAAGTTATGCCTGCCAAAGAGCCTCACACATATTTTTAGAGGGTTTCTGATCGCCTGCCAGCATTAACCAAATTGTATTATCTTGGAGATCAAAATGTCAAATGAGCCCAAATAGATGCTATAACTGATTTTCAAGAAACAGGAGTTTGTCAAAAATATTAGGTAAATCCCACTTAATTATAAAATTAATGCATATATTGAATAGTGTGAACAAAAAGTATGGAAGTTGTTTTTTTTTCAATGTAATAAGCGGTGTCTGCCCTTAAAAAACGATTGTTAAGTACAGTAGAACTTTTCAGCAAATACAATTTGTAATTTCATGCCTTTAAGCATACAATTAAACAGACCCTTTAGATATTTTCATGAGGAGATGAAGGTCTTTAATCTACTGCATACAATTTGATTTAATTTAGCAGGTAGCCAAAAATCAATGGTCATAAAAATATATTTGTATTTACGAGAAAATATATTTTAATTGTATAATAAGAAAATCCATAAAGAGAGAACAAGTGAAATTATAAAGTTCTAATGTCTATTTACAGTACTGGAAATAGAAAGATATAGATATTTTGATTGAATACACATACCAGCGTAATAATATCAGAACTTAACACAACAGACTTGTTTTCAGACTTAATAAATGTATATTATATAATTTGCAAAAACCTTTATAGGTATAATAATCGTTATTGCATGCTAAATTAAATATAGACATAATATATCTATGAGATTAGTCGACTTAATTTATCTTTGCACGTTGACTGTTGCTAATATAAATTTATTATTTCTTATTACAATAAGCATTCAGTCAATAAAATGTCAAGAATAAACTAAACAATTGTTGAGATTATTAATATAGAGTAGTTATCCTTATCATTTTTTCAAATTTTAATTTAATTACTTATCCACGTTAGATTCAAATGAACTGATAATAAGGGAGTAAGTTTGAAATGTAAAATGTCTCTAAATTATATTGATTAAATTTATCCTTGATTAAAAAATATGATTTTCTTAATATACCGAATGACCACAACCTAAATATTAGAATTTTAAATCTCTCAAAAGAGAAGTATATCAATATGAACCAAACGGTATGAAGTTAAAATTTTCCTACACTTTTGTCCACCAAATAAACAGGTTTTAATAAGAATATGTTTTAATTTTTATAAAATATTTAATGTTAATAATAGAGTTACATTTAGAGTATGTAATAAATTACTAAGTAGTTGATGATATATGTAAATAATTAGATAACACCACTATCTAACTTACTATAGGTCTTTCAGGATAAACTTGAAATGACGTCATTTTTAGTTATTTTTATACTTAACAGAATAGCAAAAAAACTAAGAATAAAAGTGATTTACACTTAACGGACAGGGTAAATTAAATTTTTAAAGTTGTCAATACTTTACAACGTTGCCAAATGGATCTTGCCAAAATACTTGTGATTTATCAATATTTTGACATTCCTTCTTTGGTTAAAATAGTAAATTCCAGCAAATGGTAAAGTTCATTTCAAGATATTTCGTTGACTTACCATCTGCTTGGAGAGTACTATAGTTAATCTTGTAAATTCTTAATTTTAAAGTAAAGAATAACACGGTCGTACTTGAATGTCTGCCAGGAATTTAGTGACTAGTGATGCTCAAGGGCTGATATTTAATTTTTTTAAAAATGTTTGCAAAATAAAACATAATAAATGCAAAATGAATTACTTTCACAATCAAATGTTTACAATCAACTAAAATTCAGTTTCAAAATAATCCTCCAATAACCCCAACTTTTTCTATGAGCAATACAATTATTAGGGGTTTAAATACCATCCTGTATTAATTTGCTTGGATTAACGACCACCTACCGAGGGATTTACTAATAGATCTCTGAATGCAAGTGGCAGGTCAACGAAATATCTTGACATGAACTTTAATAGACAACAAACTATTTTGAACGCGAACGCCAAAATGGAGGTTCATTATGTCCACTTACTGCTCTAAGAGACGTAAGTATAGATTTTTAGAGTTTCGATTCAAAATTAATTACATATCTTGAAATTGGAAATTTCAAAACTGCTTTTACATTTCAAACATAAAATAAACACAAAGCACAATACAATATTCATTAAAAGGAAGCACTGTCAGAGTATTATCTTTAAGTGAAGGAAAAAACTGAGACATGACAACGCCTATATTATTTTCCTTGTGACGTAATTTCAAATCGTGAAAAGCCTATATTCCAAATTCACTGTAAATGAAAAACAAAATCCAGCGCTGGTCTTTTTTTGATATTTTTTACACTTCTAAAAACAATACACTGTTTATCAGAATTTTCTGTTAACAGGTCTGAGAAAAAATAAAAATGTAGAAATATTTTTTTTGATCAGAGAAAAGTTAACTTAAAACACTCCATGTATCTAAATAAATAAGAGCGACAGACTACTTAATGAGCGTAATTTGGAATGGCCATTGAACCAAGGTAATGGTGAAACATTTAACTTTGGATTTTTGGATCACCCTATATATATATATATATATATTCTTGTTCAGAATTTGATTCGAAATGTTCGTGTGTGTATAATAATAGTCCGATAAAAGCAATAAAATTGTCAATCAATATCTTAATTCTGTGTGGCCCTGAGCAACCAAACCAAAAACTTGACTAAGAAATCTGCCATAATGTAATCACCTTAATTTAAATAATTATTTTTTAGTATAACAAATATTCCCAAAAATACACAATATACAAGAACCTACCATACACAAATTATTTCATTTGTGTTAAACGAAACGATCACAATGTTAAGGAAAGTAAATATAAATCTGACAATGCTGAATGGCAATCAAATTTATATTGAGGTTAGAAACCGCGGTATTGATTAATTTTATAAAATTGAAAGTTTTATACCTACCTGTATGATATTATGCAAACCAGAGTAAAATATACTTTTTTTATCTTGTATCGTTAACAATCATGACACCTTTAATTAACTAAAAGACAAATAACTATTACTACACATAAAACTTAAAACTACTACAACCTCGTTCCTTGATCGTTCAAGAAATGTAAGTAACGTAATGTTATTATACTACTAAACTAGACCATTGACAAAAGCATTGTTGTCATCATATCAGAAATGCAGCAAACATGCGTTTTGAATATAACTTTGTGCTTTTAGGAAATCCTACCAAATAATATTTGTCTTTGGTGTTTCAAGCTTATCAATAAGAAGAGAAATTTTGTGGCTTTTTAAATTATTATCATACTTTAAGCAAAGACAGGTGAATTTCTGCAGTAATTGATTAGTTTTATATTCAAACAATTTTACAAACACCGGCAACATATAAAACACGTAGTTTGTCTCATGTGTTGGACAGTTGGAAAAATTAAATAGACACTGTTTTCCAGAAGAAAAAAGCAAATTGAACAGAAAAACAAAAATTGAAAAAATATATAATTTTTGAACCAAAACATAACACGAACTGGTTTTAGGCAAGGAAATAATAAAAAAAGTTTTCCTAGTAATGACTGTTTCTTTCTCAAGCCCAGATGAGTCTTTACTCTTTCCGTTTGAACCGAAGGAGCACTCATTTCGAGCCACTCGTTGAGCAACGCTTGTTCCAGCTCGTCCACTGTTTGAAAACCACCATAGTTTTGCCTAACTCTCCTTCCTAGCTTGTCTTTTATATGCTTTATCGAATTCAAGGCATAACTTCGGGATAGTCACCTTAATATCTGAATCCCAACAACATTATAGTACCCACGATTTATTAACGTCACCAAGTCCGTTCCTATTTCTAAAGAAATGCCATCCATACCGCTATGCCTTCTCAACCAAACTGTACTCTAGAAGGAAAGCACCATGGAGCATGTCTTTCGCCAGGTCTGCTTCAAATTTTTTGAGTACCTTTTGTGAAACGGGAACACATCGCAGTCATGCATAATATTGTACACGCAACCGCCTTCTAGGTACCATACCATATGAAACTAAGGTTCCATAACTTCTGCCAACCTTCTAGCCAAAGATGTAACTGAAACTGTGGTTTTCGAAGAACTTGATGCAGATAAAAACACTGAATTTGTGGCTTTTGGTCTAACTAGTTTCTTAAAACTAAGAAGGGGCCTTCTTAAAATAGAGCCAGTCTCTATAAATTTTTGTATTGCACTAGATACTTAGTTTAAGCTTTACCAACGACCAAGAAAAGAACCAAGTAGAGCCACGCTTGAGCAGATTATTCTGGATTCATTTTGCATTTTTCTCAGAAAAATGACTGGGAATGGTAAAAAAATATACAACGGTTGGCCATTTATTCATAAAGCAATATTTTGTTAAATGCTTTTATGTATCACTGGTGCATATTTAAATAAATATTAAAACATAAGGACGTTTAAACGTGGTTGTGTAAGCGGTACCTTTCGCCAAGTATTATTTGTCGGTATCAATATAATATATGAAAAGTCCACATATTGGGAGTCATTCAAATAAACTAATATCACTTATTGGTCTCAAGAAGTAATTAATATTTTGCTAATATGCTTGTATTCAAAAATGCAACGTTTTTTATGTACAGGGCGCTGAAGTTGAAAAAATAAAATCAACTTTTCGCTGTAAATAAAAAACCCCATAATTCTTTTTGAAAATTGAGATATGAGTTTCTCTCAATTAATCATTTTTTCCAGGATAAGGGTAACCTTTAGGGCTAATAATTTGAAAGTCAAAAATTTTTAGTCTCTTATTTCCTATTTTTTTATTAAAATAATCAATAACCGATAACTAACCCAAAAAAACTATTTTAAAGTTATTTCAAAAGAAGTAAGAGCACGCATATGCAAGTTTTAAATATTTTATATGGTGAAATAATTTGAAACATTTAATTTTTGTATAGACACCTGCAGAAAATTTTGACCTATTGTCACAAGAAAAAGCCATTATCAGTGAAAATAATTAGTCGAAAACCCGAAACGAAGCACCATACTTTAAAAAGATCCCTTAAAAGCACATTAAATTAGTGATATTTATAATAGTTTATTTATTTGACTATTAAATAATAATTCAATTTTAAAAATTATTTTAATAACCAGCTAATTATAGAATTCAACTAATGCACTGGTTAAGTTGTTCTTGTGGTTGAAATACTTACAGGTTAGTAAATTTTCTAATAGCGTTCAATGCAAATTAGCTATACCAGCTTTGGCAATTCGTAAGAAAAATATGTAACGGATGGTTGCAAGACTTTTCCTAGTTTTGTATGATGTTGCAAAAAATAATTTGTAGGTGCTTTTTTATTAAACATTGAGACATGTAAATCTAATGTCTATAAGCCGGCGCCAAAAGACAGGTATATAAATTAAATGAAGAAAATCAACTATTTAACTTTTAATATTAACAAAATTGTACAAAAAATTTCATTATAACTTAAAATAATTGATTCAATGTTATGAAACTTACTGATCCATTTCTGTAACACCAAATACTCCTTGTAAAAGTCGAGCTGCTGGATTAACTGCATAGTGTTCCTTATCAACCATATAAATATAAGGCAACCGCATTATCCAATAAGCAGACTGGGTCAATTTTGTTGGACCATCTAAAGTACTTGTAAAGATAGGGGACCCTGGAGCTGGTTGTACCTAAAAACAGATTGCATTAAATAATTTCTCTTAAAACTTTTTTATATTTATTTTTCATCAAGTTACCTTTGGATCAAGCGTACAATAAACAGGCGCTTTTGGCGTTACAACGTGTAAACGCATTAACTGTGCCAGTTTTCCAGTCCTACAAGCACATGGATAATAAAGTGGCATGTCACTTTCAGCTATTTTGTGTCCAGTATCCTTTACGATACTTCCTGGCATTGCTTTTAACATCCTATCTGGGCCAGATAACATGAATCTGTGACCTGAGGAACATTCATACTCTACCCCTATGAATACTTTTACAGTAAATTGTGGTAAACTACCAGTTGAACGACCCCTTCTGCCCCTTGTAGTATATTTACTAATATGTGGCCAATTTTGTTTTGACTTTGAATAAACAGTAACATCCCAAGGAAGAAGATAATTTGTAGAACTTAAAAATCCTGGATGATGTGACTCAGATAACCCTAAAACCATATAAAGGAATTAAAATAGATATAAAGTCAAATTAAAATATGTTACCTAAATTATGACTGTAAAGAGATGAAGCTCCTAGACATACCAGAGACCATGAAGAATATAAAGGGACCAATCCAGGAGAAGAGTTTAATGTAAGCATGCCTGGTAAATATTCATTTTTGTTACTAATATCTTCCCCATCACCTTGGGATAATTTTCCATTTTTTTCTAAACAATTCGTTTCATCCGATTCATTTGATTCTTTTTTTAAATGCTGGTATTCTGGAAAATATATTCTTTCCAATTTTGAACATTGACATTCTTTAGATATTTGTTGGTAGAATATATAATTTGCCTGTTTTACACTGTACGGATCCTCACGGGCACCCACTTTTCTTCCACAGTCACAAATGGCTGAAAATGTATACCGCTTGAGAAAAATACTCATGTAAGATTCGAGTAAAAATGCAGAACGAAGGTTATATTATAATTCACCTTTATAAATGAAACCATTAAGATGTTCTTGATCATTTGAGTGCTTAGGAAGTTTGCATGGATTTCCCGTCAATGACGCTACTTCACATTGTTGCCTACCGTTTTCCCAATGAGCTTGACAATCCATTTCCAATTGTGCAGCATATTGCGCAAAGGCCGGGCCACGAGCCTGAGCTCTAAATAGAGCTAATGCTATTGCGAGCCTTGCTTCATGTTCAGCTTTTGCGTAATGGGGTGGTAAACTTTCCTGATATCGGGCTAAAGCCAAAGGCAAAACTTTTAAACATCTTTGTTCAGAGAACCGTGTCTCAGTACAAAGCATATTTATTAGTTTTCGTTTTGAAATTAATTTATAAAGTGCCACTGTCGCTTCTACCCATTGTTTCAAAATTGGAAGCTGAAAAAAGGAAATGCTTTCAAAATATAAGAGGGCTTATTTGTCTAATATATATCAAAATGTAGTTGTCAGTAATATTACTTCACACTGCCATCATATTGACAGTGATGTATCTCAAGACTCAGTCTTTTGCCCACTACTTTTTCTAATATACATTAATGACTTGCCAAGTATTAATATAAATAGATTAATTATTATCCTAATAAATACAAAGGTGATTCTAATCTATTAACATTTAACAAAATATACAAAATCTAGTAGATACCAAATTTCTTGGAATTTACATTGATCAGAATTTAAAATTTGAACTACATATTAATTTTTTATATAATAAGTATGATCCGTTTCCAATTTTCTAAACTTTGACATAAAAAGTGTTTTATATTAATTGGTAGAAGCTCATTTCAGAGAAAGAATATGTTTCTAGGGAGCCTGTAATCAACAACTATTTAAAAGAGTATTTATACTACAGAAAAGGGCTATGAGATTGTTGTGCAAGATGAACTTGAATGATTCATGTATGCCCAAATTTCTAGAAAAAAAATAAAAAATTACTAAGTGCAAACTCTCGTGATCATGATACAAGAAGTATCCATTATATTCCACTTCCCATTATATCTAATTCAGTCATTAATTCTAGTTCAGTAATAAAAAACTCGATTTTATACAATAGCAAAATGATATTTAATCATTTACCTCTGAAGCTTACAGAAATTAATAACACAATATTTGAATCAGCAGTAAATAATTCTTGTAGAAAAATCCTATTACTCACTTGAAGAATATTTTAAGGATCATCTGAATTAAAATTAGGTAACCAATAAATTATTACTGGTTAACACTGCTGTGGTGTCATATATTTTTTTTATCTGTATAAGTTTCATTACTTTTAAATATTGCTGTTACTGATTCGTATCTATTTTATTAAATCTATTTTCAAAGTGTTTATAATTTATATATTTTTTATGTATTTTTAGTTATTTCTACGAATATTTCTAGCATTATTTAAATATTTATTCTTCCAACAATAAAGCTATATTTGAAATCCAAGAAAACTCAAAATCTTGCCACAAAATTTAATTTGCAAAATATCTAATTTTTTCTAGTTTAGTAGTATATTATCCTTATGGTCAGTTACACCTCGTTTGAAAGATACTGAAAATACCTATTCGGTCATACTAATTTTCCACAAAATTAATTTTGTGGCAAGATTTTGAGTTTTCTTGGATTTCACCCTAAGTACCACATTTGAGTTTCATAGATAACTTTTATATCAAAGCTATATTTCATTGATTCGTAGAAAATAAAATTAACTAGGGCGTTTATAATTAGTAATTAATTTACTTCTAGATCTTAATGACAGCTGGTAACTCTAAATTCCCTACTTGTATTTTCAGTAGTAATACCACAAAGGATGTAGAAAATGTAAAAAAATTTATAACAATGTTCTAATGTTGTTATAGAGTGTTAAAAATTGTTCAAGGGGCTCCAATAGGAATATTTTTTGAACGATTATTCTTTTAAAGAATTTTTGTTTAAATATGTGGACACAAATATGGGTCTAAAAGCGCTTAAAATAATCTAACCTCAAAATGAGCGGACTGGGAATGTTGATGCCTTCCTGAACTAACGCTGTCATCGAATCCTTTGGTTCTCGCTTGCTGAATATGAACATGGAGAAACTTTTTAAAATTCTTTTCTCCACTAGGTTGACTAGAATATGGTACTTCAATTTGCATTGCACCTCCAGGTTGACAATCCATTAAAAGACCTCTTATCATGTGTCCCAACTTATCACTTGGTCCATTTGCTTCTTCAATGTAGACAAACTCATCATTCAGAGGAATGGCAAACAGTGAACATCTTTCAAAAGTAAACTCATGTTTAAATTTGTATGTGTTTAAAAATTTTTATGAAACCAGGGTTGAACTGGCATTACAAAACTTGTTTCTATTTCCAGCCTATTAAATTTTACAAAAGGAAATTTAAAATTCTTACCCTGAAGTACTAATAATGCGAGTCTTCTTCAATATATAATAAATTTTATCTTCCAAATTGTGTTCAAGTTTTTTTACGTTAGTAATGTTGATTGGACATTTTTCAAAATAAAATATTAATCTTGGAGTACAGAAACGTACACTGGAGGCCCATTCATGACTTACACCATGTACTGTTTTTAAAACATCATTCATTTTATCGTACAATTTTTGACTACAAATGAATAAAATGATTTAAAACTAATTACTATTCGTAAATAGAAAGTAAGTATATTTACCTTAAAGAGTCTACTGCTTTAAAATATTGAATATAATTTGTATCTAAAGTGCAACCTGGATGAGATAAAACTACAATGTGACTAATATGAAACATTAATAAAAGGTATCGAGCAAAACTGCTCTTAATTTCATCGTACACTGCTAGAAAATCATCACAGTTTCTTTCAGTCTCGCACCTTTTTCTAATTTCATTATAACTTTGTATCAACAAATCGGCATCTAAAGGACTACACATATGTAAGTATATTATTTGGTTTTCTTCATCATAGGAACCCTCTATTACACACTGCAAACAAGTTAAATTAGTAAACTAATTTCAATATGCCAATAAAAAATACCTCTTGTTCCGAGTCACCTTTATTTCCTGTTGGAGGTATTACCCGACCAATAGACTTAACTTTTAACCCCGATGAATTATAGGAGGATTTTCCAACAATGGATATAACAACAATTTTGTCACAAGTAATTCCAGAAATATCTCTGAAAAAAATCTCTACAGGTTCGGATTTTAAAACTTGAATAAAAGATACTTACAACAATTGATCTAAATTTGGTAAAATAAAGGTATTTCGCATTTTGTAGTCAAAGTTTTGATTCTTTCCCTTGTTGTTACAAATCTAGGTTAATAATTTCACGTCAAATTATTCTTCTTTTATTTTAATTTGCTGAGTCCATAAGACAATTTACTCAACTAAGGCTTTAGCGGCAGTTTCGACCAATTTTTTCACATTTTTTTTACTATTGTTACATCGTGTGTAAGGTAATGAAAATCGTTATTTATAGTGGAAATGTAGTTTTGTTTATAAAATGCATGTGTTATTCTACTCTATTTATGTATTTATACTTTATACAGATGAGGTAAATCTACCAAAAAAGTAATTATTACATGATAATATAAATACTTCCCAGCCAATAGAAATAACAGGCTTATGTTTAAAATTATTTATTTCTTATGTCTTGAATATAAATTCAAATAAAAGTAATCGATCTGAGTAAGGCATTTGATTTGGTTGACCACAAAACATTATTGAATAAGTTGGAAAATTATGCTTTTAGAGGTGTTCCTAAGAGCTGGTTCGAAGGTTATTTAACTTGCTATGTACCAGTTAAGGATTCTAAATCTAAGAATAATGTTAGTTCCAATGGTGTACCAAAAGGATCAGTGCTAGGTCCGCTTATGTTAATGACTTTTGCAGTCAAAATTCCCTCCTAGGTGCTGATGATACATACATCTTTGATGATCTCAGGGAAGAATATAAACGAAGTAATTACCAAATCTTTAGTACTAAACGAAAAGAAACCGGTAATGATGCGATTTAATTACACCAAAAATAGTAAGGATTACAGTTTTCATGATAGAAATAATGATTCTAAACCAATAAATCAAGTTTCTAGGGATAAATCTTTCTGACAATTGTACATCGACTACTCACATTGATATTACAATTAAGAAATTAGCTACACAGTGTTATTTGATATATCAGCTAAGTAAAACATTAGAAAGGTCAGTCGTATTGACACTTTACCATGTAAGATTCCACTCAATTATGTCATACGGCATTGTAGTTTGGGGCTTTAAGATGTATTACTGGTGTTTACAGAGGAACTAATTGTACGGATATTTTTAAACAGTTAAAGGTGTTAACTTTATACTTAGTGTATATATACAGGGTGCGATATTAGTGCGTCGAAGTACGATTAGTCCGCTATTATTGAAGTTACGAAAAAAAAAGTTTTTACAAGAAGTGTGGGCAGTCTTGAGATTCACATTTTAAAATTAATCCCAAATATACAGTGTGATCAGGAACGCAGTACCAGACAAAAAATATGTTTTATGGAACACCCCCTATATTTTTACATTTTAAGTAACCTCTTGCCGCGCTAATTTCAACGATGTATCACACTTTGTGTCTATTATGTTTAATAAAGGATCTACAGCCAACTGAAAATCACATTTTTTTGAATTTAGATGTCTGTAGTAGCTAAACCGTTGAAAATCAATAAACACGGCTTTTATGTCCCTATCTTAACTTTTCAAGTTCTATGCTATTGTATTAAAAAATATTTGATACAGAGTGATACAAATTTTTGAAATCCCATCTGATATTTTGAAAACGGCTATATAATAATATTATATTTCAATATATCTCTTAACATATATCTATGAATATATCTAAAAAGTGAAGTTACCCAGTTTCATACTTATCCGTTTTTTACAAGGTCTTCTGCTAAATTGGTACAAAGTTACTTTCATTCTTCTCTATTCTGTCATATAGCACTGTCAGTATACGTCAAATGTCAACGGAAACTAGGTTTAAATATTGGAAATATATACTTAAAGAAATCTGAAATAATTTTAAAATAAAAGTACTGAAATGGCACCTATAAACAAAATTAGAACATATGGCAGAGCAAATACTAGCTTAGTTAATAATTCATTAGACGCTTTTAATGTTCTCTTTTCTAAAAAGAGTAATATAGTTAAACGAAGGAAAAAAAAGTACATATTAAAAGAGCTACCATTGAGATCAAAATGTGAATTAGATCTACTTAAGGATTCATTAGAATTATCTACCAATAATACATTTGATAAACTGAAGCAATCAATAAAAGTTACAAACAAAACTTCGTCTCCTGCATCCAATAAAAGTAAAGTGGGCCTCCGTTTAAAAAAAGAAAAAGTGAAAAATGAATCCAATAATTCTGTAAGTTACAATAATAATAGTAATAATACTTTTAATTCTGCCGCATTAATAGTTAGCCAAAATACATATTCTTCACAAATTAAGACCAGAAATCAAAGAAAAAATTTGGAAAGCACTAATTCATTAAATTTATCTCAAAACATAGAATCTTCTGAAGAATCTTATTTGAAGAGACTTCAGGAACCAACTGCATCTATAGATAGAATAGAGGAAAGTTTAGAAATAGAATATGTAGGGAGAGAGAAACAAAATATTTTTCTGAACTCTTTGGAATATTCAAAAATCGACCCAAGCTCAACAAATTATATAAACACTTCCAATAGTTTTAACTATTCAAAATTTATTGCACTAAATGTAGATCACAAACTGTTGCCGAACTGTAGCACTCCTGTAGTAAAAGCTACTAAGGAACCTAACGCTAATGATATTAATAGGACACCTAAATTAAAAACAAATTATGTAAATTTAAGAAATAGAAAAGTATTTAGAACAAAAGAGGAGGAGAAAAAAGCAAAAAATGTAAATAAGAGTTGCAACATATTTGTACCTAGTTCAACTTCATTCAATAATTTTGGGAAACAAAAAAATATGACAGTATCACTAGATTCTCTTACAAGTGCTAATAATCACAATGTATCTACTAATAATCAAAATCAAAGTAGTATTAATAAAGAACTAATTATTAAACTTGAAAGACTACCTGCAGATTTAATAATTTCTGATATCAATTTAGAACAACCTTGTAACAGTTTGAATTCTAAAAATATGAACAAGGAATTAATTACAAGAAAGGAAACTTTAGATGATGAATTTGTAGTCAATAGTCACAGTTTTGAAAAGTGTGAAAATAAAGAAAAAAATAGTATTTCATGTGAAATAATTGACGCTAATATTTCAGATGCTGACTTTAAAAAGTATGAAAATGATACACATGAAGTGATAATTAAAGATTTACATGTAAATATAATAGAAAGCTCAGTTGAGAAAAAAATATGTAAAGAATTTCAAAATAATATAATTCAAAAATCATTCGAGGAGTATGATGACTTAAAAGATTATTCTAAAAATTCTACAGTCATTTCAAATGAAAGTAGCCCTAATTGTGATGAAACTAACGAACATTTTTTTATACATGACGCTATTGACTTTACTGAAAATGATAACGTTCGAGAGGAACAAGATTTTTCTGACCATAGGATTATTGACTTTAGTGACAATGAAATAGATCGAGAGGAAAAGATAATTAAGAATCTACGCGTAAATATTAGTAAAAAATGTATTAAGGAAAAAATATGGGAAGAATTACAAAGTAATCTTACTAATGCACAATCAGAAGAGTATGATATACAAGTTGTTTCTAATAATTCTTCTATAGTTACATCAAATAAAAGTAGCGTTAATTGTGATGATACTAATAAACTCTTTACTAAATATAACGCTATTGACTTTACTGGAAATGATAGTAATCAAGAAGAACCTGATTTTTCGAAACAAAAGACTATTGACTTTAGTGAAAATGAAAATGATCCAAAGGAAATTATAATTAAGGATCTACGGGTAAATATTAGTAATAGTGCGTTTAATAACAAAACAGGCAAACAAATGCATTACATTACTAAAGAATCATTAGAAGAATATGATAAAAAAGATTATTTTAATAATTCTACAGATATATCAAATCAAATAAATGATAGCAGTTATGATACCAACCAAAGCGTATTTGAACATAAAACTGATAATGATATATTTTCAAGGGAAAGTTTAACAAAAAACAGTTCCAATGATCTTAATGTACCCTCTAATAAAACTAATTATGTGAACGATGAATGTAATGTTTTGACGAAGTGTGACTTTGAAGAAACACATGACAATTATATTGATTCACCCAGAGAAGCTGAAATAGAAAATAATTTATCTTTAGGAAAAAGTGTATATGTTATAGAGAGTTCTTATGCTGAAACCCCATGTACAATGTTAAATAAAAAAATTGACAAAAAAAGAGTCAAATCAACTGATATTTGCGAATTTACAGATAAAAATAATACCGTTAAGAATGATGTCATTCATATCAATGATTCGCTTAGTTCTAATATTGAAAAAATTGCTGAAACTTCAGACATAGACATTTCCCTTTCGTTGTCAAATAGAGAATCTTTTAAAATCTCAAAATCTCCTTTTAATATACAACTTAAAACTGGTAAAGATTGGAAAAGATCTTTATTTATACACAAGAGGCAAAGTGGTTTGGGAATGTTCCATGGTTTTTCAAAAGATGAGTGTTGCAATACTTATTTTAGTAAGTACTGTTTTTCTTAGGTGTACTTATATAGCTCCTAAATCTATTATTTCATTTTAGAAAAATCTTGTCCTAGCGGCAAACTATGCAGAATTCCTGTTAATGGTTGCAAAAAAAGACTATCAGTTCGGTTACTCCCAATAAAACCTTTTTCAGAACTACAAGAAGAGCAAACATCTATTTTAACCCAATATGCTTTAAATCCAAGTAAGTTATTTTCATTAATATAGAATGAGTAGTCTTTAGGAAGTAGATTAAGGCAATTTAAAAATACTCATATTGAAATATCTATCTTAAAACGGATAATATACTATTTGTATATTTTTATAGTATTTCTGATTATATATATAAACATATTATTTTGAGATCCTATGAGAATGGAAAATTCTCTAAGATCTGTAACTAAGAAAGATATCTTATAGTCTAATGTGCAGCAAGGCTTAAGTGAAGATATGTTTCAGTTCTTTTTAATTATTCCACAAATCGGCTAGTTTAGCTCTACCTCTAGCAATACAATTCCTTTGTACGAGATTTATACCAGACATCATTAGATTTACATACATTACAAATGACATATAGAAATTATTAATACCCTATTCCAAATATATAATCAAAATCCAAAAAAAGCCATATATAAGATACATAATGAGTGTGATTATCTAAAAATAGAGAAGAGTTTAAATTAGTTTAAAAGAAACTCAGATGGAATATGTGCATGGTTCAATGAATCAGATATTTTTATTCTTGATCGTGGATTTAGGAGGCTTTTCAACTTTAAATATGTGTGTGCGTGTGTGTGTATTTGTTAAGGTATCTATGGCTTGGAAGGAATTTGCCAGTTTTGATCTTATGCTGTTCCGTTTTGTTGCTTTAGAAGTTTAATAGTCATCACTCTGCTGTCTAAGTATATTCTAATCTTTAACCTATCCTAATCCTAATTTTAACTTATACTAATTAGAAATATTTTTCGTTCTTACAATTATCTTCCTTATCCTAATTAATTCCCTACTTCTAGAGCAATTCTTTTTTTTTCTTAATTTTTTTTTATTTTTATTTTATTTATTTATTTATTCCTTTATTATAATTAGAAATAACACAGGGATACGTTTTTTTGTTCAGAGTTCTTTTGAGCAAAACAGACATGGATGGACCTCGGAAAAGTTATGTGTATCACAAAGGAGAGGCACAAATGTTTCCTATATACTAATTTGTATTCTAACAATGTGTAGATATAATATTCTATAAATATTTACATTATTTGAGCTAACAAGTTAATGTAAATTAAATGGGTAGATTAATTGAGAAATTTTGTCCAAATGTTGGTACAGTAGATTCATTTTATTTTGGATATTTTTACAATTAAAAATAACAGGTTCCAAGTTCCCCAATTCTCCACAATCACAATTAGGTAATTCATTTTGTTTAATTTTATATAAGCATGTCGATATGAGTGAGTGATTGAATTTTAGCCTACATATAGTAGAAACGAATCCTCTGGCATCAATGTGAACCATGGACGTAATGTCTGTTTGTATATTTTTATATGCTTTACCGGTTTCTTGTAAAGGAAACAAATAGGCTGAATTAACTGAAAGTATTATTCCAATAATTCATCATATGATGTATTATCATTTTAAAGAGTTAACCATAGGTATTTTCCAATTAAAACTTGCCCCTTCTTATTTATATTATACAAGACAGTGACATAGAGCATGGGCAATATCATTTTGATGTAACGCATGAACCTGGTATGCGGGTAATAGCATTTATTTCGCCTCAGAAATACTAGTTCTACATAGAATTTACCAGGAATGTTGAGAAAGAAGACATAGCCTTGAACGTGTTTTATTTGGACTCTAAGAATAATTATAAATACACTATGAATATATAGTCATACTTATATAATATAATATTCAGTTTTAAGACAGATATTTTAAATTGACTGGTCAGAAAATAAGTTAGACCGTATGGAACAGTATTGAAAAATATAAAGATCTTATACATCAGACGTCACTTTTTTTAACTCACATTAATATTCTAATCAAATTGAAAAATATATGTATTTACTTTCATGTATCACAATATTAAAGGGATTTCACGGTACAGTTATTTTCAAAATCGTTAGTTTGGTTAACCAATATATTATATATATTATATATATATATATATATTTATAAAAGTTGAAAGTTGAAAAAATTATAAAAAGCACATAAGGATTTGAAGCGAGTTCTAAGAAAAAAATATTTTACTTAATTTGATTTCAATATTTGCCAAATTGTACAACTTATAATTCTTTGAAATTATAGAACAGTGAAATTTAGGATAATATACACCAAAAACTTAAATTTAGAACATTCGCCCAATAAAAACATTTGATCAAGGAGTTAATATATTTAAAATTCAGTAAATTTGACCGTTTATTTTACGTTTATAAATTATTGCCCCCTTTTCAAATGTTAAATGTGTCGTTTTGTTAATTTTATTTAAGAATATAATCCAGACTCTACCCCCCATTCTCTCTGAGAGCTCGGTGTCGGGGATTACAATTAGTATAACAAGGTGAAAGTCTCATTTTTCAGCTCCTTAAGGGAGCGGGCTACAAAGGTGGAAATTTGGGTTCGGTATGGGGAGATAGGAGTTGAATAAATGGAAATAGGAGACAGTTACTGATACAGCATTTGCTTATTACTATAAAAAAAGCTTTGAAAAACTCATAGCAGGTCAGTTGGTAGCTGGAATTGTAAACCGACACCTTCCGAGTCCAAGGCAAATTCATTGGCATTATATCTCATTTATGACCATCCTTATATAGGTCTAAGATTTTTCTCCATACCTTGATTTTGCAAACTACTTACATCCGCTATTAGGATGTGCTAAGAATTTTGCGAGACATGTATACAATTATTGCTTAAAATTGTAGAAAGGGTATGGTGCTCCTGACTAAATAACTATAAATAACGATTTTAGCGCTCCAAGTATGTTCGGAAAACCCTTAGAACTTTTTATGACTGGCGAGTCATATTAGAAGAAAAACCATATTGACTATAAGATTCATAATTATTAGTATGTCGATCATTAGCTTAGTGTGAGCTGCGTATTAGGATGGGAAAGGTCCTTAATTAGTTCTGTCAGCATTATATTGAGGAATTGGTACGAATTTATTTTTTGATGACAGGAACATGGTTAAAGTTTAAGTATAACAGAAACAATAACGACAACTATAGCACTAGATATCTTGCTCAAATTGCACGTTTAGACAATAAACGGTACTGGATCGGAAAACCCAGAAGATGGCAAAATGGATCTGAAGAGACCCATATACTAAAGTTGGAATTTGTATCCTCGAAACTCATACAAATCGGCTGAAATAAGTAATTGTTTGTTAATATTTCCTCAAAAATATTGTTTCTTCCGCATCTACATAAATAAAAACAACACTTGTTTGTCATTTTAGGATATTTACTGAAAGCAAAGTACCGTAAATATTTGGCATTGTTTTTGTTTTTTTAATATGTTATGAGCTGTTATCTGTTTTTACCGGCAAATTCTAATATTAGTACTTAAAATAGATTTATTAATAATAATGTACTGAGTACTATTTTAATAATCGGCTTTTTTCCATATTATCGCTATGAGTGGTCTACTTAAAATGTGACTAATACGAGTTAATTAGTCATAATTTTACTATCGAAAAATTATCTGTAACTTTTAAAATACACACAAGTAAAATGAAAATACTATCTACTCCTATTGTAAAAAGACTAGTTTAGAATAAGTTGGTAGAGATGGAAGAACGGAACCTTGAGGTGGATGAGAAGTGGTATGCTATACAGGCCCGACTGTAGACGTTGTAACATGTGTTGCCTATATATTTGGACTTCATCTACTCTCTGGCCTGAAATATAGACCTCCGGTTAAATACTCCAAGCTTTGCGAATCAATGGCCAACCAATCAAGCCAAAGCCACGCCGTCATCATCGAAAATACGCGTTCATTGTAAGGCGCATTGCCACAAATTCAAAACAATTTCAACATTTATACACGTTAAGAATAAAGGTCGTAACATTGGTAAATTGCCTGATTCACGCGTTATCTCGTGATATATTAACTTTTCCTTTATTTGATTTCGTTCATTTTGTCGTAACTTGGAGTCGAGTGCTTGTGTGTGCGGTAGTTTCTCAAATTTTTGTTGCATGCATTTCTGCAAGACACACTCCCAATTTTCGAATTGTATGTGCATTACGACGTATGCATCTTTACCAGGTATTAATTTTTATTTTTATGGTGTTTTTTACTCGTTAATAAATAATGGTAATTGTAATTAGTAGTACCAGAAAAATGTTTCCTAGAAATCACTTAACACTGCTAATGGAATTTTTTAACCTAACCTCTTTAATCAAGAATAAATTTGTTTAACGGGTTATTCTATTAGTAATATTTGAAAATCACAAGTATTTAGTACGCATTCGATTGATTCATATAGTTAGAATTTGTGTTTAATGCTTAATGTTTAAATATATCTATTAACATAAAAAAAATTCTGAGAAGACACTCATAAAAACTTAGGAATTCTTTAAAATAACTTATTGATTGCGTAAAAAAATTACCAGTTTTGATTCAGAAAAATTAAAACTTTCAGTAATTTCACCGCATGATGTAATAAAAAACATTTTAATAACAAATTTCTTTCTTCCCAGGTTATGTGTCAGAACAAGTTATTGAAGAAAGTTTACAAGATAGCTTTAGATGTTTATCGCTAAGTCAAAAGAATTGCCTTAATACTAAAAGTCTATTAGATCAGATCCCTGTTACTGCCAGAGAAATTGTTTTAAGAAGATGTGGACAAACAGAACCTTTGGAGTTTTCAAAATGTTTTCCAGACAGGTAAGTTACATTCATTACTTGTTGGGTTCAGGGGTAAAATACTATCAAAGGTTCTAAAATTTTGAATAAATTTAACTTTACGCTCATTTATATGAGAAAAAAATAATCAACAACTAAATATCATTAATATGGAAAAAAGTTTCAAATTGAAGGACAAATAAATCAATAAAGTTCCAAGTATATCAAATAAGGCTATTTTGAGCTAACAACGTATTAAAAGTGATTAACTTAATAAAAATATTTTCCATTTTAACAAGACATCAAAGAGTTTTAACTACTTTTTTATATGCGATTTAGCCATTGTTATTTTTTATAGTTGTATTTAAGGTAAAAACCTATAATACTTAGACTAACATTATAATAATATAGAAGGTTTTTACTTTAAAAGACTAATGCAATAAGTTCTGTTCAAATGTTTATGCAAATTTTACAATTACACCTCGGCAAACACAATTTGAGGTCAAGATTTTTGAATTAAATAAATTTTTTTATCAAAATATTTTGAGGTCTTGGATCTGAAATTATTGAAAGTTTATTAAAATTTCACTGTTTACTTGTTAATAACCTTGGAGGTATTTCAGTGCGTGCTGCAAGGTTATAAAATTCAATTCAATATTGTTGGAAAGAATAAACTATTGTGCAATATTAATGTGCTACACTTTCGCCGAAATATCACTCATTTACTTTTACTTTCACTTATCGATGTAACAAAGGAAATTAATACAGTGTTGGTTCAGAGAAGAAAACACTTTAAATTATATTCTCATTTTTATTATAAATCATAATAGAGCATATAAGGGCGTTGTGGCATGTCAAGAATATTTTTATAGTATTTACAGTTCCTAACGATAAAACACAAGATTTCTATACTTCTTACTAATTGACGAACTTAGACTCACAGACAAAAATAATTGAATGGAGTTATCTGTTGCCTGGGGTCATCCATATCTTTCCCCACTTTTTGTTTTGAAAGATGTTCACTACTTCCTATAATGTTTGTTTAACTCTTTTTGTTTCCTTTTTTTTTCTTTTTTTCTCTTTTTTTCTTATGTGTTTTAGTACATTTTGTCTATTTTGTAATATCCATATTTTTAACACCAACATAATATTCTATTTTATAATTTATTTTGTAACATTTTTAAGTTAATACTGTAATGATGATGGCTTAACGCTTTAATTATATGAAATCGACTGTACCTATTCATTTTCTTTTTGTTAGAGAAATGTTTTAATTGTAATTAATTCCAAGCGGAAATATCCTGTTTTGTGGTAAGAAAATAATTAAGTTTAATATTTCTTCATTTCAAAGTACCGTGGTCGATAATTTTTATATTAAATAAACTTAAATGGCTAACCACTACAGAGTTACGTAAAAGTTAACTATATAAAATGAATTTGATAATTTGTAATTTTGGAATTGATATTATATATGTATATCAATAATTATTTTAATGTCATAAAACAGCTTAGACTTAAAAATTCTTATCTCATAACTTAAACATATAAGTTAATTTGATATCACATGCATGTTTATGTTGATATTATTTTATTTTCCTATATTTTAGGCACTTAAAGTTGATGCTTTTATAATTCTAATGAATAAATACTTGATCAGAAATTTATGATTGAGATAATTTGATATCTAGTGATTACTAATAACAAACAAAAATGTTATTAATATTTATTGCTGTAGCCCAGTTCTCAAAAATAAACAATTTTATTTGTTATCTATTAACAATTATCACTCTAGCGGGTTATTAAAATTTCACTTGAATTTATATCAAATTTTGGACTGTTCACAATTCCTGCTGGCAGCCTTAATACGTCTGCTCCATATTTATATCGAGGATTTCTGTGTATAAAATTAGTGACGTCAAACGTTTTTAAATATAAAGCCCATTTTTTTATTATTAAAAAATGAAATGTTGGTTATAATTATATAACTAAAATGATATCTCAAGAAGAAATCCACTAATTGTTGAGAGAATCATACTATTTATTTAGCATATTAAATTTATACCGAACATAATAACAATATAATGTATAAGTCGTTGTTAATAAAAATTATTCTCATCGAATTTCCCTTCACTTTTGTATCTATTTACGATCTAATTAAGGATTATTAATTATATGGGATAGATATTTAGAAATTTAAAATATTTGACGACAGACTTGCTAAATAAATTAACCTTTATTTTAATCCCGAGCAATAAAGCATTCAATTGAACTAAACACAAATCTAAACAACATTAATATATTGATTACAATTAAATATAGGATTCGACGCATGTACTGTCTTTAATTTTGTAACTAATGATAGTAGGCGAACATTCCATCCTGATGTGTTCATGATTCCTCAAATTATTAACTCTTTTTTTGTTTACATTTACCTCCTATTTACTTGTGCTTAGTAAAATTTATTATTATTTAAACTTTAATTTTATTTACTTCAGTATACTTCAACATTGCCACAAAATCGGCGAAGGGGTGTATGGAGAGGTTTTCCTCTTCAGGAACCCAAATGGAGGCACTTCAGTGATCAAAATAGTTCCAGTAGAAGGCGACCTAATAGTTAATGGAGAAAGACAAAAGAAATTTGAAGAAGTGTTATCAGAAATTATAATCACAATGTAAGTACCTAAATTTTGTTGTTGTTTACTCCGCTAATATTTACTTTTTACTTTCAGCGAGCTTAGTCAATTGAGAAATAATAAACGAAACGGAATTAACGCATTTACTGAAGTTCAGAAAATCCAATGTATTCAAGGAAGATACCCGGAAAAATTGGTCTTTTTGTGGGAAGAATTCGCAGATACTAGGTTTTCGGAAAATGACTGTCCTGATGTTTTTGGGGACGATCAACTTTACATTGTTTTCCAGATGGCCTATGGTGGAAAAGATTTAGAATCTTTTGAATTTAACAATGCAATGCAAGCTTACTCGATGTTCCAACAGGTTAGAAGTAATAAGTATACATCACATATGTAATCGACTTAATATGTTTTGGTTAAATAATGGTTATTTGGGAAAATCAATTTTGACTAATTTTGATTGGATAATAAAAGTCTGAATGGATATGCAATAACAAAACAAACAAAAATTAAATAAAAAACATTGTAGACTGTTTTGGTGTTAGAAACAATTATTATGTTTATAGAGATTTATATATTATTCTAATAATTACAAACCTAGAAACATTACCGTGTAATAAAAAATAATCACCTCTATCAGTTTCGTCTTTATTCTAATCCATTTAAATGTTTTGATCAGGTTGCAATCGGCCTGGCGGTTGCTGAAGAAGAGCTCAAGTTTGAACATCGTGATCTCCACTGGGGCAACGTTTTGATCTCCAATGTCGAAAGCAATAAAATCACCTCGTTTTACTTGGATAACCAAAACTATGAAATTCAAACAAGGGGAGTACAAGTTGCTATAATCGATTTCACTCTGTCAAGAGTAGAACATGATGGGGTAGTAATTTTTAACGATTTAGCCCTTGATCCAGATCTGTTCACTGCTGATGGGGATTACCAATTCGAAATATATCGGTTGATGCAACAGAAGAATAGGTAAGATATACAAAAAATATTAAAAATTAAGATAAACGAACCTCAAAATCAGTGGCCTTGCTTTAACTTTTGTATGAATTTCTAGAATTTCGTTTTCTCAATTTGATTATTATTGTCTCACTCTACTACATTATTGATATTTACAATCTTTTTGTTTTCAGAAATACATGGAAAAACTTTGAACCATTCACAAACCTTCTGTGGTTAGATTACATCTTAGACAAAGCCATGACGGCTTTAAGGTACAAAAGAACAAAGACAAAAATACACAAAACTTACATAAATAAATTGGAAATGTTGAAAGAAGACATCCTCTGCTACAATGACGTCAAAGAATTTGTCGTTTCCAAATTACTACAAATTTAATTTTTTAAATTGATTTTTTATTTATACTTTATTTGATAAGAATTAAATATTTTATTAGCAGTAAACTTTATGATTTAAGAATATATTTTTTGACTTGATATTAGACTACAAGAAACAATAGATTTCGAAATAATTCTTTGACATAAACTTGCACAACATTTGATTGGATATTTTTTATATATAAATAGACTTGATGCTGTGATTTCTATAGTGTTATTTGCCGTATATTACAATTAAAACTCAAATAATACAAAACAATTTTATATGAAAAATTTAATATGATTTATGATATATTGCTTTATTTATTAAAAAAGTTTATTTGGGGCATATTTTTTCTTAGTGGCCTTATATATTGTAAAATATTTTAACTCTGATTTGTAAAAAAGTACTAACTGTTATTACCCTTTTGTAGTGTTCCATATTTCTTGTTCTTTTGTAATTTACTAATAAAAAGATTTTATAAAATTGCAAAAATAGATTATAAAACATTTTATATTTATGAAATATTTTATTTTTCCCCAAAAAACTGATTAAAAGTAAACATAATAATTTTTTTCCGATCTTAGTAATATCAGCTAACATAATATCGTATCTAACTATAAAGAGGAGCAGATTGTGTTACCACTAAATATCTAATACATTCAAGTAACGAAAAAAAACAATTCTTGGGTATGTTTTAAGACGTCGATTAGCATTTACACCAATTTACAGAAGGTAAATGTTATTTTATACCTAATCAAACTAGGCTTGGAATATAACTTAAGATACACATGATGTACGATATTTATTGCTTTAATAAGTAACAAGCGTTCACCAAAGTATACATAGTAACTCGTGTCCGAAGTTTGTTTCTAGGCGTAATTCTAGAGAAAAAACTAAGGTGTTGGTACCAAAAATTTTAAACTACGAATAAGTAAATATCCTAAATTCTTTCTCAAAGTACTAAAAAATTACGACAGCTTTTAATAGGTAATTTATAACTTATATTTTATTCATTGGGTTGGAAAATAAGGAATTTAATGTATAATAAAATATGCTTATGTTTACTAAAAGAACTACTTAAAAAACCTATGAAGGGTAGTTTTCATCAGGAGTGAAGCTCCCACCCTCTTGAACATTGTACCTAAGGTTTAACAGCAGTATTATGTAACAACCACCAGGAACAGAGATACAAAACGTGCTGTCGGAACACTAGAGGACTGGCCGAGAGTAACAACCTTGAACAGACTCCACGTGAAAATTCGCATACGGTTCTAACTCTAAAAATGTACCTAGTCTATATTCACATAATTTGATGATTTCAAGCAAGCGTTTAACAAGCTTAAAAGAAAAGAAATAATCAAACTATCTGAAAGAGAAACGTACACCACAGAAAAATATAAAGTTGATTAGTATGACATAGGAAAATTCGAAAACAGCATTAATGTTGGACAAGGGACAACAGAAAGATTTGAAATAAAAAAATGAGTAAACTATCGGCCGTACTATACATAACATCGTTTGATAATTATTATAAAAGAAGTAAATGACAATCAGAATAAATAATCGCATATCAAGAAACAAAAAAGAATTGGAGAGTACGTTTTGAAACTTAAAAATGAGAGGGCAAGAATTAAATGAAAAAAATGTATTGCAGCAAAAAAATCAAGAACAAATCTGAAAATCGACAACTACTAAGTTGAAGATTAGTTTTTTAATGCAGTCACACCCGGATTAACCCCTTGAAAAGTCCTAAACAATTATAACTTGTGGGGGCTTTTTTTCTATTATGATGATGCGTTGAAGAATTACAATTTATATAAGCACATTATTTTGAGAAATGCTTAGTTTGCTTATGCATTACTTCAGCCCTGATTATGGCCCACAAAATTTAATTAAAATATTCCTTTACAAAAATACTTTCGCTTTTAAAAGTCGCATTCTCTGTTTAAAAATAACCAACATACATGTAGACATATGTAAATACTATTTTACACTCAATATATCTATGAATTTGAGAAATGTTCACAATATCTATCAGTTGTTTATCTTTGGCCGTCAGGGCTTTTATAAATTATATACATATTAGACCAGGATCCACCGTGCCTTTTTAAAAGCGATTTTCAACAGGCAGAATGTTTGTGAGTAGATTTGTCTTAACGAGACACCCAACTTTTTCTTCTACGAAAACTCTTGATAATGGTAGCTAATAGAATGCGCAGCTGTTAAACATTTTGTTTTGGTGATTGTCCAAAACGTACCAATTAATTTGTAGGACAATGTGACCATCAACTTATATAAACATTTATTAAACAACACTAAAAAAATTAGCTTGTTCAGCTATCTCCAGATTCAACTAAAACAAAAATAACTGGTTATGAATAATATTTGGAGAATCACCAAAACGAAATATTTAACAGCTGCGCAGTCTATTAGCTACCACTATCGAGAGTTTTCGTAGAGGAAAAAGTTGGGAATCTCGTTAAGACGAAGCACGGTGTATCTTTGACTATATATAAAACAGGTACTAACTACCCCTTTAGAAAATAAAAACCATAATACATGTTTAAACTTAATTTTGCTCTTGCCTTTACATCCAAATTCACTAATATCTTTACAAATTTATATTATTATTTATGGGTATGTGATGTTTCTTAAAAGGTTCCGTCAAAACTCTGTCGATTTTGTCGTCTACCATAGATCATTATTGTCCAGTAAATAACGGCAAAAACAAAAAAACATATGGGAAAAACGATTCTGGAAAATTTGTCGCACTCTTGCCATAGTATCTTTTCTTTTCCTTTGCTCTGGAAATATAAAAAATATGTTATAAATAAGCTAAATAATACAGTAATAAAATATTTGACCGAAAATATTAAAGATTTTATAATCTTGAAAATATCACTACATACCATGCTTTAAGAGCAAAATCGCTTATAAAAATTGAAAGAGAAGAATTGTCTAAAACCCTTACTGTTATCCAATAAAGTTTGATAACTGGTTCCAAGTTGGAAGCATATTTGTATCGAAAATTATGCGCATATTCTGGAATATTTGGGTCGAGAAATTCACTTACAGTTGAGTTCTAAAAAAATCCTTACAATTTGGATAAGTACTAAGTTTTTATTACATCTTACCCTTGTATTTTTTATTAGTTTTCTTGCCTCCTTTTTTTTCAGCGCATTGTATTTTACAAAGAGCACTTTCGCTATGACAAATTCTGCAACAGCTCCAAAAACTAAAATCATACAACCAGCCATCCATATGTCTAATGCCTACAAATAATATTCATTTAAAAATTGTTTTTAAATTATATTTGTATTTACAAATATATACCTTAATATAATCAACTAGAGGTGTTTCTACACGCAAATCTGTAAACATAGTAACTAAAGAAAGAAGACATGTTACTAGAAGTGTCACTCTCCCAGGAATTGCATCAAACTCAAGCCAAAAACTGAACCACGATAGTCCTACAATTAAAGTCGACGGAGCAAAGATCTGGATGACTGCGTGGCCTATCTGTCGTTCAAACGCGAAATAAACTACTAATCTAGAAAAATTTCCTAAAAAATAATAGATAAATTTTTAATGATTTCCCAGAAGTATTGAAAACTACTTAAGAGAGAGACATAGTTTGGATCAAAAATAGTAAAAATCTTTATATTCTTTTTTATTATCAGCTTTATAAAGAAAACTTCTCTATTAAAAGTTGTACTTCCATAGAAAATATTGCACTATTTAAACTTGACAAAGCACATACAGAGCGAAACAAAATTTAAAAGAATTTTTATTTTAGGGTTAATTTAATGAAAAAGTTTATAGTACACTTTAACTTTTTTGACTAAATTATGCGCTCCTTAAGTAGGTATCGATACTTCTGCGTCCATCTGAGAATATGAAATATTTTTCTATACCATTTTTTTCTGTCGTATAAATATTTGTCTGTTCCAAATGCAGCGGAATAATATTATATTGAAGATGTCTGATTTGAGGGTTCAATGTTACTCCTGATCCAGCCCATTTTAACATCAATTTGTGATTATTATACGAAACTAAAAAATCAGTAAGCTATTTGGATACATCTACGAGTATAATCTCAGAAAATTCCCGACCTGGATATAGTATTTAAAATATATACAAAAATATTCCTTAATTTGGCATAGACGTCGTATAGTTTTTACAAAACAAGTAAAAGAAATTTTGTAATAAAAAGTCACTTACAGCTTTCCACTGCAATTGGACAAATTTGGGTGTCCATAGGAAAGTAGTGAAACTCCATGGGACAAGCCACAACGGCATGCATTCTAGTAACCAATCTAACGGTGTTATTTTTAAATAAAGTCACAGAAGAAAACTTGTGGGCCATTGTAGTTTTTTCTAAAAAGTACAGGGTTATATAAAAGCAGGAAAATTATTCATTTTACGGGATTAATAATACTCTTATTTCTATTATTAAAAAATACCTTCGACTTTTGAATTTAAAAAATAGAGGTCCGGTTGCCAAAGGTTATTAAAAATTCTAGAAGGTAAATTCACGTTATCCTCTCCATGTTCAAAAATTTCATTTGGCACTGTAATTCTTGTATCTTGCCATTCTTGTTTGATGTACATATCAATACTAAAAATATAACTTGATATACCTTGTGTTTTGAAAATAGTGAGCTCCTTAAAAGTACGTGTAGGGTGCACTATTAACAACAACAAAATATTGTAATGTGTTTTCCGTAAGCCATATTCGTTTTCTTAAAAATTTAGGATATTTTTGAACCAAAATTACATTTGGCAACCCGGAGCTTTGCACCTTATGTTTATGGTAGACAGAGTTTCCTATTGTAAGGTGCTTTTCTATATAGTAAATAGTAAATATGAGATACGTATGTTTATGGATATACATGCTAATGAAATATTTTTTAAATGGCTGACTTAAGAAAAAAAGCTATAATAGTTTTTTACTTTGTAGACTTTATTACACTTCATCCATAAAGGAAGGCACTATTTTCGGGGACGCCCCTTATACCTCATACATGTCTCATTATTTACGTTGAAAACAGAGATATAAATCGACTTTTGCATTAGGGTCCATATTTTTAAGGTAAATATTATTTTAAATTTACCTAAAGTCCATATCATCAAAATTTACAGAGCTTATAATAAAAATCCTCATGCTCATATTTACTTGTATTGTTTCTCCATTTTTAGTTGGTGGTATAGTGTCTAAAAAAGGTTTTTTTATAAATATATCTTTAAAAGTATGTTTTTAAGATATAAATATATTTGAATTCTTCTACTTACGTTTAAGATAATTTTTAGGAATAATATGTTCGGACTTTTTGAATTCTTCAGTTTGAGTTTCTAACCCAAAGGTGTGTGATTTGTTGGAGAAAATGGCTCTAAATATTATAAGTTAAAAATATACAAAGTATAAAGATAATATAAAAATATTTAGATCACAAATAATTAAGAAAAAGCAGAAAACATTTTGATTTAATCCTTAACCAAAAATTAATAAAAAATTATATTTGATTTTTTCTACTTACATCATGAATAACATAATTTTCCATCCTACGGAAATTCTTACTCTCATTTTCACTAAATAAAAAACTTTTTTTAATCTTTATTTATTCCAAATAAGTTAATATATATTTCAAAATTATCACGTTTGTACTAAAATTCATCTTAATAATGTATATAATAATCATTTTCTGAACTAAATATTTTTTTCTTTTTACTCTTATAAATACGTTTATATATATTTTAAAATTATCGTGTGTGCACTAATTTTGTGCTATTAAAAAATATTATTATGCTGGTTCTAATGCAATCAAATAAGTAAATAAAACCAATTTAGCACTTGTAATTTATATATTTTTCGGAAATTACATAAGATTAATGTAATATATTAAATATTAACTTTTAGACCTATTATATTACAACAATAAATTGTTGTTGACTAGTTTTAAAAAGATTTTAACAAAATTCTGTAGCAAACGGTTTCCTTCCAGTCTACATGCATTTCACAAATTAGATGGATGCTACGAAGAAAAACAATATCAAAGATCTTATTTATATATTTCTATATTTTACATGTAGGTACAAAAATTGTTAGAATAGTATAACACAAGTGGTAAGTTAATAATAACGTGTTCTACTAAAATCGCTACAGTTACACATTCTATTTTTCAAAATTTATAATTACTTAGGAAACACTGCTTTTTTGCTTTAAACTTCAATACGATATTGAGAAATAGTTATTTTAACCACTACCAAATATTAGTATTATCCAATACAATAAGGCAAAACAGAAGAAGAACGATGGAAAAACAATCCTTGCTATTCTGTCTATTTCTTTCCACATTATTTTTTCTTTTCCATTTTCCTAAACAAGTACAACACAAATAGAGCAAGTTTCAACAAACACAATAATTTAGTAAACCAGAAATATATTATAACTTTTTTCTTTTTTTTTTGTTATACACAGCGGAATGTTTACGACTTTACCTAAAACCGATTTTTGTACAGAAATACATTATTCGTTTGCTCATTAAATTAATCATAGTTCATCTCCACTTTATGATCCAGAACTTTTACATTTATTACCTTCTTAATTTCTATGTCAAAAATTAATTTTTCACAATAATACTATTTATTTATTACTGATTTGGTGGATGTAATACATGTTGACTAAACGTCAAGTGTAATACTTGGCTAATTAATTATTCCACATACTCTTGTCTTTTTTAGCACCGTATCCATCTCTGATATTATATTTATTCAAGTATGGCTTGTAATCTGCCCAAATTAATTCAAAAGCGTTGAAATCGCAATGATAAGATGGTAATCGCTGTACTCATACTTAAATGTCCTGTTTATCAACATAGGGAAATAGGTTAACAATTTGTAAAAATAAAAATTATTTGAACATGTAGTTACTGGGAAGACAATATTTAGTGTCCAATTAGTTTTTAAAAAAATCTTTTTTTTGTAGTAGTTTCAATTCAAGACACACAAAATATATATTAATTTCAAATAAAAACAATAAATAAAAGATGCTTTGTCGCTTGTATTTTTGTCTTTTTCATTGTTTTTGGATTAAAAAACAAATGTGAAGTACTAGTGTTGACGTTTTCACTGTTCATAGAAAAAGATATTGAATTGAAGATACGTGTTTTCTATCTTATGATATGAGTGACGTATGGGTAAAGTTGTAAAAATTATTATGTTTTTCTTCAACTTCACAAGTTTAACGTACCGTTTTCCAGTAAAGATGAATATATTTATCCTTTGCCATATTCTTGTAACGAAAATTATGACCAGATTTTGTTGATGGAGTCGCCCACTGACACTGGTTTAAAGCGGAATCCTAAAATGTTTTTTTTATAAACTTTTAGACCAATATACTAAAAGAATAACAAATCTAAATGATGAGCCATTTATCGTATTCTAACAATTTATTAAATCGTAAATTACAAAGTAAGATAAATGGGAATTGAAAATTCAAATATTTGAAAGAGTTTGATATATGACAAAATCCGAAAATTGAAGTAACCTTATTTATTAGAAAATATCAATATTATAAAATGTGTTTTCTAAAACTGCGCGTATTAAAAGTTTTACATGTATAATGCATTGTTATTTACTCCGTATTGTGTCTTAGATTTTAGCAGTTAGCAACATTATATAGCACAGGATAAATGGGTCACTTTGTATATTAATAATAACCCCACAAGAAAGATTTATTAATAATAAATACAATTTTTTTTTCTATTATCCAGAATAAAACGAGTCTTAATTTTCAGTGTTACTTAGATACTAATAAAATATCAAATTTTGAACTCCATCTTCAAGGAAGCTTTTTCAAAAGTTTTTGCTTTTACCTACCTTAGCCAGTTTTGATTCCTTCGCTTTTATGGCATTGTATTTCCCGTGCAGAACTTTAACGATTACAAATTCTCCTAAAGAACCAAAGACTGATATCATACAACCTGCCATCCATAAATCCAGTGCCTAAGAAAATGTTTTTTAATAGAAACCTTATTTTCTAATATTTTTGGTACACATTTAAATTACAATCGAGCCAATCATTTATAATTGTACACTAAAAACTAAAATAGAAGGTGTTCCAAAAAACATCTTTAATTACTGTCAATTTTGCACAACCTGCTGTGGACTACTAATTATTAGTTTCCGTTTTTTACATTACACACGTTTATCATTAATATGTTTTGGTGGAAAATTTTTAAAATATATCATAAATAAAAAAATAATTTATAAAAACATTACAGACACGTTCACAATATTGCCAATAATATTTTGGTATTTCATTGTGTTCATGCATTAAATACCTCATTTTGATGCCAACACCTCGAAAAATACTCATTTTATGGTAGTATGACAAGAGCACATAATTTACTAAAAAACTATGAAATGTAAAATTAAGTCTCAAACTATGATTTTATTCAGTAGCGTCCAAGTTAGGGGGAAAATGTTTCTTCAATCAAGCAGTACGCCACTGGCTGCACCAATTAAAAATACTTTTTTGCCAAAAAAATCCCTTTAAGTTAATTAAACTGGCTAACAAATTTTATAAAACAATACAGAGTGGTGTAGAAGTTATTGCCAATATTCATTTTTGGATTTTAAACTGTAACCATCCGTATCTCAAAAATGGGAGGCTCTAGGACTTAAGTTTATTAGACAAACCCTATTTATTTTTAGACGTACTATTCACAATAAGAATATTGGGATATTTTTTGGAACACCTTGTATAAACACTTAGATATCCAGGGTTTACCAATCTTAGGACAAATTTCAATAATTCCATTGTTATGAGTGATCAGAAATTATGAAAATAGTAGTGGTAGAGTGAGTTAAGGCACACAATTTAAAATTAGTTTAGTTATACAGGGTGTTGCGTAATTTAAGCATGAATCAAATATGTTTTTTCAAAGTGAAACGCCTGTATATTATGTCAAATTCGAATAAATCACATTTTCTTGATTCTTTTGATACTAGATTTGACTAGATTATACAGGGTATTTCAAGAAATATTGAAATTGTACGTATATCAACACTATGTAGCACAATACCGCTTCAGGAAAAAATAAATTATCTACTGTTTGATTCGTTATTGATTTACTATCTCGTGGGTTGTAGACCGGCCAATTAAAAGGTCGAAGCTTTTATTTTCTTTCTTATATAAATGGAACACCCAGTATTTTATGTTACAGATAATGTCCTCTATTATGCTCCTTTAAGTTTTATTAGGGGTCTCTATACCTAAAATAAGCACTTTATTGCAATATTTTGATATATTCAATGAAAATGAACTTTTCGATTAAATTTAATGTTTATCTATTAGGCGTGGAGTTTGATAGATAAATTTGACAATATTCACTTTTATTGTTTGCTTAGGTATTAGTGTGTGTAATTTTCTTAAATTCTAACTAAGTAAAACAATTTATTATAAAATGAATAGTAAACATTTTCATAAATATGACAGATATGATTTGGATACTAGGAAAATGTAAGAATATATGATGAAAGATTTCCAGATCGAAGGAAACTAAATAAAAAAGATTTTTCTGTTAAAACATTAACAAAAACTGCCTTTACTGAAGAAGCAAATGAAAGTATTGGTGAGCTTTGTTGAAGATCTGTATAAAAATCAAATAATTGCAATGATATAATTCACAGAATCTTGTCACTACAGAAAAACCTTTTCACATTCAACTACACCACGAAGACAAAGATTTTGAAAGAAGGGTCACATTTTGTGAATGGGTTTCATCAAAAATTAATCGACAACACGATTTTCACTATTACGCCTTAGATGGAATTGTAACATATATTTAATAAGACCATACTTTTGAAAGGCAGTGTAAGAGATGTATTTTATTTTGACTTCATCGTATACTAAAATTCATAGCAAAATTATATACCAATTCTTCTTAAAGTAGTTCTTATCGACTTATTCAAACATAATGTATTTCACAAAAGTGGATATGCTGGGGAGGATCTCCTGAATGACCAGCCCGGTCACCCGATTTGATAACAGTGGAATTCTTTTTCTGGGGTTATATTAAAGGTAAAGTAAGCAAAGAACCACCAAGAATGAAAGAAGATTTGATACATCGAATTAGAGGGGCCTTTCGAATTGTCAATTTTTACACGCTTAGAAATGTAAGTCGAGCATTTGAGAGTCGATAGTATTAATGTTAGAGATAATTACTTATGATTTAATGATTTATTAATAATTGATCTTTATTCAATTCTTGTTTTAACAGAGAATATTAAAAATGACCTGATAAAGTGTTTAAAACTGTACTCAACAAGCCGATTTTATTTTCTATAACAATTTTATCTTTCAATTTCTTACTAAGCAAATACATACAATATATATATAAATTACACCTTCTCTATGTAGACATCTCAATTCTTCAATTTTTTTATAGTTAATTCATGAAATGAGGAATTGCGAGGAGTCCTTAGCACCTATTTTTTAGAAATGAAAAAATAAATTACGGGGCCCTATTTTAAGCGCTTGCTTAGTTTGCTTATGCGTTAATCCTGCCCATTGCTCAATGTACCTATCTATCAAATTCAATACCATTGAATTTATCCAAAAGCTTAAATTTCATTAAATATATTCAAATATCCCAATAATTGTTTAATTTAGGTCTAAGGAATCCTCAATGAAATGCGTAATAGAGAATTCTATCTGTAATATAAAATATCGTGTGTTTCATTTACAATAAGAAAAAAAATAAAAGCTCCAAGTTTCGAATATATATATATATATATATATATGTATAATGAAAGAGAATGACGCTAAATCATATTCCAAAACTCATAACATATTTGATTCGTTCTTAAATTACAAAACATCGTGTATAACTCAAAATAATTTTAAATTGTATATTTTAACTTCCTCTACCACTTCCGTTAGTAAAATTTTTAATATCAATAATAACAAAGGAGTTCTGTATCTGTAGCGTGCGGAGAGTGGGAGCACTTAGACAGGATTTGGCCCATTGCCTTTTTTTATCTTTTTTTTACTTATTATTATTTATTGAACTTTATCGTAAGATTGGTTGACCCTATATATTTAAAGGATGTATTTACTTTGATATAGGCTACTGCAGGAATATCAGACCGAAGACCTGTAAACATAGTGACCAAAGTGAGAAGGCACGTGACTAAAAGCGTCACTCTAGCCGGAATGGCATCAAGTTCTAACCAAAAACTAAACCACGAAAGCACCACGACTAAAGTCGATGGCGCGAACGTCTGGATTAAGTGGTGGCCAATCTGTCTTTCGAATCGGAAGTAAACGAGTAGGCGGGAAAAATTACCTAATAATAAAAATGTGTGTGAAAAATATTTTTTTTTAAATTCAATAACGGTATTACCATTTTTTTCCACCGTATAAGCATGTGTTTCTTCCAAAATTAGAGGGAGTATATTATACTGTAAGAGTTTTAACTCTGGTATAATAGTTACACCTGCCCCATGCCATTTTAATAACATTTTATTGTTGTTGTAAGAAACTAAAAACACCTTTTTTGTAGATTCAGAAATTTAGAAATCATTCGAAATAGATATAAATATATTTATTGGAACTTACAGCTTTCAACGGTTATAGGACAAACTTGAGTATCCATCGGGTAGTGATAGAACTCCATCTGGCAAGCTACAATAGCATGCATCCTTGCAGCATACCTGATTGTTTTATTTTTAAACAGTGTTACTGATGAAAATTTGTGGGTCAGTGTTGCGATTTCTTAAAAAATATTTGTAATTAATTGGAGAAGGGAAAAAAACTAACTGCATTATTTTGAATTGAAATGAAGTGAAATATACTTTTTAATGTACTGACCTACTACTTTAGAATTCAAAAAATATAGATCTGGTTGCCACATGTTGTCAAAAAACTGAGACGGTAATGTCACGGAATCATCACCATATTCAAACATTTCTTCAGGTATTTTTATTCTCGCATCTTCCCATTCTTGTTTAAGAAACATGTCCATACTAAAAAAATATCAAAGTTAAGTAGAATACATATCATACACATGTACACATATGAAAAACTTACCGAAAATCCATGTCCTCTACATTTATAGAATTAATATCCATAACTCTTATGCTAAAATCCACTTCAATAGGCTTCCCTTCCATTGTAGGTGGTCTTATTTCTACAAAAATAAATCATTTATCCCTAAGTTTCCAAAAGTTATTGCAGATGTTTATGAATTATATTTACCTTTTATATAGTTTTCTGGTATAATACTTTTCGATTTATTTTGTGCATCAGGATTTCGAGGTTTTGGAACTAATGCAAATGAAAATGAAGAAAAAAGGATTGTCCTGAAAATATAGCATAATTATTATTGTTTCAAAATATATTATTTAACTTACACTAAAGTTACTGTTAAAATGTCATAAATCATCTTGATTTTTTATAAATCCTTGTTTTTTCACAAAATAATTTCACCTTTTTCTAAACATTTTTAGCAGATGCTGTTTCGGAGCGAAAAAATGAAAGAACTCCTAAATGAAAAATTAGGCAAACAAAACATAATTACGGATGTTGCTAATTTTTGAAGAAAAGTCATAGAAGTAGAACATTTTAAAATTAATAATATGAGAAGCAAATTTAATTTCATTTTTATGCCATATTGCAAATGAATGGAATGCATCCTAAAATATAAAAAAATAATAGAAAAGAAATGAGTAAATAGATACGAGGAGAGAGAGAAAGTAAATAAAAATATAGAACTCTTTTTCTTTTCAATATATTCACTCTAAAACAATTTTCGGATCCTACAAGTTGTTTATATTTACCTTCGCGAAAAAATGGTTTCTCTTTGTTTTCAAAATACGCTGAAATTGCAACCTTCACTTTTTCGTCACTGGTAAATTTCTTTCCTCGCAATTGGTTTTCCTTTTCTTTTTTATTTAAGGCATTCCCATAATGACTCTAGCATTATAGCGTAGCATTCTCCCGTTATAGAAACACCCTTTTTTTAAGTGGATGAGTAGGATTCCCTCGATGTCCAAAACATGGTCGCCACGAGTTTCCCGTCAGACTGATACACTTTTAACTTCTTTAGTGGTGATGTAACCTTTTTATACCACTGTATGTTTGAACTTTGGTTCATAATAATGAACAAAAGTTTCAACTCCACCAACAATCCACCCTAATACTCCATCCGTGTTTTTGCTAGAGGTCTAAAAACTCACACAAACATACAATGTCCTGTTCTTTTTGCGGCGGCGTAAATGTTTTGAAAATGGATACTCTAACTATTTCTGCAAGCTGTTTCTTCTTTAGACAAGCATCTTTTTGTACTAAATTTTCGACTTTTTGGAAATGTTCTGATGTGTCCACTTCTATGGGTTGCCAGACCGTGAGCTCGTCTTCAAGTGATTCTCTGCGTTGCTTAAATAAACTGTACCACTTGTACACCATAGTTTTTCCAGTGCAAGAGTCTCCGTAAACTGAAGACATATTTTCCAAAATGGTTTGGAGAAGCTTTCCTTGCTTAGTCAGAAACTTTGTGACATTGATTTTTTCTGTATTCGATGCTATTTCACATATTCTCTTGCTTGTTTGACAGTATTCGAAGATCCTTATTTTAGTCAAAATAAAAACAAACAGTTTTGGAGTATCCGTTCCAGAAATGTGTGGCAATGCAGCGGAAAGCTTAGGGAACTAATAACTCCCAATAGATTAATCCCTTCGTGGATATTGAGTATGTGAAGGTGTCGCCGCAATGAGAAAACTGATGGGCTAGCAAAAATGGATCGTAAATTCCACTAACTGGCTCAAAACTGGTTCAGGACTTGGTTAAAGGCTACACAAATTAGATTCTTCAAGGGACATTCACTCGTCAGGAGCAAGTAATGGGGTTAAAATTAATAAAACACCCTATACCTCGGTTATCAAAGAACACAGACCCATTAAACACAAATTTACAAAGTCACTATGATGGTTTCTATTTTCAGTTGACTCTGGTCCGTTACCCAATGATGCAATCTCTATAAAATATGCAAATTTTCGAAACCTTCCAATAAAATAATTCGTTTTATCTCTATAAACAATTGGTCATAATTGGTCCAATATTAAGTTTTTCTAGATATATTTGCTAGATGTCACTTTCTAAGGTTTCTTCTTAGATGAATGAAAGATGTATAACGAACGCCAATGGTCTTAGTTGAAAACCAACAAGAAAGCTGCTTTGTAATTGATGAAGTTTCCTATATTTTCTTGTTGTGTTCTTAAGAGTCAATTTTTCAATTAATTTGAAACGCAAACTTATAATTACAAAAATGGTCTCATTACATTTTTGACACCATTTCCGTTTGAGTCATCATCGGTCACAAGGTTGCACAATAATAATGAATAATATATAATTAATTCGTCTATTTTATTAAATCAATCTAAAAGTTATTTTAATTAATATGTTCAAAAATTAGAAATAGGATATATAAAAATGTAATTTTTTTTCGTATAGTATTGGTTGATAGTGACAAAAAACGATTGCTTCCATTGTACTTTTCGTTACGCTAATGAAGTTTACGTTACCATCGTTAACGAATTAATTTAGAAAACGTCACTTTTAACATAAAAAATATAAAAAAGATTATCTTGAAAAAAAATATAAAAAAATATCGGTTTTATGAAATCAGAACTAAGCCCAGAAGCTCCAATATATATCCCTCCACCTTTAAGAAATGTAACTCCAAAATCCTCTCCCTCTTCTAGTAAATCTACCCCCAGCCCTAAGGAACCCCAATGTTCGCGATATTCTAGGAAATCCGTCAGATCTACGACCACTGCCCAAATCAGCCCTAGGCCTATTTTAGGAAACAAACCCCCCTTTCCAAGACCGATTTTGGGAAGGAGGGAAGATTCTGATGTTCAGCAAATTCAGGACGAAGCCGAAGAATATATCGGAAAGGAGTATAGGAGAAGTTTTTTCAGAATGCGATTTGAAGAGAGAAGTGAAAAACCGATGATAATCGACCGAAATTTTTGTGAATGAAAGGAAAACAAAGTTTTGCGGAAGGTTTTTGTGTATGGTTGATGTTTGTTTGTTGTTGTTAAAGTGAATAAATGTTATCCTGTTGAATGTTATCTACTTTAGTTTAATTGTCAACCATTTTTTATAGGGTTCATACATGCAGTGAATTGGTAAGAACTTTAATCGAATTTAGATTTTAACTATAAGAATTTAAGAGTTGTTTATGTGTGTCGCCATATACCTATTTACATAAAGAATAATAAAAGGGAACTGTAATTATGTTGTCAAGACTTCAGTTATCATATCCCGAAAAACTCAAAAGCCGTATTTTTTCGGGATTTAGTAAGAAACCTAGTTAGTTAACATAATTACAAAAACATTTTACGTTACAAAACTTCTTACCTAAACTAAAATGAGTGACACCACGTGTGCGCAACTTAAAGATGGCATAAGGTAACAATTATTTCTTCAAAAACAAAAATTGCTTCAAAAAAATAAATGTAAATACAAAATTTATTCTGCTTTATTTAGTAAATCATTACTGTAGTTATAAAAAAAATCGAGGCTTTTATAAAGGTATATAATAAATTTATTAAAGTTATGAAAGGAATAAATTATAAGCATAACCGAAAGATTTGTTTTGCCTAAAGGGTACATCTTCTTAAACTTTTTATAAAAGAACAATTGTGTATATTAATAGTCGCTATAATTTCAATATATCTTGTGGTATACATGGTGGGTCAAAAAATGGGGCACAACAAATTTGTTTTTAAATGGGACACCCCTTTTTGATTTGCCAGTTAAACTTTGGGACTACCTTCTACAGGAATTTCTTAGACGACACAGAAAATAATAAGTTTGGCATATCGTTATACTCAGTCTAATCAGTAGATATCAAAAATTTACTAAAAATATAACTTTTATGAACCACACGAGTTAGGAATACTGTGTGCATTACAAAATATCTTTATAGACTTTAAACTCTAAACACTAACATGTTGTTTAAAAAGTAAATCGTTTAAACCTTCTCGTTATAAAAGTACAGTACAATTATTTATTTTATTTTCGTTTATAACTGTACAACTCCTACAAGGTGTTTTATTGGAAAAAGGTCGAACTTTTACTCTAGTAGAGGACACCAAGATGGTTTCAAATAATACATATGTAACGAGTCGTCTGCTCTTTTTTACCGATATGCAGAGTTTTATCAATTCTCTCTATTCTTTTTGTGCTGTTAAACTTTCGAACAACCCTGTGCTATTTTTTCAAGGCACTAAGTTTCGATCCATTTCAGCTGGACACCCTGTAATTATATTTAATACACACATTTTATACTATACACACATTCACACAACACGGATGCCGAACCCGGGACCTCGGGGACAGAATGTCGGCTCTTCGATCATTCGACCACCGGGGTCGGTAAACTAAGTTTATGGTTATAAAAAACCGAGACAAATTTTTAATGACAGTGAAGAGTTGGAATATTACTTGAACGAAGCATTTGACATCCATTTCGTTGTAACTCCCACAGAAGTGAGAAAATTTGCCTTTGACCATAAAAAAACCTTACAAAAATCAATGCCTTAAAGTTGGTGGAATTCGCTAATGACAAGTCCCGATTGATTTATCCAGAGCTACCAGCTTGAACAAAACTAAAAAAACCGCCTTCATCGACAATTTGGTTAACTTTGGTTAAAATTAAATCTTTGGTTTCTCCAGCACCAGTTTATCCTCTACAAAAACCTGGAAAAATAAAATCTGGAAAATTCCCAAAACGCAAGTCTGCTATTTTATCAAACTCTCCTGTAAAAGATAAAGTCAAAATGCAGCAATTGTTGAAAGGCAAAGAGAAAAAGTTAAAGAGGTACAACAAGAAATATTTTCAGTATCTGTGGAAGAGGAGGAATCAAATGAACCGTGCCTGCAATATACTCATTGTAAATACTGGTCTTTTTATATTGTTGTCTTAATGAGTTTATTTGATTTTTCTTTTTTGTTCACTTTTTTTATTTATTTGCCACTGTAATTAACTTTTGACAACGTACCCCGAAATAACTATTATGATTTTATAATGTTTTGTCTTGGGTACGTATCATAGATATATGTTAAGAGTTACGTATCTATAACTACATTCTGTCTTTAAAATTTATTTTGAACGTTTGTGAACGCAGCTTTGTTTGTTGAACATGTTTGGAAGATTGGAACGCTTCCTTTCGTTTTTGTTTTGTTTGCGTTCCATGGCATGAGTCATTGAAATACGTCAATTTTCTGTAATGTCGTTGTCATTTTCTAAGCCGCGCGTTTGGCATTTTTAGTCTCATTGACCGTTTAGATTAAATAAATTAATGACTACGATAAATAAACGGTTATTTGTACCAAAATAAATTCTAATCACACATAATGGTAAGCAAAAATTTAGAAATATACGTATAATTTTATTATTTTTTAGCCAAAGAGTTTCATCCTTGGTTTATCCTTAACCTATATCTATGATGTCAACAAGATGATTTTTGTTTTATCAATTTGTAGGATGTATTTTTGATGATAAGAAGAAAAAAGCTAACGATTTTCACTGATGCAAAGGACACAACCACGGTTTTAGAACTCAAAAAAATTATTGAAGGTAAACAACTTTCATCTGACAATGTGCTCAGATATATAAGTTAGTTTGATTATTCATTACAGGTATATTAAAAATTCCTCCTCAGAACCAACAATTATTCAATAAAGAATACACGGTAATGGAAGATGAAAGGCAACTTCAAGATTACGGACTTACATCTAGCACAGCAAAAGCTCAGTGTCCTGCTACTGTTGGGCTTGCTGTAAGGTATGATTTCTATTATATTTATAACAATTACATATATACCTACTGCCATAATAATTATCGTAATTTTTTAAATCTCTAAAGTATACAAACTCTTCCCTCTTACATCTTTTAACTCATTTCCACAAAACCAAGTTAAACAGGTAATAGAGCTGTTTCACATACAGGAAGAAAGTACTTAAGTACAGAGTACTAGTACTTTTTATAGGAAGTACTCGAATCCCAAGTACAAGTACATCTAATCAAGTGCTCAAGTACATTTAGAAGTCCTGTGTACTAAATACTAATTAAATACTTACTGATTTAATTAATTACTTTATTCTAATTGTTGGAAAAATTCTAAGAATATTTCTTCTCAAAATCAAAGCCCCTCCTGCATCTCCACAATACATATTCTCATGCCGTCATATGGATGTTAGTGTGAGAATATATATTGTAAGATAGTAACGAACTTTTAATTTTCTCTTTATTCTAGTTCTCACAATCCCTTACACCCAATATAATACTTTATTATACAAAAATAATTTATATGATTCTGTTTTTTTACCCATTTCATGTACTCAAGTTTATTTCTAAGTATTTAATTACTCTGAGATGTACTTGTTTTAAGTCTAAAATGCTGCAAGTATGTGTACAATCAAAGTATTGTACTAGTGGACTAAGTACAGAGTACATGAAAAGTAATGAAAGTCTACTGTGTTCAAGTACCACACAGTTCTGATAGGCAATATAATTTTATATAACCAAATACTCCTAGGCTTTTTTGAAACAAATTTCAAAGGATCTTTAGTGTACTACAATTTTTAGTTGAATATTTTTTTATAAATCATGTAGTTAATAAGATATTTACTGTATTATAAACTATGTATAATAAATGAGAACTATAGTTTAATATTTAGTAATTAATCCGCTCATTTTAACTTATTATTTATATTTATTGTGTAGACCCAGGGTTATATGGTATCCAATTTATTTTAGAAAATTATGTCTCTTTTATAATTACATTAATAGAACGTTTTCATTCTCTTATTACTTATTTTTAACAAACACCATAAACTAGAAAGCTTTAAAATCAATCCAAGTAATGTTCCTAGTTTCCAGAATGCTAATTTCATTTTGAAAGCTTTGCTAACATCTATTGGTTCATATTGACGATTTCTTCTCTGATAAGAGGAGAAATGGGAAATTTCATTAAATCTGCAATAAAAGAGATTAAAATTTGTTTTTATCTACAAATTAAATTGGTGATATAAGTAATATCAAATAGTTTTTACATTGTAAATAATTATTATACTTATTTCTTTGAATGACAAGACTAAACTACAAACCCTTAAACCATAAAACCCAGCGTAGGGAAAAAATAATAGAAGTGGACAAGAGAAATCAGTAACAATATTTTACAGGGATGACGGTGGCGAATTTGAACAACTGGATTTAATACCATATTCAGCTCCTCCAGATCTGCCTGATGTGATGAAATCTCAAGAGAACAATGGTCAAGAACAAACTTCTTGAACTCATGTATATAACCTTATTTTATTGTTTTTACATTATTGTTTTAATTTTGCCTTAAATATTGAATCAACTGTCAAATATTTTTCTTACTGATCTTAAAATTCAACTTATTTTTCTATTTAATTGGTTGGTTTGTTGTGGTTTGGTTATAAATTAATTTTACAAGTTATTATGTGCTCGAGTTTAATGCTACACTTTTGTATAAGGTATCCAATTCCATTAGACCCTGTATAATAATGATTCATCTATTTAATCAGCACTTGCTGCCATTTAACATCAATTACATATAAAGAATACTTATTACTAATTATATTAGTGGTGGAAGGGTGTCATCAAGCCCTTTTTTATCATCAGTGGATAATTCTAGTTGATTGTAATAATAAAATTATTAATCATTGATTATGTTTTAATTTTAATGCTGTTATTTTTTAGCAACATGTATAATCTTGGGTGAAAAAAGTTTAAATAAATTTATTCCACTGATATATTCTTCTAATTAAAAATAAATGTCAGCATATGACAAATACAAAATATACCATTAAAAAATAAAGTGATTAAGTGATTGTATATACTAGAAATGATTTTGTGATGTACATTTGATATTTAAAAACACCTTCTATATAAATTAGGCTTAGAAAATATCTGCATTGAATTTCTGTACAGAGTTGGTCTGAATTCGAAGCTTTTACAGGATATTGTTGAATTCACAAGAGAAAGAAAATCTGATATCGCATCATCAAGACGTGTTTTTGAGAAGTATAATTAGTATTGTCAAAAATTCTTCCTATATGGACCTAAAGAGGATTTTTAATATTTGTTATCTTAAAAACCAATACAAGAATCATTTTCATACTTACTTTTGTTGAATTTAGTGGCTCTAGTGATATGAGTTATGTCTTCTAATTATATAAAGTGTCGAATTTGTTCCGCTCTCTAGTAGTGTAATACGAAATCTTTACATTGAAAGTTATGTGCATCATAAAATTATAATTTTGAATTACTTATAAAAATAATTGCATACTTGCATTTAAAAAAAATATTAATTTTACTATGCCCAATAATTTGACACTTATGTAGGTAGTGCCAGTTTTTATCAATTCATTAATAACTAAGCATATTCCACATATAAATTTTTATATTTCTATTCTGTGAGTTCGTCTCCTGTATTATATTATATCAAAAATTTCCCTCGGCGTGAAAATTTAGTGCTTTAATTATTATTTATAACTTAAAGTATGATGACTCATTATTTGTGTAGTCCTTAAATTTTTCTGTGTACTCGTTAAGAGAGACGTAAGATAAGTGCTCAATGAACGAATGGTTCAATTCTTTGAAAAAGAGAAGCATATTGCAAGGATGTAATAAAATGATATAACGAAAATAAAATATTGAAAATAGGATCACTACATGAAATTAACACTTTAAGTGAGGTACAACGACTAGATTTCTGTTCTAATTCTAATGGGAATAAAATCTATACCTCAATTCTCTCTTAGACCAATAATGCACTTACGATGTGACAGGGAGTATAGATTGCGATTTACACAAACTTTCTTCTTTTTTAAATTTATTTAAATGAGATTAATCCAGCAGGGTATTGACCCAGGCACTTTAATAATTGTTAAAATATGTGCCTATTTAATGTTTGTGCAACTATATTTTTGAGTGTCAAACTTTTGTTTCATTGAGCAGTGTTTGGTAAAAATATTTAATTCCTCGTCATTTTGCTTTAGTGGGTACACAGATTTAGGTTCTTAAAATTGGGGCAATCTAACATGGCAGATCGCTGAAAGAAAATCAATAAAAAGCATAATAAATAATATATTCATTTAATTTGATCATTTATATGAGTTTACCTCTTGTGAACTAGACTTAGTTTTAATTTTTACTGGCGTTCTAGTCATTCACTGAAAGGTTACTCCTGGTTATAATTTTATAAAATAAAAAAAAAAGTGCTCCAACAGGATGAGTAAAAAGAGAAGCGCAGAAAGTAGGAAAAATAACGATCATTTTAGATTTAAAAAAAAATAATTAGTGTAATGGGGATGAAACTCACCTGTATATAACTTATACAACATTGTTGTTCTTCATTTTAGAATTATCACCTTTGGTAGAGTATTGGACTTAAGACACTAATTTGGAGAACGCTTGTCTAATTTCTTAAATTCTGAATAGGTATCTTCTTTATTCTATAAAGAACTTTTTCTTGTCATCCCATTTTTTATACAGGTCGCCGAACGGTGTATCGTCACTTTTGAGGTGCTGTAGTATCAATCTTAGTCATAGCAAATAGTATTTTTATAGTTAGTTTAATTTTTTAATTAAGTTCCTTAAACGAATTTTCATTTTTTATTAAGTTCGGCAGCTTTACAGTTTAACATATATATTATTTTTAATTTGAGCCTTCCATACTAGATCGCCCTTATTTATAACCACTTTAATTTCATCAAATGTTATTGTGTTTGGCTGTGAGGAATATCTTATACCGGTTGTCTTATCAAAATTAAATTTTTTTCACGAACTTTAAAAAACAGTTCCATTTATTTTATTCTTTCGAGAAGAAAATAAAGAATTTTGAGTAAGACATTCTGTATATTTACTTTCCTAATGACTATTTGTCATACATCAACAACTATAGGCCTTTCTCATATAAAATGTTTTATTTGCTTTTAGTTTTTTATTCAACGAATGAATAATACCCACGTCCCATTTCCCATGTTTGCTTGAGGCAAAAGGTTAAAGGGAAAACCTTAGATTACTCTATATGTATAATAGACTAGTTTCAAATATATTAGATGTGACAATTCCCTTAAATATATTTATTGGAAAGGAGTATCATGTGATTTACAAAAAGCTGCTGTGAGAAAAAAATAAGGAAAACTATTTGTGTGTTCCTTTAATTTTTAAGTAATTTTCTTTGACATATGCAAAGGTTTATATTGGATGGCCAATTAAAAATAGACGACGCCATAATCTCAGTTACTATTAAAAATAGAGAAAATATTAAGGCTCCATATCGTAGTTTTTAAAAATTATACTAACACAGACTGACATAACTTAAAATTTTAAGGAATTGCAATTGTCTTTTATTTATTGTCAGCCAAATAGTACGTTTTAAATCCAACAGTTTTGATAGTTTTTTTTACCGGCTGTTCTAAAGAATCGGGGTAAGCTAATTTTAACATGCTCTGATTATTTATTTAATTCTGTTCAAATAATGGATAACCGTTAACTGTCCAAAAATAAACTGTATAATCCTAAGAGTATATCTTAATCATTCTTAATTTTTTTTTTAGTTAACTCAGGAATTATAAGGGTTTCTTTAAAAAAATTAATTAATCTTGCTCTTGGATTCCATTAACTGTGTTCATACCTATTTTGAAAAAAAAATAATTAAAAGAATAAAACAGTAGATGGTTTTAAGAAAAAATTATTTATTTTATAATATAACCAAGGTATCTTAAACAGAATGAACATAGTATTTCGATTCATTGATTTACGTTTTAACGGTAAGTATTTAAGATAGGTAATATATATATATATATATATATATATATATATATATATATATAATATACATTAAAAAAGTATCTCTTATTTATCGTTTTTTATGTAATTCTTCCGTTACATTTTCTTGTGTGTGGTCACCATTAGAATTACTTCTTCGCCATTTTGCTCTTCTATTTTGAAACCAAGTTTTTACCTAAAAGTAAAAAAAACATCAACTTTCTCATTTAAAAAAAAATAGTCTTAAAAAGGAGAAGATATAAGCTATATTTTAAAAATATAGAGTATACAGCCTGTATCGAAAAAAAACGTGAAATGTAAACAGGAAGCCCTTGTATAGGATATAATGGCTAAAAAATAAAGTACGGCAAACTATAGGTATTGGAAATTAAAAAAAAAAATAGTTAATTTTACGTATAGAAAAAAACCGATGTTTTGTAATAAGATATTCCATAAGTCTCAAATGTGGTATATGGATTAAACCAAAGAAAACTCTATATCTTTGAAACAAAAATTTTTAATTTAAAAAGGAAACTAGTTTTGACTGTGACCAGTCATCATCAGGCCTAAAAACAAAAAGTAGGCAAATAACAATTATAAACTTACCAAAAAATATTTTTACAAAGCAGCAAAAAATTACATCATTTAATGAAATTAACATGTGAAGTTGAAAGGTAAAAATCCAAAAAATAAACGTGTTAATTACAATATTATGAAACAAATAAGTAGCAAACTTAACAACCAATAGACATTTAATATTTAATAGTCTCCTTTTTCCGGTTTTTGACAGTGGACATAACCGACATTTTAATTTTATTGAATGAAGTGTACTCTTACCGCAAGTGCCTTGTTCTGTCTTAATCTTTATTATATTATTTGTGCCTGTTTGGCTTTGATCCGTTCCTCGTGAGTATATGTGTACTCTTATTTTCCCACTGTATGTGGGTTTCCTTTTTCCATCTCTCGAGGCTGATCTTCCACTTTATCATGCTATTGGGCTTTGAGCTTATTGAATAACCTGTTCCCAGCCTTTTTACACGTATCTTCTATTTATATTGGTTATCAGTGGAGGGCAACTGATTGGATGCCGTTTATCACTTTGTGGATATGTCCCCTTCATTCTTGTCACCTTTCCTTTTTGTTAAGAATGATCTTCACACAGGTCTCTTCCTTTAATATTGGTTGTCAGACTTGTGTTGCTACCTTACTGGTTTGCTATCCTTTTGTGGTATTTCCTCTTGTTTTACTTCGCCAACTTAAGTTTAACTTGTAGTTGCTGGCTTCTTTTTTCCTCCTCCCCTCATGATGTTTTTGGTCTGATCATTGACCTCAATTTTGCAACTACATTTGTTGGGTTGCTATGTTTAACACTGGCACTCAAAAGATAGACCAATGTTGTGCCTTTTAGTTTTATATTAATAAGATGTGTTTTAATTATTAAATATTAAATGTCTAATGATTGTTAAGTTTGCCACTTATTTGTTTTTTAATATTATCATTAATTATCACGTTTATTTTTAGATTTTTACCTTACAGCTTCACATGTTAATTTCATTGAATGATGTATTTTTTTGCTAATTTATAAAAATATTTTATGGTAAGTTTATGATTGTTTCGCTTATAATTGTTATTTATTTGACTTCTTTGTTTGTTTTTAGACCTGATGATGACTGGCCAGTCAAAACTAATTGTCTTTTTAAAGTAAAGATTTAAAGTTTTCTTTGGTTTATGTATAGTAATTTACTTTGGTGTTTCATCTGATAAATGTAAAGTACGTTGATCTTTATATTTTCTTTTGGTGTTACTCTTAGCAGAATATAAGTATAGTATAATAACACAACAGTATGGTTTTATGAATAAAGAGGTATTAACTACTAAGTTATTAAATGTTATTTTTATTAAAAAAAATTATATATTGCTGTTCTTTTTCGAAGGCTTCTATACAGGGTTGATATAAAGTTTGGAACCAAGTAAATATCTTTAAAACGAAACGAACGATATTTATGAAATTTTGTAGGTAAGTGCAATGGGTCAAAATGCAGCTGTATATTTTTCCATATTTTGAAAGATCTTGTTATTTCGAATTCGTACATACTGGGTTGAGTAAACAGCACTTTAATAAACCACTTTTAAGTTATTACGTTAGATTAAAATATCATTTAGATAAACAAATTGATATTGTTTGTATTAATAGTAAGAAATAAACGAGTACCTACTATCTAGTAGGTTACTGTTGCCAAACTGTCAAATTGTAATTTATGGAAATAAATTGTACGATTAAGAATGGTTCATTTAAGTGAAAAAGATCAAATTGAAATATTAATGATGATCGGTTATGGTGATCGATTCATAGAGAGGCATGCTCGCTTTCTGGATCTAAGCCCATTAGATTTTTTTCTTTGGGGTTATCTAAAATCACGTGTTTACGTTAAACGACGAACATGCTTGCAGGAATTCAGACAAAGAATTATTAATGAATGTGAACTAATACGTGGAGAAGTCTTGGAAAGAGTGATTCATGAATTTAATAGGCTGGCATATTGTCAAAAGGTGAACGGAGAGCATTTTGAACATTTGAATTAATTTTATTTAAATTATTGTTCTCAATAGTCTAAAGTAAATAAATTTACTTATTCTACAACTAACTGATGATTATTCTCCAACCCAGATACATTTTTAAAATTTTTAAAACATAATACGCTTTTATGTTTTTTTTCTGATATACAGTGTGTCTACTTAAGTTGGAACCATATGGGAAACTTTTTTATTATTAGTTTTATGAAAAAAAGTTATTCTTTATAAAAAGTTCTGCATGGTCTAAAACCTGAAATACAACCATCGGATTTAAAATTTGTTGAGCCGTATACATGGTTTGTCGAAAAATATAAATTTTGCTCAAGAGTAAAGTACCTTTATTTTTGACAATATCGAAAAATGTTACTAAAAAAAGTTGATCAGAATTAAAAATTACGTTTAAATATGCAAGTACATCAATTTTTTATTATTTGCAAAATTAATGAATATGCACTTATTACGCGTTTTAATTGCAAAATTATTAGAAAACATCGAAAAACTAAAAGGTTATCATGTGTTTCGTAATCACAAGAGATAAATGTTCATTCAAAATAGAAATATTAGTAAAAAATAAAATAATCTGAAGTTTTAATTTATATATATACCTATAATTTTAATTATTTAGTAATTTTCTACTTATTTATAATTTTTAACTGAAGTTCTCTATTTTTTTCATTTGCCACCCTATACATACCAAAATATATCATTTACCTGTCTATCGGTTAAATTTAGGGACTCTGCTAAAACTTTCCTTTCTTCTGGACTTAAATATTTATTGGAACAAAACCTCTTTTCCAAAATATCAGTTTGGTTTGCGGAAAATCTCACCTGTCCTCCTTTTCTTTTACTGGGGCTGTAAATGTATTTGTACTGCATTGCGTATGACAGGTAGTTTGTTTGTGTGGCATCATAAGACGGCCAAGATTTTTGCCGTTGTAAAGTAGGATATTCTAAAAAAAATAATTCAGGATCAAAAGGATATTTATAATAAATACAGTTGTAGTAGTAATTATTCTATGTGGAATATTTGCTAATAGTTATATAGGCCGGGATTTAAAATTCGAGTTCAAAGTATACCGCTGATTGCCCCCATGGAATAATATTTTCAATACATAGTAGGGCGTTAAAATTGCAATATCAAAAACGTTACTTCCTTATAAATCAAAAACTATATTCCACAAAACCGAAAAACCCACGTAAATTTAATATTTACAAGATTATCGTTACAATTCAGGTCTTCCCACATGTGAGTTATTGTTTTTTTACTACAAACAAAATTATGGCAAAATCAAAAACCGAGCAATATACGTAGCTTTCCTTAAAAGTTCTAACTTGTTTTTCTATCGCAAAAACCTCGAATTTTCATTGAAAAAATGCTTCTGAATAAAATTAAGTAGTCGCAGGTTAAAACCAATGAGCTTCAGAGAGGTGTGAAATATTGGGCCGGTTGCTTTTACTTTTTATACCACACCACTGGAAAAAATTATTTCCATGCAAATGTCAAGTTTTCAAAAAGGAACTCGTGGTGTCCAACTTTGAAGAAAAAATATATTGTTCTAATTCTGATTTACAGCACAAAAGAATTTTTATTTTTCAACTTGAAGTCCCTGTATAATAAAAACGATGGTCTTTTGAATACAAGTATATTAGCAAAATATTTTATGAACGTAATCAGTGGTATAGTTTGGTACCCGAATTTTGAATCGCACTGTATTTATAGTTTTGAAAAAATATATTTTCCCAAAGCTATTAACCTTTAAAAAATATTGATATTAAATGAAAACACATAAATTGGCAAAAAACTATAATAATCCTGAAAATATTTTTCTTAATTTTAATGTTTTCTGTAATTCTATTATCTTTTCAATAAAGTAATTGTAGTTTTATATCAATATTGAAACATGATTAAGCAAGAGCAGAGTGGCGCAGTGGAAGCGTGCTGGGCCCATAACCCAGAGGTCCGTGGATCGAAACCACGCTCTGCTAAGATCATTTTTTTAATTTATTTTTTAACATTGTTAATGTATTCTTTTGTAATTAAAATATACATTATTATCAAAATATCGTATCGTATTTTATAAATAAAAAAAGGACTAGTAGTTAAATAATTTTATACAGAGTATATATAATAAATTATACACAAACATATCAAGGAATCCACGTTTTAAAAATATACACATTTAGAGATACTTCCAAAAATTAAAATTATTTTCGCTATACCGCGTGGCTCAGCGTATCAGGCTAAATTTAGCTAAAATAGCAAGAAATATTAACTAAATATTTAAAAAAAAAATGTTTGTCGTATATTTATTGAGACAGATTTTTTACAACTTTTTAATAATATTGTATACGTATATCAATAAAATATTAATTCTAAAATATTTGTTGCGACACATTTTTAATTATTCATTAAATATTTTATACATATATTAGGTTAATATATTTATATTTTCTTTTCATTAATATTACCAAAAATGATCGATTGTTAATATTAAAAAGCTTTTAAACAATTTCACAATTTATAATATATTAGGTATAAATGTTTATTTTCAACTATAATTTTAGTTTCATCTTGGTCTATTTTCATCTGATATCATTTGCTGTGTTTTTGGTTATTCCACATTTTTATATTTATTGCCTTTCCTACCTTGTATTCTTCGATTTCCTCCACTTTTTCTTTAATTTTGCATTTCTTTCCTCCGTTACGAAAGTGTATTGTTGTCCTTTTCCTTGATCCCAAAATAAGTTTTCCTTTTATTAAATCATTTTCAACACAAAAACTTATCATTCTGTGATTATTTCTATTTATTTTCACCTCATTATACTGTCACAAATTCGTATATGGGGGCCTAATAATAAATAATTCCAAATTCTTAAATTAAAACACTTCTTTTTCAAGAGTTTTTCAAATTTAAAAATGTAAGTGAAACAAAATTCATTAATCTTTTCCTGACGATTCGATTTTTAGAGCTCCTCCGAGTGTCCTTGTAAAATTTAAAACTATTGGAATATGAAGCAGCAGGATAACGTGGAATATGATCAAAAAAGTCAACACGGACCCATTACTCCAAAACATGTCTGCAATGTCACAGACGATCATATAGTAGACCAACTATTGTTCAACGGAAAAACACACACAAAACATAGAATAGGCGAAATTCGTAGAAATCAGGAAAGCGAAGTCCTATTTACTCCATTTAGACCAAACATTATTTTACACTTTGTTTATAAAGTAAGGAAAGATCAAAAAAATTCCGACTCCCAGAAATTTTCAAAATTTCCCGAAAATTAAAATGTTGAAAAGCGGGCGAAAAATTGGATTTTCTTAAGTAATCGAATACCAAACAAGTGTTTTTATTTCAATAAATTCGAAATTAAAAATGTCATGTTTTTGGCTCATTCAAAGGGGGTAGTTTTAAGGGTTTTTTGGATGTTTTAAATATTTAAATTATTGTTATTATTATAACTACTAAATAAAACCAATATTTATTCTATTTAGTTATTTTTACGATACGCCACCCTGTATAAAAGATGTACCTTTAGTTTATATTTACAAAAATATATTAGTTACGATTACATAAAGGGTCGTGATTAATATGGATCATGACTAATACATTAATGTATCAAAATAAATCAATTTATCGAAATTAATTTCGGTGGTTAAGTTGTTTAAAAAAAGAACAATTTTAATATTTTCGTTTTAATCGATGGATCTATACTGCGATTTTATAACCGTTCAATCGCGCGCGTGTTAGGCGCCCTTTTGTATTGGGCAATTTATGTCTGAAATCAGAAAGTAAGTTTAAAGTTTTTATTATTAAACGCTTTTAAATTTATTAAATGGAATTACATTGTAAATTGGGAAAAACTTTGTTTCCCTCATTAGGTCCTGATGATGATTTATTAATCGAAACTAGTTGTCATCGTTTACACCAACTAAAAAAGTTTAATAGTAGTAATATTCAAATAATTTCAACTCTAAATTATAGATATTTTTACGATTTTTTATTAAATATTTATTTGTAAACATATTAGTCATTATTATGTAAGGATGTCGTGACTAAGATATTAATGTATCGAAATAAATTCATTATTCGAATGTTGGTCACCGCGGTCGGTCCTAAAATCGAAAATTCTTTCGATTTTATAGTTAAAAAATTTAATCGCATTCGATTTTTTCGTTTTGTTGAGGATCTCGTGCGGTTTTAGAACCGTTCAATCGCGCGCGTGTGAAGTGCCCTTTTGGATTGGGCTTTTTACTTCTGGAATCCTAAGGTAACATGCATGCTATTTATTATCAAGCTCTTTTAAATTTATAAAACGAAATTGAATTGAAAATTGGAAAAAATTTTAGTCGCTTTATTTTTAAAACTTTTAAATGCTCTTTGTAATTTCAAATTGATTTATAAATACCATTATAATTCTTTTTATTTATTTCTTGCAGTAACAATGCGTATTTTTTTTTATTTTCAATAGTAATTGCAACCAATAAATTATTTTACATTTTGTTCTTTGCGTTAATGTACAGAGCGCTTAAACTTCTTTATAGACACATATATTCTTACTTCACAAAATGAATACCTAAATAAAAAATGAGTCATTAAAATTAAAATTCAATTAAATTTTAAACGATTTGAGAATAAACATCGAATAAGTAATAATATCTCTTTGTTTAAGAATTTTAGGCCATCATCATCAATGTATGAATTTTATCAGGAAAGGTAGGAAAACTGGGGTATTTGCATGGTGGTCTTTTATTTTCCGAATTTCCTGTTTGCCCGTTTTTAGTTGAAGTTATTTTCTCAGATTCTGGAAGGAATATCCTGTCTCCTTGTTTTCGGTTGAAGTTATTTTAAGTGTTTCTGAAGAATCTTTTCTATTTTCAAGTTTTCGGCTAGAGTTATTTTCTCCTTTTTCTGGAAGGAATTTGCTGTGTCCCTGTTTTTTGTTGAAGTTATTTTTACTATTTCTGGAGGGAAGTTATTTTCTCTGGTCCTGTTCTTCGATTTACCTCTTATTCCTCGAAATTTTGTTCTACGTTTCTGAAAAGGTTATTTTTCATTTTTAATTTAGAAACGTTTTCTTTTTAAAATTTTCGTCTCAATTACAAATTTTATTATTATAAATACTAATACAATTTATTATTAAGTCTTCGTTGGGAAATCTAAATAAAATTATATTTATTATATTTAATTATTTTACGATACGCCACCCTGTATAGAAAATTTACCCTTTTGTTTATGTTTACAAAAATTTGTTAGTCACGATTTCGTGAGTGAGTCGTGACTAAAGAGTCATGACTAATAAATACATAAATGTATATCAAAATAAATCAATTAATTGAAGTCGGATTTTTGGAGTGAACGGTCGAAATTAAATTCGGTGCTTTATTAGTTTAAAATAATTAAACGATTTTAATTTTTTTCGTTTTGTTCATAGATTTTGGATATGGGTTTTTAATTAAAAAGTCACAAGGTAAAATTTTTAAACGCTTTTCAAGTAATTAAAAGAAATGAAATACATTTAGAGATAAACTTTTAAATGCCTTTCGCAATTGTAATTATTGTTCTATAGTTTATTATAATATTTTAAATAAAATAATTGGTTGTTAACACTAACGAATATAACTATTAACTTTTTCAAAAAAATTTTTTTGTTTAGTATTTAAATATACTGTTTTTAAATTAATGTATAATTGCATTTTGAAATTTTTTCATATATTATTTGCGGTCTCCCTGCGTTATTTTTTCTTTATTTGCAATAGTAATTGGAACCAATAATTTATTTTACACTTTGTAAGTTCCTTGTGTTAATATATAGAGCGTTTAAACCTTTTTAACATTTCTTTATTGATACCTAAGAATAAAATAAGGAAACAAAAACGCCCGGTATATACCAAATCAATTCTATATTTTTTTTGTTAAAAAAATGAACACCTTAACAAAAACGATTTCAATAAAATTACGATTTATTTAAATTTTAAGCAAATTGAGAATAAATAGCGAATAAATAATATTTTCTCTTTGTTTCAGAATTTTGGATGGTCATCATCTGGGTAAGAATTTTATCAGGAAAGGTAGGAAAACCGGTATATTTTCATGGTGCTTTTTTGATTTATTTTTTATTAACTTTTAACTATTCCAAAAATATTTTTGACTATATTAGATCTAATATAGAGGGTGATACATACTATTTTATTCTTAATGCCTTTTTGATAAAATGATTCTGGGTAATTTTATTTTTAAATATTATGCGTATATCCGGTTTATGAAAAATAAGTGATATACCGTGTGTTCAACAACAGGGTGTCTTCGATTATTATTAAATTTTTACATTTGTAAAGATTTATGATATACAGTGTGTTCCAAAAGTAAATGAACATTTTAAAAAAAAATTATTCTGTGCCTATATTTTATACACAGTTTATGAACATTGATGATATACACTGTGTTCGAAAGGTAAATGAACATTCTTATCCTGTGCGTATGTTTTAAAAAAAAATTTTGTGCGTATATTTTATACATAGTCGTGCAAATTGAATGATATACAATGTGTTCAACAGCAGAGTTTCTTCGAAAGACAAACAAACATTATAAAGTTTTTACTTTTGTAAAAATTTGATGATATACAGTCTGTTCGAAAGGTAAGTGAACATTTTTAAAAAAATTTACATTCTAATCACTGAATATTATTTCTTATAAATTTTAGATTTCGGCCCAATGCAAGCAACGTTGTTTCGGAGTCTCGGAAACTGGGGTTTGATCATCATCAGAATTATTATCTCTGGGTTCGTTGTATTATTTATAAATTTCTGTGTTTATTTTGTTTTTCCTTTGGAATGGTAGTTCTTCCATTTCTATGATTTTTGTTGAAATTATTTTTGTTGTTTATTAAGGAACTTTTCCATTTCTTTGTTTTTGGTTGAAGAGATTTTTTTTGTTTATGGAGGGACTTTTTGATTTCTTTGTTTTTGGCTGAATTGATTTTCTTTGTTTATGAAGGGATTTTTCCATTTTTTGTTTTCGGTTTAAGAGATTTTCAGTGTTTATGGAGGGACTTTTTGATTTCTTTATTTTTGGCTGAATTGATTATCTTTGTTTATGAGGGGACTTTTCCATTTCTTTGATTTTCTTTGTATATGAAGGCTTTTTCATTTCTTTGTTTTAGATTGAAAGTATTTTCGTTTGCTTTTGGTTGAAATTATTTTGTTTGTTTCCGCAGGACTTTTCTTGTATTTTCCTGTCTTTGGTTAGTTATTTTATTTGGTCCTGATTTTCTATTTACCTCATTTTCCTTGGAGACGTGTTCTATGTTCCCGGTGAGGCTATTCTTCTATTTTCGTGGTTCATTGAGGGGCGCTCCTTCTTTATCCCCGATTTCCGTTGAACACTAGTGCACCTCTAGTGGGGGTCTCTGCCGGTTCCGCATTGGTCAGACTTGTGTCCAAAGCAAGCGAATGCATTAAAGGGAAAGGCAGTGGGATTTATTCCGGAAACTCGGAATCTGAAGTTTGATAGGTTCGTGATCATCAGTATTATTTTCTGGGGGTTTGTTTATTATTTGTAGCTCGTATTATATTTTCGGATTTTCAGCCGTTTTCAGTGAATTTTCTTTTTTGGTCTGTAGTTTCTGTATCTAAGTTCATGACAATTTCTCTGTTTCTCTCTGTATTAAGTGGTTTATTTGGTTTTTGTTTCTTTGGAAAGGTTGTTGAGGGACTATTCCATTTTTTTGTTTTTGGTTGAATAGATTTTCTTTATTTATGGAGGGACTTTTCCATTTTTTTGTTTTTGGTTGAATAGATTTTCTTTGTTTATGAAAGGACTATTCCATTTTTTTGTTTTTGGTTGAATAGATTTTCTTTATTTATGGAGGGACTTTTCCATTTTTTGTTTTAGGTTGAAGAGATTTTCTTTGTTTATGGAGGCACTTTTTCATTTCTTCGTTGTCTCCGGATTCGTTTATAGTTCTTATTATATTTCTCGATTTTAAGCGTTGTTATTTTTCAATAAGATCTCTTTTTTGGTAAATAATTTGTAATCAATTTTTTTCGTGTTGTAAATTATCATTAATGATACGTTTCATTACTTGTGAATTTCATTTCTTGGGGGTAATATGGGGTTATAGGGCTACAGGCGAACCATCCCCTTAAAAATGGTAACGCGCCATGGTAATGACAGTGGTGGTGTGGAAATTTACCGATAAATATATATGATTAGAATTTAGTTGAGGTTGATTGCACTGCTCTGATTAGTGCTAAATATCTCAAAACTTTTTACCACTTATTTCTTGGCTGATTTTTTCCTAAATTGAACTCAAAAGATTAATGCGCAGCTAATTTTAAAATAATAGAGTCCATCATTACAGTCTATTTCATTGATAAGAAGATATTACAATGCGCATGAAACTTACTTTTTATATTTTCAAAATATTTTTGTACCTATCACTGATTTGTTTTTTTTTTAATTTCCAATTGTTCCCATACATAAGGGCGCGGGGTTTTTTGATACCGCCAATTTTTTCATTAGAAATTGGGCGAGGAATAAAAATTGGAAGGATAAACTAAGGAGCTGTAATTGTATAAATGCCTTGCAGAAAATAAAGAAATATCCAGAATTTGACTTTATTTTCTTTTCGTTGATAGGGCTTGAAAAGCAGCCAACAATAAAATAAAACAAAAAGAATGTAAAGCAAAATATCCTGTTGGATATAATTGAATCTGAAGTTTCATCACGATTGGATAAAATTGTTTCTGCGCTGGACCTAAATCTTATTTTTTAATGGAATTAGTTGGTTTTGTAAAAGTTAGTTTGAAGATTCTGATGCCTACCGATATTAAGATAGATATCCAACCGAAATTTCATTTTTGAAAAAAAAATGGATAAGCTGGTTTTGTCAAAGAGCTCCTTAGATACTAAAAATGAAGAATTGTTATCTATATCAAACTAAATATGCTTGCAAATTAAATATCCATGCGCTTTTTGATCCGCTCTGAAATAACTTTCTAAATTGCAAATTTAAATTTTAACTCCATTTACGAGGTTTATCCAATATATTTATTTATTTTTTTATTTTTTTATTTATTTATTTATTTATTTATTTATTTATTTATACGGGCAAGCCCAATTCAGAATACAGAAATATGTTATTGACAATAAATATATATAAAATAAGAATAATAACATACGTATATAACAAGAAAAAAAAACAAATATTTTTTAATACCACAGCATAGAACCTGAAAAGTAAGGATCGGGACATGTAAGCCGTGACATATCGATGAAATCAGCTTGGCAAGAGGTTTACAAAAATATAAAAACATACGGGGTATTCCATTTAAAAAACATAACGTTGATACATATTTCTTTTGGGATAACCTGTATAAGTGGAACTCATTTTAAATCATGACTTTTTGAATATACACAAAAAAAGTACTCATACAAAATTTTCGTCAAATACACCGTTCTGGAGTTATGGACCTTCGCGTCTACGATGACTCGCCCTGTATATTTCCTTATGTTTTTTATTTTATTAATTTTTGATATTCAACTATCTTATAAATAATTGTAGGTCAATCTGTTTTTCAAGCAAGTATATATGACATGAATAATTTGGGTAAAGCACAATTTATTTAATTTGGATCCTTCATTAAATTTGATGAATAAATGTACTCTTATTTTTTTCCAAATTTGGGGGTTCAGAGAGAAAAATATATGCCAGTTTTGAAAAAAAATACATTCATTATCACCTACAAACAATTTCAATTTTTGGATTTTAGCGCCGTATGGATGAAAAATGATGCATTTTCAAATGTGGTCTCCTTATACCTAATCGGTAATGTTTTATAATTTGGGCACTAGGAATCTTATGCAAGTCGTATTCAGAGAAGTTCTTAAACACAATTTATATTGTAAAATGATGAAATAATTTTAAGTTTAAATAATAAATGTTTTTTTGTTCATAAATTGTTTTCCTTAAATCCATAATGAAAAAGGATTTATCATATAGTGAGTTATTGCTACTGTAATAAATCCTCATATAATCCCTTTAGTAAACATTATATACATTATTAGCCAATTGATCTCGGCTTTATTTGGCAGGTTTACGACTTGTGGAAATATTGAATGATATTTATTGTGAAAATGATCGATTAAAAAGCGATTAAGTAAATATTAATATTCGTACTTTTATAGAAATATACGGGGAAATAACAAAAGTTGGGGTAAATAAGTTAGAAGCATGTAGAGTTTTGATAAAAAAAATAAAACCAACTTTTTGCTAAAAAATATATCCTCAACTAGGAATTGATGTAAGTATTGATTTTATTCGGAATGCAAAAATTTAGTAATCGGGTTTCAGTTTTTATTAGGATGAAGTCTCATAAACACCATGCTAGATTTTACCCAAATATTTTTATATAAACTGATTTTACAAAATTTTCGATAAAAAATGTATATTTACCTTTAAATAAAAAGAACAATGATTTGTAACGCCAACTACATCATTATTTTCTTGTTTAGTTAAAGTTAAACCTTAGAATTTGAAAATATGGAGATAGCATAAGTGGTAGGTATACCCGTGTTTCACATCATGACCATTTTAATTTTTATGTATACATTTTTTACAAAAATTCATTTTCTCGAAAGGAAACAGGAGTAAGTATGTCAAAATTTCTATAGAGTTAAAATTTGTAGACGAATGAAAAAAAGATCAATGTACAAAAATATTAGAGTTTATTTTTAAGAGAAGACAAAATTCTTCAGACTTCTTTTTGAAAGGTACAAAGAAATTGAATAAAAATTAAAAATATATTGTCAATTACAATAAAAAAGATTATGATATGAAAAGCAAATAAATACGTTTACTTACCTCTTTCATAAAACGCCCTATAATAATTTAAATAGGATGGATCAAAGCAAAAATGTTGATAATTTTCTATGGGTGACCCGTGATGTTCACTACCCCTATAATAAGGAGAATTAAGTCTATTCATTAGAGTTTGATGCAAAATACTATTTTGATCACTAAAACTGGAACTGCTAACTAATTTGCTTTCCACAGGTAAACTCTCTATTCTATTTTCGATAACTACATTTTCTGCTTTATTTTCTCCCACCGGAGCAAATTTATTTTTTTCCTCTTTTTCACAAGATTTTTTTGTATTCAATATGTCTGCTATTAAAAAAGACATTTTGATTTTGAGATAGTGTTCACACGGCGATCAAGCACTAAAATGTACCTACTTTCTGATATGTCATGTAATTCCGTATACGATATTGTAGCTGTAGATTAATCTTTAGATAGGGAGAAATATTAATTTAGCTGGTATTAACTAATTATTTGTTGTGGTTTTTGGTAGTACAGGGGTGGATTTATTATAATTTTTTGTAAATATTAGGATTGAATCACATTTTTTGTCGGATACTTTCTCGATATCAAAAATATGTTAATTGTTTGTTGAAGAATATTTTTTTCGTCTGGGAAATAATTATTTACAGATTTCTAGTCTTAACAAAGAAGTCAGTAAATTGGGACTTTATAATTACAAGTGTTTGGGATTTAGTTATTAGGTAATTATAGACTGTTCCAATAAAAAAATATACCTAATTTAACAAAAAATCATATAGAGAACAAACGTAGAATTATTTCTATTGCAGATTGCTTAATGTGCCATATTCTCAGAAAAAGGTATGCAACCCCTTTAAGAGGTCATATTAAATAAAATAATACCAGATGCTATGGATATCAAGGAGTAATCTTAATACAGTTTTAGTTCTAAATATTTCACGGATATGCCTTACCTAATTCAAACTTCCAATCGCTGTAAATCTCGCTTGGAACGGCGATATCTACCTCGGAAGTAAAGTTGATATCCCTGTATAAATACGCAGTATTTGTGTGAAGTAAATTATGGGCCTAATTCAGCACTGTTCTATTGTCAGTGATAAAACATTGAGGCTGGGAATTTTCACAAACAAATATCGATCATTATTTTCTTATCAAAAATAGCGGTGTTAAGATTGTTCCGTTGTTTAAAGATTAAAGTTATGAGCATTAACCGCATCATTTACCCTTTTTCCTCTTTTGCGGTGTATTTTCGAGCCACCAAATTGTTAATAATATTAATTAATGCTAATCTGCTAATTATAATTCGGTAATTGCGTTCAAGGCTAAGTTTGAAATCTAAAAATCTGATATCGATTTAATTTTAATACATAATAAATATAAATATTAATAACTTTTTCCGATAACATGTAGATACTTCCTGTATTTTGTTGATTACTTATATTAACCTGAATATTTAAATTATTATCGGTTTCTAATTTTATTAACAATATATCCGTTAATAAATTTTATATTATATAAATATTTATTAAATAAAAATTAATAAGCATTCTTGATTTTCAATTTTTTTTATTCTAGTAATAATATAAATTGCAGTCATATAATCTAATGATATTAAAAAGCTAGCGAGAATGTGCACTTTTAGCAATTTGTTCCTTCAGTACCAGAATACTGTTCCTCTGTTCAGGTGGTAACATTGCAATTTGTTCATCAGACAATTGCAACACTTGCATAATAAGAGCAGCCTGAAAGAGAAAATAGTTATTGATGAAATTAATTTATTTTGGAAGATTGTTCAACAAAAATCTATGACTGAGCAAGCAACTGTATTGTCGTTACCTTTTCTTGATCTGAAGCCCCAGCACCACCAACTCCTGGGCTGAGATTGGCTGGTGCAACAGTGACTGGAGTAGGGACCGTTGGCACTGCCGTTGTTTGTCTGATTCCTGTAGCAGGTTGTGCTGGAATTGGGGTAGGTCTCGTACTTGGAATGGCTATCGGTACTTGAGTTTGAGGAGGAACTGAGAGGAAATAAAAATAGATATTATATTTACATTGTGTTAAGGCAATCTTTTGTTTACTTACTTATATTTTTTTGGCGAGGATCCATACGAGTTTGTCTCGGATCAGCTGGAAAAGCTGCAGCGTTTCGAGGATCTCTAGAAAAGCTTGAAAAAATTTTTTATTCAAATTATTAGGTTGTAAATGTTTTCTATGAGTATACAGTTATTTTTCACGCAATAGTCATATTTTAATATTTATAATTTATAACAATTCTCACACAAGGGATTAAAAATAAATAAAAAAATTTACAACTCAAATAATAAATTATGTTTTTCATATTGCTTAAGAAGGCCAATTTTTTATAAACATACCTGTCAATCTTCAGGTCTCCGGATTTTGTTAGACTAAATAATTAATACATATAATGAAAGTTTCTATACTGAGAATTTTTGTTCGAAAAATATTTCTTACCTTTCTCCAATAGTGGGTGGTAAAGGATTTTGAATAGAAGCTGGGATTTGTCTCATATCTTGATCAGCAACCAAGGGACGCAATCTTGGATCGGGAGCGCTTCCCATAGATCGTAAATCTACATCTTGTCCTAAGCACATTCCAAATGAAGATTTTGTGAAAATACATTTTTCATTATAAAAACCAAAAAGTTTAGAAAAAAGTCAAATTTACAGAAATAAATGAAGAGAATTAGTCTATATCAAATGTGAACTAAATGAAAAGTTATGTCCTCAAGATTGATGAAGAAACTTTTCTAAAAACTACACAGAATAGTCTGTGGCAATATGTATCCAAAGAAAAGAGGATTTAGAACATCAATGAGGTAACAGTTTCTCAAAAGGGAAAAGATAAATAAAGAAATGGCCACAAAAATATAATACAAATTGAAAGGGCCCATATTCGACAGTTATCTCTTGTTTTAGAATTGTCACGCCTCTTTGGGTTAGATAATGTAAACAAAGTCTCGAAAACCAGAGGAGATTGCGTATCGAGGGGGATTAGTGGCAGACCTTATGAAAGAAAGATGTTTTTTAAAAAAAAAGATTTCACCTCTAGAATAAAGTAGGACCTCAACTTAGGCAGGTAGTCAAGTGTATACTTCCCTGTTACCGTTCTACGAGTCATATTAACTCTTCTTCAGTTTTGTGTGAAAATTGTTAAAGGCGATCCTCGTTTTTATTAATTAAGGTCGTATCGTTTAATGTATAAATAAATATATTCGTAATCTAGTTTACAGGAAACATTGAGCAATGTCCTTTTTTTTGAGTCGATCCTTGCTATCTATCTATTTTATTTGTTTATTAGATTTTAATTATTTCAAATGATTTATTTGATTTTCTGTATCTGATGTATCGGTTATTGTTTTATTGATTTTATTTCGTTTACTTGATTTATTTGATTTTATTTAATTTATTCTTTTTATTCCATTTTATTCCATCTAGCCGATTTATTTATTTTATTTATCTGATTTATTTTATTTTATCTATCTGATTTATTTTATTCGATTTATTTAATTGATTTGTTTTATTTGAGCTTTAATTTTATTCTACTTATTTTATTTGGTTTTTTTCAGTTATCTATCTGTTTTCATAAATTTACTTTGCCTGATTTACTTGGAACTTTATGTATTTATGTTTGTTTTATCTTTCAAATAAGCAATTTTGACTGAATTAATAAGGATTTTCTTTCTGGTTCTTTCGCCTATAATTTTTTTGATATATTGCACCGAACCAGTCATGTCTAACATTTAGCAATATATTATTAAATAATTTTACTTTTGATTTTCATATTAAATTCTCTGATTATCGAAATAAAAGTTAGATATGTATTACTTTTTTTATTTTACCTTGTCACCTTCCAAACATCACTATGAGCAGTACAATCGGAGAACTATTCTGTAATAACACAACGTGTAGTGTCTTCCGTAGACCTCATAATACTAAAGAATGGATAATATGTTAAATAAATAATAAAGTAATAAAATAGCCGGTTTTTGGCAAGTGGGTTAAAAATATACCTAAAATATTATAAAACTCAAAAGAATTAACTGCCGTCTAATTTACAATCTAAGAGGAAATAGAGCAAGTGAGATGATAGGAACAAGTATAACCCAATAGTTTAAAAAATGTATTGCTTCAATACTAAAAATTTTCTGGAACCGCCTCTAGAAAGATTTGTCGTAAAATTTTTCGCATAAAAGGTCTTTAAAATAGTGTACTCTAAGTAAGCAGTACTCCAAGGTAGACCTCTTGAATTAGAATCCCACAAGCATAAAACATTGTTTCAGATATGCTGAAGACAGACAGTGACCAAACAGAAATGGAGAAGCAATCATAACTACTAAAAATGAATCAGGTTAAGTGACCTTCACAAATTGCAAAGTAAACTGACTCTCAGTTAGGGCCCCCATACAAAACAATCTTAGATGTCAATGATGTCAACTATGATTGTGAATCAAGTTTGTACACCCACTAGCAATTCTAGTTGTTCAATGTTAAAAGTGCTACTATGGCTTGAAAACATTTATTAGAATTCCTCTGTCAATTCTAATAAATGTTTTTAGCGGTAAAAAGTAAAATTTGAAAAAACATTCTAAATGGTTAAAAGATTGGCTACTCAAAAGGCAACAGTTTTCACATGTAAACTTATTAAAGGAATTAAAATTCGGAAAAGATGACTTTTTTAATTATTAAGACACTCAATTGAAAAATTCCATTTCACATTATTTTGTTGGAATATAGTTCTATAAACTCCAGAACAAAATCTTTAAGTAAGTTCTTAACTTTACGACACCCTTACGCTACGAAATACAATACTTTTAATTGTCAATTTACAATTGTGTAGGCCATACACTGTCAACTTGAATGGGCTGGCAGAATTGTAGGATTAAAATTATGGTTCGGACCGCAATTAAAATCGCCGGTTAAAATTGTCAATTTTAGACCATACACTACAATCTTGATACACAATTTTAATTGATTAAAATTGACAACTAAGAATGTAGTGTATGGGGGCTCTTAAACATAACCAAGAGGAAGTCAAATGCCTAAGAAACTATCTCGACTGAAGTTTGACATAAAGAACAACTAGGTCTTAAATTTAGACAATACACATATATTAAATTTTGCATTGTATATTTAATTACCCTGATTTGTACTTGTTTTTTATAAATTATATAATTAAATTTACCAGAGTTGTAACGATTTCATTGATGTAATCAAATATGGATTACATATTTTTTAATGGGTGATTTCATTCCTTGTTAAAAAATAATTGAACTTACCTGTAAAAACTGGAGGTTGCACATGATTGGAATGCATAACAGGAGGAGGTACAGGTTGAAATTCTTGTCTGGGTGCCTGTACAGGCGCTGGCGGCTCTCTATATTGATTGTTAATTGGTACATTCATGGTAACATTTTTATCCCCGGGCATTAAAGTAGCAGGGACTTGGTTTACTGGATGTAATAAACTCTGAAAAAGATCATGTCCAAATTATAGTATCTCTTATTGCAAAACTTCGTGAGAAGGTATGCAAAAAGCAGAGAAGATTTTTTAAATACAAGCAGTAATATTCGTTTCTTGAAAAATCCAATCTCAATGTTTATACGAGTATAAGATACTGGTTATGTATAATCAAGTCTTGAAAATGCAGCTGTTGACCAATATTGTCACTATAGATTAAAAAAGTTTAATTTGATCTTATGTATGGTGCATGTGAAAGGATAACGCAGTGCGTGATTGATTTATTGACAACAGATCCATATAATTCCATTAACCTAACTGTCATATCCCGCTCATAAATATTTTTATATTCATTTTTATGATTTTGATTAATATATAATTTTGTGATAATCTTTTAACAATTTTTCTAGAAATTTAAAATAAGGTGTAGTGAATATATTTTATCTAAAAAAATAATAAGACGTTGCTATGTACTAAAGCTCTAGAAACTATTTTATATCTGTACAATGTCTTTATATTAGTTTTATGTTTCCAAGATTTGAAGTGTTTGATAAAAATACTAAGTTACATAACTTGAGCTCGGAACAACTTTTTATAAAAGTTATTCAGTAAACAGTCAATCCTGCTTATCTTGTTTTTACTGGAAGTGAATATTTATTAAACTTATTATTATTTAAAAACATTACCCAAAATAATGACACAGAATATTAGAAATTTAAAACTTAGTAAGTCTTAGTTAAGACTTCGAGATTCCAGAACATATAACAGGATTTTCTATATATCTATATTTGTGAATAGTTCTGAGTATTTCAAAATAATAATAAACGTAGAACTAAAAGGAGACATCTTGTTTGTTGTTTAGTAAACTTTATGGATACTTACAGCAGCTGTATGAGGATCAATTATTTTCATAACAACTTGAGCCTGTAATAGAGCGTATGCCAGCTGTGGATTTTGAAGTAACATTTGTCTTGCTTCAGTTGGATTATTCTGAAATAAAAAACATATCATATATGCATTTTTCTTATCTTTCAACATAAAAAAAATCATAATATACTTTAACTTATGGGTATTTACTTGTATTGTAGTCTTCATTTGCTTCATTAGTTCAAACATTTGTTCTGGAGGCAAAGAAGCTACAGCTTTACTAATAGCCTCAGGAGCCTTTTCAGCTTGAATGGGTTCTCCATAAGGATTTTCTACAGGCGGTTGATTCAGCAAATTCTGCATTTCCATTCGAGATTTTTCAGTACAAGCATTGTCTACCCTTAGATTTCTGCCACCGATTTCGTACCCATTTAAATTTCTCATCGCACTTAAGGCGGTTTCTTGGTCTCTGTATTCACAAAATCCATATCCCTTGGGTTTACCTGTCTCACGGTCAAATACAAGCCTAAAAAAAATTTTTAAATAAAGAAAAAATTTGTAAGATTTTGATACTACTTACTTAAATGATAATACCTGCCCAACTTCACCAAAAATATCTTTTAATTTCTCTTCCGTAGCCTCATATGGAATATTGCCCACTAAAAATTAAATGTAAAAAGTATTTTGCAATTATAAAATTTTAAACCTTACCGAAAACAGATCTCATGGACTTGTCCATAATATTCGCTTCTAGGTTGTCCATTTTAGCGCTTTTCAATTATTTTATTTCGACAAATTAAATCCTTTATTAACCCTAAAAATCTGTAAACATCAAGTCGCATATTTTAGGTAACAGATAAGAAGAATCTTCTTCTTTATTAGAAAATATTATTTATTTTTTTCGACCGGTTGTAACTAGTTTATTAAAATGTATTAGAATTACTCATTATTTTTGATAATTATCATTCAAAACGCATTGTATTTTAATTTTTATTATAAATACTTTTTTTAATAGTATTCAGTAGTTATAAATTAAAAATGTACTTTTAGCTACATGTTTCATCAATAGGAGTTCATTAATCTTTCACAAATAAGTAGCTCTGAAAATATTGGCGGGCTTATTAAATTTTAATATTTTTAATCAGCCGATATTCATTAAATAAATATTCATTAAGGTTTTATGAAAGTAGTAATTTAGGAAAATCTAATTTTACTTGTAAAAACGTGGATTTCATAGTAGTTTAATGTTTTGTACAAACGCGTCTTCTTCTTCTTCTTCTTATTTATCTTAGCCGGTTGATGAATATTTAGGCGCACGCGTAGAATCAAGTGCTATATCCACCCATTTTTTTGTCTAAAGTTGGTCGTTTATTTTACTATTTTAGATCGTTTTTTGTGTTACTTTTGTTCAATTACAAGTTGAAGTAAGTGTTAAAGAGAATTATATAAATTGTTTTTAATATATTTTTAATTATTTTAACTTTGTTGGTAAAACTGACCCTGTATGCGGTTGACACAGCCAATCTTCCACAAATAATTTGTATTCATACCACTGGAATTTAAAAAAAAACATAAATTAAACTTAGCCTAAATTTAGAACTTTTATTTTTCAGTTAAAATGTCTGCAGGAGAACAACCAGTAACAACTCCTGAAGATTTGGAGCATGAAAATGAAACCAATTATAAGCCCCCTCCTGAGAAATCAATTGAAGAAATTTTACAAATTGATCAAGATGATGAAAGCTTGAGGAAATATAAAGAAACATTGTTAGGGCAAGCACAAACTGGTCCCATTATTGTGGGTACGTTTGAAGATTACGTATTTACCAATGATTCATATAATTATTAGAAATTGTAAATAAAATATTCAACTAAATTTTTAGTTTAATAAAAGTTTATTTACAATAATTATTGTCATATATAACAAAACCGGAATTTTTTAAGAAAAAATTGTTCTATCCAAAATTAACATTTGCTGTTTAACTCCCATTTTTTATTTATAATTCAAATGATTTTTCTAAATATTACACAAATCTGCAAATTAAAATGCAACAACATATTTTTCAAGGTTCTTAATTAGTAATAATTATCGTTTATTACAAATTAAAAAACACCATAAAACCAACTGTTATCTTAGGAAGTGATAAATAATGGAATATAGGTAATGATTAACAATGATGTCTGTTTTTAAATTCTGTATTCAGAAAGCACACCGTCTGAAACCTATTTAGTTGGTTTTGTACAAGAGTCAATAAACTGTTAATAAATAATAAGAAAGTAGGGATTATGAACAATATTATGTTAGTGTATTTTGCTAATCTAAGAAAAAGAGACAAATATATCCAAGTTAGGAAAAAATTTGTAACAAATTATCATTCTTACAAATAAGATCACTAAAATTATTTTTGTTGAATATTTTGAAAATGATGAACTTTTCAACAAAAATATTTATTACCAAATTTGTAGCAATTTACCATGAATATGTGATAAACTTTATTTATAGGAATAACTGCATTTAGTTTAAAAAATGTTAATGTTTTTTGCAAGGCGTCATTAGTAATAGAAAATATCTTGCTTCTCACTTAATATTACATAGTGTTAAATATGGAATAGAAATTCATATACAGGCTCTATTATTATAAAAAAACAATTGATATTTTCATATATTTTATAATTTTACAACAAAACATGTAGTGTCCCATGACTTCGAAATAATGAAATTGATTCTGAGTATTGGAGCTCGACATTAAAACAAATGCCAATTATAACTATACTTCAGTCTTGTCCCAGTATATAATTTTAATAACAGTGATAAAATGTTTAGTCATTAATGAAGAAAAGATCGACAAAGACCATATTTGCCTATGTAGATAAAATGATAATAAAGAAAATAAAAAATAATTCAGTTTCTAGAATGGTTTCGCCAGGTTTCTCAACTACAAATTTGATAATATTTTTGTCAAAAAGTTCTCAATTTTTTAATTTGTTTATGTATGTATGTATATTTGATACCATTGTTATTTAATATCTACTTTTAGAACCAGACAATCCCAGAAAAGTTATTGTTAAAAAACTGGTGCTAGTAGTGGCTGACAGACCAGAAGTGGCACTAGATCTAACTCAAGATCTATCTAAATTAAAAAAAGAAACTTTTACTATTAAAGAAGGCGTTTCATACAGAATCAGAATTGAATTTTTTGTTCAGAGAGAAATTGTCCATGGTCTCAAATATGTGCAAAAGACGAGTAAAATGGGAATACCTGGTAAGCATTTATCACATCTATTTATTACCTGTATTTAATTATAGAAATAGTTGTGATCAGTTGTTTTGAATGGTATTTTTTGTAGTGGACAAAATGACTCACATGGTTGGTTCCTTTGCACCTAAGACTGAAATCCAATCTTATACTACAGCTGCTGAAGATGCCCCCTCAGGAATTATGGCAAGAGGAACTTATACAGTGCACTCTTTGTTCACTGATGATGATAAGAATGAGCATTTGAAATGGGAGTGGACCTTTGAAATAAAGAAAGATTGGAAAGACTAAGGTATCTCATATTGACATAAATATGTATCTTAAAGGTGTTTACTTTTCTTTTCTTATTTACAGGTTATAACTACTTCAGGGTATTATTAGATTCTAAGCTATTACCCTACGTCAAAATCCTTTTAGATAACCTTTTTGAACAATTTTTACAAAAACTTTTTAAAATTTTTTGCTGATATACCAAATCAGTATCTCGCCTTAAATGTATATTTAGGTCTGTCTATCCAGCAAGGTAATCCTTACAAGACTTTATTTTTAATTTTAATGTAAACATTGCTCAGATTCCTGGACTATTGGTAAACGTATTTTATTTTTTAGCTTTGTACACTCGCATTTTATTAAAAAGTCAATTTTATGTATTTAGTTTGGTTCTTATGTATATTAAGAAATGGATATATTGATTACAATGTTGAAAATATAGTTAATTATTTTTGAGTGGCAAACACTATTTATTTTATTAATTAATAAACTGTTTCAAAAAATTTGCAATACAGGTTTGCTCAATTTTTAAGAGCACAAACCATTGTTTTATATTGGAACATGGGGTACAATGATCCTGGAAAAATAATCGAGTTATTATAATTATCAATCTTGTTATTGCAATTTTTTGAATGTATTGAGAGTTATTCCTGATTTTTAATTTTTTTTGTATTAATTCTAAAACATGTGCTTTATTACCTATAAGATGTGATGTATTTACACAGGACCATCAATTCAAATAATATTGTCAATTTAGAAGTATTAAATTATGCCATCATATATATGCTCGGCGTTAAAGTGCTTTATAGTCAATATTTTTACCTTATTCTGTTGGCCTTCTTTTAATAAATGTGTTATTTATAAGGATGGTGTATTTTATTTCAGCCCATTTTTTTTATTTAGTTACAGTATTATTCTGCTGATAAAAGATCAAAATGGATCACTTTGAACACTTTACAAAAAAAAAGTACAGAAATATTAATATGCAAAAAAATGTTCAAATACATGTAAGATCCATTTTAATAGTAAAGCACACACCATGAAATTGCAAAATATGTTGGAACGTGTTATCATACCCCGCCCCATATTGTCAATTTGGTGTTTGAACTTAAATTTTCCTTTTACACTAATAAATTTTTTAGGGGGTATGATTTTAAATTAAATGAAACACAACAGTCACTAATAAATAATTTAAGATCTTAAAACAGTCAAAAATCATAGATATTTAAAAATTTCAATTTCATGGTGTGCCCTTTACAATTGAAATGGATTATAATAAATTAAATAATATAATGTCTGCTTAAATCAGAGAGTTAAGTTATACATAAAGGCGCTTTTACATTGGTAGTGAATAACGAGCGTGGGCCACACTTTTATACTTCATGACTAGTGTAAACAAATTTTCGTGAAGTAGGACTGCTCCAAGAACAACTCAGTCTACGATTGATATTTGACATGTTAAATATGTCACACCTACAATCAGTGGTGATGAAATGAAGTCGTTTTGTTTTGGTTTTAAGAACATAACATCAACAATATGAGTATCGTATTTTTGTATGCGGTGGGATATACTTTCTGAAAGATAATTAAAATGATCCTCAGACACCTTTAACACATTTTTTAAATCTTTGGAATATGTTTGTTTGTTTGTTTAATTTGTTACATTTCAGTTACATTTGTTACATTTCAAATACAATATATACAATTCAAAAATGGTGTACAAAAGTATTACAAGGTAGTATAAACTACTTATAATAATTATAATGTAAAACAGCAAGCGCCTAAGTGAGTGAACACTTGTATTGCGCTGGTTTATAATTTTAGAAATAATCCGTACAATAGCAATAATAATGTGTACATCTTAAAATAACTAAATAAATATTAGATACCTATTATATATGTACCCAACCTACTCTAATATTTTAATAAATTCGTAATAATGTGCAAAAATAAATTTCCTACTTAGACTCGAAATTTTTTTTGTTTGTAGCATTCCTTATACTAGTTGGTTCAAGAACTTTAAGAAGTTTTTCGTGATTTACAGTGTCGAACGCCTTTGCAAGATCTAAGAATACTGCTATACACTTTTTATTATCGTCTAAATTATTTTTTATATCTCTAATAACAGTACACATTGCATCAGATGTTGCTTTACCAGCACGAAATCCAAATTGGTGTTTATGCAATATATTATTGTGATCCAAAAATGTTACTAAATGATATTTTAAACATTTTTCAAAAATTTTACCAAAATTATTAATTACACTAATTGGCCTGTAATTGCAGATTTTCGTTTTGTCATCTGCTTTGTAAATAGGTGTAACAAGTGAGGATTTAAATTGCACAGGGACAATACTTTTTTCAAAAATTTTATTTATGATATGTTTTAGTGGTTGTAATATAAACAAATGATTTTTTTTTATTACATCCGATGTTATCCCATCACTGCCAGGTGCACTATTATTTTTTAAATTTGAGATGTGGTTAATTAATTCAGTATCTGATACAGGAGTGAGAAATAATGAATTAACATTTCTAGTTATATTTTCAGTGAAATTATTAGGGGCTTTAATGTCTTTAAGCATATTTAGACCAATATTAATGAAATAATTGTTACAATAATTTGCCATTTGTTTGTTATCGGTAAAAGAGACTCCTTCATTATTAACAAATTGATAATTATTGACTGTAAATGTGTTTTCATTGGTGGCATCACTAATTAACTTATATACTTTTTTTAAGTTATTTTTATTCATTTCAATTTGTCTTAAATAATAATCATTTTTTGTCTTTTTCAATAGTTTATTTAGTGTGTTTCTATATGTTTTATATTCGTGATCCAACTCACGAGAGAAATGTTGGTTTAGGCGTTTATTTAATTTATCCCTGTTCTTTATTGATACTATTAGGCCATCTGTTATCCAAGGTTTGATTTTGTTAGCTTTTTTTGATTTTTTTTAATACTGGTGGATAGTTTAAGGTAATTGTTAAATTTATCATTGAATAGATCAAAAGCGATTTGAGGATCATTTGATTGTAAACAATCATCCCAGGCTTCATTTTTTAAGTATGTTTGTAGTTTATTAAAATTAGTTTTAGATATGATTTTTTCAGAGGAGTTTATTATTTGTTTTATATCTGGTTTATTAATATTTAAACTAATTGGGTAATGGTCAGTAATGTGACAGTTAAGTATATAGGATTTATAATTAAAGTTTTCTTTGTTGTTGTATGCTTTCTTCAGGAATATATGATCCTGGCAGGAAACAGTTTCAGGGGTAACAAGGGTGGGGTTTAATATGTACGGTACAAAACCGTATTTCCCAAGCATAGAAAGATATTTGTTTACATTTAAATCATTCTCTTCTAAAATGTTAATATTGATATCACCAATGAAAATTTCATATATTTTATTCTGAGTATTTTGGTCTAGGTATGCATCAATTTCTTCAATGAAAAAGATCAAATTACTTGGGATTGGTCTATACAAAGCGATTATTCTAAAAGATACATTATCCAATATCAGGTTTATGACACACAAAGTTACACCACATATATTTAATTTGTTAACATAAATATTATAATTTAAATCAGATTTAATCATAACCAAGACCCCATCATTCCTGTTAAAATCACCACCATTATGGACAGTTGTGAATCCAGGTATATTGAAATTATTTGAGGATGCCGTTTGAAAACATTCGCTTAGGACAAAAATATCACAAGTTTGTAAATTATATGTATCAATGAGTGCTAAGAATTCATCAAAGTTTTTATTTGCACTCCTAATATTAAAATGCATGATATTTAGGAATTTATTTGCTGAAGATACTTTCGAGCTGTATTCGCCTGGATCCGTAAGGTCACCAAGATGATCTTGTTCGAGTTGTCCTAGTTCCTCTAAAACTATATCTTGATCAATTATTACCATAATTTAGAAAAAGAAAAAAGAAAAAACTACTTAGAGTGGTAATCTATAGTATTTTTGAATCTTTGTATGAAAAATTTATATGTTGGACATTCCAGACTATAAGCTTCATGGTTCACATCGTATTTTAATTTAAATTTTTCAACAGAGATTAGACAATTGTTACATTTTTTTGTTTGTTTTGAGCAACCAGTTACCTTATGTTCATCACCACAATATGTACAAGTTAATTTATTATTACACTGGTTTTCCTTATGATTATAAGCATAACATCTTCGACATCTAGGAATGGATAAGTCTTCATACACTGGGCATCTGTCATATTGTATGTAGACTTGTTTAGCGAACATAAATCTCTTAAAAAGGAACATTCAGCAAAAATTATTTTCTTTCCATTGTTTAACGTTTTCATGAATGTTATCTTCAGGTAATCGTCAACTTTTATAAAATCGTTTTGGTTTCTCAAGTAGTCTTCAATCTCCTCTGGATTCAAAGCATCGATGCTAGAAGATAGTATTTTAATTTTGGGTTTTTTCAGTTGGGATAGTTGCATGTTATATTTATTTGCTGAATCTTTCTTTTCTGCTTCTTCAATAAATTTATTAGCTTCTTCTTCAGAGTTACACTTAATTAACAAGTTGCCATTGTTAGAAGTTTTAACAGAGTTTATAGATACATTTATTGATTTAGGATTAACACTTTTCTGTATTTCTTGTTTTGTAATTTCTGGATTTTGTGGTAAATTAGGTTTAATAATTATAGTTGGAATATTTTTTAATATATGCTGCGCAGCGGAAGGCTCCTGCCTGGACATTAGAATATCAGAATATGTTTTAGTTAAACCACCATTTTCCAAGTGTTCGTATTTTTTTAGTTTTTCTTCAAGCATTTTTATAATTTGGTTTTTATCATTTATTATCGTTTCTTTGTCTTTAATTATTATTTCTTTGTCTTTGAGTATTGTTTCTTTGTCCTTGAGTATTGTTTCTTTGTCCTTTATTATTTGTTCTTTATCTTGTATGACAGCTTTTAAACTTTCAACATAAACATTTTTTCTGCAATTCTTGCACTCAAATTTAATTGTTCTTTTTTGTAAAGGTAAACATTTTAATTCTGATGCTGTTAGATCTGAACAATCTGTGCATATTACATTTCTACATGTGTCACAAGGATAACAAGGAGTTTTGACCTGTGGTGTTGGTTGTTTTATTATCCTACACATAAAACACTCCATAATTAAATTTTCATTGTTTTCATATATCCCATAGATAAAATAAATACACTACTTCACTGGTAAGCAGGTATAGCGTTGATTTATTTCCAGGCAATTTTTTTTTTTTTTTTGAGATAAGCAAAACTTGTTTTTACAATATGTCAAAAAGAGATCGTTTTGAATTATTGTTGAAGCTCCAGTAACATTTCTATTTAAAATACATTCCGTGGTCCACAATCTTCTCTTCTTTCTTGTTTTTTTTTTACACCCAGAATATGATTTCTCACATTTTAGCAAATATAACAGAACAATGTAAACACCAAACAGTATCTTCACGAAACTAAGGCACACATTTATTCACTACCAGTGTAAACGAGCCTAAATATATAGAATTTTAACATCTTATGTATCTAGGAAAAACTGGGACAAATATTTTGGTATGAAAGAAAAAGTAAGTGTGCCTCAAGGGAGCTGAAGGTAGGTAATCTAAGAAAGAAAGGAATCGGAAAAATAAAACCATTGAGATATTGCTTATAAGTACCAAATATATTTTCACTGGTCTAAAAAGTTATGCAAGTAATGATACCGAATTCGTTCATCTACAGTTACAAAAAATATTCTGGACAAAATCATACAATTTTTTGCATATAATAAGAAATTTTCAGAAAAAAAACAGTATTAAAATAAATATTAATAATAAGTCTCTTGAGTTTTTTAATATTGCCATCTATCACATTACAACAATTTAGACCGTAAAAACTAACGCTAAAAATCGGCAACATATTAATACCAACAATAGTCACCTAATAATACATTTCTAGATTTTGAGACTAGTTTTTTCTTCTATTTGAGGCAATGTTCTTTGGAATCGCCTTTGTTAAATTTAGGATTTAAAGAATGCATAACTGCGTTTCAAGGAATTTGATGTTTCCTTCACAGGACAAAAGTGTTTTTTTAAAATTAGTAAATTTAGATTCTGCATGCAAAAGAATACATATTTACGGATCACGATTCTTTTGTAAAACTAAATAATAATTATTGTTTTCTTAAAAAAAGTATTGAAATAGTAGTATTCTCGATTATTCGCCTCTATTTTTAGTTAATCGCAAATTTTCGGCTGTTATAAGAATTTTTTATAAGAATTATAACACAATGTAATTTGGAACTATAACGAATTCTTTAATATACACAAACAATTAGTCAAAACTATTTTAGATTACGTGTGACTTTCAATACATTATAACTAATCTTAAACATGATAAAAATAAACAATGCTGTACCAGGATCCATAATGTTTTTTCAGAGGAAAATGTAAAATAATAAATATTCACCGTTTATTAATGTCTATATTCTAAAACTAATCCCTTAAACGTGTAGTCATTTTTATTTAAAAGTTGTACATTTTGTAAAGTTGACTTTTGGGCGCGTAAATTTTACGAATACCTGTATATGCGATTGTGACGGAATGCTAAAAAACAAGATTGGTCGAATCGAGACGAAAATGCAAGGATTGGTCTCCAGGGTCACAAATAAAACATGAATCGAGTTTATCAGGCGGAAAATTTTAAATTTTAGAAGTCAAGTGAGCTGTGCGAAAAATCTTAATAGTTGAAAAGTGTTTATCGTGCAGTGTCAAATCAAAAGTACAAATAAAAGGTTTGTGAAATGTCGCTTTTGCCGCATTTACTCAATGATTCCATGTTGCGTCCTTCGAGAATATACGACCAGCATTTTGGGATGCTACTGGAACCTAATGATTTGTTTCAACCCATAACTGTGCCAAAATTACGCATACATTGTCCAGTTGGATATATTCGAAACTGGAAATCCATAGCATCTGAACAAGATTCTGGGTCGACTGTAAACTACGGAAAGGAACAGTTTTTAGCTAATCTAGATGTTCAACAATTTAAACCAGAAGAAATTTCTGTGAAGATAACTGGTGAAAACGCAGTAACTATTGAGGGCAGACACGAAGAAAAGGAAGATGAGCACGGGCTTGTATTCAGACATTTTGTAAGAAGATACAGAGTGCCTAAGAATTATGATATCAGCAAAATCGAATCCAGACTTTCTTCTGATGGCATCCTGACAATTACCGCTCCTAGAATTGAAACAGAGCAAATGGAGTCTAGGATTATTCCAATAACTCAAACGGGCGAACCCGCGAAAACTGTGGAGAAAAAAGGTGACGGTGATAAGAAGTAATGCAGACACATCTGTGTAAGACACATATTTTGTGTATTCCTTCTGCATTTCTATTTGTTTTGTTGATTGACGATTGAAGCTGTAAACAGTATTATTTGTATTAAATTTTTTTAATGGTTGGTTTTATTTATTCCACCGGATAATTTAAAATTATAGTTTTCTTTATACAAAAGCTTTTTTTACAAAGCAATATACCTATACAGAATTTTATACTCACTTTCTCGTTTTGATGCTAGAAGGCGAAATTAATTTTTGTAGTTTTTGCGAGCAGCAGTGTTTTCACAATTATTTTATTTAAAATGTATATCTACAATTTGTTGTATATATATATATATTTTTGTAGATGGATATGTCTTTTATATCATGGATTTAAACAAATGTTTCTTTGTGTAACTCAAAACTGTTTTGACACTTAATAATTAATGTAAAATTTTCTAGATCAGTTAAGCAGTCATGTACCATGTTTGCATTATGTGCATTGGTTAGGACCTATACTAAGTTAAAAACTAAGGTCCAGTAAGTCTTTAATTTCAAAATTGACACAAATTTGGAAAGGTCGACCTTATAAAAGTACCGTCTTTTGCCCTTTGGGGTAAAAGTACTACTTAAAATAATGGAACAAAAGTGAACTTTATTATTGCAAATAATAACATTTACTATTCTTATATGTATTTGAATGATGACAACAAATATGGTTTAAAAACATTTATTATAATATTTGTTTTTAACAACAAAATGGGAATTAGACATTTATATACTAATTTATACAATACACTGTAAAAGTCACCAATCATCTGCAGCGATATCTTTAACAATATCTTTCACATTATCATCGTCGTCGTCAATAGCACCAGATTCTCTTGGTTTATTGTTCAATTTTTTGCCTCCTCTTTTACCTCTTTTGGGTTTGACATTAACTGTATCTTCATCATCATCAGAATCACTTGGAAATAGTTCGACAGGTCCTTCAGATTTTTTAATTACTTTTTTACTTTTCTTGAGAGTTGGAAGTTTGTAGTCGGCCAATTCGTCATTATTTGTAAGTTGTTTATTCTTCTTAACAGTTCTTAGTTTATTCCAATTTTCATAGTAAACGGTAAGGGGTGGATTTTTTTCTTTAATTTGCGATTCCCATCCCTCAATTTGTTTAAAGTCGATCAGATTAAACGTCAGCTTTGACCGTTCGTTTTCTATAAATTTGGAGTTCTGTTCGATTTTTTCCAATAATTGTTTGAATTTACGGGAATAGTTGGGATTTTTACACTTTTTCAGGAAATTCTTAATCTAAAAAAGTTGCATGTTAGATATTAAATACCCTAGACAGACTGGTGCCAAAAAATATCAAATTATAGAAAGAATTTAGTAGTTTCAGAACTTTGAATATAAAATATCAAAACACAATACATTAAAAAAATACCACAAGCTGGAAATAGAAAACTATTCTCTCAGTGGCTATAATTTTTTTTAAGGAAAGACATAATAAATATTTATATTGAAAAATAACCGGTAATTGTAAAATGTAAACCAGAATAATTTACTGCTTAGCTGAATTTTTGACAAGAGACAGAAAAACAACTGTTTAAATGTTATTGTCAACCCTCCTGTAATTAATTTAGAATTATGCAATTTTTTTAAATAAAACTTTCACACAACCTAAACAAGTCGATTTTATGCTTAACTTTGTGAAAAATTTTGTGAGAGAATGTAATGTATTTATAATAATTTAAATAAATAAAGAAATGAATCATATATAAAAATACCAATTTACCTGTACTATAGAAAAAATATTTAGATCTGGAAATCCAAGCTTATGTGATTGAGAGCTCAAATATTCTAATAATTGGCCATAAATTGTCTCTAAAACCATATCTTTGAACCCATTTTCTTGCAACTGAGACTTTGACAATCTTAGTAAACAGGTAAAATGTAGAGGCTTCATAGAAACTTTTTTATGTCTTTTATTAAAATCCTGTGTATTCAATACCTGTAAAAATATAAATATTATAAAATCTTCTAGTGCTAACAAATTTTTCATATAAATTGTATATGAAATAATGCATTACTGGAAGTTCATACAGTGGACCTTTACTCATGTGTAATCAATATCTGATAATATAAAGCACATTTTCTACAAATAATGATAAAGGTAAGGCAGAATTAATTATTTATCTTTTAAACATAAGAATCTTATTCTGAGGAAAGTAAGTTTGAATAATGTCTACTCTTCAACTTGACAAATGTAATAATTTATGTCATAACTCATACTACATAGTTAATAGTTTGCTTGTCATTTTTTTAGCTTTATACTACCGAGGAAACTTTTTTTATCTTCATATTCTGAATTCTGACTTATTATGTTCACGGTTATGTGTATAAAAGAATGACGATATAAAACATGCACAAAATTTTTATTTATCTTATAATTTTAATTTATGAAATATTGTTTTCAATATAAATAATTTCTTGGGTAATTTTGTACACATGGGTAAAGATCTACTGGAAGAATGTATGTATTACCTCTAACAAAAATGGAAGTATTGGAATAAAAACGCCTGTGTCTTTTCCCAAATCCATCAGTATTTGTACAATATGAAACCTTAGAGGATAGTACTGTGAAGTAGGCACTAATTTAATAACACCGATACAAATTTGTACAAAAGGATAAACCAACTGTTGCATTACTTTTTTATTGTAAGTAACAGACAACAGATTTCCCCATAATTTAAGGGAGTTTATATATTGCCAATTATAAACTGCTTGTATATTTTCCTTTTTATTTACAGTAATTGCATTTCTTAAATGTATAGCTAATTGCCTAATGTATAAAAACACATGTTGATAGGCAAAGTTTGGATCCAGAGCATACATTTCTACCAATGATCTCCTCATAAAATTAATGACAGATAAACTTTTAAAACTGACAAATTTTGAATTTTTGACATATGTCATGTACATTGATTTTAGGACAGTATCAATAATGAAAGAATGCTGATTGTTTGTAATTCTTAAAATACAAAAGAATGCAACTACTCTGACAGAGTCATCTGCTGTGCCCCATAAACTGATGAGACATTTTATCAAAGACTTTGTAACATTTGGGTAAGATGTTAAAAGTGACGACATATAATGTAAATGTTTCAAAAGTACTGTTTGGATATTTGATGAAGTGACTCCTGTTAACAACTGCAAAGAAATAAAAATATTAAAATATATTCAACAAAATCTACATTATATTTAGTAGATCAGACCTTTAATATATCTGTAAAATATGACTTCAAATTCTTCTTTATTTTGATAAATTTTTTACATTTGTGTGGAGGTTGTTTTGAGCCAGGGCGTATTCCTAAAAATCTTCTAATAGCCGGCCCTAATTCAAGCACACAAAGCTGAATTACTCCATTAAACGCAGCAGAACCTAAAAAAAATAATCACAAATGTAAAAGATAAAATGTCCAAAACTTTTTAAATATTCTTATGCCCAATTTTTCACCCTTTAGCATGGTGAGTAAGAAAATTGTCATAAGAATATATTTTTACAATATTGTGGAATTTTAAAATAAAGTTATATTATCTTTTATATTTATAATGGATAGATTTTACAAAGTAAGGGTAGAAACAATTATTATAATGTAATTACCCTCAACTTTATAGTATGATTGTTCTGTATCTTCATCACTTGAAACTCTACACAATGCTCCACGAAAAGCGTCCATTAGTGATATAATTGTCTTGTTTGTTTTATTAACAATTATTTCTGACTGCCAGCTTTTCAACATTTTAATTGTTATAACTCTGGGATCTCTTGGTTTATCAGATTCATCTTCATTCTACAAAATAATACATAAATAAAAACTGTTAGTTTTGTTTGTAATAATTATAAATTCTATTGTAATTATAACAAAAGTTGTATTATTTTTAGTTATCTAATAAAATACACGTAACTTACTTCAAAGTCACTTTCATCACTTGCTACAGATAATTTGTCAGAAGGATGATGAACATCTTCATTATCTAACTTTTCTTCATCACTTTTTTGGTCATCTTCATCTGATAAGTTAAAATCTAATAGTTTCTTATCATTCTCTTGCAAAAACTTGTAAAACTCTGGATCAGTTTTCTTTAATTTTTCCAAGTCTTGTCTATGTTTTTCAGCTGCATCTTCATTGTCATTATCATCATCTTCATCGGTATCATCATTTTCATTAATCTGCTCTGAATTTTCTTCAACATCACTAAACTCTTCGTTCATATCTATATCACTATCAGTTTCTTCAAATTCGGCATTTTTATCTAATTCATTATCTAATAATTCTTTAAGTTTGTGTTTTTCCTTTAAGTTCAACTTTAATTTTTCTTGAAGGGATGATTTTATTTTTTTATTAGATTTTTTTATTTTTGATTTTTTTATTACCTTTTTGGGCTTTTCAATTTTTTGCTTGGTTTTAATGCCAGCCATTTATAATCGTAAATATTTTTGGGGTTACGGTAAATATGTATTTTTCTAACACGTTTACCTAGATAAACATAACCTTATTTTTATTGTATACTTATGTCAAGACCACGTGGGTATTCAATATTATTCATATTGGTATCAATGGATGGAAAGCAGGTTAGCAAACCTAATTTTTACCAAATATTTAATCTGGTTCTTTGTATCCGTCGAGGAATTCTTAAATAAAATGATAAATTAATTTAGTCTTTTGGATAGTGATATAATTTCAAATAACATTTTAACCCAGCAATGCATAATTAGAATGTATATATAAAATCGAGGAGTGTATTAGAGGGGAAAACAAAACGAAGTTTTTGACGTGGGTAAATTTATTCTTTTTAGATTGGCCAACATGTTTTTAACTTAAAGCTCAAAAATGAATTTGTTTAAAACGACAAAATTTTAGTGAACTTCGTCATAATTTCACAAGTAAAAACTATTTTACCCACTTCCTATGTTTATTTTCCTTAAACACTTTCCTTTTAGCCATTCGTCATTTATCCGACAATCTTCACAACACAACCAATCGAAATTACTTAATCTGCTAGAGAACATGCCTAAGGATAAAAAACTTTTAGCAGCTGCACAAAAGAATAGAAAAAAAGTCAAAGAAAAGCAGGCTAAATATGTCCCAGGTAAAGTAACTCTACAAGTATTAGGCACGGGGGCTGTTGGAGCTCCTAGAGCTCTATATATGTTTTCGGACCAAAGCAGGTAAGATCTTTCATAATTTTACACAATGTTTCAAAGATATTGAATATAATAAATAACTGGCTAACAAATTTAATGGGAAGTCATATATATATAAAATGCAGTTACTTGGTGCTTTCAGATATTTATTTAATTGTGGAGAGGGCACTCAAAGGCTAGCCCATGAACATAAAATGAAACTAGCCAAATTGGAACATATTTTTATTACACAACCCGTATGGAGAAATATTGGTGGCTTACCAGGGATAGCCTTGACAATACAAGATGTGGGAGTACCAGACATAACTTTACATGGACCTCCAGGACTGGTTGATATATGATTTTTTGACATAAAGGGTGTTTCAGTTAAACATCTTTAAAGCAGTGTTTTTAGTAGAATTGACCATTTTCTAGATTTAGTTAGGAATAATAAAAAATTAATTGGATCATTTTTGTAAAATATTTAGATATTAGAGAAATGTTATATATTTTACATGTAACCTGTTTAATGGTATAATTATATGATAATCTGTCTTACCTTTTGAAACACTGACTGGAAATATTAATTGAAATACCCTTATGTATATTATTATTAGAACTTATTTCTATACTTTTTAGAATAATATATTTGCTGCAACAAAACGATTTGTGGTTCTAAAGGAACTGAAGGTTCATATGGCTAAATGTGATGAAGATATGGTTTTCACAGATAATGTTATGACAGTGTATTATGTTCCCCTCATTGAAAAAAGGGATACAGAAGATGAAGATTTGATAGAAGAGGAACCTGAGCCTCCAGTGTTTTCACCAAAAGAGGAACCCGTAAAAGATTGTGAAGTTGAGGCTGTTGTAAACCAGGTACCAAGTTCATATTAAAAGTGTGTAATTTGGAAAGGACTTAAGTAAAACAATAACAAAAAAAAATTTAAAAACCTAAATCTAAATTTATTTTAATCTATGTTCTACTATAATTTCCTTATTCACCTGCTTGAGACTTTGAGAAGACATCTTTGATCAATACTAATTTTAAATTCACTAAATTTAGAAATTTTATTTCTTAAAAACATGTAAATATAGAATTATAAATTTAAATATGCCAATTTATAATTGTTATAAAGAAACATACCTATTCAATAAATATTGAAATGTTTCAGTTAAATGCGTCAACTTCTACTAGAAGAGAGCATAGAAGAAAACGAAAATCTTCATCAGTAGATTATAAATCAACGCCTGGAGATGATTTTAATGATAGCACTGATTATTATGCCTATGAACGTAAGAGACAGGACAAAGATAAATCCCGATATAGCTATCGATCCCGCCAACGATCCCGTAGTGTTGGTAACCATTTTATTCCTTATCCTGTTTCCTAAAACCGTCCAAATTTAACTGTAATTAATTAGTTTTTTAGCGTCAGTACTGAAGATTTTTTTAATTATATAAGGAGACATTTTAAAGCGGTGACTTTTTTATATGTAGAGATTTTTATGGTGCCAAAATGTAATCAACTTTTTCGTCTCTAATACTTTGTTGTATTTGATAATTTGACCTTTTTGTCAGATTGAAAAAAAATATTCCTTCCAATCAATACTGTTTTTAGTAAAAAACGTCGTCCAGACTTGCCAAATCCATTTGAAATGTTTAGACTTTCTTGTTGAAATGTGTATTTACCTTAATAAAAGCAATTCTACACTTTCCACGTAATGAAATAGATTGAATATTTTTTAGATAGTTCTGCTTTAGAAGATGAACCAAAACCACTTCCTTCAGCTATCTTTGATGAAACCAAAGTAAAGGGAGTTTCAATGGCTTACGTTTGTATTCTTAAACCCAGGCCAGGTGCCTTAAATTTAGATAAATGCGTAAAAATGGGCGTTAGACCAGGTCCTCTTTTAGGTAGATTAAAAGCCGGTGAAGATGTTAAATTGGTTAATGGTAAAATTGTTACCGCCAAAGAAGTTTGTGATCCAGATGATCCGGGACTTATTTTTATAGGTAAATTGCGACTTCTGTAAAAGTTCTATTTCCCATTTTGTTATAAAATTAAATGCATTTGAAAGACGTTCTGTGAAATTCAAAATTAATTTTTTACAAAAATACATGGGAAAATTCAATCTCGATATTAATGAGCGTTTCGACAATTTTTTGTTTATTTAATCTTTTCTGAACTACAGTTATTGACGTTCCAAGTGTTGACTACTTAGATTCATTACATGCCAATGAGATTTTTAAAAGACATCAAAAAACTGCAGAGTTCGAAAAAGATTTAGCTAGCGTCGTTATTCATTTTAGTCCTCAAGAAATAATTAGTAATCCAAGGTAAGCAAAATGAAAAGTTTTTTTGTTAAATTTGTTATTTAAAAAAAGAGAAATTATTTTATATTTCTTTTGGTTGATATTATTTAAGGTATCAAGAATGGATGGATAATTTTCCAATGTGTACAACACATTTAATGTTAAATGAATACAACACTTGTATGGGAAGTGAAGCTGTACATAGGATTCAATATAAATTGAACTTGTTGTCGCCTCAAATTTTTCCAATATTAGGTGATAAAGGCAGTCAAATAGTCAATCAAGAGGTAAATTGGTTTATTTTGATTTATGACATATACAACATATGTTATCAGTATTAGAGTATATTAACACTGGCATCTGGTTCTGGTGGCAAAATATTCTTGTTTACCCTTTGTATTAAGATAGAGCGTTGACACATTAAGGTCTTTGAATAATCTTTTAGGCGAAACTGTTCCCAATTTTGACGGGTGTTTAGAAGGGGTTAGACATTTCTGGTATCTATCATTTACCAAGCCAATTTTCAGAGTAGTTCTGAAGTGCCTTGATTCCTTATCTATTGAAATCGAAAAAAATATTGATTAATTGATCATTATAGTGTTGGTACCAGGGCGCAATGATATTGTGGAAATGAGGGGGCCGATACCTGATAAAGACTAAAAGAAACTTTTTCAAAGCCAATGAAATGCTACTGGGCAATAGTGCTTTAACATAAATTATTTAGACATAACATTTTTTAAATCTATTTATATATTTTAGTCATCTCCTATTCTTGTTAAAAAAGCAAAATTAGCAGATTCTTCATCTACGCTAGGCGAGGATGATATAGTAACGGAAATGACTCTTAAGAAACTTCAGAGGACCCCAACATCACCAACTGACAGTATAAGGCATTTAATGGAAACTATTACACCTAAAGTTCCTCTTCCCCCGGGACAACAATTAGTAATTTGTCCTCGTACTTTCTGTACCTTCCATTTAAGGCCAAAAAAAGGTCTAGACAGGTAATCTATTTCGAATATTTCCTAAATTAGATCTTTATCTATCATTAAAAATATCCATACTCGAAATTTAGATGGAAAACATTTCTTAACATTTATAGATATTCGTTTTTTGGCTTAATATTCTTTTTTAAATTGCAGGAGTTTAGAATTGACTTTAAATCCTAAAGAATACGTACATGAAAGCCTTAACGTAGGTGAACTTACTGGAGAATTGAGAAAACTAAAAATAAAAATGATGAAAAAAACGACGGAAAGCCAGGAATATCCAAAAATTTTATTTTTAGGAACTGGTTCTTGTATACCTAATAAAACTAGGAATACTAGCGGAATATTGCTGTCCTTAGGGTATGTTAAAATTGACCTATAAACCAAACCTAAACTTAGAGATTGTATGAAATATTTAATTTATTTATTTTATTTTATGTTCTACATGTTTATTATAGAAATAGTTGTTGTGATAAACCGCTTTTAAAAGGAAACAGTAACTAACAATTTATACAATTATTAACACATCTGTGATTGTTCAGCTTTTTTAGTAAAAGACAGCACATACTAATGGATTGTGGTGAAGGAACGTATGGTCAAATAATCAGGTTTTATGGCCCAGAAGAAGCACAAAATATCTTGGCGAATATTGATGGTATATACATTTCCCATTTACATGCTGATCATCATATTGGACTCATAGGAGTGCTGCAAGGACGTAGGCGAGCACTCGACAAACTGAACCTGCATAAACCCCCTTTGTATTTATTTGCTCCGAAACAAATTATGACTTGGCTTAATTTTTATGACAGATGTTTTGAGAATATATTGTCGGAATTTGAATTAGTACCAAATAGTTGTATGGTAGGTGTATATTTATACGAATATTTCGTTTTTGTTTAAAAATGCTCATGGTTAAAATTAAAATAGCCATAGATCCACTAAGTACAGATTTTACCGGTAATAAACATGTATATTTGCAGACAATTCGATGGAATTTTTAAAATAGTTGTATTATAAACAATTTACCGAACGCCCATCGTACTACGACATAAAAAAACGTAGAAACGACAAGTGTTCAGTGTATTATTTACAAAATTAGTATCGTTGGTTGGGTTGTCTTACATATAACATCATTCATTATTAATGAAAAGAACGTTATATCTTAATTATTTTAACTTCTTTATTCCCTTTAAAATACAATTCGCAGATTTGATGATAAGTTGATCGTATGCAAATATTTTACCGAGGAACTATCGTACTACGCAGAATAATGTAGAAACGATTGATCCTCAGTCAAATATTGACAACAAGAAAACACTAGTGCACAAAATTCAATGAGGTTGTTTCATAAATATTTCACCAAGCACTCGACCGTACTACGATAAACCTCACATAGGAACGGTCGGTATCTGGTTAAATATTTATATTAAAATTTTACATACTTTATTGCTGGACTCTAAACAATTTAAAAAGAACATAATTCACATTAAAAGATTAAATGAAACTTTCAATATGATCTAAAAAAAGATGACAAAGTATGGTTGTACAAGGTCTGTTTAAATAAAATTTTACAAAAAATTAGTAAATCTAACACTGACTGTTTGTGAACTCAATGCGAGGAATCACTGTATTCTTGTTATTGAATATTTTTGAATTAAGAAATGTTTGACAATAACAGTAAACATATTTTTAAAAGTATATAAACTTCACTAAATTGTAAATTTCGGCCAAATATTAGAATTAAAACAAAAATACATCTATTACCCTTATTTATGTTAACACCACACAAAACTCACTAACAAATAATTCCCTACTTAAACACTCTAGTTTCTGTTTTGAATACGTCACTTGAATGAAAAATTAAAGAATTGCATCGTCTTAAATATTAAATCGCCCTTTCAACAGATCAGGTAGAAAAAAATTTAAATTCAAATCAGGCTCAAGTATCGCTTTAAATGACAATTAAGACCTTATTTCCGGATTATAGAGGTAATTGATAATTAATGGCAGGGTTTTTGGCACCAAAACAAGAAAAATAGATATTGTTAGAATTAATTTTTTTTTATCTGTTAGAATATATATTCCTTAATTTTTTTAACTTTTATTTACATGATAATGGAATTTATTTTATTTTTTTCAATTATTTTTTTTATACAAAACTATCCAAGAAACACTGATTAGTACATATATCTATTTTAAAGTTTCAAAAAATATTTTAGATTTTTATATTTTATTTTATTTAATAACATTCGGATTATTAAAAACAGATCTATTTTAGCTTTTATTAAATTTTGTTATGATTTTCATGTTTTTCAAGAACCTTGAGAAATTGAATCATAACGTTTATAGTTTGTTCATGAAAATATTTCGAATTTTATAATCAAGTTTAGCAAATGTGCAATCACTTTTTTTACTAAATTGAATGTTAATTTATATTTAAACATTAAAATTAATTATCACAATTTCAAAATAAACTTATAAATTTAAGATTTTGGAAGCATTCTTTGATTTTGCTATGATATTTGAATATGTTCTAGTTAGTTGACTTTGTATCTGTTAACATTTATTTTTATTAATATAAAGAGCTTGATTTGATTTTAACGATATAGAAAAGGATTGTATGATTTTATATGTGTACATATGTACATGTACATTTTATAATTTTTGCATAATCACTATTTTTGAAATCTACATTTTTCAGATATATGGTGCTTGTTTGTTAACAGAAGTAGCTAAACGAATAATATTGGATACACTTAATATTGCTGACATAAATACGTGTGTAGTAAAGCATTGCCCTAATGCATTTGGTGTAGCAATTATCTGTAAAAATGGGTATAAATTAACCTATTCTGGAGACACGATGCCATCTGATAATCTTGTGAATCTCGGTAGGTTAAATACATTTTATTACAATAACTTATAAGTGAAAATATTGTCACATAAAACAATTACATAATCGGTTGTTCCGTGTTTAGGTACCGGTAGCCATATTTTAATTCATGAGGCCACTATGGAAGACGAACTTAGTCATGAAGCCATGATAAAAATGCATTCCACGACTAATCAAGCAATTAGCGTGGGAAAGAGAATGCGCGCCAAAAACATTATTCTTACACATTTTAGTCAAAGATATGCGAAATTACCGAGATTCAGTGAAAGTTTTGGTTCCAATGTTGGCATTGCATTTGACAACATGCAGGTACTCTTGTATTTAATAAATCTTTAATTGTATATTGTTTCAATGTCTTTCTTTAGTTCCAGATTTGTACGATTTTATAAGAGAAAATTTCATATCTGCCAACAGTTTCTATGATTTTAAATACATTTTTTAGTATTTCATTTCATATCAATAAAAAATATTTTTTTTTCTAGGTTCAAATATCAGATTTGACGTTAATACCTGAAATGTATCCTGCTTTAAAAGTAATGTTTGCGGAACAATATGAAGAATTAGAAAATAAGGCTTTAAAAAGAAGAGTGAAAGAAATTGCAAAAAGAAGAGTTTCTACGTGATTACCTTACTGTAAATAGGCATAAAATATAAATTTTGTAATCTTATCGGTTTTTATTTTTTAAATAAACCTCATGTTTGGTTATTACGAGAAATCTTGAATTTTTTATAAAACAGTATAGAAATGCTAGTTAATTAAATATTAATTAATTAAAAACTATAGTAGTAAAATATTTTGCTACTAGAATAAAGAAGAAAAATGTTCTGATTTTCCAAATATGTATGTATATTGTTGTGTTATTTTATGGGTTTGTATTTCTATTTTTTTTTTATATTAGATATGTGATTACTTTAATTTGAAGGATGTCAAGTTGTTAAAAACAAAATTGTCATTAGGTTAGGTTTTTGTAAATTAAAAATAAAAATACGTAAGAAAGTTTATAAATATTTATTAAAAATATCATTATAATTCATAAATATCACAATATATATTTGTATCTTTGGTTTTTTGGACTATCTAGTCCTTTATATTGTTATAACGTAAATATTAGATCCATTTTCCACAAAGTTTGTGTCAGTGGCAAATTAAACAAATTCTAAAAAAGTTAAAGAAAATACCTTCAGCCCAAAAACAAGGAAATATCCGAAAATTCCTTCAAAAACGAACTAAAATAATTTCAACGAAAATCAGAGAAATAGAAGAACTAACAAAATAAACCACGCCATAAAGAGAGAAGTAGGTAAATTAGTATAAATTTAAATACAAAAGCCAGAGATATTGATACTGATGATAATCAAACCCCAGTTTCCAATTGCCTTTTCCTTTATTGCATCTACTTGCGTTGCACCAAAGTCTGAAATTCACAATAAATATAATAATGTGTATCATTCAGTGATAGAATGTAAAAATTTTATAAAATGTTCACTTATCTTTCGAACACAATGTATATCGTCAATTTTTACAAATGTAAAAATTTAATAATGTTTGTTTATCTTTCTACGACACTCATGTATCATATATCATATATATATATATATATATACAGGGTGTTACTATATTCGACCGACAACGCTTTACCCCAGAGAGCTCTCGTTTAATTGATGAATTTTGATATGGGAACATAAACCCTTAAAGGGCTTAGTTTCCGAGATACAGGTTGTTAAAAGTTTGAAATCAAAATTAAAAATTTGTCTAAATCAGAAACGCCTCCAAATATTTTTTTCAAATTTGGTGACCAATATGCTCTTTAAGAAAGTAATATTTTGACATAAACTGACTTTTGAAAAATTTAACCAGTGGCGCGCTATCAGGGTTTGTGGCAACTTTTATCCCCCTATCTTTTACGCCACTGGAACAAATATTTATTTTTTTATTTTTTTAAATTTTCTATTCATTTTTAGGTAAAAAAGTAATAACCTTTTATGGAGCTAAAATGAACGGTATTGTAGATATTTGATTCTGAACAAAAGTCTGCAAGTACTTAGATAATTCACAAATTATGATTTGTTGTGTAATTTGCCCGTCGGCGTTTTGCTAAACAAGTAAGTATTTGCTTTTAATCCATACTATTAATTCGATTTCGAATAATAACTAAGCGTTAGGCGTTAGTTGAAAAAAGAATACATGCTATTTCTGAGATTGAGCTATTTCAGCACGATAGGGCATCTGTTCATTTTGCTGCAAGTGCTAGAAATTTCCTAAACAGACGATTTAGAGAAAAATGGATTGGTCGGGGTGGACCGCAATGTTGGCCTCCAAGGTCACCCGACTTAAACCCTATCGATTTTTTTATCTGGGGCTACATGAAGTCCTTAGTGTACGAAACCATCGTTGAAACTGAAGAAGATCTAATAGCGAGAATTCAAGCTGCGACAGAACTCATTCAGTCCAATCCGGAGTTATTCTCAAAAACACGTTTTTCAATGAGAAAACGGTGTAGAACGTGCTTACAAGTAAACGGCCGACAGTTTGAACAACTATTGTAATTTTGTCAATTTTGTTATTGTTGTATCTAATACATTTGTTTGAATTTAATTTTGATAGCTTTTGCGTTATTGTGATTTTTACTTTTATCAAGTTCTCAGAAAATCTCAGAAATAGCATGTATTCTTTTTTCAACTAACGCCTAACGCTTAGTTATTATTCGAAATCGAATTAATAGTATGGATTGAAAGCAAATACTTACTTGTGTAGCAAAACGCCGACGGGCAAATTACACAACAAATCATAATTTGTGAATTATCTAAGTACTTGCAGACTTTTGTTCAGAATCAAATATCTACAATACCGTTCATTTTAGCTCCATAAAAGGTTATTACTTTTTTACCTAAAAATGAATAGAAAATTAAAAAAAATTAAAAAAAAATATTTGTTCCAGTGGCGTAAAAGATAGGGGGATAAAAGTTGCCACAAACCCTGATAGCGCGCCACTGGTTACATTTTTCAAAAGTCAGTTTATGTCAAAATATTACTTTCTTAAAGAGCATATTGGTCACCAAATTTGAAAAAAATATTTGGAGGCGTTTCTGATTTAGACAAATTTTTAATTTTGATTTCAAACTTTTAACAACCTGTATCTCGGAAACTAAGCCCTTTAAGGGTTTATGTTCCCATATCAAAATTCATCAATTAAACGAGAGCTCTCTGGGGTAAAGCGTTGTCGGTCGAATATAGTAACACCCTGTATATATATATTTATATATGATTTTTACTGCGAACCTTGGTTACTGATATTAAGCGTGTCATAAACCACTTCCAGATTTAACATGGGTACTTCGTTTAATGGTATTAAATTTAATATGAACGTTTTGAAGTTTTTTTTCAAGTTAGGATTAACACTTGATAAAATGTCCGTCTACATAGCAAAATTTTTAAATTACATTTTTGTAAAAAAGTATATCGCCACTACTCGACTAAATAGTTCGAAATATTGGCTGAAAGTCTACCAATTTCCGAGTTCAAATTGTACTATTAATATTACCTAATACATTTTTATCTTACTCTACTTATTGTATTTTAAAATAGGGCATGAATTACTTATAACACTTTATTTTGTATCTTGAAGCTATCACTTTAAGCACTTCCGGCATTAACTGACCTTTTATAAATACTACTTTAAATAGTGTTTATAGAAATATGCATTTATTTTGACTTATACTTAGTCTCTTAGGTTTATGAAAAAAAAACTAATCTGTGAAAATAATGAAAGTACATTTACTGGGGAATATGGAATCAAATCATTTATTTTCCAAAATTGGTTTTTTTCAACCAGCATTAGTAAAAAATAAATTTTTTATTTTACTTTTTTTTTTCAAAAATCATACTGGACTATAATTTACTAGCTTTTGCTCAATATATTGCTTTCCTCACTTGTTATGTAATATACAATTAATTTTTCGACAGAGAATTGCAGAATTGCAGAGAAGCAATCTTACTTTAAATACATAAATAATATCTAATTAATTCAAAATAGCCACAGTGTTGAGTATCATTTGTATACTTGCGCTATGATTACTCTATTAAAATTTCGACAACCGTTTTTTACAAAGATTTCTCTATAGAGAAATCAATATAAATGCATTATTTTTGTGTTTCGCCTTAAAATGAATATACAAATAACTAATTTAATGGGCATAATCTTGAGACGAAATTTTCAACAATCAAATTCATCTATCTTAGCGCGTTTGATTCAAATTGTGAAACCAATGTCACCAACATGTTAAATTATATTCATACTGTATCGATGGTTTGGTTATTTTTTGTAACCAATATTTGAAAATTTATATTTATCAATATAACAATCACTACATTTGATAAAAGATGTATTAAATAAAACATTTTGGAAATGAAGTGCTAAAAAGTGTGAAAGAATTGTGGTAACAGTAATATTTTCAAATGAAAACTGTTGTGCTTTTATATGCCATAATGTCGTGTTACTCTTTTGTAACACAAAAAGAACATGCGTTAGGTATTTTTTCTCAGTTTTAGAGTTCATCGAGTTTTTGAATAACAAACTCTCATCTTGAGGATTTGTTGATTTTCAGTTTGCTAACCTTCAAATTTGACATATTGACGTTTGAAGTTCAGCCATTGTGCTAAGAAAGGTGGTAACTGGAGAGAACGCACGCGGTAGAGGTTTTAGAACAGCGTAAAGTTTATGGAAATTTTTTTTTTATTAATTCCTTAGACATTTATTAAATCTAAGTGCATAAGATGTCGAACAATACAGCTCCCGATAGTTGGGAATCTCAAGCCGATTCTACATCGACAAATAATTCACCAGAACATGCTACAGATGTGACAGCTCATTTTTCCACGTTGAACGTTAATGCTGTCGAATTTGTGCCTTCATTTTCATTTGCAAAAACTCCTGAAGTAGTTGAAAAACCTTCTCCGACAAGTTCTCAAGGATCAAATCCATCTCCACAGCATAATCCACTCTTAAATGGTAAGTTTCTAAAAATTACTCATAGGTTATACACCCCCCATCTGTCTAGAGTATCAGTATTCCCTTATTTAACTCTGAATTGGAATGATTACATCTATTTTAGGGAGCATACTTCCTTTATGACGTAAAATATGTGGTAGATTTCTAAATAATGTGGACCATAAGGTCGACCAACTAGGATAAAAAATTATCATTTAAAAGCAATTAGCTATTCTGTAAAACTTAGCAGAAAAAATGTGTTAAGTACTAAATACACCCATATAGTTTAAAAGATTTAAAATAGAAATTCAAAATATGGTTTATCAAACTTGGTAACCAGATAATACTGGATTCAGGTAGTAAGCTTTGAAATTTATAATGTTGGCATTGATTTATTTTTCTTTGTGAAATTACATTTATAGAAATTTAAATACCACTTGAGTATTATTCTCTTTAGTTAAATTATTTATTTAAATTCTGATGTAAAGGTTACAAAAAGAGCTATTATATTTATTCCCTAAAGATATTTAATATTTAAAAATTACTGACATTTTTTTAAAGAATTATCTTATTGACAGATTTTTAATGGCATTGTTATCAATTTGCAAATGTTATTGGAGCTCATATTTATATAGAGACTAACTGTATGAAATGAATTTTTTTATTAATTAAAGTAAAAATTATATTGAAAGGGTTTTTTAAAAGAATTATAAAAATTATTGAGATTTATTAAATAATATTTATTACAAAAATAAATTACGGCAAAAACTAACTCATTTATAATGTTTAAAAAATGGGAAATAAAAGAATGATGCGTGATCAATCTAATTTATTATTAGGCACTGTTGGGGATACCTCAACAGAACGGGTAGAAGTCAAAGAACCTCCACCCATTCCTCCTGCAGACGGAGATGCATCTCCTGGAGGAGAAGGAGGAACTTGGGAGGATGTAGCTGATGAGGATAGTACCTCTGCTTCAGCTCCACCTGCTACCACACCAGAAGGAGATGAAGATGAGGAGCCTTCTTCAGAAGAAGCACCAATCAAACTAAAGAAGAAGATTACTGTTAAAGAGAATCCAGAGGAAGAGAAAAAGGAACATGTAAATGTGGTTTTTATTGGACATGTAGATGCTGGCAAGAGTACTATTGGTGGGCAAATTATGGCTCTAACTGGAATGGTAGATAAGAGAACTTTAGAAAAATATGAAAGGGAAGCAAGAGAGAAGAGTAGAGAGAGTTGGTACCTGAGTTGGGCTTTGGATACTAATCAAGAAGGTAATCTTACTAGGATATTACTTGTGGTACTTGTTGTGGTAATAACTAAAATACTAACTCTTTTTTTGTCAAATTTAGAACGTGACAAAGGAAAAACTGTAGAAGTAGGACGTGCCTTTTTTGAAACTGAGAAAAAACATTTCACCATATTGGATGCTCCAGGCCATAAAAGTTTTGTGCCCAATATGATTGGTGGCGCTGCACAGGCCGATCTCGCTGTACTTGTTATTTCAGCTAGGAAAGGTGAATTTGAAACTGGATTTGATAGGGGCGGTCAAACTAGGGAACATGCTATGTTGGCGAAAACTGCTGGAGTTAAATATCTTGTGGTGCTTGTTAATAAAATGGATGATCCTACTGTAAATTGGGATGAAGCTAGGTAAGCACAATAAATATATATAAAACAATGATACATTTTTTTAAATTAAGTGTTTGGAAAATAATACATTCTTTTTGAATGGGGATCTCTATTATTTTGCTTATATATCGTACACTTTTAGGTACAACGAGTGTAAAGACAAAATCCTACCTTATCTTAAAAAACTAGGCTTTATTTTAAATAAAGATCTGTACTTTTTACCTTGCTCAGGCCAAACAGGCCAAGGGTTGAAGGAAAAGGTAGATGAATCCATTTGCTCTTGGTATAGGGGAGATGCTTTTATACCTTTTATAGATAGTTTGCCATCACTGTCAAGGAAAGCTGATGGTCCATTTATAATGCCTATTGTTGATAAATATAAGGATATGGGCACAGTGTTGATGGGAAAAGTTGAGTCTGGAGAGTGTAAAAAAGGTCAAATAATGCTCATAATGCCGAACAGGGTAAGTCAATATTTAAAATGACTCATTTTACAAACTAGATTTTTTATCACACTTTATTTAGTAGAAAAATAAAAAATCATGAGTCAAATTTTTGTAGCAATTACTTATACATTTATATATATATATTTTAAAGGTATTTTCCCTTATCTTGTTTATTTAATTAAAGTATATTTATGTTATATAAATATAAAAATAAAGGATGTTACAGAAAGTACTTTTACAGAAATATATTTCAAAAATACAGCAAATAAGTTTGTTATAGAATTTTAAAGATCAACTTCTGTATACAATTTTCCAAACAAAAATGGCCAAACAAACAAATCAAACGTTTGTACCATGGGAACCTTTCTCTTTATACACCTCTTATTTTTATATTATAAAAGTAAGAAATTATTCAATGACATTTCTATTTTATTACTATTACATTTCTTAATTGCTTATTGTAATTTGTTTAAAAATTCTATAGTAAATAATTATTAAATTTTATTTAAGACTCCCGTTACTGTCGATATGTTACTTTCTGATGATGATGAGGTCAGTCGAGTAGTTCCTGGAGAAAATGTTAAGATCAAAGTAAAAGGTGTTGAAGAAGAAGATGTGAGCCCGGGATTCGTATTGTGCGATTCCCTTAACCCGATACATACTGGTAGAATTTTTGATGCTCAGTTGGTTATTTTAGAACATAGGTCCATTATATGCGCAGGATACAGTGCAGTTATGCATATTCACTGTGCAGCAGAAGAGGTCACCGTTAAAGTAAGTCGCATATGTTTAAAGTTTTTTCAGAAACATGCCAGTAAAATAAATTATTAAATATGAAAATTGTTAAAAAAATCATTGATCTCGTTAGGTACATGGATAACTTTGCTGCAAAAAAAAATTTTATTCTTCAAGCTTCCCTTACTAGTAGTAGAACTAATAAGTAGGCGTTGTAGCCGTTGCCTTGTAATGAGGCCTGTTCGTGCCCTTTTTGCCATCCCCAATCTCTCCTTTTATTCATTATGATTACGAGATGTCTTTAAATAAAAGAGCATGTAGGTCATTATATACTATGTTAGTTGGGTCCAGGCTAGCAATTGTTGATTTGATCCATTAGGGACGCAATTTTTTGTGAGGTTATATTTCTGATATCTGTCTTATTCGAATTTCCATTATGGAGAATTTTATACAAAGATTTATCGTTAAAGGCTTATAAAGTTCAGCTAACACAAGAATTGAAGCCAACAGACCATTTAAAACGTCGTTAAATTTGTTAATTTCATCGAAGTAAAGATGATGAATTTTCAAAAAAAATTATCTTTTGTGATGAAGCACATTCATTTGAGTGGTTATGTAAACAAGCAAAATTGCCGTATTTGGGGTGAGGAAAATTCAAGACAGATTCATAAACTTCAAATGCACTCACAAAGAGTCAGCGTTGTGGTCTGGTGGTGTAATTGGACATTACTTCTTTCAAAATGAAGATGGTGCTGCTGTAACTGTAAATGGAGCACGATATCGAAACATGATAAACAATTTTTTATTGCTAGAGCTTGAAAATATTGATGTCAGAGACAAGTGATTCCAACAAGATGGTGCAACATGTCATACAGCTGGTGAAACGATCAATTTATTGCATCAAACTTTTCCTCAGCTTGTAATCTCAAAAAATGGTGTTGTAATTGGCCAGCAAGATCGTGCAAATTAACACCATTGGACTATTTTGTTTGGGGCTACGTTAAAAGTCTTGTCTATCGGAACAATCCACGATGAATTAAAAGATGAAATAAATCCAGTTATTGGTGAGATTGAACCTCAATTGTGTGAAAATGTTATCAACAATTTTGACAAAAGAATAACCTATTGTAGAGCAGCTAGAGGTGGTCATTTGTCAGATATTCTTTTCAAGCTATATTTGCTATACCTTAAACATTTATTTGAAATAAAAATTTGAATCACTACAATTGACATATTGTGTTTTATTAACAAATAAAAAATTGCGCTCTTAATGGAAAACCCTTTACTTGCATCCCTCGCTCATTTTCTACTCTTTGTGCCTATTCATTAAACATTTACCAAATGTGCGCCATATTATCTAGCTGTATTAAAAAGAGAGGCACATCGGATTTCTGTTGGCGCTTTACTTTCCTTTAGCCTACCTGTACCAGAGTCGACAAATACGTCCTGTTTCCTACAGATCTACCTTTGCTGCAAAATCCTCTGTTGTTTTGAGTATGGCAAACACAACTGATTGAAATATAGTGAGCATTCCCACTCCAGATCTCCCATCTGCTCAAGACCCATCCATTTAATATTTCAGACTTCCAAAGGGACTCTGACTTAACCACTCTTCCATTTCATCCTTAATGGGATAGTGAAATTGTATATGGGTATATATCCGTCTTAATGTGTGGTGCTATATTTCCTCTTCTATTTTTGACAAATGTAGTGTATCCCTCTTCACGTCTTCAGCGCCCATTGCCTTTATTTTTATGAATGGTCTTATCTTAAGAATTTTTGTGTTTGATATTTACTACCATTTTCTGTGTAGAAAAGCACTATGCATATGTTTGGAATTTCTACAATTGTTTCTCTTAAGGAATTTTTATTGGGTAATTCGGTTTTTTATTTATCTGTACCTACCTAATAGGTCCTATATCAAAATGGTTTCAGGTTTCTCATTCACTGTATAGTTATTTGGTTATGTGTTGCCATTTCATGTATAAACTTTTGTTTTGCTTTATTTTTTGTAGGCCTTAATATGTTTGGTAGATAAAAAAACCGGTGAGAAAAGTAAAACTCGTCCAAGGTTTGTTAAACAAGATCAAGTAGCTATTATGAGAATTGAATGTGCAGGAGTGATTTGCTTAGAACCTTTTAAGTTTATGCCTCAGATGGGAAGATTTACTTTAAGGGATGAAAGTAAGTAAACAATTTAGAAATAAAACATATTTAAGTTGATGTTACCTAATATTTTCGTATTTTAAACACAACAAAATTGAAATTGTTTATTTCTTCTAGATAGGACAATTGCCATTGGGAAAGTCCTGAAACTTGTGGAATAAAGTGGCTTTGTGTGGCAAAAGAGAGACTGTTGTAGAAATTAACAATTGATATTTCATCCAATTGAAACACGAACTGACGTTTAAAGGACATTTTTCAATTGTATACAAAACAAAAATCAAACATTAAGTGAACACCACACACTAAACTTTTCTACTCAAACAAAAAGAGTTATTGAATATATTTGTTTTCCATTATTGTTTCTTAGACCAATTTCCAAAAAAATATGTTTGACAGGACATTGCTTTATTATTTTCAAAATAGTTTATCTTTAATTATTTTAAGTTTTTGTTAATAATGCGCGAGATAGTTTTAAAAAAAATTGTAATAGTTGAATTCCGTTTTATCAAATGTTGAAATTGATTTATTAATGAAACGATAGGCAAAAGTTCATTAAAATAACTGTGTTTGGCGCCATAAAAAATAAAATGGAGTTGAGAAAACTTCCTAAACATTTATAACGGATTTAGAAACGTATTTTTAATTTGAAAATCGTCGAAAAACTGGTAATTTTTCAAAGGCGATTAAAATTCATAATTTTTTGAGCATTCTGCATATTAAGAGTATGAATTATACATCACTCCAGATTTTTAGTTACTGTTGTTATGTTATTAAACACATTTATTTGGGAAGGTAAGATGATTCTGAAATGTTTTGAACCATATCTTATCAAACCAGAATCCCATAAACAATCAATACATATTCAGCTTCATGTTAAAAAAAAGTTATTCTCTAAATAGAAAATACATGCATCAATAAAACGAATAGTCAATACATATGAATTTCATAATTCCCTTTAGAAATACGTAGTTATATTATTACTGAGGTTCTTTGCCAATTTAGCACTAATTTTACGCTCCGTAGGCTATTTAAAAAGGAATTATTATTGTTAGAACAGACAAACGGCAGTGCTAACGAAGTTGTTCTGATATCATTTTTGGCTTTACATTTAATTCTTGAGATCAAAATATTGTAAAAACTGCCAAATAGGCTTTAGGAAGGTTGTTCATTTTTATTTGTTATGAATTCAGTCAAAATATCATTTGTTAATTTCAACTACTTTAATTGATAAAATCACCTCTACCAATTGTTTATATCAGCTTTGGAGATTGGTCTTTTTTCAATAAAGTATTTATGAGGTGCTCTTTGATTACGTCGACTATTTATTATAACAGTAAATTTTTAATCGACTGCCTTTCAGTTTTCTTTATTTCTCATTTATATTAATTGTTTTTCCCATCTTTAAATTTTTATTGTTTATTTGGATTCTAAAATCTACGGTTACTTCACTATTTTTCTTTATATTTTTATATCTTCAATTTGCCTGTAAAATTTTAGCATCCATTAGTAATTAAGTTTTAATGCCAAATTTTGTTTTTCTTCTACTGTATTAAATCTTAAATAAATAGAGATTGGCGAAAAATTAAGAGAACGTTTGAAATAAAAGAGTTAATTGAACATATTTATTTAGGTATTTTGATTAAATTTTTGTCATGTTATGCATATATTTTTTTTAGTTGACTTACTGGATTCTGTATGCTAAGAAAATGTAACATTTCTATTTGTCTATGTTAAAAGCCTATATCAAAAACTAAAATTGCCAAATATTTAAATCTTGGGTAAGAAGTATACGATTTCCTAAGAATTTTTATTAACAAATTTCACAATCCATTTTTTTAAATTTCAATGATTTATATTGAAAATATAAAAAAATACATTATTGCAAATTAATTTAAATATAAGTAGATTATACTATTTCAAAGGTAAATGGCGGACAAAATTATTGTATTTAAAAAATATTCTGTAAAACTAAATATCTTTTTGTATTTTTTTAATTAAAATTTATTATATGCATACCTGCTGTTTGTCAAATATTATGTTTGACTATTCATTATGTTCTGTTCATTAAATGGGTATAGTACGAAAACATGACGATTAACAAAATATTTTGATTTTAACCGTTAATTTGCATAATATTTTTGACATCTACTAATTCACGTCGCTACATATGTATATTCTTCATTTTTGCACTGGTAAAACTAGATTGATTAAATTCTTTACTTGATGAAATTAATGACAAACTAAGCAATCTAGCGTGCAATTTGTAAAGTGGGACTAATGTGTTTATGTTTTGCAGAATTGTAATTTGAAGGAATAATTGTGTAGATTAGATCCTGCTACGAGATTCGGAACATTCGATTCGCCCCTGATACGTACAGGATGTAGGATTTGATTTAAAGATTAAAATGTGATTCTGAAGTAAATTCACATTTATAGTAAAAAATATATATTTTTTTTACGTTTCTGTATTTGTTACATTTGTAGGACATTGTTCGAAATTGCAATTATGTACTGTTAACGAAAAACAAGATGATAATTGATAAGTATCATGTAACGATTTATTCAGGTTGTCACAATCAATTTTCGTACTATATACTACTATATTTTAGAATTTATTCATAAATTGTTAAAATACAATTGAAGGCAAGTTTTAGACTAATACATTTTTAGGAACAGCATTTTAAGATTTTCCTGAGCAAAAATAAAAAATCATAATTGGTACATTTAAAATTTTAATTATTCACTGAGGCTTTTGACGTTTTTTCCAATATCACTGTGTGGTGTCTCTCATAATGTTAATTATTAAAAGACGAATGTTTAATTCTTTATTGTTTTTTTATTTTATCTTTTGATTCAAAGGTGCTTAAGAACAATTTATTTTTGGAGGTGAGTTGAAGGTATTTTCATGTGTTCGTGATTTTTATGTCGGCCTACTTCTAGTTTTTAAGTTAGGAGCGGTCATTCTATTGTTAGCAGTACAAACGATTTTATAAAATTAATTTCATTTTGTTCCATCAATTTCAGACCAACAGGGTATTTTAATGTTAGCATAGTAGGGAAATTTTTAACAACTAATTTGTTTGGAAATTGCATATATAATTAACTCAAATGAAACATTTTTTATAACGGCCAATTAATTTTGTAAATTGAGACTATGTTTACATTTATTTAAATTAAATAAAAATTTGAAGAAAACTTTAGTTTTGGACATTTAGATTAGTATAAGGTTATTACAAATTGAGTAATTTGATAGGTATTCTTTTATTTTGATATAGAATATTTTCCGAATTCCCTACCTTTTTTTAAAAAGTACTCTTGAAGCGTCTGTATCTAGCTATTCTTTTTTAACGATTTAGATTTTTGGAAGAATACCTTCAGTCTCTTGCCTTATTAATATTGTATCGACATTACATAAATTTTAAAATGCCTTTACTGCAGCCAATATTTAAAAAATGGGAATTAATAAAAGTTGCTTTTTTGAAATTTTCTGTGTAAATATTGAAAGAGTTTATAAGTTACAACATTGTAACATACCTAAAAAAGAAAGAATTATATAGTTAGCCTTTTTCGTTTAAGTTTGTTTTTTAGCCTTTTTATTACTGTAAGTAACCAAGGAAATGTTGCTATCAATTTTATATATTCAATAAAATGTCAAATTGTAATTGTGTGTTTTTACTAAATTATAATATTCTTAGAACCTTTATAGTTTTTAAAAATTGGAGAAAATGACATTAATTCTCTTTGGACACCATTGTCATTATTCACACTAGGTATTACGTGATCAACGCTTGTTCTGCGCGCAACCAAATCCAATAGTTAACAGCTACGCATGGTATGGTTACCTCTTCCGTGCCACTGCTCTTAAGACTCGTTGCTTTGTTAGAAAAAGCATTTGTCTAGGTAGGAAAAATCAAGTTTAATCGGTATCACTACTCTCCTATACATATTCTCAACTTGTAATACTGATATTTTCTGTAAGTTACAAGACCTACGTGCCTATCCAATATTTCATCTCTGAGTATTTGTCCTTGCACTTTCAGTGTATGTTAAAATGGTCATAATTGGGTGATGCGAGCTAATTTTTTTAAAATATCCGAAATTAATTGCAAATCTTTGATAGTCTTTTAAAATGAAAAGTGTTTTTCAATAATATTTTTATTAGTTTTCAGTACTAATGAAGAGAACGTTTTTATGAAGCACAAGGGCATGTTTCATACTCATAAGAATTTGAAAAAATATACAGGGTGAAGTAAACCCAAAAATGTATACTTTACTTTTCTAGTCCTTAAATTTTGACATATTTAATTATTCTGATAACTCAACAAAATTCTGTCGATCACCCTGTATCTCAATATAACAAAATATTAAGCCGTATTTAGTAGATCCAACGGGCTCCATCTGATGTAGAAGTAATACTATGTAAATTTTTTTGTGATTTAGCCTTTATAAACAAGTTAAATATTTGAAATGGCCTATAAAATAATATAATCTTTTGAGGTGCAATTCATGTGGTCGCTTGGTACCCTTGTTACCCTTGTTTTATCGCAGGCATATACTAAAATATAATACTTGCTAAAAGTACTTCCATTGCTTATTCTTCTGATTTGAATGAAATCTACATAATGTTTTAGTTTTTATAAGCAAAAATCTGTGTAATATAAGTTGTATGTGCAGATTAAAATTATTTCTGTAAGTACCTAATTATTATCGAATCTCAGACATTTTCTGGAAAATACACAAATATTTTTCATTTTATAAGGAACCAAGCGATTATGGTAATAAACTGAAGTGGATCCATTTATTTACTCTAAATGCAATGCCAATTTTAATGAATCTTATGGGCGATTTGAAATTTTATTAGCAAATAAAACCGTTTTCAAAGTTGGTGCTTGAAAGGTGAATGAATAACTACGAAGAAAAAGTTTATAGAACATATTATTATTGTTAAGAGGTAAACTGTATATATCTTTGAATAGTTGTGGGAATTTTGGTCGTTGCAATGGGAGTGAAGGCGGCTTTCCCAATGTCGTCCATTTAGTATTTAGTCTAAACTTTTGGGTTGGATTGTAGAATATTCAGTCACTCCTTTTTTTCCACATGTTATAGAGAATTGTAATGGCTCAAATGTAATTGCATATATGGTTCAATTTAAGGTGGAACCTGATATTGTTCAGAAGAACACCTCTGAAATCCCTTTTTTGCCAAAAAATATAAACTATTTCATATATTATATATTTATTAGTTAACATAATCTGATACATACATAGTCTTAAAACTAATATAAAGGTGCTTAACAAACTTGGTTATTATGCAGTAGGCAAGATATAATAATAAATCATTGGCTAATGTTAGCAACAATATAACAAAAGCAACATCCCTTGTTTGAATATAAAAGTTTTAATTAAATAAGCGAAATATAATTAAATGCTGTGTGTAATATAATAATAGAAATATATAAAAAACAGCTGGGCAGATGAAAGTAAAAAAATGTAAAATAAATATCACTTTTCATTAAATAAAATACAGATATTACTCTTTGAAATGCTTCTGAAAAATCACAGAGCAAGTTGACAAGTAAAAAAATTGAAGCAGAGTTCAACTAGTTCTACACTACTTTTAGAAAAATGACTAATATGATTGATTTTACTCAATTTAAGACATTTTCATGTTGAACATTTAATTTATCTACATTTGTACAAAGATTTCACAAATTATAGACATTAACAATTTTATATTTCTTCATCTTTAAAACGTCTGTAAATTGACTGAACGTAGGTGAATACACATTTCCAGTCAGGCTTTCGAACCGCTATCATATCTTCGACGTCAAGAAGAGGGAAAATATCAGCCTTTTCACTAAAAATAACAGAAAATTAATTGGCTTCTATTTGAAATTATATCTGAAAAAATTGAAATGCATTGTGAAATAAATTGATTGGTTTATAGCAAAATTAAAAATTTTTAAAAATGGAGAGAAATTTATTCTTAGAGAAAATGCATGGCTTAGGTACTTCAACAGGCTAACAATAACTATTTACCCACAATTTTGAGCTTTTAAATGAACTCACAGCTATCAACAAGTCGCTGGACAGTGACACTTGACTCTTGAGATATGTTACCAAAAAGTTTATCAGACGAGTATTTGACATCTGAAAGTACTCCAAATTTCTTGACAGTCTTTCTTTATTATTACAATGTATGGTATAAATCTTTTGAAAGTCTTGCAAGAAAACAAGTTTTCTTCACGTTAGTAGAAGTTCTTTAACTGTCAAAACACCTCTCCTTTTCAGTTGCATAGGCAAGAATATGAATATAGTTTGCTGGAATGGAAATGTAAGGAATAATTGTTTATATAAGAGGCAGTTATTGAGCCAGGCCGCGCAAACTTCAGAGTCCGAGGCTTTGTCACAGAGCCATCTCGTTTGATACAAAATTAATTGTACGCTTATGTTCATCTAGTGTCCAGAAATAGTTTCAGTACGGACTCGTTTAATACAGAACACCGTCCTCATTGTGGTTTTAAATTAAGTTAGAATTTCGTTTTCCTCCTACGATTCTTCTAATTAGTTTTCTTCCATCTTTTTAGAGTTTCTTTTGTGTTAAGCATCCATGTCTCACATTAATAAATCGCTGTAGGTGTTATGATAGTTTTATACAGACGAAATTTGGTACTTCTGCACCATTGCTTCGATTTTACTAAGTTGTTTAGGGCTCCTGTATTCGTGGTGGCCTTTAGAATTCATATGTTTATTTCTTTTTCCTCTTCTATTTTTTTCTACGTAATGATCCCAGATATACGAATTCATTTACTTCTTCAATTTCTAGGCTTTTATTTATTATCTTTACTATTAATTTGTATTCTATTAATCGCTGTCTTATTCTCATGTATTTGGTCTAATCTTTGTTAATCCTTAATCCTACTTTTTGTGCTGCTTCTGTCAATTTGCTTGTAATTTGTCTTAGTTCTTTCAAGGTTCTTCAGAGTATGGACACATGTCGGCATAGCTTATGATTTTGTGACTTTTGTGCAATATTGTTCCTTCCTGTTAAGCTTTTCTAGTGTTAAGTTAAATATTAGAATTGATAATGGATCTCCTTGTCATAGTCCTGTTCCTATTTTAAACTAATTTAGTTGGTAAATAAATTTCTTTCAACATTTAGAGAATCTTGGGTCTCTTTCTGGAGTAGAACGCTTTTTCAAAATCTATGAAAAGTATTGGTAGTGCGATTTTGTATTCGTAGCATATTGTTGCTATTTCTTTTATCGTAAATATTTAATCTGTGGTGCTTCTTCCTCTTCTAGGAAAATGTACAAATTAATTTCATCAGGCAAAAGTTTATGCAATAATTGATTGCACGAAGAAGAACAATTTGGTCTAGAGAAGCAATAGACTGATCAACATTTACAATGACAATTAAGGTTCTATCAGTGATAATCAAAAAGAGGACCGTCATAATAATAATAATAATATTATTCGGCTATAGGCGATAACATCAGTAAACGTTTAAATTTTATACTATAGGATTTTTAGTACAAATACCGTTGCACGTCAGGAGTGACGTACCTCTTTCGTCATAGTACTGCCAACTAATTAAAATTTCCCTAACTAAGATAAATCATACGAAACATCACGAAAATTCACGAGGACTCATGAACGTAGTCACAGTACTAAAAAACCGAAAAAGTAATCGTAATTATTTTGATAATTTTAGAATTATTTCAATTATATTGGCTTATATACGTCTTATTATTTATAATATAAAGTTTATAAATCATTATTATATGTTTAGTACTCAAAAAACCATAATTTACATTAAATGATTTTGAAATTTTCTACGCCCATGAGACTCGTATTTATGATGAAGAAATGACATTGTAGCGATTGGCATGCCTTGATGCGACGTTGTCGAGTATTTAGATTGAAATATTTCAACGATTTCTGACGTCCGGCCGTCAACCAGTTGTGTGTTTTCACCACATTTTCGGTAATTTTATAATATTGTCTTTATTTTTTTGCTTTGCTAGATAGTTAACTTATAAAAAAAAACATAGTGTGAATAAGCTGATTATTGACGTTTATTTCTACAAAATGCCAAAAAATTTAGACAAGCCGACAACACTGCAGGGTCGTGATCTCATAATTGATATATGACGTGCAACGGGATTTGTATTAAAAATCCTATAAGTATTAATTCTCGAGATAACGATGTCTTGCGTCTGTAAGTGTTTGCCCATTATGTATGACGCTAATTAAATAAATTGTTTTAAGTCGAGTTGGTTTACCTGGCAATTCTGAAGGCAAGTTCAAAGTTGTGTCTTCTGTCTTTTGGCGTCAATGCATGATAGTCGAATGCGTCGGGTAGGAAATGGTGGATGAGAGCGCAAAATGCAAGCCCGTCCGCCCAGCTGCTTGAGAAGTTGTCTAGTTGAACGTTCTGAAAAATAGACAAAATTAGTTAGTTTATTCATATAAAAACCAATAATAGACAAATAGCGGTTATTGAATCATTCTCCAAATGGCCAATAAGCAACCTTCGAAGCTGCTATTTGAGACAATGTACTACATTTTTGCATTAAAACTCATAAGACGTAATTCTTAAGCAGCACACCAAACCACAAAAGCCGAAATTACCTCATACTCCTTAGTCTTCATTTTGCACCAAAACAAGAGACGTTCTTTGATGGTGCTCGCGGATTGGCTGACTGCAGGATCGGTAAATTTAAAAAGGGGACCATTTCCAGGAGTCTTTGGGGAACCTGGGGTACTGCAGACCAAGCGAGAGAGGTTATTAATAGAGTCACAATTCAAGCAACAAGCAAGTTTAGGTTTAAATAGAGGGTCGGGAAACTGTGTTATGTTATGTTATGTGATAAAATTCCAGATAATTCATGTCTTCATTTGGTCGAAAATGAAATATAATATAAATGGATAAGAAAGGTTTCAACTCTATAAGGTGACATTTTTCAAATAAACCTAATAGGTAAAAAAAATTAATGAAAATAAAAAAATGGGTTTTATAATGTAGTCAATAACTATCGTTTAATTATAAAAGTAAAAAACTTACCCTGGTGGAGTATTGAGACTGTTTTGTTTGTCCAGTTGTTGAAACTTTGCAAAAGGTGACAGAGGTTTTTTAGTAACTTGTTGTGTTGTCACTTTTGTTACTAAAAACAAAAAATAAATGTTTAACACGCTGAAAAGATCATTTAATTTTTTTCAAGAAAAAGTTTGTTTATATTATAAACTACGAAATAATTTTCTAAGATCCTCAAATACATTGCATTTACTAGAATGTATGTAATATAAATATTGTTTGTTTAAAGGATTATTGCCAAATATTTCAAATAATTCTATCGAAACATACGATAGCATTAGACAGATTCGTTACATTACATTACAAAAAAGGCACAAGTGCAACAATCAGTTTGTTTTTTACGACTCTAAACAAATAATTTCTTTCAATTTTGTCGTATCTACAATAAACAAATAGATATATTCTTGTCAACTAAGTGGTTTTTGGTCCATAGTTTTGTTAAAATTTCACCTATTTCCAAAAATGATGAATTGATGTATTCGTCGTAAAAAGGGCTTTCAAATGATATATAATAAGTAGGGTAGTTCTATTTAAGATTATAAAATAGGGATTGCTGGGGGTTACGAAAATTAACAAATCAAGACCACTAGACTATCAAAAATGTTCCTCCCTAAAATAAAAATAGTTTTTTTAAATTACAGGGGGTGGTAAGTTTTAAAATGAACACATTGTATAAAGGATCCGTAACTTCTATGAAATGACTGATAACTAATTAGTGTTCTAACTAATCTTACATGCTAGGGCCCAGATAGTAATTTTTTTAAAAGTTTACTGTTATGTTATCTATAACTCGATAATTATATAATTTCTTACATATTCTTTTAAATTTAAACGGTTTAGGTTCAAATTAATTTAATTCTTTCAACTCTTACTTTATGGAAATTATTCATAATAAATATGGAAAGATAAATAATACTTATCTTTCCATATTTATTTAGTTTAGGTTCATTTCTAATATTTACGAGGAGTATATTATAGACCAGAAAAAAAACAACGATTTGATCTTAATATTAAATATTTCGGATTTCGGAAAAGGGTGTCTTGAATCGTCTCTGAAATATTAAGGGTTTCGTATTAAATCTCCCACTCCACAATGCGGTAATGCGATGTCTTAAAACTGTTATTAGAAGATCTCCAGGTTGTCTCAAACGTTTTAATGATGTAGTAATTTTGATTGATTCTCGCTATTATAAAGTACGTGACAAAATAATTTAAGTATTAGTCGGTTAGTTTCATAAAAATTTGTTTTGTTCTTTTTAATAACAGATTTGTGGTAGCATTTATTATTCCTTATTTAGGTAATCCTTTGAAATGAGTGATGCATTCTTCAATTAATGTTTCTATAATAAAAGCGTTAATCGTTATTTAATTTACCTTGTGTCTTTGTAGCAACTGGACTTTCTAATGTGGATTTTTCAACAGGCACGGTTTCTGAAACCAATAATACTAAAAATTAATATCGGTATAAATGGAATTTTTGAAAATTATTAAAAAACTATGGATTGTTAGTGTACTGAATAATAATAACAAATATATAATAATAAAACAAAAACAGCAAAACTAATAAATATTAAAAATTAGTCTACATAAAAACAATTAGTACAAAACGAGATTATATGATGTGGTTTATTAATGGTTTAAGTCTACTATTGTTTATTCGTTATTTTTAACAAATTTGAACCTATTTTATATTTCAGATAAATTATTAAAAAATAATAACTCGTATAAAATTCATGTTGTCATCATTCAAAATCCTGGAATTCGGACTTTTTTTTCTTAAACTTGAATAGGTCACTGTTGATATGTTCAAAACAAAACAATTTCATAATAATTAACAGTTAGCACAAAATATTGATTATTTTAACAAACTTTAAACATCTCTATATGTAAACAATAAAAACAAAGGATTTATTGTTGAGTAAAAGTAAAATTGAATAATATAATAAAAATGATAAACGGGTTTAGTACAGATAAATGTATTACATTTTTGTGAAGCCGGACCTGAATTAAAATTTGGATAGTACCTTATGATAAAATTATGGGGCTTTTGGGACACCCTGTATAGTAGTCACATTTGAGACTATGGATGATTTGGTTTATTTTTGATTGACCGCATTTCCAATATGAAATTTGTGTTTTGATTGTTATAAACAAAAACTATTTTTCATGTACTTTTATGGATCGTATGAAGTACTAAAAATAGAGAAACATATGTTCTATAGACAATAGAATAGTTAAAAATAGAGAATTCGAAATAAAGTTGGCAAAATTTTGAACTTGAAAATCGCAAGTCATTTTGCTAAAATTAGCCTCCGGAAAAAACGTTGAAATAACTGACCTTAAGAAACCCCAAATAAAGAAGATCCCAACTATTTTTTCAACAACAAATATTTGAACGTTGCCAAAAATAGAAATTTGGCACAAATTTTTTCAGTTTTGGTATTAATATTTTAAAGAATAGAATAATATCATTCAAAATTGTACAAAAAATTATGAGCTTGTCAGAACTTACATAAGCAAAAAACAATGCTTGCTTTAATCCTCAAGGACGTATAATGGTGCGTATAAACAAAAGGTGAATGGCATAACAAAAGCTATTAATAAGACACGATATAGCAAGTGCTTTGTCCAAAATAATAGTAAAAGCTAAAGAAAGAAAATAAACCTTGGTGATATCAAACATGGAGTGTATATGATCATGATAAAAAGATGGATCACATACATTTTTTAACGAATAATAATCTAATTTTGAACATTAGTAGTTGGCGAATTATTATTTACAGTCGCTTTTTTGAGCAAGTCGGGAGCAGCAGGTTGGGGTATATTTTGTTAAGGGGTGCGCACACCAACACATTCTCACCCTCTGTATTATCGATGTCAAATGTCTTCTTCGATTCCCATCTTTTTCATGGTGTGCGCACCTTACACACACCACAATCTGCATAAGAAAATCCAACTGACAGAAGGTTCATTCGGCAAAACGACTATGTTATAATCCTAAATCATACAAAACACCTTTACATAAAAATTGGAATGAACAGGTAAAAGAACTTTTTCGATCGTTTCCTCTTCCTAATACTAACTAGATTTGAATAAGTCTTCAAAGGCTTCGTCTACGTTGCTTTCGTCTAACATCGGAGGGCAGACTATATCTGGCAAAGTTCTACTCCTTGCTATACCTGAAGACTTATACGCAGACTGTTTTTCCGAAGTTTTGATCCTATTGATACTGGTTTTAATAACTTTCTCCGTTTTAGAAGAATTCACTGTTTGCGGAGATTTATCTCCCCCCAACAAATATGCTTCCATTGCTTTTCTCTTCTGAGCTAATTCGTCTTTCGACATACCGGCTTCAAACTGCCTTTGCGGTACAGCTAAACTATGACTAGATTTAGATTTAACAACGCTTCTTCCGGGCGTAGGTTTGTCAGACGTTTGGTTAGCCATGCAAATTTGGTGCCAGGAATCGGATTTACTTAGCACTCTTCCACTTTGAGTTGCTGGTAAAGGAGAACCTGGTTCTACGTTGACCAAAGGAATGTGGAATTTACTAGTAATAACACCTTGACCTTTTTCGTTAAACTCAACAAACTGTTGAGATTGTACTGCAGCCGTTTGAATTCTTGTAATGTTATTATAAACCGGACCTAAAGTTTTCTGCATAGGTTTCACTACACCCAGTTTTGTTTCTCTAAAATCTTTTGAACCAAAGCTATTACTGGAGAGTCTGCTATTAGAAATGTTTCTCTGAGCGGTACTAGAATCTATTTGTTTTTTAATATCGTTTTTTGGGGGCTCAGGAGCTTTATAATAAGTTCCATGTGAAGAAACAGAACTTGGAACTGAAATTTTATTTTGTTGTAGATTTCGCATAGTAGGTTTTTGAGGTGATTCTACAGGTGAAATAGACTTATTTGGGATGATAGGTTTAGTTTTGGAGTCGGGTCTGTCGTCGCATTTTCCTATATTACTAAGAGTATTTTTTAAATTAAAAACAGCCGCCATGTCGTGTTCGTTACGTGTCATTGGCCCTTGTTTAACTGTGACAGCTTGTTGTGCACCTCCCATTACTTTGCTGTTAATAGCTGTGTATTCGTGGATACTTTCATTAGAAATTTGGGTCTCTAATTTAGGAGGGCGTGGTATATTTTCTATTTGTTGATTTTCAGGTTTTTTCGTTGGGTTGAAAGTAAGAGTCGATGTATAAACGTTTTCAGGTGAGTGGGGATTGTCTTCTTTGTCTGGTACGTGTTGGTAAATTCCTTGGGTATTAGAGACTCTCGCCGTAGCGCTATAATTAACAGGAGGTTGGGGTTTAAATTTACTTTCTATCTCGTAACTTTTTTGTTGCTCATAGGAAGGCTTTTGGTTACTGATTTTTTCTTGATACGCTTGGTGCCAAGGTGAGGCTTTTATTTCTCTTGGGCTATTTGGAGTCAACTTAGGTCTACTGTAATCATTTGTTGTGACTTTTCCCGAATAAATATCTGGAATTTTAAGAGGGCTTGTAGATTGATATACGACACTAGTATGGCTAGTGTATTCAGGTGTCTTACTTCCTATAGTATCATATTGGTCACTTAATTTTCTAACACTGCTACTTTTATTATCAAAATTTTTCGATATATAAGAAGAAGCAGGTTTATTCATTGACTCTTTTGGTACAAAAGCTGAAGTTAGTTCTTTGCTAAGTTTTCTAGTTTTAATCACAAGTGCTTCTGTATGTTGCTGAGGGAATTCAAACTTTGTTGCAGCCATACTAAGCACTCTGCTTCCTCCGTTTGGACTAGGAGTTAACCACGGTTTAGTAGAAACAGGTGATAAGATAGGAGAATTTCCTTGGGAGTTTAAAGGTTTCGGACTGTATAAAAATAATGATGTATTTTTTTCTTTAATTTCAGTTTTGAGAAACTCTTGAGGTGAATCTGATACATTAATATCTTTGCTTGGCTCTTGAATTATTGGCTGGAAAATGTGTTTATTTTTCGGTATAGGTTTAAATGCCGATTGAGGTGCGTGAGAGAATTGATTTACTGGTAAAGGACCCGGTACAAATCTATAATTTTTCTCTGGTTCTGGTTTAATAATTAGCTTTCCTGTCAAGGCGTTTTGTTCTTCCTTGATAAAATATTTCTGTTTTTCTGGTGGTGAAGATTCCTTTTCCCTTTTCTTTTCTTCAAACATTTGTTGTAAATTTCTAGCACTCTGTCTACTAATTTTAGGTCCAATTTGGTTACCTCGATCCATTATAGCATCATCCTGCGTTTTCCAGAAATGTTTAACATTATTTGATGGCTGTTTGTTAGCTTTCTCGAAATTGTTTTTAATATTACCGAATTTATTGCCCCATATTGATGTTTTATTATTATGATCTGTCCATATCGAGTTTTTATTTTTTAATCCTTCATCAGAATTTTCGTTATTTCTGTTTAAAAATGCGATAAATTTCTGATCCGAAGATGTTTTTGGTTGAAAATTAGGTATAATTTTATTTTTTACCGGGTCACCGACTCTAATAGGACCCCTCAAGGCATAATAGTTGTTTTTATGTTTCTGTTCTTCAGTTTCTCCATCTGAATAATCAGAATCTTCATAAAATTGCAGAGGTTTTGGTATATCTATGGTATTTGCTCTTTTCATTTTTTGTTTCTTGATGTGTGTGTTAAACCTGTCTGCATGCTTGTTATCAAATTGATTATAGTCATTATCAGGTTTAGAATAAATAGGATTAATTGATAATTTAGGCTCTTCATGTATTTCAGTTAGTTTTACAGTATCATCTTCAGTTTCTGACTCTGGTATTCCTGTTTTTAGTATACCAGCTGGTTGATGACTTTTAGTCACAAGTTCATCTAAATATTTATCTTGAGATGAAGTTTTCTGAAGTTCATAGGAAGGTATGTCTTCAAAAAATACTTCAACATGTTCCGATATGTCGGGAGTTTGAACATTTGAAGAATTATTAGAGCTACTGAAAGGTTTTGGTGTAGTATTCTTTACTGAAGATTTATTCAAAAATTTGTTAACTGAGTGATTACTTGTTACACTACTATCAGAATTTTGCTTGCTCAGGTGAATTAGTTCCTCTGTTTCTTTATTTTTGTCTATAAATGAAATGTTAGGATTATTTAAGACATTACTTTCCGAATGTCGCTTTTTCAGATTTATTGAATCTTTTTGAGAGTTAGAAGGTGTAAGTTTATGTCCAGAGATTTCTTCTATTAATTTTCTGGCGTCTGCTAGCTCTTCGCTACTTACGCCAATGGTGTGCCGATTTTGCCTATTTTTTCTTTTGTTAAATCGACCACGATCATTTGATAATCTTCGTTCTTCTTTAGGAACACCTGTGGAAAGTCCCGCTTGTAATTTTGTAACTAAATACAATAGCGAAGATCGCCTTTCTTCTGAAATATCAGTTGTATCATTACACAGACTTTGTGAAAGCTTGTCTAAAGCATTTTGAACCTCTGCGATAAGACCGTTTCTTTGGCCTTCACCGGATTCCGTACCGGAGTCTGCGGTATGATCATTTTCTGGTGGTTCAAGTAAGCCTTGAAGAAGAGGAAGAAGAAGTGACTCACCCTCTATTTTTCCTGTGGATTGTTCCTGACTTGCCTTTTCAACCAGTTCTGCACATGCTGAAACAACATTTACATAAAGGATATGGCACCTTTTTTGAAATATAGTTAGTATAAAAAAATAGTATTTACCTTCTTGTTCCGCCATAACTGTCTTCAATCTGTTTCTTATAATACGTCTTTCTTCGTAATCTGTACTTTGTTCAAGCTAAAATAATAAAGTAATTAAAATGTTTGGATCAGAGGTAGAGGCGTGCTTACCAAACGACGCAACGTTTGTTGGTCCCAGATATTTTCTAACTCTTCCTCGGTTATGGGGCTGTGAAAAACTAAGGTTTGGACTTTTGTTTTTCCACCCTCCTAGAAATAATAATAACAATAATATAGTAAGCAGATATATTTAATTAGAAGTAACACTTATCTCCAAACCATGATTGGTTTAGTTTTAAATTTCGTACAGGGAGAGTATTAATATTGTGATAAAATATTATTTATATTTTATTATTTGCAAAGAAAAGTTTTAACGACCTACATTCCATTTAAGCCCCCGTATAAAATTACATAAACGATCAGCCAGCTGATTTTTCTAAATACGCAATTGAAAAGTTAATAACCCCTAGAATCACAGATCGTAAATTCTCAATTATCCAGAGTAAAAAATTGATTATTTTGGACAACGAAATTAAACAATTGAGTCATTGCCAAAATAACTTCAAATTTAAACAGGAAGACATTTTAGCTTTACGTATAAAATTCCAATATTTCCACGGAACCAAAATATGTTTTCATATTTTACACACCATTCAAATCAAAATTTGGTAGAATTCGAACTACCAATTTACGAGATAATTGACCGTTTCCAGACTTTTGGTCCACCATGTATAAATGGCTCAATCAATAATAGAACCGATTACTAATTCTTATGGCGAGGATGATAATAGGAATTACCAGACCAAACGTATTGAATTGCGTAGAGCTCGTTTGGACTTTAGATTAAAAGTTGTATAAAAAAGGGACTTTTTAGGTTTGTCGAATTGTTCAACTAAAATATGACTTGAAAATAGTGAAAAAGGAACTCTATCTTGTTATTTTGTAATATATTTAAATATTTTTGACGACATGAGCCATACAAGAAAATTTCCATATTTTAAAGAATATACACCATAATTTCAGCTTTGACATGATTTCCAAACTTAAAATAGAACTAAATCTAGAGAAAACATTTCTTATTTTTATTTAGATAAATAAAATACAAATATAAACAAGGGATCTGTTTTCTTGGCATTATTGTATTAACAAATATTTCCTTTGTTTTCTTTTATCACCAATACTAGATCTGACTGGAATTCTTGGTACAGTGATCTTTACTTTTCTCCTGATGATGCTGCATTAAAGAGCGAAATCCATCTCATATTGCTTAATTAGTAAGATCAATAATAAATTTAATATCTTTGTACTTTACCGCCTGCCGATTAAATTTATTTTATCCTGCTAAAACAACACGAATTTTAGGCGCTGCGTTAATTAAATTATCTTAATATATAATCTTTTATTTTTTGAAATATGCACGGCCAATATCAGAATAACAAATGGCTGATGGAATTTTTACGACGGTGAACTCTTTGAACTTTTTGAATTCGTCTGAGGCACGCGGAACAACATTCTGAACGTCTTTCAATGTGCGTATGTGAGAACCCGCTTATTCTAAATTTAATGACACCGTTCTGACGGCGCAATTAAAAATTAATTTTAGGTAAATGAAAACACAAACAGGACTATTTTAAAATAGAAATGTAGATAAATACGGTCATGTTTAGAGTAAATAAGAAGAAAGTACGATTAAATTAAAAATAAATTAGTTTATGCCTATTTCTTAAACTATTAAATTGGTCAAAACATAGCACTTAATCTTCCGGTATTATTTGGAGTAGCAAAACTGGAGTGTTTTTATTTTCTTTTATATTGCTATATAAGAATATAAGAATTTGATTCAATTTATACGACCAGTTTAAAAACATTGTTAAGTTTACAATTCTAATAAATGCTGCTTTGCGACTAAAGCATGTTTTAAATATATGGAAAGTTACTAAAATCATTATGACCTGGACCTGGGTTTTGTTGTTATTCATTATAATCTTTTAACCACCAAATCATCTAAACTAATTTCAACACTGCCAGTTATATCAAAACTCTTTGAGAAACTATTATCGAAGACACTCAAAATTATCATATGGAGAAAAAAGAGAGTAGAAGACTACTAATTTCCGAGCTTAAGTTTCAACCATTTATTTATTTAGAGTATGGCGTTTAGACGCAACATCATATTCATTGATCACAAAATAGAATAATAATACAATAGAATAACAGTTAAGATTACAATTATTACATTCACAAACTAACATTTAACATATTTATATAAGCTATTGATTCTGGGGTCGCCATGAGGAAGTCTTCGGGTGTCCCTCCATAAGCAGTTCTAAGGCAATCTTCTATAATATGTTTAACGGTTTGGTTTTCACCACATTCGCAGAATGGCGTCGGCGTTTTCCTCCGTTTATGCAGAAAGTAGACACTTCTACCATGCTGGGTCCGGATTCTGTTCAGTGTTGACCATATTTTACGTGGTAAGTCGAATACCGGTGGACTTTGGGTAATACATGGTATTTGGTTGGGTTGCCGGGTGGTCCATTCTTGCTGCCAGGCATTTATCACGTTATATTCTTTATCTGTAGCCGTGATTGCTGTTTTGAGGGATGTTTTTCTGGATCGAAGGCGGTTGTGGTTGGCGTCTTCAATGTCCTCATATATTGGTAGGTTTTGGTTACTCAACATCTTCCTGTATTCTCTCGTAAAGGCACTTTGGCGGCGTAGGTTTGGAGGTGGTATATAGCTTAGTATTGGAAGCCATTCCGTAGGAGTCGATTTGATAACTCCTGCGATCAACCTCATTGTGTTATTGAGTTGAAAATCAACTCTATTAACGTAAGGACTGTTAAGCCACACTGGCGAACAGTATTCAGCAGTAGAGAAGACGAGTCTCAGAGCTGTTGAGCGTACAGTGGTGGCTGACGCCATGTTGTTCCACAGAGCTTTTGTATAATGTTGTTTCTTGTTTTTATTTTCTCTGCTGTTTTCGTTATGTGCTCTTTGAATGAGGAAGTTCTGTCCAGTGTTACGCCTAGGTATTTTGGTGTTTTGTTGTGTGAGAGCCACGTGTTCTCAAATTGTATTCTAAGCTCCCGTTTGGCGAATTTATAGTTGAAGTGGAAACAAGTCACCTTTGTTTTGCTGGCGTTTGGTTGGAGGCGCTATTTTCTAAAATATCTTCCCAAATTCTCCAGGTCGGCTGTCAGGATATTCTCTGATATTTTAACCGAGCTGCTTCTTGTTGCTAGTACCCAGTCATCAGCATAGCCTTGCTTTTTAGACCTTGTCCCAGGCATGTCTCCAATGTATTGGCTAAAAAGGAGTAGCGCAAGAACTGATCCTTGTGGTAGACCGTTCTTGAGTTTTCTTGGTGAACTAACATCTGACCTCATGATGACTTGAAACGTTCTGTCGTTTAGCATATTGTTAAGCAGGTGAGCTGTTGGTTAGCATGGGATTATGTGAAGGAACTTATATATCATGCTTTCTCGCCAGACAGTGTCGTAAGCGGCTGATCTGATAAGTTAATGAATGCGCCAGAAGTTTTGAGTTTTCTTTGAAATCCTGCTTCGATAAAAGTTCTAAGTAACGCAGCTTCGTCCTGGTCTGAAACCTGCTTCTTTAATAGGTATAATATCAAATGCCCTATGACAACCATAAAACATCTCAACAGAAGAACATATTTAATAGGAAAATTCGATTCCAAAAAATGCTGGGGCTGATTCTACCAAAAACAAAATGCTCAACTTTTAGATTTGTACATAACTCTATACTCTCTAGAGTAAAACAAGAAGAGGAATACTCAGACTTGAAATAAACTAAGACAGGAATATCGCAAGGTAGAGTATTTAACCCAGTATTGTATATGTCTTATTTACTTTATAACTTTCCAGAAATGATTAATGCCAAACTGTTACATTTTCAAGAATAATTGTACATATAGAGAAAGACGGAGTTGGTGATAAATCTCCATCAATTAGGTGCAATTATAATAAAAAAAATTAAAAACGCGTAAACTAAAGATACATTTATTTAAGATACAGTAAAATATTTGGATATTACTTTGTACAGAAAAAAAGTGAAGAATATAGAAAAATTAATTGGATATTTGGAAGATCGTCTCTAGGGATGTGTCAATGTACAGATTTCAGAATAAAGTATTAATCAATATATTTTTCTAAAGTGAACACAAATATCTGGGCTGCTACCTGAATGAGAAATGGGACCCGGAGATAGAGATCAAATGCCGCATAGAACAGGCGAGAGCCGTATTTATATCCCTACGTACGTTCTTAGTCGACCACAGACTAGATATTAAATTAAGATTCAGGATGATAAAATGTTATGTGTGGTCTGTTCTCCTATATGGTACCGAAACGTGGACTCTGAAGGCTGCTTCGATGAACAGACTCGAGGCATTTGAAATGTGGACCCTTCGCCGTATGCTTAAAATATCATGGGTAGAGAGAGTCAGTAACGAAGAGGTCATAAGAAGAGCAAAACTAAAAGATAGGGAACTGCTCGAGATCATCAAGAAGAGAAAGATCTCGTATTTTGGACACATCATGAGAGGTGACCGGTATGAGTTTCAGCGTCTGATATTGGATGGAAAAGTGGAAGGTAAAAGAGGCATTGGCCGTAAGAGATTATCTTGGTTACGCAACATCCGGCAATGGACTGGAATTCACGACTTTGGTGCGCTTAGAGACGCTGCGAATAACAGATATATATAAAGTTTGGAGGACGCCTACGCAGTAAACTGCACGGCACTCAAAGAAGAAGAAGAAAGTGAACACCCTTATTCAGACCATATGAGAACTTTGCCGAGAATCATCTGTACTAGCTCTTTAATATCAGGATCAACTAACTTGGAAAGGTAACATCAAAAGACATAACCTTTTAAGACAGCAAAGAGACTGTGGAAAATTATTACGCGACTTTCTTAACCGTTTATTGCTGGATTAATCTCGATTTAAAATGACAATTATGAAAGTGAGTGAAATTAAAAACTTTTTATTTAGGGCCTTTTCTTTTTTAGGAATATAAGGCGGGAGCCGCTACTGTTCTCAAATATGATATCTAACCAAGAACAAATTTTGTATTAAATATTTTTTTTTTCTTCTAATTAACTTTTTTTTATTAAATCACTATTTAGAACAATAATTGATTCAAGTTCTCCCTAAAGCATTTTTTGTATATATCAAGTTTGAATAGTCGCAAGTTTATGTTTAATGCGAGTAAAGGGGCTTTTATAGAGAAAAACCTTGTAGAACTAACAGGTTTTTTAAAATTTGCTTAAGTAGAGTTTCACACGATTTTATTAGGTACTGAATAATTTTTGTAATGACTTCATTCCTTACTTTCTGATTTCAGGGAAATAGAATAAATAACAATTTTTAAGTTATTCTGTAAATGCCGATCACATCAAAATAATTTTTTGTACTATATAATGAATACTTATATGCATCTATAAATTTATTATAGATTATTTACATATTTTTGCATTCTCATGGGTGTAAAGTAAATAATTTACAGAAAAATATTTGTACATACTTAACAAAGGTACAAATTGAATTACTTAATCTAGTTTAGAGGGAAACTTTTAATTTTCAGAAAACTTTACTATACATCCTATAGTTTTATATAAATATTTTTTCTTCATATTAATCCAAAACATTTTTTATACATTTATTTCCTTACACAGAAAAGTGAAGAGAAACGATTCTTGAAATTTTTATAGAGAAGTAAAGAAAGAAAAGGAAAAGAAGCGTACCACATATTTATAGAGGTATAAAAGGAAACTTATTGGGAAAATATAGGAAATTAAGGGAAGGTGGAGAAAAGACTTCCTAGACATGTTAAGTGAGCATGATAAAAAGTGGATAGAGGAAGGCCGTCAAACAGTGGCTAACAAAGAAGCAGCAGTTGAAAACTCAACAAAACAAGAAGTGGAAGAAACAATTGCAAAACTGAAAGACAATAAAAGCCCAGGTAGAAATGGAACAGCAGAAAATATTGAGGGAAACGACAATTGGAATATACGAACTGATACTAAATATCTGGAAAATAGAAGAAATGTCAAAGGACTGGAAAAGTGCCACTATTATTCCGATCCTGAAGACAGAAGAAGCAACAAACTGCAACAACTACGAGTATATGGGGATTAGTCTGGTGTACAAAGTTATGGCAAAACTAACAAAAACAAGGAAAAAATCAATTATTGATTCACAAATTGGAGAATACCAAGGGGAATTTAGAAGAGGAAGAAGCACTACAGATCAAATATTTACGATAAAACAAATGCCAACAACATCCAAATAGCAGTACTTTCCATAGATTTTAAAAAAATTATAAAATTCCATAAACAGTTCCAACATTCTCTACCTGTTGAGATAATTTAATTAACCAAATGTTTACAATTAGGTTGAAAAAAAGATCAAGCAGAATCCAGATCAATGGAGATCTAATGGAAGAATTTAAAATTGAAACAGGACATAGACAAGGGGATCCATTATCATCTCTAATATTTAGCTTAACACTAGAAAAAAATAGCTAGAGATGCAAAGCTTACAAATTAATTACAAGCAAATTGGCAGAAATAGCATAAAAAGGTAAAAAATAAAAGCGTAGAATTTGAAGAAGTAAATGAATTCGTATATCTGGAATCATTAATTAAAAATAATTTAAAAAAAATAGAAAAGGAAAAGGAAATAAACATATGAATTCTAAAGGCCATCAAGAATACAGGAGCCCTAAACAACTTAGTAAAATCGAAACAATTGTCGAGAAGTACCAAATTTCGTCTGTATAAAACTATCATAAGACCTACTGCGATTTATGAATGTGAAACATGGGTGCTTAATAAGAACACAAAAGAAACTCTAAAAAGATGGTAGAGAAAAATAATTAGAAGAATCGTAGGAGGAAAACGAACATAGGGAGGATCGATAAGAAGAACAAACGACGAAATAGACTCATTGTTTAAAAATGCGACCATCGTCAACGTAATAAATACCAGAACAATTTAGTGGATTGGACACATTGAGTAAAGAGAGACCAATAGAATAATAAAAAGTATAACATGGGAAGAACCTACATACAAAAAAAGAGGAAGACCTAAAATAACATAGAGGGATTCAGTGGAAGCAGAACTAAAGAAAATGACATAACGAATTGGAGAAATAAGGCAAATGAGAGGAAGGCATGGAGGGATATTACCAAACTCTGGGCCTAAATGGCCTTACAAAAACAAAACAGAAAGAAATATGAACATAAAAAAAATAGTTTAGATTGTCATTTGGTATATATTTTCAAAAAATCATAATTTCTTGTTACTTGTTTTCAGAATGGTTTATAAAAGTTTCATGAATTCATAATTTTTTTCTGCCATTGTGGCATAAAATAAGTATTGTGTATAATTTTCATACTCGTGAAATTACCGCACTCATCGTAACGCGACTCACCTGCTATATTTCCGCTCAAACTCATATCTAAAATGCTGTTTAATGTTCAATATACGTAAATTTACAAAAAAATGTATTATTCTATTTCCAAATCAAGTAATTGATACCGCAAATGTTGATTTGCGAATTTTACTTCCTATTATTTTTAGTTAAATCTCATTTAGTGCACTCGCCGAATCCAAATTAAACAATCTATTTCTGGCGCACTTTTCTTATGTTAACGATTCAAAATGTATAGAAGTAAACGAAATGCGAAAGTCAGAAAATGAAATATTATCGGCTTGTAAATATACGAGCGACAACGCAGATTTGTAGGGAAAAAAGAAGCTGCATTTCGCATGCTTGTCACTATTATTGACAAAGGATATGATGTCATTATTTCTAAATATACTACCAACAGTTGGTGACAAAGAAGTTAATACTGAGTTCCTTTCTTCAGCAAGGATTAACCTTGGGGTTTGGAAGGTTGCCTTAATTGTCTTTTTTTAGTGGGTAACATTTTAATCTAACTTTTTATATTCCCTTATCTAGTAAAAATTACGTAGGATACAGTAAGTACATGGGGTAATGAAGAAATAATTGTTTCATGTAGAATAAACAATTATCTTCAAAGGGTAAAACAAATCAAATTGCGTTAGAGTTGAACAGTATTGACTCTTTTTTTAATTTGATATCTATTTTTTATTTCATTAACATTAACTAAAGTCTAGTTGGTCCTGATCTGCCGATTCTTCTGCTGGTGGCAGGTCATGGAGAATATAATTTTGTTCAATTATTGCACTTTTAACCATTAAAAAAATGAAAGATGTTCAAGTTCAATACTTTTATGAAACCCCTGGAACACGGTAGATAGTTTGATAGTTACTGGTTAACTATTATTTGAAGAAAATTAAATAAAGATTCGAAATATGTTAACATTAATCACTTTCAGTTAGTGCATCCAAAAACTAAATGTAGCAAAGCATTGAAGATTGTTACAAAGAATGTTTACATCAGGATTTGAGGTTTTTAGAGAGGAAATCATGTTTGACTTTGAAGCAAAATTATTTCTCGGTTTTGATTTTAAAAACAAGTTTTGAATTTTAGTACCAAGTGTGTTGGATTCTGTACTAAATAAAATGCTTTAGTTTTCATTGTATTCATAAGTTTGTAATGTTTAAAATTACAATTTTGGATCGTACCATTTCTAAGGGGCCTATGTCTTTATAACACAATTTTAATAAAGGTCGAAAACTGCTTAATGATTAAATTACTTAATTTTATGCATTATTTACTGTAGCAACAAATAAGTCTGTCTCTAACATTTATGTTTTCTTAAGTTGACATTTTTTTTGAAATAATAAAAAGACGGGATAAAATTGTTTAAGATTATTTTTTTTCAACGCGCTTAAAGAGTACCCAGTTAACGCAGAGACACCATAATGTTAGATACTGTTTGCCCATTTTATTTTACCTTTACTATTATCAACCTTTCCTCTATGATAATATGATATAAAAATTCCTGCCACCACCTAATTATGTGACTTCTAAATTTGAAAAACCGACAAAGAAAACCAAGAAGATACAAACTTTTATTAACGTCATTAAGAAATATTTTAGAGATGTACTGGCAAGACAAACTGAAATTTTTGGTAATATAATTTAGTTTTTGTTGAATATAAAGATGGTTTTGAAAATAAATGTAAGATACAAAAAAATATTTTGGTTTTAGCATTCTATTGGAGTTTTCAATAATAACTAATTAAATATAGATTTTGTGGAAATTTTTAGTGAATATATTAAGTTAATCCATAACTTTTTGGAAATCTATTTTTATATCAACACGTGGAATCTACACCAGTTGCGTTTCGATGTGTTGCCAAAGTCAATATCAGAAAAAAACTACTCACAATATTTATTTTTACATAGTTTTAATGATTTGTATATAGAGCCAGTTTCGAAACTACTGCATTTTTATTATGAGTGCCTTAAAAATTAGTTCTGTTTAGCACCCATCCAAAAATATAAAATTTAACAGGTTTTATAAAAAATAAAGGGATATAAATAAGAGAATTTCAGTAATAGGTAAAATAATAATGAATTGAACAAAATAAGGATAAAAACCGTTTGTAATATCAAGAAAATTGGACAAACCTAATTGAAAAGGTCTCAATTATGAAACTTTTGAGATAATTGTATTAAAAATGCAACAAAAATTTTCATGATAGAAGAATATCAAGAATATTAACATTTTGGGACTGATATTCCTGAATTAGAATGTACAATAGGCAGATAATACTGCATTCCTGGAACCAGGTGAAGATTATGAAGATGCCGCTAGAACATTACTGAAGTATATGAATAAAATTGGTGATTGAACAAAATATCAACGAATTAATTTATATAAATAAAATGTTTATGTACATAATGTACGTATACCTAGTGATAATGGCCCCAGGATCAGGAATGTACAAGAGAAAGGGTAAAGGTACTGAAAGAGTTTTATAACGCAAAAAAAATATCTGCGTGTAGTTTATATAGTAAAAACAAAAATATCATCCTCATATAACGCAATTTCGTCTTTAGAAAATGCTGTATGCGTTTTGTACGCAACTTCTTCAGAGAATAATGTAATAAAAATAACTAAAAACTAAAAATATTGAAGGTTAGATTATCCAGTTTAACTTTTATAAAACAGGTATGTTGAAAATTAAAGAACGATATTAACTTCTATTGTATAACTACAGGCATAATTACCAATGTATGTATTTCACCATTACGTTGAAACAACCAACAAAAAAAATAATCTGTTGCATGATAAATTCAAAAATTTCAAAATGACAGCCAAAACAAAAAATTTCCAAAAAAGTACACATGCGATGTCGACGTTGATTTATTTTTGCTTTGTATATAATTAAACACTCAAAGCTGACCTTGTAATATTTAACAGAAAATAAAAAAAAAAATTTTCCTGTTGCTATCAAGATTGGAGTTGTTAAAAAAGGGCTTACCTAAGGAAATTAAAAGGGAAGTAATCCGAAATAAATACGCAAATTTTCTCAACGACTGAGTGTTTGAAATCGCGGTGTTCACTTCACAAAATTATTAAGAACACAGCCACTAAGCTTACGGGCCGCGGTCGGCGTCTAAAGTTGACGTCACGGCGTCCAAAATTAGCCGTCTTTCGTTTATAATTTTGTTGACTGGCAACCTTGCAGATAAAGGTAGTCTTATAGATAGTTTGCTCATATTTTAAAACGAAAAATAACCATATATGTCGATGCGCTATAGTGCCTCGACCTAAAAAAATTCTGGAAATATTTTGAAAATTCATATTTCTGATTGGTCACTATAATGTCGATTTCTGTGAAATATTGCAATTTTGTGTCCAGTGGTTTGTATTTAACAGCCAGCTATACGATCTGATTTATTTTAATAACGAAGAAACTGGAAGTAAACGCTGTCATAAAATATTTTCATATTAAGGATATAAGTTTCACGGAAATTAAAAATGATTTTCAACAGTCAAAATCAACTACGATGGAAAATATAGTCCTGAAAGTCCAAAAAACTGTTTTGAATGACCATCGATTAAAGTTGGTGGCAATAGAGGCTGTGAATATTTAAAAAGAGCGAACACATCACATATTATGCGAAATTTTGGATATGAGAAAGTTGGATGCCGTGATTGCTCATATCAGACAAATAATTTAGTATGTTTGATGCTATTTAAGCGCAATCTAAAAACCTTTTTTTTAGTAGGGACTTGGATTCACCGTTACACATCGAAGACTAAACAGCGGTGAAGAGAATGGACAACGAAAGGCGAATCAGTAAGAAAAAAGGTATTTTGGGATACAAAATACATTATTTTTGCCTTGAAAAGGGTAAAACAATAAATGTAGAATATTGTGCTTGCTTGATCAGCTCCAACAGAAAATTTATAAAAACAGACCGATATTATCATTTTAATTATTGCAATGGCCAAATTAATGAACTGGGCTTTAAATTACCACTCCATGACCATATATTTACCAGACTTGGTACCTTCGGACTTCAATTTATTTCCAAATTTCGCTGGTAAGAAATAAACGGCCAATTTGGAAATTATTGCCAGCAAAAACGCTTATTTTGAAAATCAATCGGAAATTATTCATCCCATTTTCGTACATCGCTACATAGAATAGTAGAAAGGCAAGAAAGTATTGAAGAAATTGTGGACGCAGTGTACTGCTTTGAAACAGGAAAGAAAATGAGGGGAAAACCTAAACATAAGCAAAAAGATGGAGAAATCAGAAGAGATAGTAAAGGCATTTAACGGCAAAAGTATAAATAATATTTGTATTAAATAATTACAGTATTTGAACGATACGTAATAGAAAATATGGTAACAATGATAATTTTTGGTACTGGAGAAAAGAAGTTAAAAGAATCTAGATTTAGTCGAAGGTTTTTACAAGACAGTTGATAATAATAGGAGAATTTTAACAGGCATTCAAGAAACAATAAAAACGGAAGAAAGTGGAAAGGAAAGTAAATAAAGTATACAAGAGGTATAAGAAAGAAAGACAGAAATCGTTATTCGGCGAATCCAGTATATTAGAGATAATATGTATAATTAAATGTCTTACCGTTACTGTTTTTGTAATTTTAATGGTTTTTCTTGTAGAAACAGTGCTTGTTGTTGGTACAACTTCGGAAGTTTTAGACGTTGTTATGGTACTGGAATGAGATCCACGATTTTCCATTCCTGCCAATAGAACTTGAGATCCTAAAAATTTGTTTAACAGGTTCCTTGCTTCAGCATCATCTTTACTTTCCCCTAGAAAAATATTAACATTTTCACTATTTCTTTATTGTGACTTGATATATATAGCATAGAAGTTATATTGCTGATACTATTTCAGTCATGCTCTCTAAGTTAAAATATCACTAGATTCTTAAACATTGTGAAAGTATTATTGATGTTTTACAACGGTAGAGCTAAATCTAGAGTCATAATTAACACAATCCTATATAGAATTTGATATAAAAATAACGTCGAGTTATTACATTCTGTCTCTTTTAATTGGTAACACTGGCACACAAAAAAAAAAGTTGTTTGTACATCAGACACGACCTACCTACCGGCATGTATTTTGACCCGCTGAATCCGAATTTCAAGTCAGTTTGGGCCGTCCACCCTTCAATATCGAGTAAATTGTAAAAATAGTAAAATGGGATAAATAGTCATAAAAAAAATAATTCTTATGTATTTCGTTCCGCTGAATACAAATCTGAAGTTTATTTAGACCATAAACCGTTCTAAATCATAGAAATTGTACAAAAACCTTGAAAAATGTTAAAAATAGCAAAAGATTGTCATTGTATTAGTGACCAGACGCAGGGATCCGGAAACCCAGTATCGGCGTCTGGTCACTAATACAATGACAATTTTTTACAACAAATATTTACTGGTACCTTCTTGGTATTCTTCAGTCTTCATTCTTGTTATAACGTCTTGTACTCCAGAAATGGTAGATTTGTTACTTAGGAACGTACCACCATCTGCAGTTCTCGTTGTGGTAGTATGTTTAGTAGTTTTAGTACTTGTTATCACACCTAAATTAAGAAGAACATTTAAAAAAGCGGAATATCGCAGCCAAGTCGGATAAATTCAGAAATATCTATGAAACAATATTCCATACAAATCCTTTTCGAGCATCTCTCATGGTAATATTTTTTTCGCAGACCTTGCAAGCTATGAATTTTATTAAGACTTTATTGCAATAATTGCAAACTTTGTTTAAGTTGATGTTTAATCTTTAGGATTCTTTTTCTTAAAAATAATTTCTTTTTTGAGTGATCAAATAGTTCGATACTATTCCGAATTTACTGTTTGGCGACAATCATCGTCTTCGAAGTGCTTCTTAGCCTCATACATTTTGTTGGCAAAAGTTTATTTTGAAATAGCCTAATTTGTCGATTGTCGTTTTGTTTCTGGTTCGTAGGAAGAGATCCTTTCGTCACCAGTATTAATATCATAGATTTGTTTGGAAATTCCGTTGCTGAATTATTTCAGCATTGCTTAGTAGCATTTGACACGTTCTTGTTTTAGAGTTAGGATAGATTATGTGGTATCCATCGAGAACGAAGTTTTCTCGGTGGCTAAATGAGTATACAAAATGGAATGTATTGATTTGTAAGAAATGAGCAAATATGCTTGAATTTCATCGTATATCACATGACGATCTGCTTTAATCAGTTGACATACAGCAACAACTGATACTAAGGACTGAGAGAGGTCTTTTCCACAGTTAAACCACAAGAGAAACACGATTCAATTTAAAAACTTGCACCGTCGTTTTTGCTAGAGCTTCATCAACAAATACAAAAATTAAACATTTCATACTTTGTTGTCGTGTTAAACCACAACGAAAATCGTAATAAATCATATCATCTACAGTTCATCAAGGGTAGGAAAAAATGTGAGATTTGATGGCGATGCGTAGAAGAAAGAGTGGGGCAGCATTCGGAGGGAAAAGGTTTAGGTAGATATAGGGTACATTTCTACTTATTTTATAGGTTTGCAGTTTATACCTAAACAAAAATATGATATTGTTTATTATTTACTTCATCATAATAAGTTGGGATTTCTACATTTATTTAGAAAGAAATATCAGAAGAATATCAGAATCGGAATCATATGCTTCAAAATCACGTCATTCTCTTCTTGTAAATTTATTATTAACTCGTTTACTACTAAATCTAATGCTGGTTCCTTCTCCATGAAAAACCTTTCAAAGTCTTTATCGTGTTCACATCGTTTTCTCTACTCTGCTTCAAAAAATATGTTGAAAAATTCGTCACACAACTATTCAACAGTTTTTAATTTAAAATCTAGGTTTTTTTGAGCAACATATTATTTTAAGGATGCCCACACTAATTCAATGGGGTTCAAGTCGGGATGATATGAGGGGAGCCTTAGAACTGTATGTCTATTTTTAACATGTCATCTGTAAATGGTATATTTCGTGTTCTTAACCACTCTCTCATTTTCATCTTTTCGATAACCCATATTAGGAAATTTTTCAACTTGTACGTTATGATAGGGGGCATTGTCTACAACTAACACACTCTTTGGTAGCAAATTAGGAATAAGCATTTCCTCAAGCCATTTTTTATAATTTGTATAGATCATCTCACTGTGATAATCACCCGACTTTGTATTTGATCTAAATTTTAGATAAGCATTTTGTATAAAACCGTTTTCGCCTCCTGCATTCACTATAATTAGTCTTTGTCCTTTTGAAATCGGTGCATGGAAACTTTCATTAGTGTTGTCATTCCAACTTTTGACATGGGTGTGAGACGAATGGACATACGTTTCGTCCATATAGATTATATATCTCTTTTCTGCCCGGAATTGCTTTATGCTTCTTAAGAAATTTCTTCTCAGGTTTTTCCATAAGCAATTTTCTGGTATTTTTTGTTTTTCTCATTCGCTTCTCGTTTCATAAAATGAATAACATTGGCTACGATTTTTCTAGTTTGTCCTGATAAAACTTTATGTTTTAGTTTGGATTTCCACTACATTATACAACACTATACAATCTCAACCTCGTTCACTGACTATACCCTCGATTTTTACTCTGCAAACGTCTCAAAGTCAATGAGAAAAATTGGGCTATTTACGGCGCATCTTTTGGGCGGTTCGATGTCGGCGTTTTCAAACTTGTTCCTATTCTTGACAAGCTGTACGTTTTCTCGCATTAATTCCATTGTGTACAAACGGATAGAGATTTTAACAATCGGAAAAACTGACAGATTCTGGCCATATTGCACTGTATCACTGCGCAGGCGTCGCTAATTCACACAAGTATGGTTGCCAGATTTCCGAATTTATCCGATTGTCCGTAGTTTTAAAAAAGTATAAAAGAATAATAAAATTTTATTCTAATATTTTTTAATATTGAATAAAAAATTACCTGATGAAGTGTCTTCTTCGTTAGAAGCAGCATTTTTAGAATCTTTAAAACTAGAAGTTCGCAAAATTAGACCTGCCTTTGGATAGGACGTTTGCTTTTCATTTTGTAAAGACTCTTCTAAAATAATAAATAAGTAAATAGGCTTACCTAGCCATATTTGTTATGTTTAACTTTTTGCATTAAGTTAAATGGTTATTGTAATTTTAATGTTATTACCTGTGGACTCAATAAATTTTTGTGAAAGGGCTTTCACTGAATTTTTTCTTTTGAATGTTGATGTTCTGTCATTGCTTGAGACAGAATCTTCTATTTGATAATCCTAAAATAATTTTAAATGTATCGTACAAAATAGAGAGTTTTTGTTAATAATTCTTACCACCCTCTTATTAGTAAGAGCTTCTAATGAAGGAGTGTCTTCATAACCAAATTTTTGGGTCGTTGTAACACTAGTTATTAGGTTATTATTTTCGATTTGGTCATCTGTGCTTAAATCCCTAGGATCGGTCGAATATTTCGTAACGCTAATTTGTCCCACGGGTTCTTGGCCGTTTTCCGAAAAGTATTCGCTTCTCATAAAGGTGCCTTGAACTAAATTATAGAAAAAATGTAAAATAAATCGCACATACAATAACAATTTATTTAATTACCTTTAGTTGTATTGTCGTTGTTAGTTTGTGTCCTTAAAGCCTTTAGTCCAAACAAAGGTGTACCGTTTTCATCTGTTGGACCTACTCCATAACTGGATGTTATTAAATCTGTTGGTTGACGACTACTAGAAGACACAATTTTCTCTTGTTTTATTACGGTTTTACTGTTTGTGGTTCTTGTTTTGTCTCTGGTAGTAGTAGGTGTGACTTTTTTTAAATTTCTTTGCATGACCCATTCTGGCTTGTTATCTTCTACCTTCTTCTTATTCAATTCGGTCTTTCTTAAAACTGAATAAGTACCTCGGTTATCTGGTTTTCTGTCAGGACTTGTTTTTCTTTGGTCTGGTTTTCTTTCAGGACTTTTTCTAGATTCTTTAGTGGTTTTCTCTGAATGGGTTGTCGTTCTTTCTGTTGTAGAGTAAACAGTTTTATCTGTACTGGTTCTTCTGAATTGTTCAGTTTTAGTAGCCCTTTCTGGACTTGACTTTCGAGTTTCTTCAGGAGTATCTACAGAACTCTTTCGTACTGTGTATGTACTTCTCGTAATCGTTTCATCAGGACGCAACTTCCTAACTGGACTCAATGAACGTTGTGGACTAGTCTTTTTTGTTTCTGCAATGGATTTTGTTTCTGTATAACTTCTATCTGTTACAGTGTCTTCTAGTGTTGGTGATGGACTTGACGATTTTTTAATTATATATGTGGTTCTAATTATTGTTTCATCATCGCTTAATTTTCGAATGGGACTTGAAGTTCTTGGATGATTAGCTTGCCTTACAGGACTTGCTTGTCTTACAGGACTGGTTTTTCTACTTTGCTTTGTATAGGTATCTGTAGAAAATGTATTTTGACTTTCTGCTTTTTGACTAATACAATCTTGGCGTTCCTTCCTTGATTTTCTTTCTTGTATATATTCAAGTAAACAATTTTCTGATATTAGTTTCTTCACCAGTCGGATTTGTGTCCTTACAATTCGTCTAATTTCGTAGCTGGTGACTTTTTGTAGCTAAAAATAAAGAAGATAATTGTAAATAATGTATAAATCAGATTCAGTAATAGAAAACAAAAGAAAAATTACTTACCAGTTCTTCCAAAATTTCTATTTCGTATATTTCTTGAATTTGTTCTTCCGTTAAATTTTCAATGTTTCCAAATCTTCGTTCAATAAAAGATTTAGTAGTGATACTTCCAGGAACTCCAGCAGTAGTGGACGTTTTCTTTAAAGTTACTCCAAATTTAGTTGTTTTAGAGTCAACATTCTGGGTTGTAGAAATATTTTCTCTGTGTGGGCTATGAGGTCTTATACTTCGATCCAGAGGTAGCATGTAATGTGGAATATCCCCAGAATCAGGTTGAAATGAAGGTAAATTTGTAATTACGTTTGGTTTGTCTGGTGAACTAGACCTTGATCTACCAGATTTGGGAGATTTGTCATCTTCACTTGAGTAGCTTAATTTTCTTGTAACTGTTTCCTTAGTTATAACATGACGATTTAAAATTGGAGACCTACTAGTGGGTCTGAGGGGTTCTTGCTCTTTTGTTATATTTTCAAATAAGGCTCTTGCCTTTTTAATACTTTCTGTACTTCTGAGTCTACCAGTAGTAGTTAATATTAACCTTTTGTCTTCTATCGTCTTACTTTTTCCTGTTTTTGGTGTACTATCAATTCTTTCAGTTGAAATATCTTTTTTAGTTGATTTATCAATCGTTTTTATGCTTGAATATTCATTTGATGGTTTTCTGTTAGGAGTTCTATATTCTGGAGAAATATTTCTTGTAGGGGATGTATTTCTGTGTTCTTCTCCAGGTTTGTGTCTTTTATCTTCAGGTGAAATATCTCTTGTTCTTAATTCTTTTTGTATATCTTCTCGCTTTGTTGTAAAATCAGTTCTTGTTGGTGATTTTCGTACTGGAGACTTCGGTCGATTATAATCTTGTGGTTTTGAAGGACTTTTGACTTTGACATCTATATTTTCTAAAGAAATACGTTTGGTAACCATGGGATACTTGCTTGTTTCCTTTGGTTGTGTCTTTGTTGAGTAAGAAATAGTTATAACTTCTGCCGGTTTAGGACTAGGGGAGCTTTTCTGACTTGGTTTAGATTCTGGACTCGGTGTTCTACTGGGTTTTCTATCATTTTCTTTCTTATTGATAATATCTAAATTTTCTAGAGATACTTTTCGTGTACTCTGTTTTTCTAGAATTTCCTGTTCTTTATTAATAAATGTGTCAGAATCAATTTTGTCATCATTAAATTTACATCTTGGACTTTTTGGACGTTCGGGTAGATGATGCACATTTGTAAGTAGCTCACTTGTGTTAATGAATTTATTTACTTTCTCAGAAATACTAAGAAGGCATTGGTCAGATTCCAAATCTTTAGTTACTTCTAACTTTGGTCTATCAACTTTTGGTGCAGGCCCAGAAGGCTTCGTATAATCCTTAGATAATTTGGCAGCAGTGTCTGAGAATAAATTAATTTTTCTATTAACACTTAGGAGGCTTTCATCGGTATGATCTACTTTATCACGTTCTGTGATTACCTGTGAGTCGACTATTTCAGTAATTCTACTGAAGTTGGTGGTGTCTTCATATTCAATAAGAGGGATATCAGAGAGGCGTTTTGGTTTTGTCTTTATATTATCTTCCTCAGGTTCTACTATTTCATCGGGGTATCTTGGAGTTTCATATTCTCCGTTTTCTGTTGACAAAGGCACAGGGCAGACTCTACCAGGAGTTGGTTCTCTTGAAGACGTTGACCTTTGTAGATCAACAACAATTTCTCTAACAGGTCTATCATTATTATTTATGATAACAGTTTTTGTTGTAACACATTTTTTTTCAGGTGCGTTAGATACTTTTGTGATGTTCTTTTTTCTTTCGGTAACGTTTTCTATTATTTCTTCAACTATTGATTCTTCATCTGTTTTTGCGGATACCTCATTCTTTTGATTTAAGATATTCTTTTTTTTTTCATAGCTGGTGATCTTAGGTGAATGTATTTTAGGTTTAGTAGTTGATGGTTGACGACTGTTCTTGAGAGTTATAGTTGTTGTAACTAAATGTTTCTTAACTGTTTGTTCTGGTTGAGTTGACTTGGGTTTAGCGGTTGCTGTTCTTGTAGGAGTTATTTTTTCTGATGGCACTTTTTTCGGCTTTGGCGAAACATCTATAGTTTCATTTTCTTTTGTTTTGTTGGTCTTTTTAATAATAATTTCTGAAACTGGCTGCTTGGGGTATTTTACAGTAGTTGAATATATTTTACTTGATTCATTACTTGTAACTTGCTTGGAACTTACACCGTTAACTATTGGTTTTGTTGAGGAATTTGGTTTATTTGGATACTTCATATTTATGCTTTGTGGTTTAGAAGGTTTACTTTTTGGACTTGAATATTGTTCTATATATTCTGTAATTCCATTTAATGGTTTTCTAGGAGTATCAGGTTTGTTATCTGGTTTATCTACATTGAATTGTTTGTAAATTTTCTTTGGAGTTGTACTTGGTAATACTTTTTTAGCAACGTGATGTTTGTTGTGCTCATCTTCAGGACAATCTGTATTTATGTGTTTCTTCACAAAAAGAGGCTCTTCAACAGGAACTTTGCCTTCATAACTTATTGGCTCGACATGTTTTGCTGTGACATTTGGTTCCTTAATAACCGGTTTTTTATCACGTTTAATTTGTGAAGGAAATTCAGTAATTTTATTCTTCTCGCTAGGTTTTTCATTAGAAGTTACATTTTTACGAAGAATTTTCTTCGTTTCTGATTCTTTTTTTGTTGGTTTATCTGTAATTATAACATCTTCAATAATGTCTGTTATATCTGTTTGATCTTGAAAAATACTGCTACGTTCAGTTTGTTTTTGATTTAATGTATCCGTTTTCTGGCTGATGGTTTTGGAAGGAACATCTGAAAGTGGTGCTTTCGTAGTGGGTTTTTGTTTATTGATATAATTTGTAGTTTCTGAAACAACGTCTGTGGATTTATCTGTTGCCATTTTTTCTTGCGTAACAAATTTATTTGTTGTAATTGTATCTGACTGCTTTTTATCCTTAGGTTGTTCACCAGAAGGTTGGGGACGGATTTTAAGATCTTCAGTTACTGATATTTCATCAATAATAATAATGTTTTCTTGAGAAATATCGCTTGAATCTTGTCTTACCTTTTTCTCTAAGGTATTGGTTTTTTTAATATCTTTCATTGGTGATTTAGACTGTGAAGGGAAATCAGTTAAAGGTTTTTTAGGTTTTGTGTCTCTAAGAGATGAAGTTGTTTTAGTAGTTGTTATGATCTCATATTCATTCGTGTTATCTTCGGTGTTGGAAATGATATCCTTTTTGGTTATAACTTTAGTTTTATCTGTTATAGTTTCTGATGTATCTGTTACACGTCGAGGTTTTGAAGGAAATTCAGTTAAAGGTCTTGTTTGAGTTTTATCCGCAGCAGAAACGGATATTTTTTCAAGTGTTTCTGTAGTTTGTGTTACGTCTTCAGTACTTGAAGTTATTTCATCAGTAGCTATTTTTTCCTGTATAATAAATTTATTCGTAGTTATTTTAGTAGTGTCTTTGACATGTGGCTTTTCACTTGTAACTTCTTTTTGGAATGGGAATTCAGTTAAATGTTTCTTTGTAGGTTTTTTTTCCTGAGGTTGTTTTGAATCTGTAACGCTTGTTTCAATACGACTGTCTTTAACCGTAACCTGATTTGTTTTTAATACATTATCAACGAAAATAGTTTTGTCTGGTTTTGTTTTTGGAGATGGCGATCTTTTTTGAGAAGGAAATTCCGTAATTTCCGTCTTTTTTGTTAAAGGTTTTTCATCATCTGGACCGGTTCTTTTAGGTTCATCAACATATTGTTTCTTGTTTGTAATGGTTGTATCAGATTTAATTGTTATATCTTCTATACTTGAAGTTATTTCATCTGTGGCTATTTTCTCTTCTGTAGTAAATGTAGATGTGGTTGTTTTAGGCGAATCTCTAAGATATTGAGGTTTTTCTTTTGTAGATGATTTAGTTTGTGATGGATATTCAGTTATTGATGGTCCTTTCTTTTTTGGTTGATCATTTGTTTCTGTAATTGTAATATCATCTTCAGTTGTAATATTTTCAGTGATTAATATATCGGTAGTGGAAGTTACATTCTCTCGAGAAATATTTGTAGAACTGGTATTTTCCTTTCTCTCTAATGTGCCAGTGTTTTTAGACTGGGAGGGGAATTCACTTAAAGGCTTTTTAATAGGTTTCTCATCTCTGGGAATAGACTTTGTTGTTTTATTGGTTGTTGCAATCTCAGATTCACTAGAATTCTTATCAGTACTAGAAACGGTAGAATCCTTTTTATTGATTACAGTGTGTGTTTTATCTGTTACAACTCGACTTTGTGAAGTATCCGGTTTATTAGGTTTTTCGTTAGAAGGAATGCTCGGTTTTGAACTTTTTGTTTTGGGTTTGTTAGGTTCATATCCAGTTGTAGTTTTCGTAGTGGAAACTTTTTCTTCATTAATAAATTTATTTGTAGTTATTTGATCTCTTTCTGTTCTGGTTTTTGTTTTATCTGGGGATTGTTCCCGTGATGGAGTATCAGGATAAGACGTAACTGAAGGTCTTTTGAATGTAATATTTTCTTGGGAAGTAGTTTTAGTCATAATCTCTTCTATTTTTTTAATATCTCTTGTTGGAGACCTCTGTGATGGGAACTCAGAAATAGGGTGTCTTTTATTAGGCTCTCGATCAGGACTCCGCTTTTCTGTAATAATAGTTTGTAATGTAATATCATTGCTATAATCATTCGAAGTGGATCTGGAAGAAGGCCTAGAGGAAGGCTGTTTTTTGACGTTTTCTTTAGTAGCTCTCGTTTCATTGGTAACAGTAGAGGTTTTAATGTTTACAAGACTTGTAAGTTTTGTAGGACTCTTCAATGGTTCTCTCTCGGGTGATTTTGTAGGAGTATCAACACTACTGGATGAAATATTTCGCCGAAATGAACTTCTTTTGCTTGATGATCTTTCTAAGCTGCTCCTTCGCTTATTGTTGACTTCGGTTATACCTAAAATTTGTCTGCATCGTTCTTCATACGTATCTGTTCTTTTTAGAGGTCTATCTTCTGGTAATTTTTTTGAAGGAGACAATTCTTTTGTTGGCGATTTTAAACTAGTACGCCTGGGTTCTACACTTTGAGGAGAAAATTCTTTTGGAGATGGCCTCTCTTTAGTAGGGGATTTAAAACTGCTGCTTCTTCTTATTTCTTTTGTAGGCGATTTTTTGGGTGAAATTGTACCACTTAATGGCGAAGAAGGCGAGCGTTCTGTTACTTTTTTCGGCTTTTGGTTCAATTCTAAACTTGTTGGTCTTGCACCAGATATATATTTCTCCCTAGTAGTTATAGTAGTTACGGTTAAATCATCATCCAGGTCTGTTACAATATCCCTACTCCTTGTTTTAGTGGGCGAGGGAGAACGGGATCTAGTAATTATATCAGTACTACCTTTTTTTGTAGCTGTAGCTGTTTTCTTGGTAACGTCGACCCTTGAGCTAGTGGAAATAGTAATAGTCTCATTACTAGTTGTTCTGTTAAATTTATCAATGCTAGTGGTTCTTTTGGGCGAGGGGCTCCTTCTGAATTTTTTGATGGTACTAAATGTTTCAGTGCTAGAAAACCTATCAGATTTTATAGGGCTCACGCTTCTATCTTTTGGATGACGTTCTGGTGACATTCTGGATGGATGCCTCATTTTTTCTGGAAGAGAGGAATTACTGGTTCTATGAGTACCTCTACTTGGGATCCGATCAGGGGAAACGGATCTTAAAGAACGTGCAAATGCGTCATGAGTAGGACTGACTTCTACGCTAATTTTTCGATTTGTATAATCAGTTCTGTAAGTGGTATCATATTGTCCTTCAGTTGGTTTGCTAGGTTGGTACTCATGTTTTGGAGCCTTAGTAGGACTTCTTCCTCGTGGTTTCTCTTTATTTTCTCTTTCTGGCTTTTTATCTCTAGTTATTTGCTCCTGTTGACGTTCTACGTTAACGAAATCATCTGTGCGAACTTTTTCGGAAGCATTTTGATGAGCAATATTAGTAACACTTGTCACTATTTCCTGGTTAATAAAATCAATTGGTTGTTTAACAGTTTGCGAAAATTTGTTTCCATCAGTTTCGTCAATGTGTACTTTATTGGTGATATTTTCTTTAGTTGATCTACTTTGGTCAATGTTATGTACTCTTCTTTCATTAGTAGATATTACAGTACTTGCATTCTCGGTACGATGGTGTTTAACCAAATTTTCGTTAGTTGTGGTATTTGTTGCGACGATTTCAGTATTTTTTATATCAAGGTCTTTATTTGGTTGTCTGCAAATTTTATTATTATCGATAGTAGATCCATACTCTTTAGAAATTACTTGCTCACTATGTTTCGTAGAACTACTAACAGCGGTCTTTTGTTCGTTAGAAACATTAATGTTTTCCTTAATGTCTGAATGTGACGAAGCTCCCACTGTATTATATCTTGTAGTAATAAGCGTGGTACCGTCAGGAAGGTTTTTAGTTTCACGAGTAATTTTTGTCACACCTTGCAAATTACTTGGTAAATCAGATGTTGAATATGATGACTCTTTTTCAGTGACTCTTCGACTAGAGGAAGTTTGTGCGACGTTCATTTGATCTGTTTTCTGATTAGTACTGATTGCTACATCATATTTCTTGGTAGTTGCCATAGAGCTGTCTAAAACCTTAGATCTTTCTGAAGTATTTATGGATTCAATTTGCTGTTGCTCAGATGTAGATTGACTCTGACTGACAGCATGGGATGAAGATGAACTTTTGGAAGTTTTAACGTTAGCAGTTTGTACACAAGTTTGGGAAACTCCGCTTTTAGTGTCATATTTGGTTGTCGTAACGACTGATCCATCTGGTAAAGTTTTAGTTTCTCTCGTTATTTTGGTAACTCCTTGAAGATTGTTGGGTAACTCAATTTCTTGAGAAGGTATATTTCTTGAAGATACAACATGCGATGAGGCAGACTCAGAAGCCTCAAATTTGTTTGTCACTGCTTTCGTATTGGCGTCTTCGTAGACCCTGGATGTTTGTTCACTTTTTGCTTTGAAGTCGACTTGACCCCCATCAATTTTTTGAGTACCTTGTACGGCTGCTACAGTTTGGCAGATCTTCGTTTTACCATCTTTGCTGGTTTCGTTGCTAGATCTAGTTTGCCATTCATTATTATCTGAAATAAAAATCCAAAAGAAGAATCAGTACTACTAATTTTACCATCACTATTAAAGTGACATCAATGTCTGTAACATTGTATGTAAATTGCACATTAAAACTTTGGGATACAATTTATATTATTATTTATTTAATATTATACTAATAATACCTGGAGCTTTATAATGTATCTCCCTTGTTGGTGATTCGGAATCTCTGACTTCTTTGCTTTTCAAACTCATGAAACTCTGATCAACCAACGAATCGGCGTGAGTGGAGCTTTGAGAAACTTTTCCTGTACTTTTAGTTACGTTGGTTTCGGTGATTTCTCCACTGTTATAAAATTCTTTTAAACGTTGCTCCCTTAACTTATACATATGCGAACGGATTTCTTTCTTTTTGCTAAAATCTTCGGTATCTTGCCACTAAAATAAAAAAATAATAAGTTAAGTTGCCCATAGAAATATATAACATAAAATATTTTGTTGTTAGGATTAGATTTATTTAAAAATCTAAACTACAGTTTCAGAAATATGAACTGAAAAAATATCAAGGTAGGTTCACCAATTTAAAAAAGGAACAAGAAAATAAGAAAAAAGGAGAACGAATAAAATATTTTATTATTATTATTATTATTATTATTATTATTATTATTATTATTATTATTATTATTATTATTATTATTATTATTTATATAAAATATAAGGATATTTTTACTTTCTCCAGCTAAATAATGGCATTTTTTCTGGTTGGCAATAATTATTTCGATAATAAATTGGTTAATAATGTTGAAAGCTTAACTGATTTTAACTGCGTTCATATAATATTAACAATTGATTTTCTATCCATAAAATTAAGTTATTTAGACAGGACTGGAAAATAAAACATTTAATTTCAATGCATTTCTGTATGATGCTTTTATTAGTTACATTAGGTAGGTGTGTGTAAATGTAAATAAATGTTCTTTATTCATTCATATTTTATGACGTACAAATATAGATTAAAACAAATTAAATTGTAGTTTCCACATACTTTTATGCAGATATTTTATTAAACAATTATTTTTTTAGCAATAAAACCAAGTCATGAATTTCAACTTGATCTTTAATATCAATTTAGCTTTTTTAGAGCAGATTCGTTCTCTATATTATTGAGTTCAGTGAGAGAAATTTTGTAGCGAATTTTTGTATGTGTTTTATATGTGTAATTTGTTACAAAATTTTGTATATGGAACCGATATATAAAATATTCTCAAAGCTAAGACAGTTATTGTAAAAGATGGTTGAACTCGTACAAATAAATCATTTCTTCAAAAATCACTTGTATTGCCTCTTCCAGCTTGACAATACTCTGGATATCTTCTTACCTATAGTGCTTCCATTATTGATACAAAGCGACTAACCGTTCGTTTGGAGTGTTGTGGACTGAAATACTACACGGATGCATTAATAATTTCACGTATAAATCTACATGCTATAAGAATTTATTTCCACACGAACGAACCGTATACGATTAGTCGCTTTGCATCAATATTGGAAATATCATAGTTTTGTTTTTTATTAGATTCCACAATCTAGATATACATTTTACTGTGTAGCTAACAGCTATAAGATTCTCTTCACCTGGTATCAGTAACTATAGTCTTGTTAAACCTACACTATAGCACAATATGTGAACCATCTTATGTCGTTCATACAATGGTCAAACTCAGATAACCAGACCCTACACCGTCAACTGTTTTTCTATGAAGTTTCTCAAGAATATATGATATATAATAAAGCCAAGTAACATTGAAGATCTCAAAGAAAGGATAACAATAGATATAAAGAATATTTGTTAAATAAACTTATAATATAGTAAATTAGTGCTAATACAGTCAACTAAATCCAGTCTTTCAAAATTTGACTCTGCATTTATTCTTTTAGACCATGAGTATTATATATCGTGGGATTTTATCGATGAGCTTTTGAAAAACATACAATAACATATAATAATATAGAGGATTTTTTGAAAAACAGGGTATCGAGTGCTGGACTTATTTTCATTAAAATTAATTAGTTTTACGTGTTCAACATTTTACTAAAATAAAATCTGTAGGAACCTGTGATACTGTTGAAGTTTCCAAAAAAAAATAATTCTTACCATTTTTCGAAGAAGGTCTTCATCTTGAATAAGAGCAAGTTTTGTAGTTTCGGCCGACATGGCCTTTTAATATGACTGAAACAAAAAATATTCCAATTAAATTTAAGTAACTAAAACGACTTCAAAAAATATTAAAATTGCCATCTTTAGAAAAAATGATTTGTTTACAAATGCAAAATATTTTCATGGTCTGTTGATTTTAAAAATTCATTTAGGAATAATAAAAACTACAATTGAACTAAAAATAGGTAAAATAATTAATAGGTATTAAGTTTAATGTATTAATATATACAACATGAGTATTAAAATATATGATTTAATTTGTCCTTCATCAGTATAATGATTATGTAACATGTTTTTTTATTCCATACGATTATATTTGGAAGTAAAACAGGTTAAAAAAATTTAAAGTTAAAAAAGATTCCCACACCAATATTAATTAATGTCTAAGATTTAATATACATAGTTTTCAAATATTATGAATGTATTTGTTAAAGTTAACGAATTTTAAGTTCAACATTGGTGTTGTAGAAATGGAGAACAAGCGGATTATATAAAATTTAACCGACTGCTAATTCAAGCATTTCAATTTTTAATCAGTTCCCATAATGATTTTTTATTTGATGACTTTTGACTTCTGTGCCAAGAATTTAAAGACAATTTGCAGGTAATCTAGATTTATTTATTTAAATTCTTCGGGGTTTGCAAAAGTCAAATCTCACAAAGCAAAAAATGCATAAAAATTTAAATATGTCCGATTTTGCTCTGGTAGATTTGACTATCATACTCCTTAATTACTGACTGACACATTCAAATAATAAATTTTCGGATCCTGTCTATAGATGGCTTTCAACGTGGTAGTAAAATTCGTCTGTTTTTGACAAACGTCATTGGAATCGGCGAAGGAAGAGCAATAAAAATCTCAACAATCACATTTAATTTGGTTTAAAACGAAGGAGCCTTGAGATGGTTTTACTTCGATTGCTGCATTGTCACCTTCGCTGTAAATTTGTTGATCATTAGCAACGATCGCACCTACGCCACTCTAAGTATGACATCATTTTCTTATTCTTATTTGCGAGTCTCTCCCACTTGTCGACATTTCTCCGTATTTATTTATTATTATTGAATTTTAAAAAAATATCATTTATGGTATTTCCATATTTAAAATGTCACAATTCACATAATTTTTTAAATAATAAAATATTTGTCAAACTAAACTTAAAAATAATTTTTGAATGGGTGTTCTGAAAAGGATCTCACAAATTCGTTAGAAAATTAACATATACAGTGTTATCCACAAGTATTGGTAGGTATTGAAGATTTATTAACCATGCTTCTTTTAAGTAGCGCTCAATACTTCTGGGATACTTATCTCAGTGTGAGTTCAAATAAAAATATGGTTAAAACAATACAATAATAATATAATTATCAAAATTTATTTGTAAACACAGGAAAAAAAAATCATCAACAGTTATCACATTGTAGATTTTTGTGCTGTAAGTAAGAGCCCAACTCTTCTAACTTCCTATGTGTTAATTCAAAATGCACGTTAAATCACGTCTGTTGACCCAAATAAAGTTCATCATACTTTAATTGTCCAAATATTCCAAAAAAATTCAAATTTCGTCTTCAAAGTCCATCCTCAACAGGTAAGGATTATTTACTTCTATTGATAGCACTATTCTTCTTTTCTTATATCTTTGCTTTTTTATGTTACTCAAAGTACAGTTTATATTTAAGTAATTATTTCAATAATAGTAAAGAACATTAACTGAATACTTCAGTTATATACTATAAGGTAACATTAACAACTTTTAATGCAATTATTTTTTTAAGAAAATTTGAATTTGAGGTTAAGTAATAATTTTGAATTTCTTACTAACAAACAGGTCCCAAACAGAAGAGAGCTCTGTCAAATTCCGAAGGAGCTTAAATAGTTTTCCGAAATAATAGCATTTTTTGTTTAATTTTTTTTTAGTTTTGACAAATAAATTATTGATTACAAATTACAACAATATAAATTTTTACTCATTTTTGATTGTGACCAAAGAATTAACTATATATAATTAAAATCTGATATTTTTACTTGCATCTTGGCATTTTTACATTAAAATTTAGTTTATTATTTAGATGCAAGAAAGCCTAATTTTTTTACAATAAATTACTTTTATTTTGTTATATTGAAAAATTTTAAATTCTTACATATTTCTAAGTAGTGACCAAAGTTTAATTAACAATTTCTATTTAAGTCTTATAAGTATAACATAAAAATAATTGAAAATGTTCTTATATTGTTTTAATCAATTTTAATTGATTCATGTGGTTTTTATTTAATCCTTAATTAAAATATTTGATTTCTTCTTTTAGACCATGTTTTTTTTTTAATTTTATAGTTGGGACTTTTTGTGTTTCCCAGTATACTACAGAGGGTGAATTTTAACGGTATCCCTAGGAATTTAAGGAGTTGTCCTTTGCTGTTCTCCGCCCAAAATCTGACCCTTAATAATTTAATCTCTGATGTAAATAATTTTCATGATCTAGATTTTATTGGTATATCCTATAAAAAATTCAAATGTGTGTTGAGAAACTACTTACGACTAATATCTGTGATATTGTTTGCTAGTAATATTGATACTGGTTAATTTTTCATACATTTCATTACTTTTATACTCGGGCCATTTTGCTTTATAATTTTAATTTTAATTTTAATTTTTAATTTTATTTTATATTGTATTTGTAAATTGTAAAAATGGTGTTTTCGTTGATAACTAATAAATAAATAAATATTCCAAAGGAATAAGACAGTTTCTTGCTGGAGTTCCGCGATCCATTTTTTGTAGAATCACTTCGCTTTATTTCTTTCTATCATTGATTGTTTTCTTTACCTCCTCACCTTCAGGCTCTTTATATCCTCCTTAACTTGGTGTTCCCATCTTAGTTTTGGGTATCCTCTTGTTTTTGCTTCTGCTGATCTCCAGTCGTTTATTTATCTAATTATTGACTCATTTCCCTTCTTCCAAGCTCAGTTTTTTTATATATATAATATAATTTTAAATAAAAATAATGTGTAAACGCAAAATGCTTCAAGAATAAATAACTCTCAGTATCTCCGAAAATGTCAATTTGCGGACCTATGTTTATTAAGACTCTTTGATTTATTTTGGTCCATACTATACCCTCTTCAAATATTCGTATATAAATTCATTCATTCATTTCTTTTGTGTAAATTCAAAGGATAAGAGTTTAAGAATAGCTATAGAGCTAATCTTTGATTTTAGTGCAAATGTTTTATAGCATTTGTCTTTAAAGGCGATTTATTATTATTATTATTATTATTATTGTTGTTATTATTTATTCGATTAGAATTATTGTTGGATTTGGAAATAAAGTATTTCGCAATAGATACATTTTAATAAGACGTTTATACTTATTTTGAAAATCCATAATGGATGTTTTATTTTAAAGCACCTTATGCTTTATTTATATTCACAATATTTTTGTCGATTCGTATCAGGTGGTGTGTGTGTTTGTTTTGAACAAAAACCGAATTTCGTTGACCTGATTTAAATGCGTTTCTGTTGAATAGATAATCATTAGGTACTTAACATGGCCGGCAAGTGCTTGCAATTCACAAATAAGTTACATCTGAGAAGTACCTTACCTTGGGTGAACGTAATTCACAACCATAGAAGGCGGCTCCCATATTTGGTCAAATGGGCTAACGCATTTTTTTCACTCAACAAATTTTTATTCTCTGACCTTTACCTCGCATGTTACTATCCGTAAAAAAACGGCGTTTATCAATATTTAAAGCCCGTTGCAGTTTAAATTAAGGAAAACATTAATATTTCAATAAAATAATTACTAAATTGGTTTTAGTGAGACAGATGGTCAGTATCGAGAAAAATTGCTTCATTAAAAAGTAGTTTGTCCAAATAAGACATAAAATTTGCAGTGTTCAATGTGATGCAACTTCGTCTGTACAAAATCGACTGACCTTCGATTTTTTTACATACATGTACGGATTCAATCTTCAGGCAACGAGTGTTATGTTGTTTCTTGTAATGTGACCTAGTGAATACTAAACACATCTAGCTGACGCCTATTAATCTAAATATCTCCTTATTAGAATTCATTTTAGGTGGAATCATGAAATGTTTTTCAAACATAATTTGATTTGCATAGTTGAAGAATATAGGTGATATGTATACAGGGTGTTTCAGAATGGTATGTCAAATTTAAGGGGTGATTTTGAGAAAAAAAGTTTATGTGAACTTAGATCCGTTTCGGCTTTCTGTCTGAGATAAAGAGTGTTAAAGTTTGCTATTTTCTTTTGTTTTTTCAAATAAGTCCGGACTTGCATGAAATATTTTCATCAAACTTGGTGGGCGTAAGTTAGGTGTAGAAATACATACTTAAAAGAAAAACAAATTTTGTGAAAAGTATGTACTGCCGCTACATTTTCAAAAAATAAAAATTGTTTTCTTAATTCTAGCAATTTATAATGACTATTCAAACAAAAAATAAATAAATAAGTTGCTGAAAATTTCCTCCGCCTGCAAGAATACATGCCTCAGCCCTTTGTCTCATATTATCGCGCAATCTTTGAAATTCTCGGTGTATTTCTAAGTGTAAGAAGCTATTATGCGATTTCTTAGATCTTCCATACTGTCAACTGGAGTGCTGTAAATCAGAGTTTTAAGATGACCCCATAGGAAAAAGTCCAAACTGTTTAAATCAGGAGACCGAGGAGGCCATGGTTGTGATCCACCACGATCTGTCCACCGGTTGTTAAATGAAAGATTTAAATATTCTCTTGCTTGAATGACATGACATTCTGTTTCTCGTTAAAAGCGGAACTTTTTCAAGTAATAAAGGCATGTCTTCCTCTAAAAATCGTAAGATATTTTGAATTTCTGTGACCTCTTTTCGTTTATTTGTACCTTTCCTCTTACATTCTTGAATAAGCTCTTGGCTGCATTTGTAACATTTTTTAAGGCCAAATTCATATATTCTTTCCCATATTTTCTCTCCATATTCGGTGTTTCTTTCCTGAAGGTTGTTTGCTCCTCTTCTAATTTATATTCTATCATGTAAACAGTTAACAAAAAAATATTTGAAGTTGGAAAAAGTGAATACTGTACTGCACAAAGTTAGCAATAATTGCATTAGGAAAAAAGGTTACAGTTTTTTTAAAATTACCCATTGCTGAATTGTATACAGTCTATTCCTGTATAACGCAAGGAAATAGTAATGGGGCTTACAAAGAATAGTTAACAATAGTATTCTATAAATTTATACCATGTCTGGCTATTTGATTTCAACCAATGCCATCCAAACATATTAACCAATATTGTTTGAAACGAACAATACTCACTACCAATTTAGCAGAAAAAGGTGCCGATCTTCTAATCATAAAGAAATACAGGGGTTTGAGAGGTTTGAGATCCAAAAGCGTAGAAGAAGGATATGTGGAAGTATATGGGAAAAACAAAAAAAAAATGCAAAGTGGTTTTAGATGAAAATATTTGTAAAATTCAAGAGAATAACCACCAAGTATCAATATATGTATATTTTGGAATCGGAGCAGTCAAGATCAGGTATTATTTAATAAATTTTAGTTATTGTATGTACGAGTACCACCAATATTTGTAAAGTTTAGTTTTCTTGTTAAATCTCTAATTAGTATCTTGAAATGTATAAATAATAAAAAAAAATCTTTAATTTAGCTGTATCATTTACTTTTCCCACTGGTCTGCTTCCTAATTCAATTAGTAGGAAGCTTTTTTCTACCAAAATAAATAAAAATGTTATTAGCGAGAATCATTAATATATACATATTTTTCTCGATTGGTGAAATTTCACATAACCATATAACCATATATTACCAAATACCAAATCACTACATTAGAAGCAAAAGGCATCAAGTCACAAATATGAAATTTTTCAGGAGAGCCAAATGAACATATATTCATTCTTCTTTGTATTGATATGGCAAATGGTGCCATTTTTTACTAAATAAATATTGTATTATTAAGCGTAGGGGATAGTAATTTATATCTCTGAAAAAGCTCAAAAAGTTGTATATTAATTTATTAAAAGATGATTTTTGGAAAAAAAAGAGTTTGTTCCTTTTAGCTCCGATGTAAAAAAATGTTCTCATTGGTCTGCTAATTTGAAAATGGTAAATACAGCCATTAATGCTTATTGAAAATCTTATATCTTATTCTTAATTCCTTCGTTTCCCGTATTTGGTTTTTGTTTGAATTAATTTTGAATATAAAAATGTTTATATGGATCTATTTTTCACTGTAGAGTGTATTCTAGATTAAGATAGTGAAGTACACACAAACAACATGACAAATTCCTATATTCGTTTTCTACGGCACCCCTAGTTTGTGGGGTGTAATTTAATAAGTTTTTAATATGATGCATACCCTACTTAAAATAAATCCTTTAACACATATGAAACTATTAGTTTATCAGAGGTATTTTTTTTACATTCTGTTTGATGAAGACCCAACAATAATATTTTTAAATAGCTTAAACAATAAACTAAAAAAAGGTATCCCTGTTCGATATCGATATTGAAAATTTTTTTTTAATATTGTTTTATTAAATAATTTTTTATATCGGTGCACCATGACTTCGTTCTAAGAAATGAAGTTTGTTGGATAATATTTTTTTTATTTTTCAATTAGATTGGTATAGACAATTTTTTAATTATAATATACACAAAATGAAAGCGTTTAGGTCAGGTGATCGAAAAGGTCAAGACATTAGTCCTCCTCTTCCAATTTCGATTTTCGAAGTTTCTTTTCTTGAACTACCACAGTAAAATGTGGCGTGGGCCCACCAGACACGAACCATATTTTACGTTGTATTGTCACTAGATTTTCAAAAACTTCTGGCAAATTGAATAGAAAGAAACCGCTGTTTCTTCAAGAAGAGACCTGGTACGTGCAACGATCTTAAAGTAATTTTCAAATTTTAAGTGATAAGAAAAAGCTGCAAGGTTAGAAAAGCTCCATACCTAACAGTAAACTAAGTAAATGCATATGGAAGAAAATAGTTTCAGAGATATCAAACAATTACGAATTATTTGAGTGGGCAATTTAAATTAATTTAATATAAATATATTTCAAGTAGAATCAAATTTATTAAATAAATCTTTATTACAAATCTTATAAACTTTTCCAACCATCGATTTAACACAATTTAACACATCTTCGCCGAACACACCAATTTCGTCAGTATATGGTCTCTGTTTCCTATCTTTTATATGTAAAATATACCCGTATTTCAAATGATTGCAGCTGCATTTTAGAAAGTCTATGACAGAACCGTATGTTAAACCGCATAATTGATACATAGAACCGACTTGAAGTTCCAATTTTTTTAACCGCGCTTGTCCACATAATGCTATTTGTTTAAAATCTTCTTCGTTAGGGATGGGTTCGTTACAAATTCCAAATGGATACACAATCTTTCTTCCTCCTTCTTGCAGAGAAATAAATAAGTGAACTGTATTCCTACATTTTGCTGCTCTGTGTATTGCGTTTGTGGTGGGGTATGAATATTTTGAATTCCTTTTCCAAATTTTCAAAGCTTTTAAAAAATCTCTTGTATGAACACCTTTCATACTTGTGGTTCCTAGTAAGATTGGAAAATTATTGCTTAGGTTGATTGGAATATTCGAGGGACTGAATGGTATTCCTTTAATGCATCTATGATAGGCGTCTGGATTTGAGCACGGTAAAATTATATATTCGCTAATTTTTGTTAAATGTATGTTTCGTGCAACAAAATCTATTAAGTATAGAGCTGAAGATATCGCTAACCAATCACATGCGTTAGATCCAGCTTCTACCACGGTCACAATTTTCTTAGATTCGATGATGTTGTCGGAAACTATGGCTAAATATATAGGTCTTCCCTCTCGTGAATGCCCGATGACTTGTACCTGTACTTTACGAGGAAAGTTCTTTTCCATTCGTTTCAAATACTCACTTATTTCTGTATAATTAAGGAATTTATTTCTAAAAGTCTCGTAAGGTATTATTGGAAGTTTGAATTTTACAACGTTACTTGGGGAAAATACATATTTCGCCGGTTTTTTTGCTAGAACTGATTTATGCTCTACTATTGATTTTGTTTTCCTACAAATTCTTTTGGTACTTCGTTTTCTTGGCGGCATGTTGACCGAAAAGTTACTTATTAAATTTTGATGACAAGCATTTTTTGACAATTGATTGGACTGTGACACACATTTCATTGATAATACATTGTCAATGATATTTGACTTTAATATCCGATAATAGTTTAAGAGCCAATATAATCATGTGAATTTTTCCGACTCAAAACACTTGCCCCTTTACGTCTTCAAAAAATATATAGACCTATTTATAAACAAGTCTTCTTTCTTCTGATTTGATTACACGAAACAAGTAGAGAAACGAATATGATCTCAACCAAAATTACTTTGATAGTAGCTTTTGGAATATACATAAAGACTAAAATATTGTACAGGCCCGGTTCTACTAGAAAGCAAATTCAATTTTTTTGTCGCACATACGAATGGATGGGGAAACGTGTAGAATAAAATAATACGTTTGCGGTGGGTTAAGTTTATTGAGAAGTAGTGCATTGTAAATGATTTAAGGAGAAAGTTTCTGAGCACGGTTCAATAACCACAACGTTAATGGTAATAAAAATTTAAAAGATACAATAAATATATGCCGGCATTTTCCAGTCAAAGTTCAATTAACTGTGAAAACATGGTGTCATAAAAATGCGTGAATTAATTTTTGTGACAAAATCACGAGCGCTTAGTGATTTTGTCTGAAAATTGTTTCAAATATTTTCATAAAAACTAGATTCATTATTATTTGAAATTTTATCGAAAAGAGCCAACCTCTTATGAATTTACTTCCGAAAAAATTATTATTTTTTAGATATATTTTGAATGATTGAGAATAGAGCATTGAAAAATACACAGTAAAATATTTAAAAAATATGTATTGATTTTTTTTTTTTTTGTCAGTCTCGATGCAAGTACTTTTATTCATACACTCCATGATGAACTCAAGTTGTTTACAATTTCCACAAACGGTACTGTACAGATAGTAACTCAACTTCTACCGAGAACAGGTGCAAGACTGCAGTGAAAGTCAGACGAGAAAGAGATGAATAGACCGCGGTATAAACAAACGCACCAAACGTGAGGGAAATTATAATGGTATGAATGGAAAACTAAACGCATAACCTGAAAAATGCATCAACACTGTCGCCAGATTATAGATTTGTATATTTGTATATACAGGGTGGCCAAACGAAAACGAAACAGAGCCATTATCAGGAACTGCGTCAACGTTTTAAAAAAACGCAGAGACCCGACGATTTTTGATCAAAGGGGGACACTTTTTTCCGGTATTTTCGACTTCGCTGCTTACACCTCCAAGCGAGGGTAACAATCACCCCAAAATACTTAAATGTTATTAGGGGTCGAGTAAGGTATAATTTTAAAAAATTTCATTTTAAAATTTAAATGCCATTTAAGTATTTTGGGGCGATTGTTACCTTCGCTTGGAGGTGTAAGCAGCGAAGTCGAAAATACCAGAAATAAGTGTCCCCCTTTGATCAAAAATCGACGGGTCCCTGTGTTTTTCTAAAATGTTGACGCAGTTCCTGATAATGGCTCTGTTTCGTTTTCGTTTGGCCACCCTGTATATACTTGAAATGTAATTTTACAGTTAAGCGGTAGAAATTAAAAAAAAGAGTTCCATTAAAGCTTTAACATTAAAGAAATCTGCATGAAGGAAGGACGTATCTCTTTTTCTGTTTTGATAGTTTTTACTAAAATCATCATTTAATATTGTTCTACTTCCAAGCAACCAAAACGCCTTTTCAGGCAATTTCTTTTCTTTCTTTCTCTGAAATACGCTCTACACTCACGGATGTTGGATTGTTGACGGTTCTCCCTCTTTAACCCAATTCGTTCAAAACTTTGTCTTTAGTGCTATTCTATTCATGTCTTCGATTGATTTTTTCCTTTCGTGTCCCAACTCTGATGTGCCTCTCATCGATGTGCTTTTAGGTCGTTCTCTTCTTCTTTTTCTCGTTGGTTTCATTTATCGAATTCTTTTTGGTAGTCTATTTCTGTCTAATCTTCTCTGTATTCTTTGTATTATTGTTTCCTGTTTTAATTTTCCTCTTATTTTATAGTTTCTAACTATGTCCATCTTTGTTTTTCCTGCCATTAACCGAATATAGTTCATGTCTTTTTCTATTAATTTTGGTTTATGTTTTTCTTGCACTGTTTAAATTTCGCTTGCATAGAGTATTGTTGGACGTTCTATTTTGTTATATATGTTTAATTTAACTTTTTAATACTGTTGGATTTAAACAATAATTTATATGGTTTGCTTTCTTCCTTTTATTGGTTACTTCTAAATTTATTCTTCTATTATTACACTTCTTAGATATTGTAGATATTTCTTCAAATGTCTGGTTTATATGTGTTAGTAGGTCATTTTTGCATTTTATTTTTATTGTCGACTATTAGGACTAGATCTTCTACAAACAGACAATTTTCAAACTACAATATTAATCATTTTTTTCAATTTATTTCAAATAAAAATTCACTATAAATCTACCTACACATCAAATTAAATTTTTTATTACAATTTTCGGTACTTACCTATATTAAATAATACGATTGACCTCTCACCTAATAATTTATTAATAAAAAATTAAACTTTTGTTATTTGACATTGAGATTATACGTGACCACAAATTATATTCTCTTGGTTGTTCCTAAATAATATAGAAAATTTTGAATAAAAGTAGAAATACTTTTTAAACATTTTTTTACTTTTATTTCATATATATAGGGCGGATCAAAAAGGAAGTAAAGATTTAACTTAATTTCCTATTACAAAAGTTGGGCTAAAGGGGTGATATTTTATAAATCATATACATTTATAAGAGTATTTTTTAAGGGGATAAAATTAAATAGTAAAATATCAATTCAATCAGAACTTTCTATGTGATTTAATTCTGTAATACAAACATATAGATTAGAATTCACGTTTTATTTCATTTCTATTATTTTTAAGGAAGTTGAAACGGGATAGTTAGGAACAAAAGTATTTTGAATTTTTTCCTAAAATAATTTTAAATAATTTATTTTTTAGATCAATGGTTGTTGATGGTTGATATATAGCATGTATCCAAAAATTGAGTTTCACTATAAAATTTCTTTAATTTAATAATTTAGGAGTAATTTTTAATAAATGGATGAAGGTTATAAAACTAAAAAAAAAATAATTTAGAAAAATGTATTATTGTTTATTATAAATTTTCTCTCAACGTTATGATAAAAAAATTAAGTACAAACTGTATTTTTTAGTAAGAACATTTTTTTTGTGTATTTATGTACCTGTAAGGTTAGCATTCAATTTAATTTTGCGGAAAAAAAATTTATTTGGAAAACACGTCAGTGAAAAAATAAATCATCAACGTTTGAGTCAGTAAAAAATAATCCAAATCTAAAATCTAACAATTTATTTACAATTTATGGTAAATACAGCATTGCTGTTTCATCAACTAATTAATGACGAACACTGTAAGTTATTGAAATTTAGTTATTTTTTTATAAAGTTCTTCAATTTTGATCGAAAAAATCGCCAAGTTTAAGGAATAACATACTAAAATTTGGTTTTTCGTGATTAATATTTTGTGCGTTCAAGAAAAAAATGCTCCAAATGTGAATGATTTTGGCTCATTTCCCATAGGACTACATTTATTTTTTTCTATTTTTTCAACAAGAAATTCCTAATCTTCTTGATTTTGCCACAGAAAATTATTAAAACATAAAATTAATCGACAAAATTAATATATTGTCATTACCATTACTTTCGTCTAGTTACTCAACCTCCTTCATGAATTAAAATATTTTTTTATTCGCTTTTTTAAAGATGTTGTTCGATAACAAAAAAAAATTACTTCTGAACTTTTTTAATGAATTTATTAGAAACACTCTGTATGAAAATTTATTTAGTAGAAGATAGTCATTATATCCAAAAGTTTTAGGCGCTTTACTAAATCTTGCAAATATTAGCAAAGTAAATATTGACAATATTCAATGTAAAATAAATATCGTTGCGGATATTTAGTTGACTTGTTACATAAACGTTTTTTGTAATCAATAAGAATATTAATATATTTTTCTTTTACTAAGTTTGCAAGCTAATAAGTTTTCTGACAAACTATTATTCTTATTTCCGTTTCATTGTAAGATGGTTGCTTACTTTTTTACTTTTACGAGAGGTTGACACAAAAATAATTTACTATCAACAGTCTTTTACATAACAAATAATAGTAATAATAATTGAACAAACAATGATTAAAGTGTTATTATTTTATAAAATATTTGAATTTGGATACAATGAAACTCAAAATGGTTACAACAAAAATTCTTTAATTTTAAATATTCGACAACTATACAGTCATCATCAGGTTTGTAATCAACAATTGTGAGTAATTAAAAATGAATGGCCATAAATAAATGAACTTAATAATATTAAGACATAATTAAAGATTAACATTTTTGATACAAATAAACGTAAAAAAATTAAATGTGGAAAAATAGGAAAATTAAATGTTGAGCATTAAAATCGAAATTGATATAAACTGTTTTAACAATATAAAATTAGGAAATTTGAATTTAAACATTAAAAAAATTAAAAGAATCAATGTCTTAGTTGTATGAAGGAAAAATATACGATGAAAACTATGTCGGGAGAAAGAACATAAGGAGGATCCTTAAAATGAGAAACATGGTTCACATCAAAATCTTAGATCAAGACCAAAGAAACAGCCATGGTAAAAACCACCCAAAAGACTTTCTTCTTTTAACATTTTAATATTTAGACTCGAATTTTCTAATTTTATAATAACAGTTTCAATTTCAATTCTATTGTTTAATTTTACTATTTTACCACAATTACGATTACGGTTATTTATTTATTTAATTAATGTCCTATTATTGGTAAGTTTATTTATTTATTGTCATTCATTTTTATTTTTTTGTGGTAATTTAGAGTTTCATTGTGTCTATTCACTAATACCATATTTGAGATTCTGGATAATCTTTTTCAACTATTTGAATTTAGTTTCACCATTTGGAATGCCTGTTTTTCAACAAATTTGGGGCATTAGTTGGATCACTCTGTATATTCACACATGTTTAATTAATAACCGGAAAAAGTTAAGGCGAATAAATAATACTCGTATCAATTTAAAAAAATAAACATTAGTCTATATCTAAAACAGAAGGGTATGATTATCTAAATATCAAATAGTAACAATAATAATAGAATAAACAATGACTAATATATTATTTGATAAAATGTATGAATTTGGTTTCATCATTTGGAAGTCCCGCTTTTTATCAAATTTATAAAATTGGTTGGATCACACTATATATTCCTAAAAATTTAACAAATATCCAAAAATAGATAGATATGACTAATAAGAAATAATATTAATATTAACAACTAAAATAATAATGATCTATTGCTAAAACTGAACAGGAGGGTAGAAGGGGAGACGAAGAAACAAGGAATTCATCCATTGGCGTGGCAAATTTTTTTTATTGGCTAACATAAACAGAGTCTAACAATTTTGTTAGCCTTACACAAGCCTTTTCTTTTCTAAATTAAATACTAATATTTATGTTCATATAAATAAACATTTTTGATTAAGAAACTGACATTTTTTTTAATTGTCAGAAATTTGAAGCAGATTTTTTTGTTGGTATAAGGAGCAGGAAATATCGACCTACCTTAAAGTACTACCAAGACACTATAACAATCTTCAGCTCAACAAACCAATACTTCAAAAAGGACAATTCAGAACAAAGGCACAGACAGAAGCCACAACAGAAAGTTCAAAGCAACTTTTCTCGCAATCAATTTTTTTATCGCACGTGCGGTGTGGTACAATTTGCGTAGATGCCGGCGTTCGACTGTGTAATATGTTATGGACCAAAGAGGTGGGCTATCTCGCATCCCACAATGTACCATGAGAATGACCAGACACCTACTGTAGACACCAGTCGCCCCGCTCCTTTGCCGGACACGTCATGTTCAACTTTGGTCTTGCCGAAGAAATTAAAATGAACAAAATAAGTGCAATTGTGTTTGTGCACTTATGATTTATTTTTTACAGCAATTAGAGGAAACAAATAATTTTTTCTCGCTTAATGAACATCCAGTTTGGTTATATTTTTAGACAAACTATACAGTATGGTCCAAATGAAAAAAGTAAATTCATTATTTCGTAAATCGGCGATTTCAGGGGAAAATCCTGAAATGCGTCGTCAGATCATCTTTTTATTTTTGACGTCAGCTGTGAGCGTGATTGCGTCATCTATAAAAATTTTAAATAGAAAAGTGGGTCTTGCCATACATCAATTGTATTGTATTTTAAATATCTATTCACCCATATTAATTATGTCTAAGTATTATTGTCAAAAGTGGTATTAATGCTATTCGAACAGATTTCTTAATTTATTAAGTATTGTTATGATGTATTTATTGATACTTAAAATAAATTTGGTAAAGGCCGTCACTGACAATGAAAATATGTCTAAATTACTTTTTACCTTTTTTTTTTTAAACCAATTACCTTATCAAAATTCCTTTATTGACATTCAACATAATTGTTATTGTCAAGAGGTTAATGATATTGTAGTAGACGAAATCAAAAACTTTTTGACTCTTTTATCAACATGAAGCTGACCGAAACGGAAAGAATTGAAATTTTAATATTAATTGGATGTGGAGATAAAACACGTACGCAGAAAGAAGTATGTACGTTATTCAATAATATATATCCCATCTGAGAACCAATTAGACAGTCCACAGTAAGCAAAATTGAGAAAAAATTTAGACAATGAGTTTCCCCATCAGACAGTTCTAGGAACGCTAAAAATGGAGAAGTAACGTCCCTATAAAGTAAATTTAGTGTAGGAACTTATGGAAGAAGATTTTGATAGAAGAATTGAATTTTATGAAATTCTAATGGATAAAAATAACAAAGACCCGATGTTTTTAAAAAAAGTTGTTTTTTCTGATGAATATACATTTCTCCTAAATGGTCACACTTTCTAGTATTGGGTTACAGAAAATCAACACTGGATGCAGGAGTACCGTTCTCAATACCCAGAGAAAGTGAATGTTTGGGCAGGAATAATAGATAATAGGATTATAGGACCATACTTTTTCGAAAGAACCTTAACAGGTCCTCGATATTTACAATTTCTGCAGAATTTCGTGCTCCCAGAATTAAACCAGTTGTTCCCAAACAGAAATGATTTGTGACTTCAGCAAGATGGTGCGCCACCGCACTATGCTCTCTTGGTGAGAAACTACTTGGATAACGTCTTCCCAAATCGGTGGATATGACAAAGAGGAGCGATTAAGTGGCCACTGAGGTCACCTGATTTAACTCCACTCGATTTCTTGTTACGGGGATACTTGAAAAGTAAAGTGTGCATAAATAGACCACAAACTATTAATGAACTCAAAAAACGGAAGAGTTCACTGCTCATCTTTCGCATTGTATTTTAGCTGACGGTAAACAATTTGAGCACTTGCATTAAATTTGGTTGTACTTAATTATACTATTTATTGTAACAATAAAAATTTAATAAATCACTTTTTTGACAATATACAAAAACTAATTACTTAGACATATTGATGTGGGTGAATAGATATTTAAAAGATCTTTCAATTAATGTATTGCAAGACACACTTTTGGGAGGGTATTTGTTTACCATTTTTTGAAATTGTCGACTTCCTTAAGTTTTCTATTCCAATGTAACAATGTAACGAGATGTAATTATGGATTACTAACATGAACATTACAAGATGATGGGGCTTTTTTATTTTTCTATAGACTCGACACTGTTCAAAGAACTTATTTAACCAAAAAAAAAATAGAATCTTGTTCATCTTAAAGAATTTATTATAGATTATATAATATAAAAGAAACTTGAATTACTAGAGGTACTATCTTCTTTATTACTATAGCAACTGGTTTTCTAGAATACGCACCTTCAGGTCGTTAGGACAAATAACATTTTGGGGGCATCAGTTATTATAATTAATTATAAGCTATGACGTACTTAGGAAAGAAATTAATGAATGGAATGAATGTATTTGAGGACGATTTGGTGTTGATAATGCAACTTTAATTTGATTTTTGCCTTTCATTTTAATTTAGCTTTTAACCTTTTATTATTTTTTAGAATTATTCATTTACCTTTTTACACCAAACAGGCTCAAGAAATCCTCTTCGAATAAAAAGAAATATTGTTAAAAAATTTTTACCATATTATATTTTAGGAAGATTAATTAATGTTTATATTAACATCTTTAACTTTAATAAATCCTTATCTATTAAAATAAATTAAAATAAAACGAAAATGGTGAGAATAGGAAAAATGAAAGGGGGAAGTTATGATTTTGAAGAAACAGATAAATTTAGATTTCTAGGAGTAACTATTATAACAAAAATATCCTGAGAAATAAAAACTTAACAAAAATGAGAATATATGAGACAATAATATGCCCAATAATGACATACTGAGCAGAAACTACGACGATGACAAAATCAGATAAAGATAAACTGGAATTGCAGAAAGAAATATACTAAAAGCAATATTAGGCCCAATAAAACTTAATGGAAATGAAAACACAATAAGGCGAATAAACATAAATAATAAAGAAATAGAAGAATAGATAAAAGGTATAAATATTTGCCAAAAAAGGTAGACAAAGAGCAAAATACATAGGGCATTTATGGAGATCTGGACAAACATTGACAATAAATATATTATATAAATGGGAATCGTCAAGTAGAAGAAGAAAATGAGATCCAGAAATAAGTGGTTGATGGAAGTACATATACATCTGAGTAAAGCAGTAATTAAATATGCTGAACAAAAAATAGAAGATAAAAGCAATGGCTTTAAAAAACCTCGAAAGAAGTGATGTTCTTTGGGGTGTTTAACCATTATAAATTATCTATTTAGAGATCCAGATATAATTTGAAATCTGTAAATCCTTTTGTTAGTTTCTGTATTTCATATTCAACCAAAGTGATGATATTTTTTATTTCCCTATGCAATTCTACATTCGATTCCTAATAAAATATGGGATGGAGAGAGGGGGGTTGGTAATTGCTTTAGTTATATTGATCTTCTATCTTTTATAAATAATAAAATAATCATAAAGAATTAATAAGATACAAAAGGTTCTCCATACTGCTCAAATGTGGTAACATGGAAAGATCAAAAGAACCTTGAAATCATACCACAACAATTTTAATTAATAATCAAAGACAACTATTTGGACTTTTTAAAGTCATCTTCAGGTCTGATTTAAAACTAAGTTACAAAGATTTTACAACGAAATTCTATGATGATAAACAGATCCCCCAAACTTACCTAATTTTAAAGAAACAGGAATGAAAATCAATATAATGGTGAAAATTACATGTAGTAATGGAATAAAAATTATAAGCAATATGAAGTCAAATGTTAAAACAATGTTAAAGAATAAACTTAAAAACATCAAAAAACTTAAACTTGAAAATAAAATTAAAACCAACCAACAAAAGAGGTTGGTTTAACTGTGAGACGACGTCATTGTTTCCCAATACGCTCAGTTGATGTCATTTAGTCTAATGAGAAGTCAGTTACACTAAGATAAGTACGTCACCAGTTAAATCAATGACGTCAGAATCATCCAATTCAGCCTCTTAGAATTGAAATATTTTAGGCCATACTCGAATCCATGCGAGTGATAGAGAATGCGTTTTGAGAGACAGAAAACGTATTACTAATATCCAGAAGTAAGGGTATTCTAAGAAATATAAATAATGAAAATGAAGAATACAACAGCATTAAGTAATAAATAGTTAAATAAAAGAACATAACTCTAATGACAAAAAAAAAGTAGCCTCTACTAACTCAGTATCTAGCTCAATACATTTGTTGTAGGATTTACGAATATTTTTAATCGAGATTCTTGATTCTTGAGGAGTAATTTTTGTACAAGCTAGTCGAATTCTTGCATAGAGCTCATCTCGATTTCATGGCCATGTTTTGTATACTTTTTGTGTAATAAACCTCAAAAAAAAAGTCTAACACTCTAAGATCGGGAGATCTGGATAGCCATTCGATCAGGGAACTACCACGACCACGAACCATTTATTCTTGAAATATTCATTTAACGACTGTTTTACTATTCTTGCATTATGAACCGAACACTCGTCTAAATGTACATTAAGTCTTTTATTAAATGAGAGTTCCTCTAAAGCATCCCACAAATTGGTGTTTAAAAATTCCAAAAAATTTGATGCATTAAGGTTTAGCTTAAAAAAGAAAGAACCAATATTTTTTTATTCAGTGTCCCACACCAAACACTGATCTTTTTGGGAAAACTTATTTTTACAGTTGTTCACCCAATGGGGGGACTTATTACCCATTTTAAAATGTCTAAATCACTAGATATCTGAAATTCTATTTCTAAGTTTAGTGATTAATTACAAATATAAATTATTTCCATAGCAATCTGTTAACTTTAAGTTTAAATTTTGTAAACAATTACCTGATTCTAGACATTTGATTTTTTTTATTAATTAACACATTTTAATAAAGTTCAGGTTAAATTTATTTACGGGCCACCGAAATCCAATGGCGTACTCATTCTTTTAAAAAAAAATCGTTATTAAATTTTCTGAATTTTTAACTAAGAAAACATATCGTTGTGTTCCTTGAAAATTGAAAGAACTCTTTTAAATCTTGTCTCCAACAAAAAAAGTTTTTGATACATAACATTAAAAAAACAGATTCAAATTCCTTCAGCTTTTGTATTAAGTAACACTATTGTTAAACTGTCAAATGGCATTTTCAAAATTCAAAAATATCAGAACTGATCTTGACAAAATTAGTTTGAAAATTATCAAAATGTGTGTTTTTTATAAAAAAGGATAATTTTTATTATTTAAAAACAAAAATTAACAAATCACTTTTTATCAGCATAACAGTGGCCTAAGCCCAAAACAATTATTTTGAGAAAATCGCGTTTAAAAATTAGAGGTATTTACTTTAATATGGTATACTGAGATTAATTCAGATAATCTAGATTTTTTTAAATATGATATACAACTCTATCAAATATTACCTTAGGGCCAAATAGGTCAATGAAATTTGTTTTTTTTTACATAAAAAACTGTAGGATAGGCCACTGTTCCTTTAAACAAAACAAAAAATTTCCGTTTGATAGTCTATTTACGAATAGTTCAACAATCAAATTTAAAATAAAGTCATAAAAATATTGTGAAAGTAAAAACACAACTAACTAAAATTAATAGATATTTTTAATGTATTTCGAAGTTTAGTCTTCTACTTCTTCGTCTTCTGAGTAAACGCGTTCTAGTGAATTCAAATTTTGGTAAAAACTATGGTGAATAAACGGAGTCAGTTCCAAAAGATCCTTTTTCTTTTTAGTATCAATTTTGTGCTCAGTAGGGTACAAGATACTCAGTTGATCATCTCTATTTGCAGATTTTTTTTTGGCTCTATTAACGAATTCAAATAAAACATCATCGTTGTTCGAGTATTTATAAAAAATACAAAATGGTTCGGAGTTTTTATAATGCAGCCACTGTATTTTCAGCCACTCTACTTTGGATTTATTCGCAGATATTTTTCGAATTGTTAAATTTTTTTCCAAATTAGCGGTCGAATAAAAGTCGTCGGAAGATATTTTAATTATTTTAAACGGGGACCTTTTTCTAGATGACTCTATCGTTGTTCCATTAAATTGGACGACACAATGTAGTTGCATAAAGCTGCCATTTGAAATTTAGGTTTTTAGGAAATCGAACATGCATTAAACCCAATATAGCGATATAGCAATATAGCCGTTGTTGCGCTGATGGCCTCATATAGACTACAGGTACATAATTAGACACTACACTCCTTTTTACGCTACAACCGAATGATTTTTATTATAAATCCTTCAGTAAATCGTAACAAAATCCCTTTAATATTTAATTTTCCCGTTTTAGATACCTACATTTTGTTCTTGAGGAGAAACAGACAACAGCACTTCCGAAAACAGTTTATCTGTCTTAAATGTGAGACATCACCGTGCCAAATTAACTACCCAAAAAAAGAAAGTTAAAATATGTCAACACCCAGATAAGCCTAGTAACATTATTTGGAATGATTTCCAGTAATCCTATACAACATGTAAGATATAAGATAAAACAGATTTCTTATTCTAAAAATAGACTTTCTGTAATTCTTTTCTCTAATTAGGTATTCGCCCACTTTTGCCTAATTAATCAGATTAAAAATAAATGCTTAATAAAACCAGTAACACAGGTGATAGGTATATGTGTGGTGGAATACATTAATAATGTAATAATTAACATATCTCACTCTGATGAATCACAGGGCAGTTGAAGGACTTCTTCATTTGTATTATTTTCTATTATGGATTTTTCGAAGTAGGAGATCAAATAAAAGATTAGTTGAATTGTGTTTATGGATAACGGCACAAACAAAAGAGTTGGTAACAATACCGATCAACAAATACTGAATAAATTAAACAGGAAGAATAAAAAAAACTAAAATAACTCTATAATAATAATAGTTCTTGTTTTGTTTTTCTTCTATTTATTTGTATTTTTTTTTCGTCTCTTTCGAGGTTATTTTGTATCGTTTAAGGATTTTCCTGTTTCCAATGAGAGTATTTTCTAATTTTCCAAGTTTCTTCTATTTTTTGACGATTTGGTAACTGTTTGCTGCTGTGACGTAGTAAAAACAAATATGTCATCGATGACATACAACAGTTTTGTAATAATAAATGATTGTGTAAGTATAAGTAAGAGTTTAAAAAATCCAATAAATGGATTGAGGAAAGAAAATATTTAAACCTCCAGAACGAAGTAAGTATCATTTTATTATCTAATAAATCATTTCTCAGCAATACAAACTTCAAGATAAGAAGTTCATATCTTAATTGTTGTTTTCTCTAACATACGTTGTTTTGAGTAAATAAATCCGACTTTGGTGACCAGTGTGTGTATTTATATGTATGTAATAAGCGCATGGTGCCAGGGTCGACCCGAGAAAACCCAGACACCGATGACTTAAGTGAAATGGCTTGCCTTAAAATATAACGACTTATATGGTTATAGGTCAATGTCGAAACATTACTTGAAATAAATTCAATCAATAGGTAATGAATGTCTTTTCTAGAAAGTAACTCGATATGTGAGAGGTCTCACGAAATTAAATAATAGCTGAACACGATGATGAATTATATTTACTATTTCAAAAATGTTGAGTCTGTCTTAATTTACTAATTCATTTTAAATAGTTTTTTCTATCCTTTCTAATCATGAAAATTGTTATTATCATAATAGATTTTTTTATAGTTGCGCTTATGAAAGATTAGAGAAAAATTAGAATATAAAACTTACAAATTAATGAGGTATCAAAATTCTAAAATATACAAAATTGTCGAGAAAAATTCCTAGGCCTGATAGTTCACCTAAAAATTGAGGTACTTTTTATATGCACTTTTTACGAAAACTCAATAACAAGGGAGATACAAACCTCGAAAATTGTATAAAAAATATCATGAAAAAAAAGTTCAAATTCCAGACTAGAAGATTTGTATAAAGATACTTAATTTTAAGTTATGAGTCAAATTCCATTCTGATTAAGGAGTAGATTTTGGCGGAAAGTACCACTGATTACGTCATATTTTTTGAATAAGTAAGTATAAAAACAAAAATTTTGGTAACTACTATTCCCTGCCCTTTTTTACTCTTGATTTATTTCCATAAATAGCAGCGTTTTCGAGTAATTTAAACTTAAAAGTAGACGTGCAATTTGCAAATAATAACAAAAAATTGTCTAATTTGGCAAGTAGGATTTGAAATCGAAATTTGATTGTTTGTCCGTTTAATTTATTTGAAATCTTTAATTTTTAATTTCTAACAATTTTGGGATGATACATGAGTAACTTTTCAAGAAAAAACTTCAGGATGTAAATATATAAATAAATGTCTTATTAGACACTTTTTATTATTTGTAAATTGCACGTACACTTTTAAGTTTAAATTACTTGAAAACGGTGCTATTTATGGAAACATATCCACAGTACTTTATTGCGCAAAAAAGGTCAGATAATCTTAATTACCAATTTTAACGTATTTAAAAGAGATGACGCAATCAGTAGTATTTACCGCCAAAAACTACTCCTTAATTACAAGGGATGAAATGACTAATAACATGAAATGAAATATCTTTATGCAAAGCTTATATGTCTAGAATTTGAAATTATTTTTTCAGTATTCTTCAATATGTTTCACAAAACAATTGTTTGATACAACTGTAGAGGCCTGTATCTCCCTTATTACTGAGCTTCCGAAAAAAGTGTGTATAAAAAGTTACCTTTATTTTTAGGTGAACTACCCTTAGGAATTTTTCTCGAAAATTTTGGTCTACCTTGTATATTTTTAATAAAGTATCTGGAAAGTAACATTTGAATTTTACGTTTCATGCTAGTTTTTTGTATATTTTAGAGTAATATCCAATATGACAAACCGTTTTATCTGTCGTTTGAAGAAAAATATGTAAATTGCACAACTACCTCGGTGATATCGACATAATTATATTGTGTACTTTTCCGTTTAAAAAATGACCTGCCAAATATTTGGCACATAATTCTAAAATAATGCTAAAATGTTCATTATTTTACTTCTAAATTAAATTCACAACTGCCTTTAACAAACTTAAACATTAATTGTAATTAACATAAACATAATAGGAGCGACTCTGATTCGTCTCCGACTTTCAATTTCCCTCCAACGAAAGTTCCCCTTTTTTTATACTTTTCAAATTCAGAAGCGAAATAAGACAAATACTAGGACCAATCGGATGCAACGAAAACATTGGAGTAAGACTACAGCACCAACAGGACAGGCAGCAAAAGCTAAACAAAGGAGCTTCACTGCTACATATTTCCCATCGGTGACGAACCTAAGAGAGAACCCTGTGATGTATTAAAAAAATTGAAAATTAATAAAGAGAAAGAAGATGATACTGTAGAAGATCCGTCATATGGTCTTGGGATTGATGACATCGAGTAATTCACTAAAAGGTAGATATTGGTATATAGAAAATATTTTTAAAAGAATAAGAATAACTTTTTTCTAGAAACGATTTTTTGAAACTTGTGCAAGTGATAATTTGAGTTCGATTTCAATTTTATTTCAACGAACATTTCTATGTGGCAATTTTCCCAATTTTGTATACTATTTTTTTAGGTTACTTGATTTAATAAAAAAATATCATAAATACTGAATTTTTTCTTTTATTTATCATCATTTTGTCAAAAATTAAATGAAAAAAAAAGGCTACTTACAACGGTAGCCACGTTTATACAGGTTAATAGGTTGGTTTTATTTTTTCAAATAATTTTTTGCAAAGATGTTCAATTTTTCTAGGAATCACCATATTATATTTGATAACCATGTAATTTTTTAATACAAATTTACATAAACATAATTTAGTGTACACTTAATAACATTTCCTTTCCTTAATCCAAACATATTTCAGTAAAATAATAAAATAATAAAAAAATTGACAATTTTTCATCTATTCACAGTGTTATTACTCTTTAAGGACTTAATACAAAAAAAAACACCCAGTCTTTTTCGTATCAGTAGCGGATTTAAAATGAAAACCTGCAAAAGAACGAATACAAGACAACTTAAAATACTTAGCCATATTTTTAAAATTCGGACAAAAACTGACTGAGAAAAAGGAAACTCAGACCAAACGAAAGGTAAGGGAAAAAATAGAAAATTATGGAATTATTTACAACTGTCTCACCCTATTTTACGTCAGTATAAACTAGTCTGGAAGAACTATTTTCAAAAATTGCTAACAGAAACTGTACAACATAACGACGAAGCAAAGGAAGAAACTGAAGGATGTGTGGACGAAAACGCGCCGGAGGAACCAACAAGAACTGAAATAATAGAGATTATTAAAAGAATTAGGAACAGCAAAGCATCAGAGAAGAACAAAATAAATATGGAATTAATAAAATACGGAAGAGAGGAACTTCACGAGAGGATGTACAATCTAATAAAGGAAAGAGAGGAACGAATCCATAGGAAGATCCATGAACAAATTCTTACAATTTACAAAAAAGGAAATTAAAGGGAGCGGAAATACTATAGAGACATACAAAATACAAAATAATGATGGTAGTGCGTTAAAATACTTAAATGAATTAAAAATAAAACATAGCTATATTAGAACATGTTGATAGATTAAATTAAAAGTGAGCTATATATTTTTAATCGAAGATCTTGCAACTTACGTACACAAAATATATTTTTAAGTTCAAAATTTTACTTGGGAACCTATCATTCCAATAATTAAATTCCGTTTTTTGGTTATACTTATTTATTATACACCTTAAAAATTCAGATGTCAAACATAAATCCATCATCATTTTAAATTTTAATTAATCATTTTTTAGGCGGATTAAAAAACTAAACTCGAATAGGCTTAATAATAGTGGGTGGTTCCTTTTAAGTTGTCTTATTTTCGACAGTAACAAGTTCAAGTTCAAGTAAATTTACATATTTTTAGACACTGTACTTTGATGCAAAACGAATTAAGTATTGTAAATAATAACAATTATTATTATTTGGTAGTTTCCAAGGTGGCAGGAGTTGAACAATATAAATAAAGCCATCCTGTATAAAAAGAACAATAACGAATTATTGTTTTTTATTAGCATTTTTGTGAGGGAGTGTTATATGGTCCCACACATTAGATTGAATGTTAAGACAAAAATATATCTTCCAACAATTACAAGAATTGATTCACAATTATTGTTTTTCAGCTGCAAAAATTGAACGTGCTTTTTGTTAAAGTACCAAACCTAAGATAATTCAGTAAAATAATGACAATAGGGAATACATACATTTTTAATATAATCTACTTTTTTATTCCATTCATAGGTTAATTATAATTTTGAATACCCACTGCCGATACGTTTTTCGATTACGATCTTTCGTCTGTAATTATTTATGAGAGTAGATGCTTATAGTTCTTTTACTCTGACCTGTTATACATATTCAAAAATATTCACTCTTTTATCATTTTCTCACATTTTACATCACACACAGTGTAGGTCGCTTAATTTTTAAATTGTTCAATTATTAAGAAATGGTAGATGTTAAATAAATAATAGTTATATCTATATTTGCTAACGTTACATTTAACATTATCGATATATAGAATAATAATAGTGAATTAAAATTATCCTTGAAGGTGATTTTGTTTATTATTTATTGTTATTGTTTATCTCATTTGCTTTTGAAGTAAATAAGTAGTAATACATGCAAAGTACTTTTCTGTATTGATCAAAGTAGTAGTAATTTATTTAAAACTTTACAGGATAATATTTTGGTAATTCGGTTAATGGTGACCATCAGAAAGCAACTCTATTTTTAAAGAGATTATATTTATCGGTGGTTCACATAAAAATGGCGGTGAAGAAATATTTATAGACAAAATATTGAATGGTAAATACTTTGTAAGAAAACAAAGTTTGTAAAAACCAGTAGTTTTAGAATGATTTCGGATTTTTCAGTGGATAATTTGCACTATTATAATTAAACTGTTTATATACAGGGTTGGGATAAAGTATGGAACCAAGAAAATATCTTTAAAACGAAACGGACGATATTTATGAAATTTTGTAGGTAAGTGCAATGGGACAAAATGCATCTGATGTACCTTTTTTTTGTTAATAATATACTTCCCGTTCAACCGAAAATACCCCTTTTTTAATTTAAATGACACACCTTATATATCATTGCAGATTTTGAAAGAGCTTGTTATTTTTCAAATTTGTGCATACTGGGTTTAGTGGAAATAATTTGTAAAAACGAGAAATAACTCACTTTTAGTTGTAGGAATAAGTAAATTTATGTACTTTGAGAATAATAATAATTTAAAAAAAATAATTCATATGTTCAAAATAATATGTCAGCCTATTAACAAATTCTTGAGTCACTCTTTCCAAGATTTCTCCACGTATTAGTTCACATTGATCAATAATTCTTTGTATCAATTCCTGCAAGCATGTTGGTCATAACCCCAAAGAAAAATATCTAATGAGCTTAGATCCGGAGAATGAGCAGGCCACTCTATGAATCGATCACCATAACCGATCATCATTAATATTTCAATACGATCTTTTTCACTTAAATGAACCATTCTTAATCGTACAATTTATTTCCGTAAATTACAATTTGACAGTTTGGCAATAGTTACCTACTAGATAATACTCGTTTATTTCTTATTATTAATACTATAATAATATCAATTTGTTTATCTAAATGATATTTTTCTCTAATGTATAAAAACTTAAAAGTGGTGTATTCCTCGTTTTTACAGATTTTTACACTAAACCCAATATGTACGAATTCGAAATAACAAGATCTTTTAAATGAAAAAAGTTGAGGATATTTCCGGTTAAATTGCACTTGTAAAATTTCATAAATAGCGTTAGTTTCGTTTTAAATATATTTACTTGGTTCCATACTTTATCCCAACCATGTATTTATAAAGATAATATACTATAATGAAAATAGCCAACATCGCCCCATAATACGCTTTTCAAAAAATTCTCCAAGTAAACTGACAATGCCAAACCGAAGTAAGAAAATATTGAAGAAAAATGAAACTCTAGCAAAGGAAACGATGCGAGCTGGAGCAAACATGAGATGTGCGTGTAAAAGAAAGTTAAAAGTAATATAAGATTTCATTTTATACAAAGTACTTTCCTATATTCACAGAGACGCTTTAAAGCTTTAGATATACTTAAAAGTAATAAAAAATTTAACTACTAATGTATGTAGGTATTACTAACGTGATTTTTAAAACTCAACCAACAGTTTATTACTCATTTAGATCTTTTAAGAACAATGAGACGACGCAGAAAACAAACGGAAATTAAGAGGTCTTTATTGACAAGAAGGAATGCAATTTCAGTCCAACACGCTTCGACCTCCATCCATTTTTAGTAGGTAGCGTCGGAATCCCACAAAGGAGGAGAGGAAATTCCAGACCATAAATTCCATGATTAATTTTCCAATATCAAGCAAGACTTTCCAGAAGAAATATAGTCTGGTAGATTTACCCAAAAAATCACTCATATGCCTCAGTGTGTTAAGGAGTTTCAGTCTTGTACCAACTATTAACTATATTAAATATACAGGCAACCGAATTTATATGAATTCATCTCGTATTTCTAAGCAAGAAATGTATTTGCAAAAAAGTCTGCTGATAAATCACTCTTATACAGGGTGATTCGAATAAGAACTAACACAGAGCAAGAGCATCTAGTGGAACGTAAAATATGGTGATTTAACGCAACTTAATTTTTTATTAAGTTGCACCCCTGATAAATTATAGGCCTTGAAGGTGAGGTTTCAAATTAAAAAAAAATTTCTCAGTTAAACCTGAAATTAGAAAAACCAAACTTGGTACTAAGAGCATTAATCGAGAGTAAGAAGAGTTCATTTTACTATTACAAAGGGTTGATCCGGGATGATGTATTATTAAAATGTGGCATTTTTTAACTAGTTGGCGGACCTAAAAAGTTATTACTTTATTTTATGGGAAATTTAATTCTAAACTTTTCTTCTTACTCGTTATTTTTGACAAAACTTTGTCTTTTTCAATAAAAACATGAGTAACTAAAAACATTTATTGCAGCTGCATTATTTAAAAATCACTGAAAATTCAAAAGTTGGCTATGAAATTAAACATCAAACGTAACGATCGTCTAATTTTAGTAATAGCTTTTGAAAATGGCCGGGAAGTTTTCATTTAGCGGACAAGTTGACAAGCCATTAGTGTTAGGTTTCTGTGAAGGAAATTGCAGACGTGTTGAAGAATATCGGAGAAGATTTCCTAATCATGTGATCCCCCATCGAGAAACATTTTCCACTGTTGAAAGACGAGCTCGAGAAAGAGCCAAATTTTTCAGTGATAATCGAGGACGTGCTATTATAATCAGACACAAAACGATGAAGCTTGTTTAACCCTCAGAGGTATTAGAAATTTTCTAACTATCATGAGTATTCCGCCGTAAATCCTTATTCCGCAACATCTCGACATTTCCAACGCATGTTTAAAATAAATGTTTGGATCGATGTTATTGATCGCTATTTAATTGGACAGTGATTTTAATAAATCGACTAAACGGCAAAATCTTAAAATTTCTAAAAAAACACTATCCCAGATCTACGTTATGAGTTACCACCACAACTCAGACTGGAACATTAGTTTATGCATGATGGAGCACCACCTCATTTTAGTATTATTGTTAGAGACTTTTAAAACTACCAGTATCCAAATAAATAGATTGGAAGAAGAAATAGTTGTCCAACTTTGGCCTTCACGATCACCAGACCTCAACAAATGTGACTTTTTCTCTTTGGCGAACGTTAAAAGAATATGTGTATTCCTCGCCAATTGCTTCTCGAGCAGCATTGTCGAATCGCATTACGAATAAATGAACATTAATTAAAAACAACTTCTACAATAACTTATCACTGCAAATTGTAAGTTATTTCAGTTACTTAATTTGTTAATTTTTGTATTAAATTATTATTATTTCAACTTCTTCCTGATCTTTGAAGTTTAATTTCATAGCCAACTTTTGAATTTTCGATTATTTTAAATAACACAACGTGTACCAAATTTCGTTTTTCTAAATTCAAGTATAACTGAGTTATTTTTTCGTATTTCTTTTCAGTTGCTACTTTGCAAGTAATTAAATCAGAAGTATTATGTTGTTAAAAACACTCATGCCTTACATTGATTTGTCTGATATGCAAAGGAGTTAAATAATTGCCCTTGTGGAACGAAGGATGTCTCAGAGAGCGATAGCTAAAACCGTAGGCGTCTTTCAAAGTGTTGTTTACAAAACTTGTAAGGCTTCGCGAATTGGGCACAATTAAAAATCGTTCAAAACGCAGTGGTCCAGAGATGACAACTTGTGAACAAAATCGTAATTTAGCTCAATTTGTTCAAAAAAATCCATCTTCAACGCATGCAGAAGTCAATTTTTAAAATCTACAGGTGTTTCACTTAAAACCACATGAAAAATATTTTGGAAGCGGAATTTGTTTAGCAGAAAACAACTAAGAGGTTCCCAGTTATCCTGACAAAACAAAATTGATCGACTGGAATGGTGTAGAGAATATAAAAATCATACAGTTGGAGACTGTTGAAATGTGTTTTTTCCTGATGAAAGTAGAATCCGTCTAAATTCGACATCCATAAAATGTTGCCAGTTCCGCTATCAGGATACGTTTAAGAGTTCCCTTGCTATAATATATACAACAAAATTTAGGTGATTTCACATAAGTTTGGTTAAGTGTATATATTACTATTGTCAATAATATGTAATATTAATAGTCATAATTGTTTAGCCGGAAAATATTTAAATCATTTTTGTAAACATATGGTCCTTCGAGCTGAATAATTGCAAAATAAATCATGTAATTAATTTAATCTTAAATTATCAATATTAAAATAAAACCAACTTTTTGAAATGAAATTCGTACATTTTAATTTTACGTTGGTTTATAACCAGTTCTCATAAATTTAAAAGAAAAAAGAAAAAGAAACGTATGATCACTTTTCACCGCAAACAATTCGGTGTAGGCGACTTCCTTTAAAGGATACACGTCCTGATCATGTAGGAGGTAATAAAGTGACGTCACAACTTGATCGTTTCTTGTACATATTGAGCGAAAACTAAAATAATGTTATTTATCTACCGTTAGTCAGATAAGTGGATCCATTCTAATTTATATGTATGTACTCGTATTTATATTTAGATGGATTTTTGTAACAGATTGTGTCAAGTCGATCATTGACTGTGCTACATATACCCTCAGGAAAAAAAATGTATTTGGTAATTCTTGGTAAAATGACAACAGGAAGGATGTAGATACAAACCACGTAAAATCAAAGTAGGTTTCGCTCTCAAAGAAAGGAATCTACAGATCTACTTTTTCCAACATATCGTTTTTTTAATCAAACCAGAAACATTAGTAACATAATTGGCAGACGCCAAAATAATTCTTATTACAAAAACAGTTATTTTAAATACTGAATATTAAAAAAGACAACATATTGTTTTATTGCGCGCATAATCAATATATTCGATACAAATTACTCTTTCTTGTAATAATAGTACAATTATATCAATTGTATTATATATCACTTTTACAAATTACGTGAAACAGTAAAAGATGTGTTCTCGTCAGTTTTTCCGATATTATAAAAGTTACGAAAAAACAGTTTTTTGAAAAAGTGTAGACAGTCTTGAGATTCACATTTTAAAATTAGTCCCAAATATACAGTGTGTTCAGGAACGCAGTGCCAGACAAAAATTTTGTTTTTTTAAATAGAACAGCCCGTATATTTTTACATTTTTATAAACCTCTTGCCGAGCTAATTTCAACGATGTATCACACTTTGTGTCTATTATGATTAATAAAGGATCTACAGCCAACTGAAAATCACATTTTTTTGAATTTAGATGTCTGTAGCAGCCAAAACGTTGAAAATCAATAAAAACGGCTTACATGTTTCTATCCTAACTTTTCAAGTTCTATCCTACGGCATTAAAAAATATTTGATACAGACTGATTAAAAATCAGATGGGATTTCAAATTTTGATCACTCTGTATCAAATATTTTTTAATACCATATCATAAAACTTGGGATAGGGACATTTTATTGAGTTTCAACGTTTTGACTGCTACAGAAATCTGAATAAAAAAAATGTGATTTTCAGGTGGCTGAAGATCCTTGATTAATCATAATTGACATCAAGTGTTATACATCGTTAAAATTAGCTCGGCAAGAGGTTTATAAAAATGTAAAAATATACGGGGTGTTCCATTTAAAAAAAAAATTGTCTGGCGGTGCGTTCCTGAACACACTGTTTTATTGGGAATAATTTTAAAATGTGAATCTCAAGACTGCCTACACTTTTTATAAAATTATTTTTTCGTAACTTACAAAAATAACGGATATATCGTACTTCGACGCACTAATGCAGCACACTGTATATTGAATATTTATTGCATCTACCGAACTATGATCTGCATACTAAATTAGGTATTATCACAAAATATTTCTGAGAATTTACTCTCTTTTAATGTACAAATGAAGTATAGGGCTTATTACCTGAATTTATCTGAAATGTATTTCTAATGTAGGATTAAGGTTTTGAAATTACCGAGAACTATTATGAGACAGTACATTCCGTATAAATTCTTAAAGTCTCATTATTAGCTAATTACTAAATTTCTTGAAACATGAAGGCAATTTAAAAAATAATTATTGAAAACACATAAATACATATTTGAACAAGGTATAGTATGCACCAAAATAATTCAAAAAGTCTTAATAAACATGAGTCCGCAAATTGACGGTTTCAGAGATACAGAGAGTTATTTATTTTTGAAACATTTTGCGTTTACACATTATTTTTATTGTGTACCCTGTTCAAAAATACTATCGTTTTTTAACACCCTGAATATGCCAATTGGCGGTGATCTTTTGCCCCAATCCCATTAGTAATGTTGTTTTATTTTGTATATTAATTAAACGTTTACTATATTTGCTTATAAATGATTAAAAGTAGTAGCATAATTATTGAGACTTTGACGGAATATTAATTTTTTATGCAATGATTTACTTGATAATAGGAAAAATAGAAATACATGAATACGACCAAGAGTATTTATTGCAAAAGTGAATAAAGGAATACATGAAATGTCAAAACTCAAATTATTTAATTTTTTACAAGAATAAAGCAAAGAATACTCACATATAAAGGTTTAATGAGTGTCAAAACGAAACTACATTTTCTAACTGGAATTTCTGTCTTAAAATCTGTTTCGCTCTTATTGATAATAAGAAAATATTTTGAATAAATATTTACTTTACGGTCTTATAAGATATAATTTCATAAACAAATCGCAGAATATGCATCCTCAGCGTCCTCTTGTAAGTATTTATCTCGGAAATAGTTGGAAATTTGCTTCATTAGTTAATACGAGTACGTATGTAATTAAATACCGGCTCATCAAATTTCAATTAGGTTGTAGTTATAGTGTCATGTAACCTCAGGCCCTTTTCGATCTACTTAGATTAAATATCTATAAATTTCCTGTCTTCATTTATCCACACCTAATGCAGATCAATTTTACCTTAATAATATTTTTGTAATTATATTTTTCCAAATATTTTAATTCTTTATTAAATGTAATTTAGCAAAACAATTTTTATTTTTATAAAGAAAAAAATTTATATTTTGAAGCTACAGGATTATCGGGTATAATTTGAACCTACCAATATTTCTTTTATACATACACGTGTAGGAAAAGGAGAATGTATGCAATAATTTGGGCACATGGGAGTTACACCAGTTATTAAAAATCATATTTGAGTTCAAATACTTTAAATATTGACTAATTAAGGTCATGTTGCCACAATTCCAATTGGTATTTTTTTTCTAATTAATTTTTAAATTGTAACAAAAGATATTTTTTTTCAAATAAATGTTCAATCTCGATTGAAAATGACTTAAATTATTATAATAATAAAAAAAAATTATATTTTTAGGTTTTTTAAGTACAATTGCTTTGTTTTTCATGTCGGTGTGTTTAGAACAGTCTGTATGGCATAGTAGAATTAGTTCTATTTTCTGATGATGAATATATAAAATTTTATCTGAGCGCACGAATCTGTCCATTCTTGCAAAAAAATCATCCACACGAAATTCCTTAAATGATTTTGAGTTCCACCTGCACTTTTTAATTATTTAATAAAAAATTTGGAATTTGGATAAAATGAGTTAGGTTAGCTTAGGTTTTTTAAAAGTAAAGCATTTTTGTAGCACATCAATTTAACAAATTTTTATACCTACTTTACATATTTTTGTTTTAGGTAGACCTCTGCTATAAATAAATATGAAATAAGCAATTCAACTTCATTTCTTTACCATATATTGAAATTGAATGTACAGGAATTCATGTAAGGGACTAAGAGAATTCATTTAGAGTTTGCGGGGTATTAGACAGTAAATATGAAACATTTTACCATCTCTGTATGCACTCCACAAGCTTTTAACAAAATATATTTAAAATGAAGTTGTATGCTTTTGGTGGTGGTATACAAGAAAAAGGATCCACAATAAATATTGTAAAAAATCAACAATGAAGAGAAAATTAGAACTTCCTACAAATTTTCTTTGATACAGTTAAACTGTGTCTGGTTGCTTTTTTATTTTATACAGTTTTTACCAATTATGATTCGTAAAAAAATTAAGACAACCCTAGAAACCCAACTATCTGAAACGCAAAGTGGAGCTCTTTGTTTTATTGCTAGCTGTATAATTGAATTTTCCATTTAAAATTACGCTGTTGATAAATACTTTTAATAAAGTTTAATTTCATTCATTAGAACTAGTGATATTGGCAATGTGGTGATGAATATGAGACATAATGAAATTTATGGATTTTTAAAATTTTTCTCTTCAAAATTCATTTCAATTTTGAACAAACAAGTTCATTAGAAACAAAATTTTCTGTTTTTTTTTGGTAATTAGAGTCAGTTTGAAACCTTTGCGAATTTTAACAAAAAAGGAGTATCGGTTTTATCAAAACAAAATGCTGTGTATTTGAAAATAAAGAGCAGAACTTACGCTGATATTCATGAAATAAATAAAATAAATGAAAATAAACTTGACCAAATTGTAATATTTAATATTCATGGCAATAATAAAAGTTAGTCATATCGTCCCAAAGAATATAATCATAATCACGATCTGTGCTAATTCCGCTAATTATAAACTCATTTATGTTATCTATGTATGTTGATGGTATCCACATTTTTGCTCTTTAATACACTTTACCCAAGTTTTCAATTAGAACTTTTAACGTTCCTGTCTTGCCAAACTTTTAAAAAGATTGTGCTCTTCATTTACCCAATTTTTGTCCAAATAATATATTTGCTTTTCTCTTTCGTGTACTTTTTGAACGAATCGTATATATTTATAATAATAAAAATAATAATTTTTGATAATTTGCCAGCATTCTTCAAAGAATTCTAAATTTATTCATGCTCTTTTTTTCCTTTAAAATTTGTATGTATGTTTTGCAAATATCCGTATATGTACATTTTGACAAATAAGACTTTTTTGAGTTTAGAGCACCCGGGTATATTCATTTTTAATACATATACAGGGTGTTATTGAAATACACGTACATATTAAAATGGGGAATAGTATGTAATGACCAAAAACGATTGGCACCAATTTTAACTTCAAATTCTAAAATTTAAATATTGGGGAAGAGTCCCCTTTTCCGACCTACTAGTTTCCATATTTAAAGAAGTAAAATAAATCGAAATTGAACTTACCCATAGAAATTGCACTGTTGCCGTAGCAAAACCAATTAATTCAAAATAAAGTTTATTACAGTAATTGTTCAAAATGCCGTCCATTATTATTTACACACACTTGCAATCGTCTTTCCAAAGAACTTTGAACATTAGAAATTAGTCTTGGATTTTGTCGTAGTTCCTCGGCTACCGCATTAACTTTATTGGTTAATTGTTCAACACTATTAATAGGTTCATTATAAACCAGTTGTTTCATGTGACCCCACAAAAAGAAATCGCATGGATTTAAATCCGGAGATCTCGGAGGCCACTTAGTAGGTCCATTTCTGCCTATCCACTTTTGAGGAAATCTAATGTTCAAAAACTGCCGTACGTTTAAATCAAAGTGAGGAGGAGCGCCATCTAGTAGGTACCACATCCGTTGCCTTAATTGTAACGGTATCTCTTCTAGGAGTACTGGCAAAATATCTTCTAAAAAGTGGAGATATCCTGGCCCATTTAATCTGTTCGGGAGAACATAAGGCCCTATTAAATACTGATCTATTATGCCAGCCCAAACATTTATTGAAAATTTTCTTTGATGCCCAGTTTCCCTAATGGCGTGAGGATTTTCATCACTCCAAATATGCGTATTGTGCATATTGAACACGCCATCACGAGTGAATGAAGCCTCGTCAGTATACAATAATATTTTTAGAAAATCAGGAATATCAACACATTTTTGAATCATCCATTCACAAAACTCCACTCTCTTTTCTTCATCACCTGGATATAAGGCCTGGACTTTTTGGATGTGATAAGGATGTAAACCTTGTTCTTTAAGTGTCCGCCACACAACAACTGAGGACACTCCAATTTCAAGACCTAGTCTTCTACAACTTAATTGAGGCCGGTTTTCAACAGCTTCCAATATTTCTTCTTCGGCCGCCAATGTTCTTTGTGTTCTTGTTCTCCCTCGATCTGCATTGACACTCTCAAATTTTCCATGGTCTCTTAGATGCTGAACAGTTGAAATAAACGTACGACAGTCCGGAATTCTCCGATTTGGAAACCGTTCGCGATACAGGATTTGTGCTTGCCGAGAATTTTCTCCAGCTGCCCCATAAACCAGCACTATATCGGTTAGTTCAATATTCGTAAATAGTGGCATCGTAAAAAAATATTTAAAAGTAATCGTAACAACACTTTTTACCAACTTGGAAATGACGCGCTCGTGTTAGCCAGATTCGTAAATCAACTAAAATTTTAATAATCTATAGTTTCAAAAATGTATAGTTTAAAAACAATCATTTATCAAATATTCTAGTTTTTTGATAACGAGGGTAGTAAAAACCAGTCTTCGGAAATAGAAATTAATTCGAAAATCTTGGCAACATGGTTATTTCTTACAAGACTAGTTTTCTTATCATCTGACAAAAACTTGCATATTAATTACTGTTGATGTTTAAAATAGGTAAATAAACCTAATTTATATAGGTCATCCTCAACATATCAGTGAAGTACGTTTGTTTTAGAATTAATTTTCAAAAATTAATAACTCCCTTAATAAGGGGTATTTTTAAAAAATAATATTTTTCTACATTCAGTGGGGATCTGCGCAATACCCAGTTTTAATATGTACGTGTATTTCAATAACACCCTGTATAAAGAATTAGCAAAGGATGTGGAAAATACTTCAAAACATTAGGACTCGTTTTTAGGAACAATAGTTTTGAAAGTATCAAAAAATCAGGACTGAAAGAAAGAAAGATTTAATGAAAAATTCAGTAGCGTTTCATACATATACAGGGTGTCCCACTACGTTTTGACAGTCCAATATCTCGAAAACTGTTCCCGTGACAAGCATGAGATTTGGCAGCTATAAACAGTCCAAACTGATGCTTTTATTTATTATAAAAAGACTTCCAGGACAACCGATATAATATTACATTTTTGGTTATATCTTTCAATAACAAATTCAATTATACCCTCTTGTGGTGATTCTACTATGCAGTAACGACAATATGGGCCATTTATTTTTATTAAATTTGAACAATTCAACAATTCAAAAACGAAAAGTAGGCGTCATGTAACCGGAAACGCGAGCAAAAGTGGAAGTCAATATTGGAGTGCAAAATTTTGCTTTAATAAATTTAATTAAAACAAATGGCTCGTATTATCATTAATGCATAATAGTATATTAGAAGTGTGGTATCGTTCAATTTGTTTTTGAAAGATATCACCAAAAATGTAATATTATACCGGTTGTCCCATTTAAAAAATTTTGTTGGGGTCACGTGACCGGAAATGAGAGGAAAAGCGGAAGTGTTTTTAGAACAAAAACAAGGATAAGTTTCGACTGTTTCTAGCCGTCAAATTTTATACTTTTCATGTGAATAGTTTTCGAGCTATTAAACTATCAGAAGGTTATATGACACTCTATATACAGTATGATCCAAATGAAAGGAATACATTTATTATTTCGTAAATCGGCGATTTGAGGGGAAATCCTGAAACTCGTGAGCGTGATGACATCATCAATAAAATTTTTAAATAGAAAATTGGGTCTTGCAATACATCAATTGAAAGGTCTTTTAAATATCTTCTTCCATAAGTTCCTGCACTAAAGTTACTTACTATAGGGACACAACTTCTCCATTTTTAGCGTTCCTAGAACTGTTTGATGGCCAAACTCATAGTCTAATGCTACTTGCCATAAACTGGTATAGATATTATCTTCAAAGGTTTCTATTTAAAAATTTTATTAATGACCCCATCACGCCCCACAGAGATGACGCCAAAAATAAAAAGGTGATCTGACGAAGCGCCCTTTTAAAAATAAAAATCTACGGGTTTCAGGATTTTCCTCTAAAATGGCTGATTTACGAAATAATATATTTATTACTTTCATTTGGCCCATACTGTATATCTTAAAGTGTATGGGTATATATTATTATAATATATTTATACCCTATTTCTAAATATTTTTAACCAAAATACTAAACTTCACATTAATAAGGTTCCCAAAGTTTTGAACCCACTGTAAAGATTAATTTATATAAAAAAATAAATTCTGATAACGTAGTTTAGAGGAATTTGATTTGAGCGTGCGCTTAGAGTCCGTATTTAAAGAAAATTCAAAAATTTTCCGCCTAGTTTCAAGCAATATAAAGCAGGAAGATGTAGATATGGGAAAATTCAGTTATATACTGTCCATTTTTTGTGCTGTTTTGGCTGGTATTTGTGTAAAAAGTACAAGAGGTATGTATGTGTTTTATTTCACTTATTTAATTGTAAAAGGAAAATACGGAAGCTTATGTTGTTAGCTTCAAAACGTCCAGTATTTAAACAAATAATTATTACACAACAACCGGATATACAATTTTCATTGACAGTTTCTGGTATTATTTGTATTTAAATTTATTATGTTGAAATAGGTTCATATGTTCTCTGAACCCACGTATCATTTATATAAATATTAAAATATTATTTATTCCAAACATTCAGGTGCATACCTTACATATATAAATATTAATACACTTATTTAATTTAAAATAATTCCTACAAATTAATGAACACTTGGTGCATTTTATTTCTTTTAACGTACCGATAATCCTTATTATTAAACAAATATGTGTTACTAAGATACATGCAACGGAATACTAACTATATTTTAATTATTTAAAAATAATATTCATATAAAAATATAATTCTACCTTTACTTTTACTTATTTTAAGTTATTTGAAATAAAATTAACATCAACTGGTTAATTTTTTTTTTATTGGAAAATATTGAAAAAGTCTTTATACAAGGTGGTCCAATATATTTTACTTTTAATCACTATGTAATAAAATTTCCCTTTATAGAGAAAAATTAATTTGCAAATTGAATATATAGTGTTGTAAATAATTTTTCTCCAAATTCATTTTTTTTAGTGTTAAATCCCGCAGTGTGTGCATAGTTTAATAATAATATACTTGTATAATTAGTTGGTTAAAAAAACTAAAAAATCTAATAAAATACAGCATACGTCCAATTAAAAACTAAAGTTTACGATTCTCTTTGAAAAACGGAAAATTCAGTAATAGTGTTAGTAAAAAATATCAGATTTGGAACATTCTACCTTTCACTATTAAAAATTGTAGATTTCGTGTAGATAAACGTCTAGAAAATGTTTTCTAATTTTATTATGTAAAAATAAATACCAAGTTTTCTTAAAATTAAAAATTTATGGTAAAATTTGAACCATTACTTTCAACATATTTAGATTAAAAATTTAGAAACCATTAACCATTTTTAACATGCGCTTTCAATCATGTAAACATTGTTTATTAAATCTTGTAGTCTATAAATTTTGTTTATATTTGTAACTAGAATATATAGGAAAATATCCAAAGTAAAATTTTATATTAACTTAGTCGGTAAAACCTCTAGATAAATAATAAAATAAAGATTTGTGGGAAATTCTTTAAACGCACTTTTTTTGATAGAAAAGATATTGGCGGAAAACCCTGTATTATAAATAGAATATAAATATAACAATAAAATTTTAAATTAGGTGACTTCAAGACCATTTGAAAAATGAAACAAATTAAATATTTTTTTAATTACATCAAAATTATTACTTGTAGAAAATAATAAAAATAATAATACCTTTTTAATTGATGTAGAAACAAAATTGTTTGCTAAACACACACTATTAGACACATACAACTAAAGAACTAAATTCATTCTTTAAACAATTGTTGTTCCTTAATGTGATTGATTGTTTTAATAACTACGTGTTGAGCCAAGGCTACCTAATGTTATTTTAATGAATTTTAAAAACTAAATCTATTTTTTTAGGTTTAACTTATTAAATGGTGATTATGAATATTACTATGAACTAATTAAACATACGTTTTTTTTTACAAACGGTTTTTGTTTTGTTTCTATTTCAAAAATCGCCGTGTATAGATTTTTATATTAAAAGCTCATTTGATATTCAATATCTTCAGGGACTATGCAGAAAATTGTACCGCTTTAGTAACAAGATTATTATAAACCTTATTGTGTTATATTATTTATAATGTATATTAAAATGTTTACTTATTAAATTATTTTGTTATTTGTTCAACAATTAATTAAATTAATTAAATAAAGAATAATTTTATGTAGAAATTATTTTATAAATACATTTCTCTCGTGATAATAATAAAAGTTAATTATAAAAACCATATATTTTAATAGTAACTCCCCATCCTGTTTTAGAATTACAAAACAAAAAACAATATTTTTAATAAATTATCTGGAGCTGGGGATGGTTTCATGATTATTGGTTCTAGTTTATTATTAGACCTATTCCTATTTAAATGGTTTTAATTAGATATCTCCATCATTTTTGTAATAAAATATTGTACATCTTGAATAGTTCTAGAGCTTTTTGGAATTAGTTCGTATAAAGATATCTTTTTTTTTCTCGAAATTTACCATTTTCAAAGTGTTTGATAGGATAAATTAGTTCATTGAAACTCTTATCAGATTTCTTTAAAGCACAAGGACTGAAATAGCAACAATAGATCAACCACAACAAAATCATTATTAACTTTAATCTTATTATTTTTTGCCAATAAAGAATTAACTTTGTCTTTAAAAAAGTTGTTTAAATTATTTTTCCTGTTTTTTTTCATTATTTTCATTCCTTTCTTGAACGCGTTATTTTCTTTACAATTTATTTTTTCATTGCCAATTATTCCTGTTGTAAATTATATAAGGAAAAATGTCTCCAATTTTATGACATCATGATAATCTCTTTCTATCCGAGGGTTTACTAAATCATTGTGTTTATAATGTTTTTGAAAGAAATGTTACAAAATTCTTCTTTTTAATTATACTTTTAGTGTACTTTTAGTGTAAATCTTTTATGCTAGGGTGGATCAGTTCCCATTCTTCATCTATTTCTTTTATTATTCTCTTTCCATTTTCTCCAATTTCCTACTTTCCCCTTCCACTTTCTTATACCGAGTCTGGTAGGGAACTCTTCTACTTCTTTTAACTATTTGTATCTCGATCTACTACGTCTTCTTCTTCCCCCTATTTTACCCATTTAACTGGCTGTATTTTTATTCTTCTAAAATTTCATCATTTACTAGTATTCCGTACTCGTTTTCTTCACTTTTCTAGGTCCGAGTATATTTCTCATTATCTTTCTCTATGTTATTCTTAATTTTTCTTCTTCCTTGTTTGTCATTGTCATCGTTTCTGCTGAATACATCATTGTTGGTCGGCTTATTCTTTTATATATATTTAGTTTTGTTGCATTTGTTAGTGTTTTCAGGTTATCGTAATATGCTGTATTCATAGTTACTATTTTATTATTAATTATAACCCACAAGTATTTATATTTTTTAACCTTTTCAAATTCGTATGCATCAATTTTTACTATTTTATTTTGACATACTTTTCCACACTTCGTTATCTTTGTTTTATTTTTGTTTATTTAAAACCCAATTTTTTATCTCTCAGAGATTAGCTTTTTAAGCATGTTTTCCATTATTTCTCTTCTCTTCTATATCAGCTGTTAGTATTTGATCATCCCTTGACATTAACTCCCCTTTTGTATTTGCATATTCTGGTGAAAGATGAAATAGTGTTAACATTAAGTCTGCCTTACTCCTTTGTTAATCAAGAATTTGTCGGTTTCTCCTTTCTGGTACTATAATAATCCTTGTTTCATCTATAGTCATTTTGATAAATTTTCTCAACTTTACTTCTATCCCCTGTTCTTTTAATGTTGCCATTAGTTTAGTTTCTTTTGACAGAATCGAATGTCTACTTAGTCGATGTCTATGTCCAATTTGTATTCATGCACTTTTTTTATTATCTGTTTGATTATGTGTGTTGTGTCTGTTGTTGATCAACCTTGAGTGAAACTACATTGATATTGTTCTAATACATCTTCTAATACATGTTGATGTTCCTTGATAATTTATTAGCTCTATATTTATTTATTCCTCCTTTCACTGGTGTTTTCCCATTTCGATTATTATTTTTAATTTCTTTAACTTCTACTGTTGGTTCCTCCTTGTTGTTCCTTTTATGTCATGTTGGATTCGTTGAAAATGTATTTGTATTTTTCTTTGATATTTCTTTTTCTATTTCTCTAATACTCATATCTATCAATTATCTTTCTTGTTTCCTAATTAATTTGTTACTTTCTTTCCGTAATTTTTCGTATTTGTTTCTGTCTTCCATTTTATTAGTTTTTAGTGTTGTTTTATTTTTTCTTTCTATTATATTATTACAGGTCGTATCAAACCACTGGTATTTTTTTGCATTTTTTTGCCTAACAGTGTTTGCGCCGTTATCGCCAAACATTTATTCTTTATGTTATTGTAGTCCAATTCAATCCACTTCATTGTGTTCTCTTTCTTTTGTTGTCGTTTGTGAGATTTTCTACGTCCCATTTTTCTTGTTTATGTTGCATATTATTTGTTTGATATTCGCCATTTCCATGAAATGGTCGGAATCAGCACACGCTTGTCTGTATGTTCAATAATCCTTTATCGATGTCTGTTTCATTTTGTTTACCAGTATGTGGTTTACATACGTATTTTGGTCAGAGGCCATCGATTCTTTAGTATGTTGGCCTTATATTTATTGGCCTAATTTCTAGAACTTATTGACAATAGCAATGTTAAAAGAAAACTAATCTGAAAGCCTTGTTGTAAAGTATTCTTCTGTAAAGTTCTGATACTCTGCAAGGTCAGTTTTAGTCTGTAGTTCTTTCGTGTTTCTTAAATAAATTTGAAAATATTTAGAATAAGGAAAATCTCGCCTTGATGCCTAATATAATGGTAAAACTGCCATTTACATTAACATCTTTCCTCACCACTTTTTGCTAACTGGTCCTTACTTCTACACCCTCTTGGAATGTCTGGTATCTTTAAAAGATGTTTTCTAATATCTATTTTAGTTAAATGATGTTATATTATCAAAATTTTAGAAAAAATTTAAAATGAAACAATTGTCATTACTGAAAATAACTAAAAATCAACAAAAAAAACGAGTAGTTGTTTTAGTATTTGGTCTAAAAACATCATTCAGAAGATTTTACATTAATCGATTTAAGTACCCAGGTAGTGCTCTATAAGCTTTTCTGTAGTTACTTCGTTTCTTTATACCAGTTTTTGGTTACTTATCTTTAAATACCTATTCCTAAGATCCACATTTATATTTACGATTTCTTTGTTATTTCAAACCTTAAAAAGTGATTACAAACGATTCATTGATGGAAAGTTTAGAATACTTATTTTATTACTATTTTAGGAAACGCAATTTTTAATGTAAGCTTAAATGGCGATAGTTCCATCAGTCTTCACTGGATTGTGGATTACAATTATAATGAAGTAATTTTCGAAGTTCATCTGCCTTCAGATTTTAGTTGGTTCGGTATTGGATTTTCTGATAGAGGCGACATATATCCAGCGGATTATTGCTTGTTATGGAAAAATCTACACGAAAAAATCACTTTACATGTAAGATTCATGGTAAAGCACACATTACAGTTAAAAAAAATATGAAATATGTTACAGGACACTTACGTTTCCAAAGAAGGGATGTTAGAAATAGATAAAAGCCAGGATTGCAATCGTTTTAAAATACACCATAAAGATGGCTTTACAAAATATACTTTTTCGAGAAAATTTGATACTTGTGACAAGAATGATTACATAATTGAGGTAAGTTTATATATTTTATATGTAGGTGGTAGTTATTGAATTATGATGTTCATATAAAAAAAAAATAAGTATTTTTTAACGTGAACAGTGAAAACCTTTGGAAATAATTCTAAAGTTTTTGAATAATCAAATTTGAATTTCAATAATTTATTTTTTTTACAAAAAGTTGGTGCGTGTCGTATATTTGAATTTTCTATACATCTACAGGGTGTTTTTATAGTCCTACGAAAAAAATTTTTAGGAGATACCTCGTTAAAAATTAGGAGGTATATTTTCTATAAACTTTTACGGCCCAATCTCTATAACAAATATCATCCTCGAAAGGACGAATTAAAATTGAGTTTTTATTTGTTTTCTCAAATTCGAGTTAATGAAGAATCTCGAAATTTTTAGGGTTATTCACTCATAAAGAAGCAACTATCGTTTTTTCTCTCTCTAAATTATCATTATAAGAGGGATAAATTATTATAAAGTGAAATTCTTTAAATTAAAAGTATTATTCAAAATTCTGTTTTATGTTTTAATTATTTTGTCTTTTGCTTTTTCTCCACAGTAGTAATACTTTTGGAATAAAAAACAAAATACAATAGCAAAATTATTAAGTGAAATAAAATTTAAAATGTAAAACAAGTTATAATAAATGTTATAAAATTATGATAGTTCTAAAAAAAAAACAATAATTACATATTCATGAGTGTATATAAACCTCAAAATTTTAAGTATCTACATTAACTCGGACTTAAGAAAAAAAATTAAAAACTCAATTTTAATTCCTCCCTTTCGGGGATGACATTGCTTTAGGGATTGGGTTGATAAAATATTCTTATGAATTTAGAAATTATAATTATAATTAGGTTTAATATTGGTCTTTTTTAGGATGGTACAACCCATATCGTATGGTTTCGGGGTAACAAAAACTTGTACCAGGTGAAAGGTGTAAATATTTCTTCTTCTCCAAATGATCATGGTATGGTAAGAGTAGAATTATTAAAAAATACTAACGTTAAATCAGAATTGCCATCCCATGTTAAAACCTTGGATATTCTTACCAACAAAGTTAAGGTACCATCTGAAGAAACAACTTACTGGTGCCATGTTGTTAAAATACCCAATGAGTATAAGACAAAACATCATATTTACCAGGTGTGTTCAATGACTAAAAACCATATCTAAATCAAAAAAGTGTGTCGCAAAATTCAGGATTCTTTCTTATTTAAAAAAATTATGAAAACCTTTTGTTCTGTACGGAAAAGAATTCACGTGTGTTATGCATTCAGAACAATATTAAGTACCTAAATCATTCTTGTATAGTATCTCTTTTTCCCCAATATAATATAGAATTTAAGAAATTACAAACTGTTGCCTGTCAAAACGAATTCTTTTACCTTACGTCGTATTATTATGGTTCGATATATAAAACTGTGAATAATTTTTTTACAGTATGAACCTCACATAGAACAGACCAGTCAGGGAGTAGTACACCATATGGAAGTGTTTCATTGTGAGGCTTCACCTGATGAAGAGATTCCTTTGTATATTGGTAATTGTTATGCTAACAACAGACCACCCAAAACTCAAGTTTGTAAACGGGTTTTAGCGGCTTGGGCTATGGGCGCACCACCCTTTACTTATCCCCAAGTACGATTATTAATTAAACCAACTAATAAGTTTTATATAGGGTGTTTCCAAATTCGCGCCCCACAGTTCACGTGCTTATTCTTTATGAGAAATTATGGCGACTTTATATTCTTAAATTACTCAAAAACGTTTACATTGATTAACATTTTTAACCAAGTACTTAAAATTTTCTAGTTTGATGTATTAATTTTTATGTAGCATTTAAATAAAATTGAAACTTCATTACTCTAGAATTTGCCAAAATAAATGATTTTTTGGAAGAACTTAGGTATTTTTTTTATGTACCAGTATTTTCTTTAAGCTCTTTTAATTAAGATACAGTGTGTTACATTATCTAAAAAGTATAAGTAATCTTCATTTTCATTTTCCATTTACCATTTAAAAATAATTGAACTTTACTAACTGAACCTTTTATTAGTGAATAAAACAAAACAGAAAATGTACAACCTAATCTTAACTAACTATAATAACTGTAATACATAAAAAATACCTAATTTCTTTCAAAAAATAATCTGTTTTGGAATATTTTGTAGAAATAAGTTTCAACTTTATTTAAATGCTACACAAAATTAATACACCAAAATATAAAATGCTAAGTTCTGATTAAATGGGATAGTATATAGCATTTTGTTAGAGAAATAAAGAATAAATTCATTTTTTAGATGAAAATCGGTTTAAAAAATCAGTAAAGTAACAACTACCCCGTATCTACGCAACTTCAAAATTATTTAGAACTACGTTTTTATCAATTTATTGCCCTGGACTAAAAAAGAATGTGTACCAAAGTTGATGAAAAATAAAATCAATTTAAAAGTTATTTAGTAAAAACCATTTTTTTAGAGAACTTTTAACACTCTTTATCTTACTTAAATCAAAAAATGGTACATAGAATGTCGCCATAATTTCTCATAATGAATAAGCACGCGCTATCTGAGGCGCGAATTTGTAAACCCTGTTTATCAGTAATATATTTATACAGAGTGTCCAGAAAGTCAATTCGCAGAAAAAAATCTGCAAATTCTAGATTTCATTTTATGTCGACCTTAATCAAAAATACTTCCTAAAGGAACTTGAGCTCTTAAAAATGGTGGTTCAACATCAGTTTCATTTGAACAAAATTTAGATAAGGTAATTTGTGTCAACTCGACATAAAATGAACTCTAGATTTTGCAATTTTTTTGGACACTCAGTATAAACAAGTTATAAAAAACTTAAAGGACAAATATAAGTATATTGTATTTATTTTTAGGAAGCAAGTCTTCCTATTGGTGGAAAAGATTTTAATCCATATGTCATGTTAGAAATCCACTATAATAATCCAGATTTAAGAACTGGTAAGTTATATTATATTTGCCTTGTCTTATACATAGCTATTTAGAAAAAAAAAGTGCTATAACTGTAGCTGCATCTTGGATTTTAGGTATTGTGGATAGTTCAGGTTTTCGCCTTCATGTTTCAACAAAATTGAAGAATATGGACGCTGGAATCATAGAATTGGGATTAGAATACACGGACAAAATGGCTATTCCTCCAGGTCAAAGCCAATTTTCCTTAAGAGGTTATTGCACCAGTGCTTGTACAGCAATGGTAAAAAAATTTAAATTCGGATTCTATTAATATGACGAGATCAACAGTATACGAGAATCCCTTTCGCTAATAAATAATGCAAATAAAGTTGACTTTAACAGTTCTTCTTGCAATACCCCTTCACTAATAGTATAAATAATGTAGATTTGTAATAAGATTCTTTTAACAAACGGACAGTTTTTAGAGGTAATAATTGACACATCAAAGACTCTTCTTAAGTCGATAAACATAATAAAGATTTTTTATTTTCAAAGGGATTTGCAAATTGTTAAGAGTAAAAATATTTTGTAATTAAACACCCACTTATGTTGATTATATAAAAAAGTTATTTTTATTAAATTTATCTGTATTAAATATTATTTTAGAGTTTGCCACCCCATGGTATAACTATTTTCGGGTCACAGCTACATACACATTTAACAGGAATACGTGTTAGTACCAGACATTTTGATGAAAATGGAAACGAATTACTTGAACTAAATAGAGACAACCATTACAGCGCCCATTTTCAAGAAATACGTAGGCTAAAAAGGGCTGTCAAAATTTTGCCAGTAAGTGAAAATTCTTAACAGAAGTAGTTATTGTACCAGATACAATTTCTAAGGGTAGTGATATTTTTTTAGGGCCATTCTTTGATCACTAGGTGCGATTATAATACAGAAGAAAGAGAGAATATTACATTAGGGGGATTTAGTATAACTGATGAAATGTGCGTAAATTATGTTCATTATTACCCACTTAGTGAGTTAGAGGTTTGCAAAAGTTCCATTAGTGACCAAGCGTTGAAAACGTTCTTCAGGTACATGAATGAGTAAGTCAAGTTTAATTCATTTTTTATGTTAGGTAACTGTAAAGCTACTCCATGCCACACATCTTTTCGACCTGAACCTGTTTGGAATGATTACCACCAGGTAATAATCACTCTAGGATTTTTTTCACACCACACCCCCTATGATCATTTTCTGGCAGGATATGGTATGCTGTCATAATAGTTTTGAGTTTACTCCAATTGGCCCAGTGGAATAAAAAGTCGCAGAGGTAGCCTAGCACTTCTCTCTCTGGATCGTCTCTGTTGCGTTCTGTTTGTTTGTATTGTCATATTTCGTCTCAATGTCTTGTGATATAAGGAGTCCTTCTGTGGGACCCTAATTTCCTAAAATAAAACATGAAATAAAGAATTCTTTTAGAGCTCTGGTGTTTATCGTTCAGCTCTCGGATTGTTCTGGTGTCCTAGCCCCGTAACCTCGCCTCCGTTATTTTGTTTGATTTTTTTGTTGAATGGTCTTTTGCCCTTCAGCGGTAGTCATTAATTCTTTACACATGTACAAGGCCCTAGCCCCTGCCGCTAAACATTTAAGGTTTTTGAGAAACATTGAATAACGTTTGCTGACCCTAACCTTCTTCATCCCTATTGTGCTTGGTAGGTAAATCATTAATTAAATCATCATTTGCTTTTTGGGGCGAGGATAGATCCCGTTCTGTTCTTCTTAGTCTCTATGGGGTCTGCGTGTTAACTTGCAAGCGTGGTCCCAACCAAGTTACAGGTACATATTTCATCATGGGCAATCAGACTATGCTCTGCTCTATGAGCAAAGAACAAATGGTTTGGTTCTGGTTGATGTTAGACCTGCAGCTACTGCGGAGCTTTTACATTTTCATGCAATGTAAAATCTGGCTGACACACTTTTTCATCTCTTCGAGTTAAGTAAGTATTCAACTAACTTTGAAATACTTTTAAGTTTCTATATTATAGAATATATTATAGATTAAGGTAATGTTAATCAAAATTCAAGAGGATAGGCTTAAAGTTATTGAATTCATAATCTCCCATTGTTTGATTCAATTAACTACTCCACTTCTTGTTTGCAATTCAACTATCTTAAACTTCAATCAGGATGAGTACCTACATATCACCTACAGACGTTGCTGTAGTATAACTTGTTTTAATTCTTTGTTATGGTATTTTTATATCCATCTTATTCTCATCATAAACAATCTATCAGATGTAAGATGTTTAAGTATTTACGTATAGTTACTTATATAATTATGTTGACTAATTTGGTCATAAGGCGATATCTAAGAAAACTTCAGACCATGATAGCAGCATCTTTTATCCATACTACATCCATGATCCATACAAAGTTGTACATTTATTTTAGGTGGGAAGATCAGTCAACTTCACCAAAAAAAGGTATCTCAGATAATTATAGATCTATAAAATGGAACAGAATGCGTGTCCAGCTTCTAGACGAAGTTTACAATGAGGCTCCTCTTAGTATGCAGTGCAATATGTCCAGTGGTGACCGATTTCCAGGTTATTGGGAGAACGCACACATTCCCAGTATAATAAATCCTCTGGCTCCTCCCCCAAGAAATTGTAAAACAAATACAGAATAAGAAAGGAGGAGAGAAATTGGTATTTCAAAGTTAAAATAAAATAAATAATTAAATAAAAAATGCCAAATTGTGTTTCTGATTTGTTACTATATCATGCCCGAAAAGAGGTGAGGTAACCCCTCCTGTTCCTCATTAACTAGCTTATTTCGGAAAAATGAGCAGAACAGTTGAACAACTCTATTTATAAAATCGTTATAAGATGCTAATGCATAAAAGTTTCGACCATTGCTTGATCCCTTTCGTTGTGACCATCATACCTGTTTTACTTTGAAAATAATGAATTTTCATTCCTTTTTCTCTGAAACCGTTTATCCAATTTTCTTAAAATTTTCTAGGATAATTCATAAAGCTAAAATCTAAAAAACTATTGAGATAATCATTTTAAAAAATATTTATTTACATTAATTTTATAGAAATCTCTTATAGAACTAAGGAAAAATAATGCTACTTTACAGGAGAGCGAAAAAACTGAACCGACACTTTTAAATACCTAATCACTTTGGAGACGAATGTCAATAAAAACGTGCGAATATTATCGTTATGTTTATAAATAAGTCCAGTTTTACAATAAGTGACATTAAAAAAATTTTTTTTGTAATGAACCCTTTAAATGAGAATTTAAGAATAACATCACTTATAAGTTGTAACACATCAGCTGAATGGTTAAATCTAATTTCAAAAATATCACACTTCTAAAGATTATGGATTCTGAGTAACAACAGAAAATGTTTTAATATGATTGTTACGTGAAGGAGGATAATGTAAGGGTCGAAACTTTTTATTTACACTTATTCTAGTGCTAGTAACTTTAACAACTCTTGATAAATCATTAAAATACTCAAGTAGGCAAAAAATTAACTCTCGTCTGCAGCTCGCGAGACGTGGTGCCGACTTCGGGCGCCGTCGAGTATCTCCGGTGGCGCTCGGCTTTTATGCTAGGCGCGCATGTTTAAAATGCCCGTGTCGCGTTTTTCATTCGAAACGGAGCAGGAATTTAACGATTGGAAGGGAAAATTGGAGCGGACAGCTAAAGTGAGATTCGTTTGTCAAGGTGGGTTTGGGGCAGACACTGAAGTGAAAAAAAAAACTTATAGATGTTTTCGAGATGGAATATTTAAATCTTAAACATGCGTACCTAGCATAAAAGCACTACTACTTTTAATAATCGGTTTAATAGTCGGTTTTTCCAAAATGATTGGTTCTGTATTGTTCTGCGCAGTGTTTTATTAAAACAAAACCTTAACCTAGAGTGACCTAACCTGACCGAAGTTGATTTTTTCAAAAATCGTTGGTTTTGTAGTGCTCTTTTTTTAACTTTCTCATTGAAAATATCTTTTTTTAAACATACATAGCTCTTGAATATCTCGCGCGCGTGGCGCCAGACCCGAGCGCCACCGGAGATACTCGACGGAGCCCGAAGTCGGCACCACGTCTCGCGAGCTGCAGATGAGAGTAAAAAATTATATTACTCTCTAGATATAAAAGAAGAATAAAGTTTCGACAGAAAAAGAAGAAGAGACTAACCTGTACAATTTGTTTTAAAAGCATTTGTTTGAAAGTTGACTTTGAAAACTAATTATTACATATGTCCATTGCGAATTAATTCTTAATAATGGGTTTAACTAGATATAATTGTTTTATTGGGACTACCAGAGGGATTTTATTGTCTACCACAGATAAACCAAAAGAGGTGAAAAAAGTAAAACCTGATTTTTCATCAGAAGTAACTGCTTTAGCATTTAATAATGATCAGAAAGAGATCATTATAGGATACAAAAATGGTATTTTACACCGATATGATCCATTAGAAAATTCTTACCTTAGCGCTATATCTGATTTGGAAGGTAAAGGGAGTATTGTAGGTGTAGGCGGCACAGAAAATCTTATAATTGCCGGAAAACAAGATGGAATAATAAACTTATGGAAAAGCAAAAAGAAAAAACATTTCAGTTTAAATTTGGATGTAGAAGGATCTCTTAATTCTATGGTCATAAACAAATCAAAAAATCTTATAGGTACAGGGGGAGAAAAAAATGATTTTAAATTATGGGACATTGAAACACAGAAGTGTGTATTTAAAGCAAAATCTATGGGACATGATAAATTGAATTTACCGATTTCGACTTCAATAACAGGCATTTCGTTTTTACATGAAGATCCAAATCTGAGCTGCTGTTGTACCAAAGAAGGATATGTTTTAGTGTACGATGAAAGAAGTCAAAGAAGACCAGTAGTTAAATTATTGGAAGTTAAAGCGAGCTATACCACAATTTCTTCTGCATTTAGGGAAAGACAATGTCTGGTGGGCACAACTAAAGGTTACATGCAATTATTGGATATGAAAATAGGAAAATGTTTGAAGACATTTTCAACGTTTACAGGTAGTGTTACAAGTATTGTATGTGATCCATTAGAACCTTACATCCTGTCAACTAGTTTAGATAGGCACTTAAGGGTTCATGATATAGAAAGTAAAAGTATGCTTCATAAGGTTTACTTAAAAGTAAATTTAACCTCCTTATTAGTAAGGCCAACAGTTAAAGAAGAATCACAGGAAAATGAAACAGATGCTGACAAATGTCAGAATACAAATCAAGATGTTGATGAAGAATATGAAAATATTTTTGATAACATGGAAACAGTTTATGAAGAAACGAAAAAGAAAACTAAAAGGACCCTTGACAAAAATGGTGAAGAAGAAATAGTAGAAAAGAGAAGTAAAAAGAAAGTTAAAAAGGCTAAAACAACAATAAAAAATATTTTTGCTAAATAATTTTTTTATATTTTTTGTTTTTTGTATTAAATATACACAAATAAATTTCTTCTTTGGTATTAAAAAGGCATTTTATTAAAAGTAACAAATATTAGCAGGATATGGGCCCAGGTACAAATTTTGAATTAGAATAATATTTTAAACAAAGCAAATAGAGGTTAAAAACATTTTAAATTATAGGAATAAAATTACATTATTCAATTATTACGACAATTACCATAACTACAAATTAAGAATGGAAATAATACCACTTCAAAATCAAGTGAAAAAAGAGATAATGAGAAACTTTGGTATAGCAGCCATTAATAGTATGTATGTGTAAAAGGCAGTCAAATAGAAAACAAGATAATACATTGCTAACTATAGGAAAGGTATCAAGAGAGAGGGAGAGAGAGAAATACAATACCAAATGATGAGTTTTATAACAGATTCAATTCCTATTATGAAGACTTTTTAGTAAATTATTCCTAATTGTGCTAAGTTAAATGAAAATACATTTGTATAATCTTAAATATAAAATTTATTAAATGGTTCTTAATTCATATACTTGTATGTAAGCTTCTGTAAGAGTGATCATTTGTGGTAAAATATCATTGACATGTAAATCTTGCATTTCGTACCATTGACCTGTAGATTTTTGTAAAATGTGAACCCTGTAAGTACCTTTGTTAGGTTCACCATCATGTACAATGTTCGCTACTAAGTCATATATAGTGTGTTTGTGTTTATCTTTAATTTCTTGAGTTAGAAATTCAGCGAAGTCCACATTCCTAAAAATCAAAAAACATATATTTAATTTTTTGATGACTTTCAAATAGAAGAGAGAGTTCTTATTGTTGTTATAAAAAACTTTTTATTTTTAAATTAACAATTATTTTTTTTGTTTAGAAAATAAAATGAAAATTCATTATTGACTGATCTCAATAATTTTATTTCAGCAATATGTTGTCTCAACTTGCTCCAAATTTATATTCTTTTCTTACCTCACAGGAAAATTCACAATGGTTGGATTTTTCTCCACATAAAAGGTGTTTTTGGTAAATCTCTTGATATAAAGGATGAGATAAGGTGGCAACTTTGTAATTTCAAATCTCTTCATAAAATTTTCTTTATAGGTTTTATATTCCTTTTCAGTTTGCCCATTGAATTTTGTTAAGAGTTGATACAAGTTCACCTAGTCATAACAAATATATTGTAACTTTCAAAAAGTAACTTACAATGAGAAAAATAGTAATAAATTATTTTTTACCTGTGGAATAATATTTTCTCTGAATTCATCAATAAATAATGGTGGAGGAGGCAAATCACATGTTAAATATAAGAATGGAGACTCAGTTTCTACTTCCTGGTATTCTACAGTAGCGAGAAGAGTCTTTTTTTCTTTTTCATTGAGATCTGAAGATGGAATTTTCCTTGTGTATATTTTCATATTGCCCAAAAATGACTTATAAATTATAGAACTGTCTTTTTTCTTTGTACCATTAAGAGCTTTGTGGAGGGCATTTAGAAACCAAGACAAAAAGTCTATTGGATCACCTGTAATAAAAGTATAGTATAGCTTAATGTTTTTATTAAATAGTTATTTACCTTGTTCAGTAAACTGGAATTGTTTTTTACTCCACAATACTACTGCTTGTAACATTTCATGAGGTGAGACGTGAGCTTTAAAGTTTCTTGGATTCCATAATTTTCTCATAAGTTCACCAAATCTCTGAACAAGTAAGTAAGCAGAATCACCAGGTGGTCTTTTTACCTTAATGTAGCTTTCTTCCCTCAAGAAAAAATTTCTCAGAGGAGTAACATGGGAGAGAGTCTTAAAATAATGTACAGTTAAATACATTTTGTGTTATTCAACTTTTATACTTACTTGTAAAACAACATTACAATAGTCATTGGCTTTAATATTATTTAAGCCAACAATACCAGGAACATACAAGGACCCATCAATTGCCCTGGAAAGCTTTGTATTTGAGTCCAAATTTTTAATATGATCTTCAGTAAAAGTTGGATTTAACACATACTTTATATCATCCAAAGAAGAATCTAAAAATTATTAATTTTGAGAAACAGGATTTTTTTTATTTATCGTATCTTATTATCTGTTGAATAAAGATTTATGCATACCTATGATTTCATAATTGTCTGGTAAACAGTAAAATTTGAGTGTCTGTAAATTAAGAAATACATGATGCCCTTCTGCCACTGAATGCGTATATGCATGTGTATTAGTGCCCCTTCCTTGAAAATATTTGCCACAAACGAGGCATGCATAAACATTGATTCTAGTTAAAGACACTGAACATAATTTTTCAAAATCAAAATCTAAGTATTGTCTGTTTATTGTATCTAAGTAAGGACACAATCTTGTACCTAAAAAGTATTGTTATGGTAATTAAAGAACTATTACAATTTGTTTAATTGATTTACTTACTTGAGGATGAGGGTAATCGCTTCTCGGTTTTAACTTGAATCGTAGTTCGAGGTTTCTCTAAAATATAAAATTGGTTAAAATGAATAAAAGCTAGTATGCAGTTTACCTTCTAGTTTTCTGAGTTTAGCTAAAGGACCATTCATATTTGTTTATTAAATCAAGATATTTGTTTAGATTTTAGGTTAGGTTACAGGTAAGATATCTTTTCTTCCATCAATTACATCTTCTTTTTCCATCATGAAATTGACATATGTAGGTTCCAAATTTATGCATTTAAATCAAACCATATATATATATATATATATATATATATATAGAATCAAACATGTTATCTGAAAGACATTAGGTATAATATATTTATTTATAAAACTAGAAAACTGTTTTTAATAAAGAAACTTACCAATATAAACAATTGTATTGTAACAATAGGAAGACCATGTATTCCTGCGTATTTGTGTCAAATGAGTCAATTTAATTAGAAAAAGTTGTTTATCTGTAAGAAAGACAAGATTTACTCCATATTTGTTTCAATTGTAAGTTAAATAGTGTTAAGATTCAAATCCTTTTCAACGCTTTAAAGGTACCAAATAATGTTTACGGGCCTTTTTCATTTCCTGACTGATTGTCTAAATTCATAAATGGTAACAATATTAAGCTTATCTACAGTTTTTAAATTGCTTCTAATATCTAATTGCAATTTTCATCAAAACTAGTCTGTAGAAAGAAGCAAAATAGGCCAAATATCCCTGCTAGATGAGACTTCAATATCGGAAATAAGGTGAAGAAAATGATAGAAATTTCTTCTTTGTTAAGAATATTTTTTTACTTATTTATAGGTTATGTTTATAGCATGAAAGGTATAATAATTTAACATGATTGTTTTAAAAAACTACAATCTCCTTTGGAAATGTAATTTACCAAAGTGTTATTCCTATAGATTTTTATCGGGGCTGAACTTATGGGTACAAATCATTAAGCATTAAATTTGTTTCGTTGCTAATATTGGTGTTTTTAGAATGAAGAGCTTTCTTCTGATCTTAAGCACAAAATAGAAAAACATTGGAAAGATAAAATAACATTTAATAGATTTGAAGAAGATAACACTTCGAAAGAAAAATATTATGTACTGCCAATGTTCCCTTATCCCTCTGGATCTCTTCACATGGGACATGTCCGTGTTTATACAATCAGCGATACTATAGCTAGATATCAGAGAATTAATGGTAAAAATGTAAGTAATGCGTTAATAGGTTGTCATAATTAAAAAAAAAAAATTAAAATTTAGGTTCTCCACCCAATAGGTTGGGATGCATTTGGTTTACCTGCTGAAAACGCAGCTATTGATCGGAAAATAGCCCCAAATACATGGACAAAACAAAATATAAAACATATGAAAACTCAACTCCAAAAATTGGGATGTAGCTTTGACTGGGATAGGGAATTTAAGACTTGTGATCCACAGTATTACAAATGGACTCAAGAATTATTCTTAAAATTACATGAACAAGGGTAAAGATATACTTATAAGAATTGCTTTTTTAGAAAAACAAAAAAAATTGTTACAGTGAAAATGTATTTTAGTAGTTAGTAATAATTGGCGAAAAAAAAAAGAATTTATAAGAACAACTTATTGACATTTTTAATATTTGCAGAATTATTTATAATTAAGAGTTTTTTATGGAAAATAACTATGAAAATTACATTCATACTAAGTCTACAAAACTGGAGGATGTACATGTATTACATTTTTTTTTATTTTTTCTCATGAAATTCCTATCTAATAGATACATGAAATATACTCCTGTTCAAAATTATTGCATTCATTTTCTCCAGTTTATTTTGATTATTGAAGTTTACTGTAAGAAATTAGAGGTGGCTCATATTAAGTGTTGAGATTATAGTGTATATACAACAACTAAATAATTAACTCTAAAATATCAGAAATGTTAGAATTTCTGTTTTAACCAACAGGAGAAAACTGAAAGAGCTAGACTAGCTAGTAGAAGACAGATTAAGGTTTGCCAGAGATCATAAGCAGTGAACTTTTTATGACTGGAAGAGAGTATTATTCACAAAGTCTGTAAAATATTCAGATGGTCCTAATAGAGCATGGCGGAGATCTGGTGAAAGCTTTGTGATTGCGCTACCTCTCCAAAGCATTGATTTGGTGGTGGATTAAAAATGTTTTAGGGAAAATTTTGTTTTGATATGTGCACTGTGCTTGAATGTAGAATTTTATCTGAAAAATATTATTCAAGACCCATTTGTGCCATTTATAGGAGATACATATATTTTAATCTCAGATTATTAACGACCTGTGTGTGATTACCTAAACGAGGTTAATATTCAAATATTTAGAGAAGAAGCAGAGAGACCCAATTTGTATCCAATTGAGCACTTTTGAGATGTCCTGAAAAAATCAGTCCTGCGCCATCTACCCCTAATGAACCAGCAATAATTGTGACATGGCTCTTCTTTTAGAACTGGAAAATATTTACCCAAGTACCCCCTAGAAGTTAATAAGATTGACAAATATAAGTGGTTATGGGAGCTCAAGGGGGTATTATGTGTTATTAGAGTTAATTTTTTTAAATTGTATTTTTCTTTTGTTGTGTGAAGTTAAAGATTTCATCACTTTCTAATTGTTTGTACCAGCTTGCTAAATTTTGCTTAATTCTTACTGATTCATTTAAAAATAAATCTTCAATTTAATATTCTTTACATATATAAATCCATCAAAATTTGTAGTTGTGTGATAATTTTTAACATGCATTTTTATTATAGGTTAGCGTACCAAAAAGAATCCCTTGTAAATTGGGATCCACTGGATCAGACAGTGCTAGCTGAGGAACAAGTTGATGAAAATGGCAATTCTTGGAGATCAGGCGCCAAAGTAGAAAAGAAATTACTCAAACAATGGTATATTAGAACCACAACATTTGCTAAAAGCCTTCTGGAAAGCTTAGACGATCCATTACTGCAAGATTGGCGCGATATTAAAAAATTACAAAGACACTGGATAGGGGAATGTAATGGCATTAATTTTGACTTTAAAGTAAAAGATGCTGACTCAGATTTTTTGACATTGTGGACTAATTTTCCTGAATACATAGAACATGTTAAATTTGTAGCTGTAACTAGTGAGAATATCTTAGCAAAAAAAGAGAACATAGGTCCTGTTCAAGGAACTTTAAAATTAAAGACACACTTAGTGAATCCTTTTAACTTTGAGATTATTCCTGTTTTTCTAACTGATGAAATGAAATTTTTACATTTAGCTGATTCATATTTAGGTAAATATAAGAATTTTTACTTAATACTAAAATGATAAAGATTCTGAATACAACAAAATACTAGACAGGAAAAACAGAATATTTTTATTTTAGGTATACCTGGAGTTGATCAAGATGCAAAAGATTTTGCAAAAAGTTATAACATTGCTTATCAAAATGTAGAAATATATAACGAGACTAAGGCAAAACAAAAACGCCAGGAGACCATTGAACAGGCTATTAAATTGAAAATAGGAGGTTATTGGACTAGTGCAAAATTGAAAGACTGGCTTATCTCTAGACAAAGGCAAGTACTTTGTTAATTGTAGAAAAACTGTTTTTTACAACAAACCTTTGTTTAAAGAAACTTAAAGTTTCATTAAAGATAAAACTTTTATTAAAAACTGACACCGGCTTGAAATTTTATGTTAGAGAAAATTATTAACAGTCAAAATATTTGAGATATTTCAAGTTGCCTTGACCGTGACGATTTGGTAGAAAATGAAATATTCCTAAGAATATTTTTTTAAATATATGTACTCATAATTTCTCTTTTTTGTTCTTTAGATATTGGGGCACACCTATTCCCATAGTATATTGTAAAAATTGTGGACCTCAGCCAGTTTCTAAAAAAGATCTGCCTGTAGTTCTTCCAGATTTGAAAAAACAAAGTGAAAAATTTGGATCTTCTTTAGCAGAATTGTCAGAATGGATAAACACAAATTGTCCAAAATGTGGTAGTGAAGCAACCCGAGAAACAGACACAATGGATACTTTCGTAGACAGTTCTTGGTATTTTTTACGTTTTGCAGATCCCAATAACAATAAAGAAATATTTAATAAACAAAAAGTTTACAAAATTGCTCCAATTGATTTGTATATAGGAGGCAAGGAGCACGCTGTACTTCATATGTATTACGCTAGGTTTATTATGCATTTTCTTCATTCTTTGGGACTAGTTCCTGAAAGAGAGCCATTTAAAAGATTACTGGTGCAGGGCATGGTAATGGGTAGGAGTTATCGAGTCAAAGGAACTGGACAATATTTGTCGGAAAACGATGTTAAAATAGTAGGTAAGGAATTAATCTCGCATTTATTCTTTTCATTTTATTTATTCAAAGAGTGTCTATAAAATTTATTTAGTTATTATGTATTTATTTTATTTTACTTTATAATTAACATTCAAAAAATTAATACAGAGACACAGCTCTTTGAATATAGCTATAGTAGTTAGTTAACTACTTAGTTCGCCCCCATGTCGCCCTTCAAATCGTCGCTCTCCTGCGACAGTTTAAATAGAACCTCATCACACACCCGCTCTATAGCCTAAACTGTGACTACTACCTTTTGCCTAAGATGAACGAACATTTGGTTGGAAGATGATTCATGACTGGGAGCTGGTATAACATGGGCATACAAAAACTGTCACATCGTCTTCAAAAATGTATCTACCGAAGTGGGGATTATGCAGAAAAATAGACAATTATTGAACCTTTAAAATGTTGTAAATATAGAAAATAAACAGATTTATGTATTTTAAAAAAATGGGGGACCTTACTTTTGGGATGATCCTCAAACATTTATTTTGTTGTTAGATTTAAAAAGAAATAAGGCTGTTACAAAAAACACAGGAGAGGTTGTAGTAATTAATTGGGAAAAAATGAGCAAATCTAAGCATAACGGTGTAGATCCTGAAGACATGTTTAAGGAATATGGTACTGACACTACAAGATTGTTAATTTTGGCTGATGTAGCGCCGACAAGTCATAGAAATTGGAACCACAACAGTAAGTTAAGATCTAATAAATCTTTATTTTATTTAAAATTATATATTTCTAGCTTTTCCCGGAATTATAAATTGGCAAAAGCGATTGTGGCTCACAATTCGTGATTTTTTGAAACATAGAAATACTCTTCCTGAAATGATCGCAGAAGACCAATTTAAAACTCAGGATGAATTCATGTTTGATTCAAGAAATTATTATGTAGTAGGAACCTCTTATAACTATTTGTTAACTCAACAAATAAGTGTCGCTGTTTCTAAACAACAAGGTCTAACTAATAGCTTAAGGGTAAATCAATAAATTCTTACTTCATCTTATAATCATAACCTTTTTTATTTTGTAGAAAGTGCCAGCTGCTGTTTTAGCTCACAGTAAAAATTTTGAAAGAGCTCTAGCAGCTCAAATAATTATGTTAGCCCCGATGGCTCCACATTTTGCCTCTGAACTATGGAATGGTTTTATTTCAGCACCTAATCGATTAAATCCTTCTACAGAAATCAATTGGGACAAATCTGTTTTTGAACAAACATGGCCAGAAGCTGACATGGACTACAAACTAGATATGATTTGTCAGGTAAAACAGAAAATATTTAATAATTCCTGGCGCATTTTTGGTTATATTTATTTTGTTCTTAGGTAAATGGTCATGAAAATGCAGTTATAAAAATATCTAGAAGGGATTTGGAAAATCTTCCCAAAGAAGAGGCTTTTAAAATAGCATTGAATCAAAATGAAGTACAGAAAACATTGACTAGAAGAAACGTATTGGACAGTAAATTTATTGTATATAGAGGTTTTAAAGGAATAATTAATATCATTACTGATCAACCTCCTTCCAAAATTAAAACACAAGATATTCAAGAAGTGCAGAGCTGAAGGATAAATAACATGAAATATTTTGGTCCAAACACTCCAAACGCAAAGAAAAGGTTTAAATGCTGGTTCATCCTTTTTTTAACAAATAATTTTCTTTTTTGTTGAATCCTACTGAGTATTTATATTTTCTGTTACAGAAACAGAGCTGGTGATTACAAGTCAACCATCATATAAAGATAAACTTATAATTGAATTTTGTAATACTAAACATTAGAGGATATCTATCACTAGTTCTATCATATCTTAGTTCATAATCTTGTTCAGATGTTAAATAAATATTTTTTACTAGTTTAATGTATTTATATTTTATGCGGAAGACATATCTTCTATTAATGGTGCATTTTTAAACACTTATCTGAATATTGACCAGACAAGTGCTCGATGTTTAGATCAAAATCTATTTGCCTAACGTCTAATGGAACTTCAGAAATTGAATTTATATTTTCGTAATGCGTCTTTCTACAAATATTCAGTGTACCGAAATAATATCAAATTAAAATTAAAGATCCACCAACCCCAGTGTTTTTATGCTTATGTAATACTTATACCTATGGGTTCACATTAAAAGACGTTTGATTTATAAATTTTATTGTCCAGCAAGTAAAAGGTAACTGGTCTCAATTTTTATGGCATATAAATTGTATTTTTATATAATCAGTATCAAATTTAACCCATTTTTAATAATAAAGTGTTAACATTCTCACTCTTGAGATAGGAAAGATATTCTAAAACACTTGCTTCTCATATGTTTTGTTAGCATTTTCGACAAATTATGATTTAACAACATTCTATGATAGGTCATTTGTTAAGTTTAGACTAAGTATAAAACATTATTAAAACAAGTAAATCAGAGGACTGGAAAATACTATTTCGACTTAAAAAATACAGATAATTGTACTTAAAAATATGCTATAATAATAAATCGATGTATGTGTAGTTGTGTCTTATAAATCGACAACTAGAAAAATATATTAAGTAAAATACAAACTTTGTGGTTTGTTACTTTTTTAAATGAAAATTGGGTGTTTATGTTTGCTCTTTGAAACACTCCATTTGCAACGAATTTTATTTCTGGTCTTGTTACAGAATTTTATATATTTTTATATCTTTTATTAGGGACCAAACTGTTTAGTTAAATAAAACAATACGTCAGTACTTAAAAAAGTTTATACACTTTAAAATATAATATACAGAGACTATTTATGATCTATCTACAATATATTATAGGCACATAATATCGCAAATATACAGAATGTAACAGTATATTAATAAAACATAACAATATAATGTTGTAAAAAGTATTAGTATGCGTCGTGTAACGGTATAATGGTAAAAAACAAACCAAAATGATTTGAAATATATAATTAATTTATAATATAAAATATTTATTCTAGTTTATCTATAATATAAAGTAATACTTTTTAAATACAGGTAAGAACTATAGACGATTTTTTTCAAAAGAAAAATATAAAGACCGATTTTTTAACAAACCCGTTAAAATTTTTATGAGCGAAATTTTAGCAAGTATATTACTAAATCGGGGCTATATGTCTTTATTATTACTCAGGCGTTTTATTTTATCCCAAATATAATAGCATATTAATTTAGATAGGTAACAATATATATACATAAACCTCTAGGTGTTTTGATACTAGTTTTGAAAGGTTTGGCACACATTATTCGATATCTAAACATTCTGATCAAATAATAATACTAAAATTGAATGCCTATTTTTAACAGACACATTACTTGCAGAATTTATCCATTAGTAAAGAAAATTGACTGTTAATTGACGTTGAAAACGTTTTTTGAATTCATTAAATTATTGCTTAAAATCGTCATTCAATACAACCAAAGTTTTTTCTTTTTAAAGGCCTTAGTACTTAATATTTTTTATATATTTATATTTTACTTTAATCTCAGGTAATCACAATTAATACTTTTAAATATAAAATGATATTATTTAATTGAATTCACTTTATAATTAGTAATATACCAAAAAAGTCGAGTCAGACGATACACAATTATTTTATTAAAATCAATAAAAAAAATTCTAAAAATAATTATGAAATATGAGAAAATTAAAATAGAATTATAATAGTTAAAATGTAAATGTCCATTTCTGAAATTTTCAAATAAGTATTTTAATGAAGTTTGACTCGTTTTTTATTAAGATAGTAAAATAATATTACCATTATGTTTATTCTAGTTATTTCCATCACATCTGCTATTCTAGGTACTATTTTTACTTCCGAAATAAATTTTGTATTAATATTGATGCATTGAGAATGCTTTTAAATCACCTTAATTACATTTGAAGGGCTGGATAAGTGTGTACATAAATTTTGGTCTATTGTTAGATTTTTATAATTTTTTTTTATTTTCATTAATCTTTTTTCTCAGTGTATTTCCATCTGTCAAAGTACCACTAAACATGAAAATTTTAATTATAGTATGTTATAAAAGTATCAAATCAAGATTATTTATTAAATGTGCTGTAAAAATGATCTAAAATATTTTATAGGTTCAACTGAAATAAGCGCCAAATTTAATGATTGTAAATCTCACTTTTTATAGTAATTTTATTGCGCACTATTTTTATTACCTATTTTATATGTTGGCTCAAAGTTAGATATTTGTTTCCGTAATAGTAAAACTGTAAGATCCCGGTTTGTGAATGAGGAAACTTAAGAATGTTCATGTCAGATAGCAGTTTTTAACAGATTGAATTTAATTTTTAACAACTTGATTTTAGTATGTTCAGAAATCGAGTTAAGTAAAAACTTTTCTTAAATATATTTTTGAAATTGCCAGGTATTTGTTTAGATTAAATCCACTAACGTATTATTAAGTGACTTTTAATGCGAGTGTACTAAAATTTTTGTAGAAGAAAAACTGGACTGTAAATAGAGAATATTAACCAAGAACTATAATTTTTGAATTTTGTTTTAAAAAACAGATAGAACTTTGCTTATCTCAATCTCCGGATAATTTAAATCTTTATAAATAACACTATAAATGTGCTAGAATTTCCATTTCAGAAGGTATCTCAGTAATTTGAACAGAACCATTAGAATCTATTTGTGAACTACCGCTAACAGTCACGATCACTGGACTTTGATCACTAGTTTGTACAATAGTGACGAGGTTTCCGTCTTTACTCCCCTCCAACTCACTAGAACTTCCCTTTAACAACATTTTAATTGGGTTAAGATCATGTTCGGGTTCCATTTTCAATGAATCTAAAGTAATGTTGTCTAAGGCGATGTCGTCCTCTGTACTACCGAGAATGTTAACTACGTTGACCATTGAACCTCCGTGGTTTGATTCAGACTGGCTTAGAGACTGCTCCCTGCTGTGAAGTACCGAGTTTGATTGTAAAGTTCCTGGTCGCGTACTTTGAGAGCGGTAGGATGGCGGACAACTGTACTCTGATTGTGTTGTATCCCGTCTGCCTGAAACCGGAGCCCTAAAAAATAATACAATTTAAGTAGTAATACAATTAACTATATCATTATAGAAACGTTACCTTAACAAGCTTCCAGACTGACTCCTGTACGTTGGAGGTGGAGACATAGCATTTTGAATACCGTTTTGTATTTGAGGAGTATTCCCTCTCTCTAAAAGCAACAATCTCAATCGGTATTCTTGCATTGAAGCCTGATAACTTGGAGGCGGAGGTCTGTATTGGAATTCTGGGTACATCATGGCAGCATATGGGTGGTGAGGTCGACCATAGGCTGGAGGAAGTCTAGGGACAAAGCGGCGGGTACATACGTCGACAGACTCTGTACTACCTAATCCTAACATTGACCTGCAAGTTGAAGAATCGTGGGAGGTAAGCCTCCATGCCACGCCGCTTACTGTAACCAGGACTATTCCGACACCTGCAAAAAACATGAATAAAGGTTAATAAAGGCAACACACATAAATCCCATATTCTACATGCTTGAATATTCTTAGTGTTGTTGAAATTTGAAAGCGTTAAGCGCGTTGTCTACTTGCAAAATTTTCATCAGATACATCGTCCGTTTTAATTTAATATTAAATTAATCTGTTGTGCTCAGCCAGTATTCATTAGTCTGCAGACTTATTTTAGGAAAGGGGTAAAATAAATTAGTAGATATGCTTAATTGATTACGTACGGTTTATGTTAATTCGGAGACTTATCCATATTCAATGAATAATAAGATTTGTTTTTATTTATGTCCTTAGATTTGATTGCATTTTTAATACCCATTTATAATATTAAATCCTTTGTAATAAACTTACAACTATTATTTAACTATCTAATAAACATTTTACCACCTCTAAATAAAAATTATTCAGTTACACTGAATTATCCTCATTAAGTACTTCTAGATATTGTAATTTTTATAAGTGCAGTTTTAGACGTATTAAATAATTCTGATACGTTACTTTCTTCCATCTCCCTGTATTTCAAAGTCGTTCTAAGCCCTGTTTTATTATTTTGCATGACTTTGTTGAGACCACTACCAAATATAATCAATATAATAATTTTTCTACTAGCCGCTTTAGAAGTATTAATTAATTTTAATTTTTAAATGTTTGCGGTCTTTTGCCTCTCCTTGTATGGTCGTTCTAACCACAATAACATTAGTATGGCTGTTGAGATCTCCTTCAAATATTTTAATTTTTTATATGTCGTTTTACAAATAATAAACTAAAATCAGCATAACACAAAAAATGTTTTTCTTGCTGGCCGCCACTATTGTACGCTTGTAAACTAGTTCGTAAAGTGCATTCATAAATTTGGTGAGCTCGCTACCTATCGTTGCAATATTTAAGCACTTTCTTAGAATACTTCTCATTCGTTTAATATAAAAGTCTCATTCTTTAATTTTTTATATAAATACGGAAAATATTTTAATGAATAATTGAAATCGTTAAAAAATATTTTTTATGGCTTTTTCTTAAAAATTACGAAAAAAGCATCATACATACATAGATTAATTCTTTACGTTTTTCTTTTAATTTTATATTTCAGTTTCCCTAAAATAGACACAGCACTGTCTAAATGAAATACTTTCGAATCTATTTATCTAACAGATTTAGTTTAAGAAATTCTCTTAGCTAGACTGACTCCACTTCCTTTAAACATTCAAAGAAAAGAAAGAACCTAGATCAAAAATAACCCAAGCCGTTATAACACCAACACCGACTGTTGATTTTCTTTAGTAATCAGTCGAGTGTCTGTACCAGTGACGGACGGACGGGGATAAATAATACAGTTAGTCACATTCGAAGTATTTCAAAAGAGTATGATCAAGAAATAATACAATCGCGATTCTGGTTAAAAAAATGAGTATAATAAATATATTGTATTCAACTGTCTTGAAGTTTAAATTTCACTAAAATTTGATGAAACCTCTGCAATTTTTATTACAAAAGTTCATTTTTTTATGTCTTGCTTTTTAAGTTTCTTTAATTCATTGCCAATCCATCTGTATTAAATATAAAATTTTCAGTTCTGCTAACTTTGAAAATCATAGTAAATGTATAAGTAAAATAATATTTTCTTATTGAATCCACCTCTGGTGAACAAAGCGCAAGTGCTCACATCTGCACGCAAAGCTTGTTCTTTTATTTTCTTCTCTAAATCTATCTGTTGCGGGTTGTTAGCCGCAAGAATCGGAATTCGGAACAATGACGACTTCGTTCATGATTGAACTTGTAGAAATTAGATAAAATAAAATAACAGAAATGAAGACTCACTGTAGCGTGAAAATGGTTGCTGTTAGAGCAACTGTTAAATTTATTCTCGGTGACATATCTTAAGGCTATTTTGCTAGCAGATAATATTTAATGTCGCTTTAAATTAGTTCGCTTGATTAAATTAAGGGCAATTTAACTTATGAAATAATTTGCAAATCTCTTTTAGATGCATAACAAGATAAACGTCCTTAGGGAAACTTTTCACTAAAAATAATTTAAGTCGAGTTCACTTATACAGCGTGGACCAAATGTCTGGAAACGGCCAATTATCTCGTAAATTGCAGTCCAAATTCTACAAAATTTGGGATACGGAGATTCCAGATTTGACATTTGCAATGTTGCTAGATTTGCCGTTTCTCTGATATTATTAGTCACTTTGGTTTTTTAAATACATCACCCTGCATATTCAGTCATTTTTGAAATCTTCTCTTCAATACGAGTTCAACCATTTGTAACACTTATGATTTTATGGAGTCTAGAAGGTCTTAAATAAATAAAACAGAAGTCTGGCAACGCCTAATTGTCTCAATATATTTTTTAATACAAACTATTTTCAACTACATTAAAACGAAATAATTGAAAGATTACAACATATTTAAAATAATGATTACTTAACCAAGTGTTCAAAATGTGCTCCATTTGTGAGTTGACAGTACCCTAATCGATGGTAGAATGGATCTCCACATTTATCCTTTTATTTAAGATCTTCTAGACTGCAAAAAATCACAATATGTTACATATGGTTGACCTGGTATTCAAGAGAGGATTCCAAAAATGACTGAATATATAGGGTGATGTGTTTAAAAAACCAAAGTGACTACTACTATCAGAGAAACGGCAAATGTAGCAACATTGCAAATGTCGAATCTGGAATTTCCGTATCCCAAAATAGGCTTATCCCAAATTTTGTAGAATTGGGACTAGCAATTTACGAGATAATTGGCCGTTTCCAGACTTTTGTTGCACTCTATATATCTCTTAATTGGACTATACGAATATAAAACCTATATTTTTCAAAATTGTAGTTGGTTATCATTTAAACATAATATTAAGGGTGCTCTTGAAGAGTTCCTATTCCACGTTCTTTTGGTTTTAGTTGTATAAGGGTTTACTAAACAGTCTTATTATCTCGGTTTTTAAGGCCTCTAAGAGATTGTTCCATCCAACTGTGTTGCTTAAATCTTTCTAGCCAGTTTGCTTGGTCTTTACTTATGATTGCCTGTAAAGCTTTTTTCTGGTTATAGTGAATATCGTACTGAATTACATATCATTTTGTCCTATTTTATTCCTTTTAATATTTAATATGTTCCTTTGGCCATAGTTCTTGAGATATACGCCAGTTTTCTATGCCATTATTTATCTTGTTAATATTAAAGTTAGATGTAATACTTACCGTTTTGATCTCTTTGATAAAAGTGGATGTAGCTCCTCTAATGGCTTTAACTAAACCTTTCCTGAGTATGAATTTGCTAAGTGAATTTTCTCTTTATTGATGTCGATTCTTAGCCAAATGGTGCTTACGGTCAATGTTTCACATTATTAAATAAGAAAACCTTGTATTTGAGTTTGTCGACTTGCAAATATTTATAAAAAAATCTGTCAAAAAATCTTGAGATTGGATTATTTTTCTGTTTTTTATTTGTTGTCAACTCTATCGATTACTACTGTTATTAACCTCATGTTTTGTATAGGTTTTGTTACTGTTTCGCAAGAAGAACTCAACAATTAATAGTCGAGTGGAAGTCACATCTAGAACATGAAAATTAATTTGTAATTTTAAAAACGGGAATTATTTAGGTAGATGATACAAAAATGAATTCATATTGTGAACTTCTCAGTAATAATGTAACAAAACCATTCATAACCTTACATTGGAAACAAGAATGGAGAATCCAAACCGAAAACCAATATATGTGTTGTTCCATAAAAAAATTCCCTCATCTGTTTATCCTAAATATTTAAATCAATTCCTTATCCCCATTTTTTACATCGATGTTTTCTGTTTCCGTAAAATGTCTAATAGAAACTCGTCAAGGATCTCCTTGTATTTCGGTAACCGAAATTGTCCCAATCTTACAACCTTATTTAGCTGAAATAACAGTTCTGTTTCCAACTGAAAATCGATACTAAAATGTTACTATTTGCGACGTTTATTTAATTATTTTCCTTTTCTTACAAACGGCGGCGTTGACCGTATTTTACGAAATTTCGATAAGATTAACATAAATTAAATTCAAATATGTTATCATCGCGTTGTCTTTTATCCCTTGCACCCTGGTAAATTAAACTTCCTTAAAATATTCAGCCAAACTTCCTTCTGGGAACTTTTCAAACTAAATCAATCTGTCAAGAACGAAGATACTCGAGTTCTCTTTAAATAATCGAAGAATAAACAAACTTTGAAAGTTTTTAAAGTGAAGCCTTTTGTGAGAACGGAAACGGCATCGGTGTGATGTAGAAAAATGATAAAAAATATTCCAACATCATACCTACGAATACTTAATTAATTTAGATTAAAATAAATATTTATTTACTAATATTATAGCCTACAAAGGGTCAAAATTTGGATATGACAAAAACAATATTTCTTTTATTACTGTTCTCCTCTATGAATTAATTTATCCGCCCATAATTATTGCCCTCATAGGAATTGATTTACTATACTAAAGACAAAAAGAAAATCGAATCTTCAGAATAAAGAGAAAAATAAGTAAAAGTAAACAGATGAATAAAACATACATATTCAATGAAAACTACTAATAAAATAAAAAAAAAACCTAAAAATATGGGAAAGAAAATTAATGAGAACAATAATTGGACCAGTTGTAACAAATGATGGAGAAAGAAGTGAAAAAATAGTGATATAGAAGAATCAATCGGAGGGGAAAATATTGTAGGGTATATAAAGGCACTACGATTAGAATGGTTATGGTATACAATGAGGAGAACACCAAAAGAAATGGTCAGAAGAATAACCACTTGGAACCCATTATATCCAAGAAGCAGAGGAAAACCAAGAAAAAGATGGTTGCACGAAATAAAGAACAACATCAAAACGTTAAAAATAAGACACTGTAAACTTAAATGCGAGAACAGAGAATTTACAAAAATAACCGCAGCAACATAGACAAATACAGAATGACTGAGAAAAGGAAACCATATTTCTTTTATTACTATTCTCCTCTATGATTTAATTTATCTGTCTATAATTATCACTATTATAGGATTTTATTTGATATACTAAAGATAATAAATGTCTAGTATCTACTAACGAGTGTAGCATTTTTTTTGCAATTTAGCTATTTCTTTTGTTTTCTAAAGGTTTAAAGATACGTGTTAAATCATGTTTAGTGTATAAATCTTGTATAAATACATGTACAACATTTAGTTCTTTTAAAATCATTATATACTGCATGACATGGAAAATACAATACATAGAAATTCTTAAAGACAATGTTCTCACTCTGTATACATTTCGACCAACAGTTTTTTTCGTACTTCTTTGTCTTCTATTTTGTTCAATATCTTTAACTTTGTTATCTTAATAGTTTTTCATATATGAAACGTTTAAAGCACATTATTTCGTCCGGTTATAAAATCTTTATTTTTTAATATCTTAAAGACAAATCTACAAAGCCGGCTTTTGCCAAAAATCTTTCATGACAATGCCAAATTTTACTAAATTGGATAGTAAAAATAAAGTTTCAAGGCTTCTGAGTTTTAGTTGTCACATTAGAGGCAGCAATTATATAAGATTGAATGAAATTAAATCTACATATTAGTACTAAATATTCTAATTTCAATAGAAAAAATAGTATTAACATTTTTAATCATCAACCCCTGCTCTAAACGAAAATGTTGAAGTTGTCAAAATTTGTTATTTTTTGCAAAGTACCACTTTATTTAGGAAAAGAAGAAATTATTTTATTCGTTTTAATACCTTTTAGCAAAATTAAATCAGTCTTTTATTTGTATAATTCTAAGTTGTAATTGTTTTTTGTTATTGAAATTAATGTGTCTCGTTATTAGCGGCAATTGATACAGATGCCATAATAATGCATTATAATATATTTTTATACATTAAAGTTAAGAGCCATGAGTTAACACATAACTGGAGTTAACTTACGATTTTGGAACTTAAGTTAATGTACCACATCTTTTAAATATCTAAAAAATTTATGTGTCTTGTCCGGTGAGTTGAGAATTTCTGCCATGGTGATTAAAAATCCAAATTATCTTCTTTTAATAGAGCTCTGTTGACATTAATTGAGATGTTTGACAAATAAGACGATGTTGAAATAATGTGTGTAAGATTTTTGTACGGAATTCTATCCATTCTTCATAATGAAAATAGATGGAACAGCTTGACGGTTTGGCGGGTGTCATATGATTTCCAAAGGATTCTGGTCCAGGGTTCTTGCCATGTATAAGTAAGTTTTTTAAATTTTTACACATTTCAACTTCTTCGATAGGAAGATTGGATTTTGATGCTTCTTTTGCTGCACAATTTGTTCCTTATAATGCTGACAAATGAGGAAACTAAGAATAAAGTTACGGATCCTCCTTCACCCGTTTTTGACGTTCATGTCATCTTGAAAGAAAAAATGAGAGCTGTAGATGCTTTGGATAGATTTGATCGAGGCAAGAGCATCGGTACATATTGCAACTTGGGTTTTATGGATTTTAAAACTTGAAGTATAGCAAATAGTTTTCCTGCATGAACACTGGGGAAAGATTTGTTGAAGAATCGGTTATTTGAGACAAAACAACCGAGCATCCTACATCATTTTATATTTAGAGGCGGCGGTATATGATACTTAATGGAATTTGGAGTTATGAATAAAATCTGGGCAGTTTTACCAGCTCATTGGAGGTATCATATTTCGACTCTGCTAAAGCGTAGATTGCTATTTGGTATAATTGTGTTCCACAGAGGAGTGGAGGAACGAGTAATAGTTGCCGTCTGTGTAATAGCTTTATTGGAAAGAAATGGTTGCAGACCATAGCTGATTGGTTATAATCTTTTAGGTGTATCACACTGTATGTTTCTTTTGTTTATAATTATATCAGCTGATTTTAGTTGTTTTGCAGATACTTTGGAACAGTATGTTAAGAGAAGTTGTTGTCTTCTTAGTCAGAGAGAAGGCTCATTGACTGAGAGGTGAATTTTGAAGATTGTTGAGAAGCCTTAGGTAAGTCTGTTTTAGAAGCTGACTTGTAGAAGGTATTACCGTAGCCCATTCTAGAACAAATAAATGATCTGTAGACTTTCAGTAATATTTTCTTTTCAATTTTTCATTTGTGCTGTTGTAAACTTCGTAGGATGTTGAGTCTAACTAGGCAGCTGTTTTTGTTCTGTTTGATGTACACTTTCCAACTGAGTCTTTTGTCAAACACGATCCCTAGAATTACAATTTGGTCGACGGTGGGTATGTTGAGATGTTGAGATTATTCAGCTTAATTTTTGAACTAAACTGGTTATTACTTATTCTGGGGAACTTAAGCATCTTTGGACTTTGTAGCTATAACCCTGAATCGTCGGTGTGTGAGAAACATGTTTACTTTGATACGATGAACTTCTAAGGATTTTAGAGTAAGACTTAGCGGGTGAGACATTCTATGTTAAATATTGATTGTTGCTACAACTTCCTGTTACTGTTGAAAGGGTTAATCATGTTTGTCTGAAGTACTAGTAAATTGTCTATTGACTAGTAATTGCTTTAATTCTTATTGTACTGCCCAGGGCAGTGTGAGAGCCCTTATCTGGTTTTAAGATATACCGAAATCTTATTCGACGCCAAAGTTCTAGTCTTCAACCTATCTAATATTAAAAGTCGATATTTTTGTAATTAATTTGTTTTAACAGGTGTTTTTCTATTCTGGAACAAGTACCTAACCTTTGGTAGCTTCTGACTAGTGGGATAAAGGTGACCCTAATAAGCAGACTTTTATCTTTTTAAGCATGGATTACATAGATGTATGGGCCTGGGACCAAACACCTACCGCGAATTTTCATTAGCTTAGAGAAAAGCTTTTATAGACAAGAAGTTATTTTTTAAAGCAAAAGAACATTTGGGAAAAAAGCGAGAAAAGTAAGAAGAAGCTTCACATACTAATAAAAGAGATCTTAATGGGCAATTATCAGCTAAAAGGACAACTTAAGAATATTATATACCTACTCAAGTATACGAGATTATTTTTGCTAAAAATAATTAATGTATGTTTATAAAATCCTAATTTATTTTTTATTATATCGACCTAATTTTTAGTAACTCATTGGTTAAAATAAGATCGCGTTTCTCATCAGGATCAACAAAATGTTCAAAACATGATTAAAGTAGATTGAGCAATTGACTCGATGATCCAGCCGAATCAACCAAACGTGTAGCAGACGTTTCGATGTTTTGTCATGATCATGGGAGTGGAAACAGGTGACCCCAGGGGGCTCGACTTAATTATCACATTATTAAAGTGGAGATTGCCGGGATGCTGTAGCCATGGCGACGACAGATACGAATTCACCCACAACGCTTATCAAGGGAATCATAATGGTGTATGATATGCCGACACCGCCGCGAAATTACCGAATATTTCCGTGGAAATTAAACTTTGCTGCTCGCGCCCCTCTCTTTTTAACTAATTAAGGAAATATGGATGGATTTGAAAGGGGTCCCCTAGTGCTCGTTGAAAAACATGAAGAAATTAATACGAATTTGAGAGGGGCTTCGATAAGATAAATCGCTTCCGCGTGGTTGGCACTAACATTTATTCGTCTTTGTGTTACTATCTTTATCAAGCCCGTGTTATTAAAGTTTGTAAAATACTTATATTTTTGTCTTAGATACATTACAGAAAAACGTAATTTAATAAAAAAAATGAATGTCTAAAAAAACTAGATTGTGATTGCAGAAAAGACATAATTAAACATGTGAAAATTTTGTAAGACATCCTCAAAATACTTCACAACGTAAAGTAACAATTACACGATGATTAGAATAATATTAAAGAACAAATAATTCCGGTTATACCAAAAGATTTATTTATGTTTATTCAATAACAATCAATTTAACAATTCTATAGGTTATTTTGTTGGCTTGGTTGGTTACTGCGAAAAACTGTGTAAAAGCACTGATAAGATTTCTTCAGAAAGAGAATCTCCTCTACCTCATTTTTCTAGTTTATTTTTACTCTTATGCCATCTCTTCTGTTTAACAAAGGTTGGTGTAAGGGATTGATTATTGTGTGATCTCAGCCTTTGGTAATGCGTTTGGTTTTTATGCTATATTGCTTCTTGTATTGTTGCAATTAGAAGTTCTTGATGTATCATCTGGCTTGAGACCCACCAGGGAGCGTTGACAATTACTCATAAAATCATGGATTGTGCTATTTGTAAAATGTACTGGATGTACTGAATTTGCTGGCACAATCCTACAATTCTATGTCTAAATATTTTAATAACTGTCTTATATAATAACATTTTGTTTTCTATTTATATTTTTGGTTTTCTACCTAATAACCAATATATTTCTTTCATTTTAAGCTCTAATAATAATAATAATAATAATAATAATAATAATAATAATAATTTATTTCTCCTTTAAGCTCATTTACCTGATATTGGGTACATCAATAAAAAAAGAAAAAATAATATAAAACAATAAAATAAATATCTTAAAGCAAGTAACACAAAAATTAGGTAGGTATATAATAAACTATACACATAGTCAGTATAGAAACAAATAAAAAGCATTATTGAGAGAATGAGAGTTTGTTCAAATGGAAACATTTATTAAATTCTTACAATGTATGAAAACAAGAATTTAGCAAATATTTTGTTAATTGCTTTGTAAATGACGTAAAATTTGTTATAAATTTGATGTTTTGTAGTAATTGGTAAATACATTTTATACCTCTATACTTTGGACATTTTCCAAATAACGTTATTAAATCTCCAGTTCTGGTGGGATAGTCATCAAAATTTGAATTCTGCTGAAATTTTTGAAAATTGTTTTTAATGTACAAAATACTTTTATATATATAAATCGATGGAACGTTAAGTAATCTAAATTTTTTAAAGTGATTTCGACAGGTTTGTCCAATTTTTAAACTAAAAATCTTATTTAAGACACAAAAATTTTCGAAGCATTGACTGTATTTCCCAAAAGCATACTATTGTATGAGATATGAGAATAAATTAGAGCATAATAAATATTAAGAAGTTGTACATACTTTCTTTACCTTTAGGATTGCCTCTATTTATATTTTTGGTTATATGGTTTGTATAAGATTGCCACGTATTTCGTTTACGCCAAACGGTGAAATTTCTAGATTATTTAGTTTATTATTAAATTTCGCGAGAAATTTGGCGTCTGCAGTTAGTGTGACATCATCAGAATATATTGTTATTTTATCGATACTGATAAGTTAGTCATATCGTTTATGTAGCACAAGAATATCGAGGGACCTAAAATTAATCCTTGGGATATTCGGTTTCTTGAAGTTCCGATTTACAATTTTCTATTTTTCAGATATTATAACAGCCAATTTAAAAAATGTCCAGTACAGACGAGACTTTTCAGTCTGTTAATAGTAACATTTAAATTAATGGTGCTTTTGAAAGATAAAAATGCACCAACGAAGTTCTTCTTGTCCAGTGAAGTATGGATATTGTTAAAAAAGCTTATTGCCGCTCTCTCTATTGATCTATTCGGTAGATATCTGTGCTTATATCTATAGCTTTATGATTTTATATTTATTTAAAAAGATTGCATTTTTTTATGAATGCACATTTCAAAAACCTTACATAAAACCGTAGGAACCGAGATAATCCTATAATTTTCTAGTGTTATCATTTTTGTTAAAGATAGGAGTCACGATACCAATTTTTAAATCATTTGGAAATATACCCTGTTCCGCTGATATATTTATAAGTTCAGCAAAAGTCTGTGCAATAAACGGAGCATTATGTTTCATTATTTTTGTGGAGATGCAATCAATGTCTAAGGAATTAACCTTTTTTAACGAATTTATAATATCGAGTACGTCATGCGCATCTACTGGTACAAATTAGAAAGTTTCGCTAATATACATTGTTGTATAATTTTCAGATTTTGAATCTTTAAGATGCTCGTTTATTAGTTTTTTTACACAGGTAGAAAAATGTTGGGCAAAAATATTTGCAATTTAATTTTTGTTTGCGTTTCTGTTTTATGAGATCTCTCCAGCTTAATTTGGCATTTAGATGCATTCCTTAATATTTGATGCATGGTGATTGTAGAAATGTGTAGAGAATTTTTTTTATATCATGAAAGTTTTATGTTGCAATGTACTTTCATTTATGTTTATTTTTATTTTCTATCTTTTGAGCCATTCTTCTACTTAGAAGACATTTTTGTAGATTTGCGGATACTGCCACAGGATTCTCATGGTTAGAAATGTGCTTGTTACAGTGTAGTCAGAGACGGGGAGATCGGAAGTGTAGATTAGGTACAATAATCGCCCTAGGATGCAGCCTTGTGGAATTCCAGACTTAACGAGTTTAAAAAATGAGGTTCTGTTTTTATTTTTATTCTAAAGAGTCTGTTTGATGAATACCGAAATATGAAATGAAAAACCTAAAAGGGTACTTGTATACGACCTAATATTTATGTAATGTTACTTTTAGATTGAAATAATGCAGATCTAATAATACAAAATCCAGGAAAGCCACTCTATGATATCAAATCTTATAGAACAATTTCACTAAGTTATCAACCACCCCTATCCCGAGAAACAGAGTTTCATCTAACTCACTTCTAAAAGACATCAAAACGTGACATATAAAATATGTTAATTTAAACACTATGTATAAATATACATCTAATGGATATATATTAGGCTATATTTTAGACTAAAGTAAATGTTTTTAAGATAGATAATGTTAGATTTTAAGAATATTATCTTAACTTGATCTACTTATTACAGGTATTAGTGTAACGTAAATTAAACATGTATTATATTTTATTTTAGATCAAAATAAAATTTATCTATTTACTATAATCGATGAGATGTCATAAAATTGTTGTGCTTGGGATAGATTACGATAATTTAAAAAAATATGATCTAAAAATTGAATCTATTAGGACCTCATAAATTAATCATATATTAAACCAAACTAAATTTTAAATTTTTAATATTATCTAAAAGTTGCCAAGTAAATAATATATTCTTCATTTCTTAAAGAAGAGAGTTGTAAATCAAAATTTATAATACTAAACACTAAAAGAGCGAACCAAATAAATTTAAATGGTTTTAAGCAATTTGTACATGCTGATACCGTTTGTTAAATTTTTGCGGATAAATATATAAAACCCTGAAATAAACCAAAATCAATATGGTGATTTTGACCGTCTCTAGGCCGTCTTTCAGATATCTATTTACATTTTTTAGAGATGTATGTGTTTCTCAGGAGACTATTTGAAAAACTACTATAAAAAGACTAAGTTCCAGTATTATCATTAATATTTTTCGGGTATGAATACATAACCATCGAATGACCAATGTAATCTACAAAACATTAGAAAAAAACATATTTTTTCTAGACGTGGTGGGTGCCTTCGATAAGGTCCGTCACCAAGGCTTTAATTGGAATTCAACAAAAAAATACCAGGTGCCTACGCAAACCATTAAAATGTAATATCTCCAAAAGAGTCTTTAGAATTAAAAAAGAAGAATGTGATGTTAATAAAAATTATAGCTGTAGTTATACAGTAAATCAATTTTAGATCAATTTTTTATTTGCTATAAATAGTTGAGATACCAGAACCCAATAATGGTACTGAAGCTAAATAACAGTATTGTAATTTTAGCATATTTTGAAAAAATGCTGAATAAACGAATTAAGTTAGGAGCATACGGTTTTCCGCAGGGTACTTCGTATTATTTAATTTTTTTTGAATTTATTTTAAACTTCTACCGGCTCTTCAAATTTTTTGAGTGGTTCAGGCCTTTATATTTTTGCCTCATTTGAAAGAGCTATTCTTTTACTTTCCAGACAGCTGCTTTTATTTTCAAAATTAACAAATAAATTGTAGTTTTTGTAATACTATACATCGCTAATTTAAAGTGCCTGTGATATTTAGATGAAAAGTGTCGAACGTACCAAGAACGATAATTTTCATTTTTAAACTCTTAAATCGCTTGAAGCTATTAGAAAATTTAAAAGCATGTTAAATTAATTAAAAAGTTAAATTTAAAAGCGGTGGATAATTAATTATCTGCGTCATCATCCAGAATAAAAACATAGTTTTGTTACACATCCAAATAATCTAACGAAAAGTTACTTACCTATCATCAACAAAGATACAGTCAGGTGATCTCTTCCGGAGGGCCTCATAGCACCCAGGGCTGTACCAACTAAAACGCAGCACACTGCCACTAATGCTATAAGGGCGATGAACCACCTTAATGAACCCGGTTTCCAAGATAAGATCCCACAGCATCCTTTTGGCGGGTCTTCTGAGAATCTGCCCCTGAAACAAAATTAAAAAGTGGTTAAATTAACTAAAAGAGATAGTGAGTGCCTTTTTCTAGATTAATAATGTACAGATCATCCAGTATCCGTTTTTTTATTTATTGTAAAATATATACAGGATTATCTACGACTTTATCAGAAATATGTTCTGATTGATCCTTTATGAAGAAACGACACAGGCTCTCCATACAAAAAAATAAAATCTACTCTTTGGTAACACTTCCAATATTTCCCGTTTAGACTACAGCTGAATGAAAGTTGGAGAAAGTAGTTAAGAAAAAATGGTGATAATCTATTAGGTGAAGTGCCCATTTTTTTAATTTTGTGTGTTACAAGCTTCATCTACTAAGGTCATTAGCCTCGTGTTCTATGTAGGCTCTGTTACTGTTTCCCAGTACCATTATACGAACCGTACAATTGGCAAACACTATATTATTAAGTTGAGAAAACGCAAACATCCATTTTTATATGCCAAATAAATAATTTATTTGAATTTAAAGAATTTTTCGTTTCATTTAAATGAAAAATTATTCATTGTAAGAAGATGAAGGTTACAATAAGGATATTATTTGTTTATATGTATATCAAAAGAGTAAAGTTGTCCAATGAATAAAAATAATCAGGATACCGAGAATATGCAACATTGTGTGCACTAAGAAACTATAAATGACTAATTATAGTTTATTATACAAGGTATGCAGAATAAAAATATAATTTTTTTTCTAAAGTCAGCAATTTTCCAATATATAAATGTTAGTATTTTACATCTATCCAAATATTATTTACTCAAAAGCAATTAAAATCGGTAACACTAATAGTAATAACTCAGTAAAGTATTAACAATGGATTTTTAAACGTTATAAAAAGTTTTATTTTGGTACACATATATATTTAGAATGGTGTCGATTACAAGAGAAGTAGAAGAGTGAAGAATGTATTCTCGGCAATTATTACAAAATCCGAATGATTTCCACCACTACTTTTTTTTTATTTGAATAAAATGTCATTTTTTATTGAATTATTGAAACTATTTTACCAAACGATAAACTTAAAACGATTAAACGATCTGAATCGTCTGCAAACTAATACAATGTTATGATTCATCAGGTAGATGTTCCTTTGTTACAAGACACATATTTTTATTAAAAGTGTGAGGTGTTGCCACATATAAAGTTCCAAGTGCATTTTTGTGTAAAATGATATTAAAAACAATTTTATTAGAATATTTTGTTGCAAATGACTCGTTCTGAATACCATTTAAAAATATGCTTTATATTCGCAGACACCCTATATATATAATATAATTTAGATTTAGTAAAAGAATATGATTAATTTTATTCAGTCAACGATATTTGGTAATGTATCAACTTAACAAATAATGTAATTTATTGTTAAATTACTATTTTGTACTATTACGAATTAAATTTAGTAATGTTTTGGAAATGCAATTATACTGTAATGAAATATCTAAAAAGTGTTTATTGCTAAATATTACGAATTCAGACTAATTGTTGGCAGCTGCCAGTGTAAAAACTTTTTCTTTTTCTAATTGTAGTCTTTCTTTTCAAGCGTGATAAACCGTGAAACGACTTTCTTAGATAATAATTTTTTGGGTACAAAACTTTCTCTCATCCATTTACAATTATCGTAATGGTATTTGTTAAATAATTATTATCGTTAATTAAAGCAACTCATTAATTATTATCTAATTATCGGAATTAAAGAAATCGGTGTAATGCAGCAGGTGATTTACTTTCAATAAAATGTTTTAGTAAATTTAATCCAAAAAACTAATTTAACTGTTTCTATTGCTCATGTATATCAATTACTTGGGATATAAATAATATTTATTAAATAGTACATACACAGAGAATCGAAGGTAATGTTCAGCTCCACTATTTTTTTGTTGTTTCTTGCAAAAAACTCGATAACGATACTATAACCATCAAGTTTCCTTTTGATCTAGTGCCAACGGATTTCATTTTCTTTTTCTATCCAAAAATGAAAAACATGGTAGAAAAATTATAAAGAGGTTGATCAAAATTAGACTTAGACCCTGAACAAACAATATCAAAGCATCAGATAATAATAGAAATAGTGAAGATGAAAAATTTATTAGATGCTGATAAAGGTAAATAATTTCAAATAAATTTTATAATTTTTTATAGTATGCTCTCGTAACATAAGAAATAAAATGTTAAATGTCGGACGTTTTTTTTGAGATGCATATACAACATAAAGTTCCTATATACATATACAATCTATTTGCACTACGAAAAACAATCCAAATAATACAATTCAGAGTTTTTAAGCAAAATACTAAGAGTTAATGGATCTTAGTTATCTTGGTATTGTAAAAATAGTGAGCTATATTAGGATATTAACATGGAAATTGTAGCCCAGCATCAATAAACGTGCGAAGATCTTTGAAAACTCCCCTTAACATGTAAATGTTCCTGGACACTACAAGATTATTGAAAAGGCCCAAGAGGACCGTAAAATTAGTGTATTGTACAAAATGTTTAGAAATTGGATGATTTCTAATTATTCTTGTGTTATAAACGTAAAATTTTATTATCATAAAATACAGTCAATTCCTCGTCATTCACCGCTTCATCCCCGGTATGAAGCGTTGCCACGTTTTATATAAAGTCCTAGACTTAACACAAATATTGATGAGGAATAGAATTTTCGATTAAGTTCATTGATCGATTTGAACTGATGTCAGTGTCACAATACCACCAACATAGTTTTATATGTAATTAATTATACTTAAATAATTTGTCGTATACTAAATCTCCTTCACGTGTATTACATTCTATTTCAATAACCTTTTTAATTAAAAAGCAGTAAAATATAATTATAAAAAAATATTAAGCCCTGAGTAATTGCTTCTGGGAAAACAGGCGATGAGTTACTAATTTTCCAGAACCGAAAATCTCATTTTCAGCGATGTGAACCCAAGTATGACAACAAATAAGAAACGGCAGTCTTAATATTCCTTCCATAAGTGTACGGAAGCATGGAGCTGTGAAAACTAAAGTTTTTCGAAGCAATTTCTTTACAGTCACCAAGAGCGTAGCAAAGAGGGGAACTGCACATTTAAAATATATATAAATTTATACATATAATATAAACGGTTGTTAGAACCAAATGAAGAACTTCAAAGACTAAAAAGTGCCTAATGTCATAGCAATAAAATAGATAAAAATAAATAATGAAAAGTTATTTTAAATAGGGTTCTGGAATATAGAGTCTGAAAAAATTGCTGGAGAAAACGCCATTTAATAAAAAATTTAAGTTATATAACTGCATGCACACTTTAGTTAATCAGCTCCAAGCTAATCCGTGAATACCTAAACTAAGTGAACTACTCAGAAGAAATTATGTTACTCTAATATGGGTTCCAGGATACTCCTGAGTAGAGACTAGATGGATTTTTTTACTTGACTCCATATTCTGAACACAAATTACACTGTGTAGATTTCTCTTCAAAACTTTAATAATCCGATTTCAATAAGAATACATCGTTTTTAAGGAAGTTCTCAGAGAACAGTAGTGCTCAACTTACAAACATTTTCCTTATGTAAATTACTATTTGCACTTTAAGAATTGGCAACGTCTCGTACTTGAATTGTCTGGAACTGTTCGACAAAATCTTAGAACACATATAGTCTGGACCGAGTATGACGTCACTCTTACAGTGCTAACGATGAAATGAACATTTATAGAGTGAGAGGATACTAGAGATATCTTAAAAAATATATGGTCTAAGAGGGAGATGGAAACAGAAGGGGAAACGAACCACACTGCGGTAACCACAATATTAACACTACTGATTAGCAGTTATGTCTAGTGTTAAAAAGAAGGAGTATCGAAAAATTATATTAAAAAGTTAGAATTATAAAGTGCATGTTAAGATTATGAAAGTTATAAGTTATTTATAATACTATTTGATTGTTCATATTTATCTAATACCAATAAATATTTAATTCCTCAGTCATATTAAAGCTTATTCTTGTTACCTCTTGTGTTTTGTCACCTATAAATTTATCAACTATGTTGCAACGTTGCCAAATCATGCGAAAATAATACACATTTTTGTTGATGTATAGTAACTTGTGCATAATAAAAATGTCTTATAAAATTTATTTCTAAAGTCTGCCGTTTTCAAAGAAATAAATATTAGTATTTTACATCTATCCAAGTGTTATTTACCGAAAAGCATCTAAAACGAACTAAATAAACAATTGTTTTTAAACGTTCTAAAAATAGGTTTTTATTTTATTACAACTATATATTTACAATGGTCGATTACAGGGGATGTAGAAGAGTGAAAAATGTATTCTAGGCAATCCGAAAGATTTCTACCATTACTTTTTTAGGTAATACACTACACTTTCCAACAATCTTTGGGACACTGATACAAAACATCACGGATTAGATATATTAACATGTCGTTATATTCTTGATTTGAATAAAATGCAATTTTTCACTAAATTATTGAAACTACTTTACCAAACAATAAACTCAAAACGATTAAGCGATCCGAATAATCTACAAACTAACATAATTTTATGATTCATCAAGTAGATATTCTTTGGTACTATAACACATATTTTTATTAAAAGTGTGAAATGTCGCCATGTATAAACTAAAAATTAGAATATTTTTTTGCAAATGACACGTTATGTATATGATTTAAAAATATGTATTATTGTCACGGACACCCTTTATATTAAAATACCAATAAATCACATTGAAATCCATAAAACATCATACATTTAAATAGAAACTTTAAACGCAGATATTTTTAATTTTTGTACCGCAAAGTAGATTGAAATATTTTCGATGTGTTAAGAACTCTATCAGGAGTAAATAAATAAATTTTGAAGATAAAACCCATAAATAAAAAAAATATTGTGTTTTTTTTTAAATATATGTGATGGTTGCTTTTGTGTTACAAGATAATTATTTTTTTGAGAAATAAAGAGCAATTGTTGCTATTATCAATATTATCAAATTGTGGTTAGTAATCAAATGCTTTTATGTAATATGATAAAATTGAAATAATTGTATGCAAACTAAACACAAATATATGTATGTGAAATCGATTGCTAAATTTATGTATAAATTAAACCATCTGTCGACACTATTTGTATTTATTGTTTGTTTATTTAGAATAAAATTGCGGAAACGCCTGTGTGCTAAACCGCTTGAAACAACAAAACTTGTTTCGAACAGATCTTATTTGTCGGACACTTTTAACTTTCACACTTTTTCCAATTAGTTTCTGGTCTGCCGTAAAATTTTTGATGCTATTTTGAGTGTGTCAATTATCAAAATCGATCGGTAATTAAACCTACCATTTAGTAAAAGACTAAGAAAAATTTTAACTAGTGTGAATGAGAAAGTACTTGATTGTCTTATTACATAGATTATCTATAAGAAAGTGCTTATTAATTTAATGAGAAATGAATTTTTTTTAAATTAATATGTAATTATTTCAGAATTTATATTATAATACAACGTGTTTTAATCAAAAGGAAAATAATTATAACTATGAAACAAGATTTTGCCAATTTTTAATTAACATTTTGTCCATGTAAAGCTGCATTTCTCAGCTTTTTAAAAATTGATAATTTTCTACAATTTAATTATTTAAGTATATCTTCCTGAGGAAAATTGTCAGTGTATGATAAAGCAAATCAAACATTAATTAAATTAGGTATACCGACCTCGCCGTCTCAGAATTTTTTACACCGAATCCTTAAAACTACTTAAATAACTGACTGGACTTAGGTAACCATTTAAATTTCATCCCCTTAAAATATTCCGTTTCTGAAATAAACCAGTGATTTTTTTATAAACAAGTAATTTGTGCTTTATTCGTACAAGTATCCTGAAATATATTTTTGCATAAACACATGTAATTGCGTTTTCTAAAGTTAACTTAGTGTATAATCAGTTCGAGTTATATGTAAACTTTTATATCCGAGTTAATTTCGTTTGTATGTTTTATGAGAATTTTCATAAGCAACAGAATGAAGCGAAAACAAGCGCCAGTTCCTACCAGCTACATACATGAAAATTGAATTACACGTTGTAAATCAAACATTCCTTTGTTTTATTTCTAGCTAACTAGGTACCTCCATAGCTCGAGGTAATTATTGTTTTTTCTAATGTAACATTTGCTTCCTTATAAATCAAAATTATTTACGAAAGACGATAAGTGACTGAGGACGCTTGGGTTTGTTATTTTATTTTAAAGATGTTGTATGTCATGTAATTTATTTAGAGTGTTTTAAACTCAACTATGCATGTATTTGTTTGACATTCGGACAATTTAAAATAGTCCATTATTATTATTGGTCAATTCACCGAGGTACTGGGCTCTGTTATGGATTTTACCTGAATTCTAATTTTTGGCCAAAATTTATCAGTTACTTGGTATACACCTATTAATAACTCAAATTTGGCAGACGGCTTCTTGCGTCTAAAAATATGCAATTCATTAAAACTAAAATAGATTAAATATTAACTAATTAAATTTTGTTACTTTTCTAGATTTCTTCATTAATGTTTCGTTGAAAGTAGCTGTCTACGGCTTTCTAAGGTAATTATTTTATGAATTTATTTCGTTTTTAAATGGTGTCTTAATCATTTTATTAAGTCCATGTTAATTGGGTTTTTCAAATTTATTTTTTGTTGCATTGAATATGATGTTTGCCAAATTTTAAATTTGCGTACCAAGCGACAGTTAAGTTTTAACTCATCAAAATTCTTGTAAACTCCATAGAATACTTTATACCTGGGTAAAGAGATATAGTAAACCAATAAAAATTGGTAATTCGAAACTATTAGAATATCTCACACTCATAGTTAAATCTAAATGTACATCGTAGATTATTATTTTTTTTGAAGTACTAAAACTACCTGGATCAATGTGAACTTTCTGTAAATCCTCATATACATATTCATTATTACACAAGCACAGATGTTTGTTCTCACCTAAATATTTCCAACGCACATTTTTCTCATTTCCTGCAGTACAAAACGGGTCGTGTACACAGGTGATCTCGACGGTCAAGGTAACTTGCCGTAAATGACCTTGAGGCCATATGTAGAAACTATTTAATTCTTGGTACTGACGATGATTACAGAAAAAGATCCCCTGTAATTATAAGTAGACAAACACATTCGGATGAAAACATCGCATAAATAATTAAGTGTATTCACATTTGTTTGTAAGTCAAACAAAAGCATTCCACTGCTGGTCGCTGTTTTCTCATAGAAAGCAGGAACTTTTTTCAATTGTTATTGTTGCTTTTATACGTTTTTGTAGTCTTTTCACTGCTGCGGTATCACAGTTTATATCTCCCTCTTTTGTATATTTACAAGTCCGTTTCCAAATGCTTTTGTTCGGAAAAAATATTAAAACAATGTACAACTAAGGGGTATTCATTATGTTGATGGAAAAATTGGGGATTTTCACGAAAATAACCAGAAAATGTGCATCGTTATTTTTCTCATCATCATTAGCAGAGGTAGATTTAATATCATATTCAATTATGAAATTTTGTTTAGCTTAATTGGAATAAGGCAAATGTCTGACAAATCTTTTTTGTAAATCATTCCAAAAAAATATGTTTTTTAATGCTCTATGTTGAAAATTAATGGAGATGTCAAGAGAGATCTCCATTGTTCAAAATGTGCAAAAAATAATTTTAACCGCGATTGTATCAAAACTTAAATTTTTGGCATATCCCTTATAATCAAAATATTAGGATGACGGGAAAGTAATGTCGTTTTTTACACTAAATTTAAATAAATACATTTTTAACAACCTTTTATTATTCAATTATATAGTCACCATTGTTATCAATAACCTTTTGTCACATTGTGTGCAAATTTTGAATGCACGATCAATAGAAATTAATTTCGTTGCAAGCAAAATTCCCGGAAATAGCATTTTTGACTTCATCTAAGTTTGTAAATTTTATGTCACACAAAAGTATTGTAGCGATGGGAATAAATGGAACCCGAGTATGGTGGAAGAGACAGTACCTACCACCCCAGTTTTAACCAATGTTTGTCTTTTGCAGAATAAGGCTTTTTCTATTGACAACTTGGAATTAAAGAATTATTAGGTCCAGATCTCTCTTCACAGTTTCTCCAGTTTCTGGTATTCCAAAATTAATTATTTCGCGAACACTCCACCAATCATATAAAAGCGCTTTTTTGGGAAGTAAACTCTGCCAGTACCTAATAGTAATTTGTTGTATTTTGTTCGGAGAAACCTACTGCTGTTGCATTTCAGATTATCATAGATCATCTCAGTGATCAAGCGATCAAAAACGCTTCAGTATTCTGTCATTGAAGTAACAACTGTCACGTTGTCGATAGATTGCCTTTTTTTTGGCAAATGATATGCGGAACCCAAACACTAGGTCTTCTTATTTTCCCAGTTTGCTTCAAATGTTCTAGGATGGTTGACCAAGGTTGGCCATTACTGTTTGACAATTCCTGGATGGTCTAAAGTGGCTGTTTTTTCACTTCCACTCACGTTATCGAATTTGTTGGTCTTCGGGGGATTAGTACCAGATCTAAACTTGGAAAATCACTTATGGCATTTACGAATATTTAATGTACTTGGATTAATATTGCATATGTTTTTGGTAGTAATTGTTACTGCTATTAGGTCCGAAACTCAAAAAACTTACAGTGCCGTATTCCAGTATTTGGCTTGTCATTTCATACACAAAATCGATAACAAAAGATGTTTTAAATTATTCACAAGGTAAACAAGAACGTTTACCATAAAACATTATTTACACGAGCTTGGAGTACACTACCAGCTGATAAATGACAAGTAAATATGGATATTTCCAAAAACGAAAATATTTTCCTCCACCCCTAAGCAGAATTTTGTATCGTATAATATAAATTCTTCTTACTGATTATCGATATTTGAAAAACCATGTATTTATCAAATACATTAAGAAATATATTTATTTAAAAAATTCCTGCGAAGTAAAAGCGACAAAAATTCGTGACTTTGTATATAAACATGTGTTTAACAGGGGCTAACGAGAATAAGAAATAAAACTTAAAACGGATTATCTATCCGAATTTAAAAGTTCTCAACCGGTTATACTTTTTATTAGTTATTTTGCGTATTTTAATTGATTTTTAATATGACACATTTTTAGTTATTTTAGACTTTTTATTTCTGACTCAAAGCTAGGATCCTGGAATACAGAAATATTCCGGATCACGAATTATGTGAAAAAGATATGGTAATTTTAAAAAATCCAAAAGAGATTCGAAAGAATTAAGAAAAATTATCAACATTAAAAATACTAAGACAAAAATACTCAGTACAAAATTAAGACAAATGACATAAGAATGAACTTGAAGGAAGAGGCAAAGTAAAACAGTTGAGATATTTAGATGTAATGATTAGCACCCCTGGATAATTAGATGAAAAAATGGAAATGACACTAGTAAAGCCAGTTTGGTTATAAACCAAACCAAGAAGTAAAAGATGGGATTTTTATTGTACGACAAGTGGCGGAGAAATCAATGCTAAGAGAACACGGTGTATATGTGTATTTTATCAACTTAGAAAAAGCTTTCGATTAAATAAGAAGAAAATACATACGGCGAGCGTTAGATTTAGGTTTTTATTCGATTTTTTCATTTAAAATCACATTTTCTTCCAATTTTAAATAAAATATTGTTTCAATGGTAAAAGACAATATCCTAATGTTATTACCGTCATTTCAGGTAAATTTAGGTTAACTGCAGATGAAAAATAACCTCTTTCTTTACGAGGGATCGTTAACAATTTCAATTTAATGCGGTATTAAATTCCATTTTGCAGTTTAATGTTAAATATAATAAATCTGCATTTACCGTTAAAAATAATAAATGTTTTATAGAATATTACTTTGCTTATTTGAAATGAGGTTACGATTGTGATTTGAGAAATAAAATACAGGGAGCGGGCGATTTATATCATTTTTATCAAATCATGTATTGATACGATATTCCCTAATATAGAGAAAATATATTTTATAAAGGAACTAAATATCTGTCTACTTTTAACTTACTTTTGTTTTTTATTTTTAGGCAGTAAACTTAGAGAATCAGAATCTACTACTGCCGTCCATATTCCTTTGGAAAATTTGTTGAATCATTACAGTATGTATTTCTATATTTTTAGAGAACCGTTTGCATATTGTGTCAATGGAAATTGTCATGTGACATCTTTTCAAGGTTAGTCACTCTCAGCCAGTCCCCTTCTGTTCCGACAGAATGTTTGTAACTCTACTTATGTAAGTTGTTGAGTAATATTGGTTTGTTTGTTACGTTTTATTGGTGTTATGTAATTTACCATTTCTATCTCACTTATCCTTCCGGTACAAAAAAAATACTTTTTGTCTTTCCCTTGTATCTCATGACCAATCTCCTTTCCATTTTTCGTTCCACCGTAACAATTCAAGAGCCACAAGCGGGTTGATGTAATTTGGTTTCCATATTTTATGACATTCAAGAGTTTACAGCCCCGTTTTGGTTTTTATTCCGACAAAGTTTCAGTTCAGTTTGAAATTGTTGGGTTACGACTGTGTTACTTAAATTGCGACGTTAATTATATTTGAGCATTTTATCAGAGATTCTGTTAAAGATTATTATTATATTAACTAAAATTTAATAGCGTGTGCTGTTGAAGAGACTCTAATTTAGTAAGGGTGTTGTAAAACAGAAGAGAAGTAACATTATTTGTCTGAAATTCAATACGAAGATTGAACTGAAAATATACATACATAACGAAAATATTCTGTGAGTTTTAATCGAATTCATGGCTAGGTTTAAAAAATGTGTTAAATTTTTTTTCATAGAAAGGAAATTTCTCTGATAGGTCTTATTTTCTAGTATATTTTCTTTTATACAAAATATCTTTGTTTTTGAATCCACTGGCTTACAATTTTATTCCGTCCACGTTCTATCTGCAGTTGTAAACAAAAGACTGCGAGTTGTAATGTGTTTAAATAAATTGGACTTAACTAGTTTTAATTTATATTTCAAGTGAGTCGTTGCTGCAATTTTAGACATCGAAATTGCCTTTTTCCCTTTAAAACTCCAGTTGGGACGACTGTCGAGATCAGACAATTTAATTTCACGAATCGATTTAGTTCCGGCTTAATGTTATGACATGATGTGCTCGTATTCCGTACAAAAGTAAAACTTTTTCCCACAATCACAGATTTTAGATTTTTGGAGTTTTGTTTCGAAAGTATGGGTCAATTTAGTTGTTACCTATTTGTTATGCAAACGCCAATCATATTGCGTTATTTTGACATTTTCCTAAAGCGGAATTGTTTTAAATATAAATGTTTTGTAGTAGTAAGTTTCCATTAAATTATACAAGAGCTTCGATACAGGACTGGAAAGGGCTGTCTTGGAATCCATAAAATTAAATTGATAGTTTAATTACCCTTTAAGTAATTGGTTTTGTGACCAAGAACTGCCCCTAAATGGCTTGAAAAACGGATCGAACTCCTTGGCTAACTGATTTCCATATTATTCTTGTCTAATAGATTCGGTTGTTTTTGCGAGCTTATCTAGTGTCCCGGGGCACGGTAAAGTTCCAGATAAACTGAATTAATGGAGCAAATTAAATTATTGTAAACGAATTACTTTGGCAAGGGTTAATATATACCGAGCGCTGATCAATTCTAATTTGCAAACTAATTTTCGGATAATGTTGGTGTTAAATTCGGTTTATTCTCACATTCAATTTTCGTTATTAGATTTTTGCTGAAACTGTTATTAGTTTATTAGAGAATGTAATAGAAAAAGAGAAAGAGAGAGTTGTAAATACAAATAACGTATGTACAGCAATTTACAAGGGACCATTAATAATCACTAGTTGTTATAAAGGGTGTCGATTTCCTATACTTACTGATGTCAAATATAAACTTTGCGATTAGTAGTGGTCAATATAGAGCAATTTTCTATCGAAGAATGTATTTATTGCCAAATTTGGCTACAAAAATAGAAAATGTTTTGCTGAAAGCTCAAGAAGATGTCATACGCATTTGGGTCGAAATTTGACACTATTAAGAATTTTGAACAGTCTGGGCTTGTAGAAGTTAATAAACAACATGTTTACAATCGTGGTGCCTGATCAGAAAGAAACATTATTGCGGAAAAGCTAGTGTTGATGAAATTGAGTCAGTTCATAGCGTATCAACATTAAAATATAGAATCTGCATAATTTTCATTTAAATCTTTAGAAGACACAATTGCCTCAAAAATTAAAACCAAACCATCACGTGTTACATTGTGCGTTTGTTAATTGCATTGATTAGATCTAAAAGCACATGTCCCCATTTTTTAAATTTCGCGATTTTTACCGACTCATGTAATGTCAAGGTAATTTGTGAAGAAATAATAAATGCCCTCTAAATGTTCGTTTAGTATTGGAACCACTCATATCTAGTCTATGTGTTGTTTCAATTCTAAAGAAATTGAATAAGTTTTATTTTATGGTTATCTAAAGACGAATGTACCCGTACCGGTAAAATATTTTTTTTCTCTGATGGTTGCGGTGGTCAAAACCGTAACCATTCTTTAAGAAGGTTCTTGTTAACTTTACGATCATCCAATAGGTTTGAGGAAGTAGGAGTATATCATTTTTTCCTATTATCTGTCTTGCGACAGAGTCATAAAAAGGTCATAAAATATATTAGATTCTAAGAAGTGGTAACTACAATATTATAAGGAACTTGTAATTGCAGTAGAAACTAAGGGAAAGCTAATTCTAAAAGATGCAAAGGTAACTTTTTCGGTGTTAAAATGTTACTCATTTCAATAATTTGCAAATAATAGATCAGTTGTAGCCTCAGATATTATTTCACATACTTTTCGACTTGGCAAGGCAGGTCTTTTCCAAGAAATAGCTCTTTCTGGAGATGAAGCCTTTACAGATAATTCAGACAATCCGATGAATCAGAAAAAAATTAAAGATATGCTAAACTAAAACAGTATAACTAATACCAGGATAACCTCCATAGCTCTATTTCATCTGAGGAAATAATAAAGAATGAAAACGAAAATAATGAAAAAGAAGCTGATGAGTAAAACAATGTTAATAAATATTTCATCGATTTCGTGCAACGATTTTAGATTTATATGAACTAGACAATTTCCTCAATTTTTGTATACTGCTTTATTTCGATTATTACTAATTTATTTTAGTTGAACCGCCCTATGTATTGTTAGAAATTATTTGAAAATGTGCATTCATTATAAAGAGATCAATCACGGGTCAACATGCTGGCGCTGCATATTTTAACTACAAATCGCACTCGCTTTGATTCGATCGATTTTTTCTTCATTGTTCTACTTTCATCTCCACCAGAAACACAAAAATAGTTGTTTGTATCCATTGCGTCTTAGATCCAAGAATTTTTACTAAGATTGTAAGAACCCGTTAATGTACTGAATACCCAAATGTATATTATTGAAATAAGATCGTTGATAATGAAAAATTAACGAATACAAAAGAATAAAAATAGGTCGATTTTATCTTTTTTTATTCTTAAATTTAACCATAATTATGCTATCGCGAGAATGGAAAATTGTTACCTAAACTAACCTTTTTAAATTTCACAGCCAGCAGTGTAATTTTAGTAAAAGTAAATCTTTCTTTATTCCTCGAAAGCCATTAAAAATGATTTAAAGTTGACTTTTTTGATCACACAAATAAAAAACTATCCCTCCCGAACTAAATGTCTAGCATATGACCTCACCTAATAAATATCAGGAAAACTTTACTGGATAAAAAAACTATCGAAACTTTCAGCCAGTTTTATTTATGCCACCTGTGGGGATGACAAACACCACCGAAACTACTTCATTTAATTGAATCTGGTCTGTGCAACGACGTGAAAAACTGCTCTACCATAAAGTTTTAGTTTTATTGTTGGTCTATGAACCAAAATGGCTCAAAGTTTAAACACAGAAGCCTTAGAAATTTTATTAAAACCTACTGCCGAGTTAATGGCCCACAGAAAAACAAATGAGCTGCTAAAGTAACTGCATTTATAATTTTGCACGTTTTGGATTAATCCTAAAATATTTTTGAGCATGCTAACGTTGCTGTAAAAAACAATAAAAAAGGCTAAATTCGCTACATGTTTTGATATTCTATCTATTAAGCGTCAAAAGTCTTTAAATTATGTCATTGATACAAGAGAACGTTAATACTTTAGTTATAACCTCTTGTCTTAAATGTTGGCATAATCCCCAAAGTTAGAAAAAAACAACAATTTTTTCCACACATTGGAAATTATAATTTTGAGCAAAATAATTTTTATCTGCATGTCAAAATTAACTACCTGATCTGTATAATTAGCTGAATTCAAATTACAGTTCTGGCTAAATTATCATACCTACCTGAGAACTTTTAAAAATAGTCCCACGCTTTTGTTAGCATTCCAAGCAAAAACTAAAAGATTCAAGAGCCCTGCAACTCGCATTTTGCGATTCTGCTTTTGAGAAAATTCTGCATACCTCTTTATGTCTGCGAGCACCATAATTAAAATAATTTAAAATATAGAAGAGTTTCTATAATTAGTTGTTTGTATAGCTAGGCTATCGGATGTTCAAAACATAAAAATAAGTTGCTAATAGGCACGTATAATGATTCTTATTAAATGAGAAACGTGAAGAAGAAAACAGAATATGATATGAGCGATAACGAGAAGGTTAAGATTGATTATACAGTGTGTACATAAAGTATGGAATAAATTCATTTTTTTTTAATTTTGAGGAAAAATCCTGAGACATGTCGATTTTTGAATTTAATTTAATGTATTTTCACATAACAATGAAATATACAGGGTAAACCATTTGTGAGTAACGATGTCATCAACAATTTTTTTAAATAGTACACCCTGTATATTTTATTTTTTTAGATTGCAAATTTCAAGGCGATTCCAAAAATATGTCATACTGTTCGGTAATTAATAGCTTTGAAGATACAATAATTTTAAAATCTGTATGTTCAATTGCTTTTACAAGCCTCCCGTTAATTTTTTGCTTCAATTTGTTGTTGGTCTCTTACAACCGCAGCAAGTTAGTTAGATTTCCTTACTTGTTCGAAGGTATACGTTTCTACTTCTATGCCGAATTTCAGATTTTTTCAGCTTTTCCTTCTACCATCCAAATCTAAGAAATGTTGTTTTTGTCTTATTTATAGTTAGTCCAAATCTATTGGCTTCTTCTGTTAGTCGATTTGGTACCTTTTTTATTTTGTTTAATTTTCGTGTGACTAGTGTTATGTCGTCAGTAAAAGCCCTTATTATTTTTACAGTACTTGATTTACTTCATTGTCAATGCTCTTAATTTCACAGCTGTTCCAGACCTTTAAACAGTTGGTTCCGATCTACCGAATCATAGGCTTACTTGAACTATCGATCTATTACGTTGGTATTTTCTTAATAGCTCGTGGGGATTCAATTTGAGCGGAGGTCTTATTACTTTAACCATTATCTTATAAAATATGTCCACTGTCGTAAAAATTTCGCAATCTATATGCTCTCTTCCTTTTTAAAAATTAGACAAAGTGGTTCTTTTTCCCATCTTGCTGAAATTTTCTCTTGTCTCCAACATTGCACTACTAGATCCTCTATTTTTCCGTCAACTTTTGTTCATAGTTTTTATAAGTTTTCTTTAAATTTGGCTCTTCTATCTTACGTATATTTCCGTCTTCTATCTCATCAGAACCTTTTTCGTTTTCTTCATTATCTGTTTCTGGTCTATTCAGCAACTTTAAAATTAGTCTGAATTCTCTTTTTCGTTTATTATAAGATTTCCTCAATTTTTTCGTTTTTAATTCCTTAGTTCATTTTTGTTATAATATAATTATCTTCAGTTTTTATTATTTTCCTCTCTAGGTCTTTTCTTTTCTTACTTCTACATATTTTATAGATTCTTTTATTTCATTTTCAAATATTTTCTCTTTGTTTAGGTACTTAATTCGTACTTGCTTTTACAGCTTCTTTATATTCCTCATGTACCAGTCTTTTTTAATGTTGATGTTATATGTCTCCTTTGCGGCGTCCTTTATAACTTTCAAGTATTCCAATTATTGTTCACTATAGAAGGAATCATGATAATAAATCGAATATGAGAACCAAATAAAAATTGAGCAGGATTAATAAAGAAATTAGCAAGTAAGGTCAGGAGTGATAAGTTGAAACGTGAAAAACGTAAGTGCATAAACGAGAATATGTGAAACTAATTAACACAAATAAACAAAAGATTCAAATAAATCGGAAAGAGTTTATTCTCGTGTATATCTTTGTTTTCTTTCTCGTCAAAATCTTCTTCGTTATCGTCGTTATCTACTTCTTGTCTATTCAGTTACTTGCTTATTGGTATAAATTCTCTTCTTCATTTATTATAAGTTTTCCGTCATTTTATCGTTTTTAATTCCTTGATAAAAATACCCTTAGTTCATTTTTGATATAATTTTTTTCTATTTCTGTTCTCTTTAGCTATTTCTTTTTTTCTTTATATTTTTCAAGTTCTTTTGTTTTCTCTTTAAAATTTTGATTCTCTCCTCTGTTCCTGTTAAGTAATTACTACTTGCTTTTCATTTTGCTTCTATAGCTTCTTTGCATTTCTCGATATATCAGTCTCTTTTATTGTGGTTGCTACGTGTTTTTAAGATCTTGTTTACGGTGTGCTTTATAGCTTTTTCATGCATTCCCATTCTTACAGAAGTAACAATAATAAAAAATCGAATATGTTCACCAAATAAGAATTACGCCAGTAATAAAGAAATTAACGATAGCAATAAGTTGGAACATATAAAAATCAGTATGAAAAAGAAGAATAAGTGAATCTAATTAACAAACAAATTAACAAAAAATTTAATCGAATCTGGAAGAGATTATTTTGAACTAGCTCACCTCCACTAATTTTACCCTTAAGAGGAGAAAAGCTGTTATGGGAATAGTATAAAAATATGGAACACATATGCTTTATTTGAATATATTCTGAAATTTCAATTTTAACGCTCATTGCTGGTCGTTTATTTGGGCTGAAAATCAGAGATAATCTGATCAAAATATGAGCGAAATGTTGTTGAACGTGAAAATCGAATTAGTGATAACGATCTGGAAATTAAACGTAATTGAATGTTTGTTGCTTATAATCTAATATAATAACGCACACGTTAATGCAGATCTATTTGGTCAGCGTGTGATGTTGATGAAAGTTTGTTAATTAGTCCATTTGGGGGATAAATGATGTATAAAGTGAATTTTCATTAATTACATCGAGATAACTATTTTCAATACCGTTTTATTTTAAAAATAAATAAAATCTCCTCGAATGAAAAATGAGCCAATGTATAAAAGAAATATAACACTAAATATCACCCGGTACAAATATATTGTGTAAAACCTCCAAAAAAACAAATCTGATATTCACGAAAACGACATTTTTACATTAAACTACAACAAACCTTTCCTGTAAAACTGAGGGTTGTTTTCAAGGTTGGGGAAACATTATTTTTCAAATATTTCACTTGATTTTTTCAATTTAGCATCTATATGACAACTTAAATTTGAACATGATAATATCTGTCAGTCTCTGAAGTGCGTAATATGTCTACAAATCAACGTTGTCAGCAAAAAGCTATTAACAACAAAAAAACATTTCGCCCTTTTGAATGAAAAGGGGCATAAAAATCCACATAACGGATAAATGCGTCAACTATCAGATGTCATCAAGTCTAAATAAAAGTATTAAATGGACTGAGAAATGCGGACATTTTATCAACTGTCACATAAACCGTGAATATTTGCCTGAAAAAAATATTGAATAAATTTTACAAATACAAATACATGGTTGGGATAAAGTATGGAGTAAAGTAAATATGTTTAAAACGAAACGGACGATATTTAGGAAATTTTACAAGTAAGTTCAATGGGGCAAAATGCAGCTGATTTGTTAATAATATACTTCCGGTTTAACCGGAAATATCTTCAACTTCTTTAATTTAAATGGGACACCCTGTATATTTTTTCAGATTTTGAAAGATCTTGTTATTTCGAATTCGTACATACTGAGTGTAGTGTAAAAATCTTTGAAAACGAGGAATACAGCACTTTAATAAACCACTTTTAAGTTTTTATACATTAGAGTAAACTACCATTTAGATAAACAAATTGATATTGTTTGTATTACTAGTAAAATAATAAACGAATACTATCTAGTAGGTAACTGTTGCCAAACAGTCAAATTGTAATTTACGGAAATAAATTGTACGACTAAGAATGATTCATTTAAGTGAAACACATCGTATTGAAATATTAATGATGATCGGTTATGGTGACCGTTTGATAGAGTGGCCTGCTCGTTCTCCTGATTTAAGCCCATTAGATTTTTTCTTTGGGGTGTCCAATTTAAATGAAAAAAGTTGAAAGTATTTCCGGTTAAACCGGAAGTATATTATTAACAAAAAAATGTACATCAGATGCATTTTGTCTACAAAATTTCATAAATATCGTCCGTTTCGTTTTAAAGATATTTACTCAGTTCCATACTTTATCCCTACCCTGTATATTTATTTTATATAAATATGTGTTGGCCAATTGAATAATACCATATTAAATAATACAGACTGCACAAAATTTAACACGCTGTTGATATTTTGAAAACGGTAAGAGATACAAGGTTGATGAAATTAGATATTTAATGAGTAATATTTTGTTGTGCTAGAATTTAAAATTACCTGGAACGCAACGATAATATTTCAAGAAAACTAAAAATATGTCAAATCTTATATGGGATATTACTTTTTCTATCTTCTATCTTTGAAGGCGAAAAATTCAGTTTGCTGCGAACAAACCACAAACTTTTTTTTAAATTTTTCTTAAAAAAATGTGTACATTTCTTAAAACATTACATAACCATCGCTTGGAAATAGTTAAGTAGAAAAATTTAAACGCGCCATTTTCAATTTCGACATATTTCAAATTCCACGTTAACGATTAAAGTAGAATTAAGGGAAATGGAACAACGTGTTTTCTCATCGTTAGGTTAAAAATTACTCGAGTATTAAGTGGTACTTATACAATTTGTGTTTTAGTTGCAGAATCGTTGATGATTTGTGAAAAATGTTTAAAATGTTATTAGGGTCAGCTCACGTTTACTACGGTTTAGTAAAGTAGTGAACAGTTATTTGTTTTTTCTAATACGTTACAAGAAAAATTAGTTGATTATGAAACAAATGTGACAAGCGAACATTTTTTTTTGAAATGCATTAAATGAAATTTTTGGTACGTGTGTGAAATTCATAGTACACACTTATAACTACGATAAACTAAATTATTTTTTTAAATAAAATAGTTCGAAATAATTCCAAATAATTAAAAAATTATTTATAAACTTTAATCCCAAATCTTAGCCCGTTGTGTCTAATGCAGCGATAACAAGTTAATAAAAAAAGTAACTTGCTAAAATTAGCGGTTTTTTATTCATTTATGATAAAAAATGCGGCCGGATAATTGGGACATTTTTTAGAGCAATTGTTAACCTGTTGAAAGGATATACTTTAAATGCTTCAGCGCACAATGGTTCACGTTTTCCCTTCAAAAGTATCAAATGTCAGAGACCCGGCAACATGCATTCTGATCGATACGGCCTTATGGAAATATTTCGCAAGTTTGCAAAGTTGTGTAATCGAAAATTATCTTAACGGTATTGTGCACATTGTGCCTTTGAAACGTGAATTGCAGTGGTGGAAACACCGTTTTTATAAGAGGATCTACATCTAAATTGTGAACATATTTGAGTGTGGGTACTTTTGATCAAACGTTTAAACATATGAAAATTTATTTATATGAGAAAATGTTTCTTATTAACAAACATAGAACTTACGGCAAATTAGTAGGTTAATAATGAAATCGATGGCAATCTGATGACAAAATTCATCGATGCTAATTATATTGCATTTATTTCTATTTCTTAATCGCTGTACTAAGGGGTTATTTAGACAAATAGAAAGAAATGAAAAATAAACAAGATTAATTTAATTTCTTCATCTTGCAGGTGTATTAATATTATATATATTATTTACTTTTTATTTATTCAATTTATGTGGGATTATCAGTTAATCATTGGCAATTACCAGTTAAAATTTAGGTTGTGCCAATATTGTGTTAGTGTTTATTGCCAATTGCTAGCTCGTACTTATGCCAAAAATTACGTGTTTTTTTAAGTTTGACCATATCTACCATTAATTGTAAGATCATAAAAATTACGTGCCTACTTTCTCTTCCTATTTCTTTTCCTTTATTCTTCTTCTTGTGTTACTTGTTTCATATCCTCCCTACGTATTTATTTTTTGTGCTTATTCTTTAACTTTTTAATTCTTTCCTGTTGCTTTATATTTACATACTATTTTCATGAGTCTGTTGTTTGGCGTTCTGCATAGAAATCCAGTTATCATTGTTTTTTTTTGTTACCCTTCTTTCTTTTCATTGATTGGTTTTATTTTCCATTATGGTTCATTTTTAATTTTATTTCTTATTGTCTTGTTTTCAATTTTTCGCAGAAATCTTACTTTAATTATGATTATTCTCATCTTATTTATATCTTACAATTTATGTTCATGGCTCTTAACTCTTATACCTTTAGTATTTCGCTTTTATTAAAAAGTGTATTTATTATATTGTAATAGGGATGAAATTATAAGATTGATCATTTCTATACTATGACTTGAAATACTAATAATGTCAGTAGCAACTTACAATAGTTTAAAAATAAAGAAATTAAACACTAGTGTATAAAGAATGATTGAGAATATATATTCTATTAATAAGTAAACAAATAAATAGATGTATTAAAGAATTTATTATCATCTAATAGCTCAATAAAAAGTTGTGACATGTTAATGGCATATTATTCTTTATAAACATATATACATATATATAAAGCCTACACTTTTTGTAAATACTTTTTTTTCGTAACTTCAATTAATAGCGGACTAATCGAGTTTTGCCACACTAATGCGTCACCCTGTATATAGAGAAGTAATATTTATTAAGAGCCAGGTGAATGAAAGGCATAATTTTAAGATTTTTCATTAAATTAAAAGTGCCACGAAAAATCTCCAATTTTATGTCAGATTTGGTTTCAAAAATTATAAAAGGTTGCCCAAAATTTTGGGCATTTTGTTTTTATTTTTGAACTATGTGTGGAGCACATGGTCAAATATTAATGAAATCAGAGCCTTTTTATGAAGTTTGTTATTCTTTTACTAATCAGGAATTTTTTTTAGTAATAAAATTTTGTGCTCCCCTTTGGATATTGTAACTACATAATATTTTAGTAATTATTTGTATTGAAGATAATTGAAAGCAATTGATTCTTAAATAATTTTTCCAGTGTTTAGAGTAAAACATAATAAAAACATATTTAAATTTAAAAAAAAAAATTCTGTAACTAACAGAGTGAATACCTCGGATTTTACTTACAAGAATAAAAATTGCCACAAATCACTATTTAAGTGATTAATTACTATTTGGATTTATTTAAGTTTCCAAGTGGTACTGGCGTTGAAGTATTCCTACTACCACTTAAAATGAAACGGACAGTTTCCCATTTCTCTTTAATACTGATTTCATTTTGTGTATTCATAAATAAAATTTGAATTTGAAATAAACTTATTTATTGTTAAATATTTAAACTCAAGTTGCATAAAGTTAGCAACTAATTTTGATAAATTTAGTTTATTTAGTTATATATATATATTATGTGTTTTAGTTTTATGTTTTTTATATTTATTTTGTTAGTCTTGAATTTTTTTTATAAAAAAAAATTATAATTTCTTTCAAAGACGCCTAACAACAAAGATTTAATTTAATGATTAATACGTACCTTAATTCGTTCTTTTTTTCGTATTCACTAAAGTATAAAACCCCTTATACATTATAAATTATATCGTAAATAATATATTACAATATTAAACGTATTGTCTAATTTTCCATTCTCTAGTCGATTAATTTATAAAACCTACAATTATTTTCGATTATGGTTTCTAAGTATTTGAATGTACAGAAATGTTCATTTAACGAGCTCTTTTTTTTAAATTACAATACTTTTTATTTTTTTATTTTTTTTCATATTCCTGTTTAAATATTTTTTTATTATTCTGTAGGTATTGTTGTTACCCATGTACAAAAATGACCGTTTACAATTGAAAAATAGTACTGTTTCACCATGGGTGGCAATCTTGGCATTGTAAGCTTTTTTTTAACAATGGACCATCAAAACATCTTTAGTGGCTATAAAAACTATATTATATAATATTAACAGTATTGTATAATTAATTTATATTGTAATATTAAAACATTAGAATACTAATGAGGCATGTTACTATTAGTTTGTTTAAACTTTTTACACCTGAAGATCGTGTATTTTCTTTATTTTAGAAAATTGAATTGTAAGGAAAATATTGCCTACACCAATGCGAATTTCTGTTTTGCCATAACGTGAATGTTGAAACGTGATACTAGTTGGACCACAATTCGAATAATTGCTACTACGATTTCTACTTGTTTGTTATTGATCAGAAAATCAGAAATAGGCATTTCACGATTCAATAATTTTTCGTCAAATTTGAAAAAGTCTATTCATCTTATACTTTGTACGCGTAATTTAACTTTCACTATTAGCTTTTCAATAATCCAATATAATAGGAGATAGGAGGTTTTATGAAAAATTCGTTCACCACTAGCGTGTATGGCAAACACATTTATCAGCAAAGGGCTGTCAATTTATATTTCATTTAATATTAATCCGCGTCGAATTTTTTAAATTTTTATTTGTAAAGGGTTAAAACTACAAATAGAAAAATTAAATATAGATAAATCAGAAAATTTTAATGTATCACTATTATCTTCGACACTAATGTCACCGAATATCATTAAAGGATTATTAGTTCAATGAACAATCAATTTTTGTTTATTTTAAAAAATCTAAAACAATAGTCTATTTATATTAATATAAATGTTTTACTATTTCCACAGGTATAGAGTTGATTTTAAATTCTAAATTTAGCCCTTGGCAAATCTTTTTCAGTATTGGTATGTAACTTACAAAACAATGTTGATTTTCTAGTGCAGTGTCTACTGCAAATATTTATTTTTTCAATAAACTTAGTTTTGGTTGTCGTTCCTGTTTGAAGATGATGGTCAAAGATAAAGACCACTAGACACAATTCAAAAGTAACACAAAGTTTTAAATTATTGCATTATAACTGCGAAAATTTACTTTGGCAATGACAATCAAGTTACGACTCTTTAACCAAATTAAGAATGTGGATTCTATGCAATCAAAAATGAAAGAGAGATTTGTTAAATTTTGATGTTCTTTTTATAACATTGTCAAAAATCACAGCCAACCTATGAACATTTTGTATGATTTAATAATTAATTTTTATATAAAATCAAAATTTAAAAAGCCTGGAAAATGTTTTCCATCAAATGGTTATATACTATAATATATAATATAATATATATATATATATATACTTTTTCTTTAATCTGCGCAAAATAATTTTTATTTATAATTTAAAGAATTTAAAACTTTTCTTAATTTTGTAAGGACTTGTTCTATAACATTTGTCATAATTTTCTCTAATTTTAAGAAATTTAATTTTAAACATTATTTGCCCTAAAATAAAAATACAACATGAAATTTAATAATCTCCTGCTCATTCCTTTCAATTATAAGTTTAATACAATATTACTAAATTTCTATTATATTCCAAAAATTAACATGTTATAAAAGCTTATTACATAAATTTTACACATAACTTACTTTTATTTTCACGAATCTGATCCAATGAACCTAGTATTAATACGGAAACATTCGACCTCTGACAAAAATTCTAAATTTATTAATATTTAAGTAGTACTGAGTGATATTTATATTGTATTTTGTAATTTAAAACCTTTTTGTCTTATTGGGTGGTTAAATATTGGAAACCATGTACCTATTTTTTCAAATTTTATAATACAGGGTGCGGAATTAGTGCGTCGAAGTACGATATATCCGTTATTAAAGGAGATATAAAAAAAAGTTATTTACAAAAAGTATAGGCAGTCTTGAGATTCGCGTTTTAAAATTAGTCCCAAATATACAGTGTGTTCAGGAACGCAGAGCCATACAAAAATTTTGTTTTTTTTAAATGGAACACACCGTATATTTTTACGTTTTTATAAACCTCTTGCCGAGCTAATTTCAACGATGTATCATACTTGTTGTCTATTATGTTTAATAAAGGATCTACAACCACCCATTTAAAAAAACAAAATTTTAGTCTGGCACTACATTCTTGGAGACACTGTATATTTGGGACTAATTTTAAAATGTGAATCTCAAGACTGCCTACATTTTTTTTGAAAATTCTCTAATTGTACGTGTTATCCAACAACAAATGTCTGTTTTAGTATCATAAAATCAAAGGACTTTTCTTCCACTTCTTTTCGTGGTCTAGATTTCGGAACGATATAGAACTATCGGCATCATAATTATTTGATATGCTCTATTTTTTTTTGTTCTAGATATTTTAGACGATATTTTAGACAACAACTAATCGCTTTATTTTCTTTTAAAGCGCTCTTAACTAACTCCTTCTTTTCCTGGTTTTTTAATGTTACTGTTACTTCTTGGTACTCAAATTTTCCGAATTTGTATTCTCTTCCTACTACAATAAATTTGGTGTATTTATTTCGTTGTGTTACTTCTATAAGCATTTTCATATATTTTGTTTTTTCTTCATTTATTAAATATTCATACTTAAATAGAATACATGAGAGCCACAAAGTAATAAGAATTTCTAGAAAGTCTTTAGGACTTTTTGTGACTCATTACAGAAAAGATGTGCGTACCCCGAACCATGCCATTTTATAACTAAAGCAATTAGTGAAGAGAAGAATCGATAGGGTAACACAAACTTCTATAATTAAATTTAGGTTTTCATTGTTAAAAATTCCTTCAATTCAGTCCCGGATACATTCACATTAAAGAGTATTCCTTATTCTATACTTAAAATGATTTATTTTATTTAGGAATACAGAAATTACAATTTCGATTCAGTAACCCAGATATTCAGTGACAGTGATAAATATATATAGTATGCTGAATGACAAAGATATCTGGACAGAAATGGAAGCCTTATTCTTTGCGCATTCGAATAAAATTTATTCCACATTACGAAACTCGCTCGTGAGGAAACTATTCATCACATCCGAAGTTAGTTTTCATAAGGTCTACTTTAATATCTAGCTTAGACAAGTCACTAAATAAGAGAAAAGGAAATGCTAAAAAAATATCGATTGATTAATATTTGTCTAATATATTGAGTATTTTTTAATTAAGAAAAAAAGTAAATTTTTTTGTCGATAAGTAGACTGTAATTGGGGGTTAGACTACTTCAAAATTACCGCATGAATGATTTTAGCATTAGCAAACTGAGTAGTTTTTAGTAATATTGTCGAAAAATATACAAACATAGACACATTTAAAAGATTAACAATGTAAACTTTCTAGTGTTCACAAAAAACGTTCTACTTTATTCACTTAACTTTAACTGGCTTTTTAATTCTCCGTAAGCAACAACTTTATTTGAGAGTAGGGAATGTGCGACGTTACTTTTGAGTTTTTGAGTTTTCAACGACTTAATTTGACGGTGGACAATGGGCAACTGCGACTTTTTTAGAACTAGCGCTACGTAACTTTATTGCAATGCCTTTTATGTATAAAATTAACTTAACTGAACTATAAAGAGTATAGTGGGACATAAACTATTTGGATTTTACCTGACTTGACCTTACCGAAAGTTAAGAACTTTATTGGTTTAGGACGAGTTCTTGTGTTATTACAGAGCCGTATTCAAGATATTGCGTAAAGGGTCTATAATCTGTATTTCTTGTTAATCATTAGTAAATAACAAACAAAATTACTGTTTGGTAGTATTATTTACTTCAAAAGATGATCTAAGATAATTGAAGTTCCTAGATTTATTTGTTCATTTAACACTGAATATTGAGGATATTTTAGGTGTTTCTTTATTTCATATTCCTCCAAAAAATCAAGTTCTTATTTCTTGTCACTCATATGAAGTACTTCCACTGTTGTTTCTATTGTGTTATTAAGTGAAGGTTTGTGTTTAGTGTCAAAGAGGTGTTTTGCGTAATGTGACTTATCTGGTTGTTTTAATCTATAAGCTCTTTAGAGCTCACAGTAGCGTATGTTAAAATTTCTTAATGTCTGACCAAGATATTTAAAGTAAGAAATAATGTAGGTTTATTTTTATTAAATGTAAAACCTAAAATTAATAAGTTTTCAAAATCAGGTATTTACAAACTAAATTGTCCGAATTGTAACGTCATCTATCTTGGCGAGACATTAAGAAATTTGAACATACGCTGCTGTGAGCACTTACGAGCTTATAGATTAAAACAACCAGATAAGTCACATTAGGCAAAACGCCTCATTGACACCAAACACAAACCTACACTTAATAACATAATGGAAACAACAGTGGAAAAGGGTATATTGTCAGATAGCGAAACCTAGGTAGACCTTAATATGTATATATTAAAACGCTTTGGAAGACTGTGGATATTCAAAATAAGCATTATTTATCTTTCCACATTTATAATAAATTTATATTTATTTTTCATTTTTTTCTACATGAAGATTCTATTTGGCTTTTTGTCTTGCATTATTAAGGGGGGAAAAGGAAATATAAAGATGGAACAATTTGAGCATATTTTGGAATGATCATAACGCGTTGTAAGGGTGGTTACGTATTAATTCCAGATAAAAAAAGTCTAGAAGAATTTTACATTTAAAATGGAAAATGTATTGCATGTTATTTTAACCTGTATAAAATGAATTATTTTAAAATCGAATTCTGATTAAAGTGGTTATCAAATTGTGACATCAAAGTTAAATCAACAAAAATTGCAACCTTCAAGAACTAAGTAGAATATCTAATAAATTAGACTTTTTATTTCCAAAAAACATACTATTGTTCATGTTTTTGAACTTAAATATCGAATGCTACCTACATGGCCTTCACGTACGATTGGGCAATTCGAACAAATAAAGAATTTTTGCCCAACGGCCGTCCTCGATATCTAGTTTTCTTTTTTTGGATAGCGATAAAACATAACCGAATAGAGTTGCAATAGGATGGAACCAAGGTTGGACTGGCGTGTGTACGATGATAACATGGTTTTTAAGTGCTTGTAGGGGAGAGTGTTTCATCCTTGTTACAACACAAAAAGTTACGGTTATTACGTCTGTTATTACGTTATTTCTGACTTTAACTTTTATTGCACCAGCTGTCTTCTATTTTAATACTACAAACGTGCTATTTCAAATTTGTATGTTTTCACTGAAAAAAATAGAAGTTTCAAAAATAGTTTTAATGCTTCACATGATTGATTAATCTGCATGAATGATCAGCAAAGTTAGAAGGAAACACGGCAGACTTTTATAAAATTCTTCCGGATTATTCAAGTTTGAATTTGAAAATTGAAATTGAATCGCGTGTATCCTTTAACGTCATTATTATTTTTAGAGAAAAAACTCCTAAGGTCGTCAAAGATTGCATGCACAATTTGTTTTTATTATCGAATTAACCAAATCATAGATAATTGAATCTATTGAAGGATTTCCATCAAGGCATTTTAAAATAATATTGTTTGTAGATTCGTATATAGCTTAACTCATAATTATTGAGATATAGAGTAACCGCAGATTATTTCGACCAAAATATGCGGATTGGACCAAATATGCATTAATAAAATGTTACAATAGCAAAAGATATTGATAGTAAAAGTGAAATATTTTGTTTTGTTTTTTGATTCACGTCGTAGTAACTTTTTTTGGCAAAATCGTTAGGTCAAATAATAGAAGAAAAATAATTCTTATGGTTTAGTCACCTGCAAAGAATGACACAAGAAAGACTAACAAAACAACTAGCAGAATCCAAGAAGCATCTTCTTCTTAGACTGGTTATCCATTTTTATTGGATGTTGACGACCAGATTTGTGAATCTATTTCGGTCTCTAGCTGTGTGGATAAGTTCTCCAAGGGGTATAGACAGATAAAAAAGTCACATCGAGAAAGAATATGGAAGACAGAATAAACGAAATTGCTCAAAAGACAGAGAAAACAGTGAAACAATTGAAAGAGAAAGAACAGAACAGGAAGGAATGGAAAAAAATTCGCGTTGCTGTAAAGACAAAAATATAAGATAAAGAAGAAGAACCTGCGCTTATCTGTATCCAAATAGTCAGACTGACCCTGTATAGCTGAACATACATGATCATAGGCGTAGTAAATATCGTTATTCAAATAACCCGAAAAATAAATGTTTTGCTAAAATCGCGGCTTCTTCAATAAATTCTCGTATAATAGTGTCGTCGAATAAAACACTTCTGACTGGCATTTTTAATAAAGGTATAGGTGTAAACACTTAATTATCTATGGAAGCGCTCTACCTACTTTGCATTCGTAAACATCTTCCTTCCCGTCAGCCGCTAAGCAAATAAATAAACATTGTGACGAAAATTTCACGAAATAAGTTAGAATAATGAACATTATGATATTATCGTGGAATTGAAGAATATATTTCAAAATTAAATGAAGTATGTTACTGGGTCAAAGAGTAATATGTTTGTATGAATTTCACTCTTGAATAATTTACGATTATTACTATGGTTTCTGAAAATAAAATATGAAATGTGTAAGGTAGATATTATTAACAAGGTTACTGTTGATAGTAGAGCAAAAATTTGAGGTAAAATGACCTAATTGATAGTTATTACCGACATATAAACTACAAATAATTGTATTTTTTTATATGTTTGCTATTTAATAAATCTGCCGAAGAAGGAGTTATATTTTGATGAAAATTTATTCATGGATCTTCTGAAAGTAGATGACTTGGCAAAAAAGCAACAGAGGAAGTTTCTGTTCCACAGACTTACAAATTATCAAAGATATATTATCTTAAATCTACAACAAGTTTGATGAAAGTAAATTTAACAAAAAAATCTAATGTTCTATTTTTAGAAAATAATCTATACCCTCTGTTATAATGTCCTTTGAAATATATTTACATATCAAACTAGTTCAAATTAATGTGCCAGTACCTATTAACACATCTTCTCGAATCCAAGAATCTAGATATATTTAAAATTTTGTTTACCCATATTTATTGTATAAAATTAAAGTTCTGACTAAAAGACAACAAAAAAAAAGTAAATACCAAGTCAAAACAAAAAACTTAACCACAGAGATAAAAAAATGAGAAAAAATGAGACCTAAGTACTTAAATTACTAACTTTATGTACTAATCAATAAAAAGAAAATTGTAAATTATTGCACTGATTTTATTATTTACTAAAAATATATATAGACTTGTTCAGTTTCTGTTGCAAACCATATATAATTTAATTTTGTTTTCCATGAATATTTGTTAATCCTAAAATTTATTATCCAATCTTTGAGCACGAATTTCAAATTACAAAATAAACATCGCCAATGGCAATGTTGCCCGGAGCTATATTTATTATCAAGCAATGAAAACTATATAAACTTTCTGTCCGAGCATGAACTATAACTAAAACTAAAGCAACACCTGAGATTATGTACTCAAGTTTGAAACTAATCGGATAACAACTGAATTGCTATAATTTTAACCAGCACATAAATTCTACATCGCAAACAACTATTTCTGTTTCGACCCCATTTTCTAAAAGAGCACTCCAAAACTTCTGCACAGATAGGTATTTTATTTGGATAATAGCCAACAAATTTATCAGAATTTGCGTTTCGGTCAAAACTAGTGACCGTTCGGGCGTAATAGACTCGAAGTAAATATTTGGGAACGACTTTTCATCCATCCATATTCTCATCCTATGGAAATTCAAACTTCTAGTCTAGTGCACAAATTTCACTTCGTAGTCTATGTGTCATTATCTGTGCAATAAAACTTGAAGAGATTAGAGGCGTAATAACGACCGAGATGAAACAAAACAACGTATTTCTGTTCTGCAGACGATATTAAGAAAGAAGATAAAATGGAGTTGACAGAGTAATTAAAGAGATCATTTTCTCTATAAAATTTGATAGAGAAGATATGAGAGTTCGTAAATGGCAATAATTTAATTATAAGGGCTAAGAGAGAATCAGGTGATAAAAAAGGGAAAAGAGAGTGAAGAACCTTGATCGTAGATTAAAGTCATACATACATTATTAAACAAAAGTAATCTTATAATAAAAGAGCTAAAGTACAGCAAGCTTAAAAATATAACTATCCTTCATCACTCAGTTTAGATTTGAATATTTTCAATTCACCAACCCACGTTTACACTCAAAATCAGGTCATACGCTATTATTGATATTGTACGTCTCATTTACACTGGTTTAAACATATCCTGTGTTGATCTAATATGTCAAACCGTCAAAACAGCTTTTGGATTATCCCATTAATTTTGTGGTGTTAACCAACAGAAAATATCCGGATTTAGGGTTGTTTTTTTCTATATTTAAAAATGTCTTCTAGTAATTTTTTGAGACTTTTATTAACATCTTTGTCACTATTTTCGCTTGTTTCTTCATTTTAATTTTCTTCCGATAATAAACAGTTGGTTGTGTTTCTACATAGTATTATCCATTATTACTAGATAATTGGCCGTTTCCAGACTTTTGGTCCACTATGTATAATTTTCATAAGTGCTCATAGTAGAATCTGTAAAATAGTATTAGCACACGGACTAAAACGGTGAGCGCTTATTCAAATTCATTGACAACCTTACTAACGAATCTTGTAGTTGGATGGGTCTTAGTTCTATACGCTTGAAAGGGTAGTTAGACAAACTTGTTTATTATGTAAGCGTTTGTTAACCGCTGTAACATTATTTTACCGTAATGCCTAAAATAAATCTTTCCTCATAGGACATTTATGAATTTTGAATTAACTGCATTACTTAGTATTAGAATCTGCTAGAGTGAGTTACCAGCAGTGCGCCTGATTTGAAAGATAAATCAATTTTCTCATTATCTTTATAAATAGTGTTCTATTTTCCTTCTACAGGGAAAAGATTGTTAATCAAAAAAGTAGATAATTAACTATCCAAATACGTAGTCAGAAGGCTTTTAATAAAAAGGTAAAAACTTCTGCAAATAATAATATTGATATTAATAATAATAATAATAATAATAATAATAATAAGAAGAAGAAGAAGAAGAAGAAGAAAAAGAAGAAATAATCCCTAAAGAGAAGGACACATCTTGTAAATAATGAGGTAGCAGACTTATGCAATATATTAAAAATTAAAACTAATTTTATTACTTAATATCCATTACATTACTTTATATCCATTAAGGCACTCACGGCCATGAACGAACGTATAATATTCGTGATTCCACAAAATCTTGATGTTTATTGCCCAAGAGAATGTGTCAATGACTTTGGGAGGGTCATTTATTAATATATGACTAACCAATTTAAGATAAATGATTAATATCTGTAATACCGGCATGTGAGTATTATTTTGAAATATTATTAGTAAATGTCAAGATTTTTTACTTGGATGCCAGTAGTGTATAGTGTATATACGGGTTATGTAATTTTATTCCTGGAATAGCCACATTAAGAATTCAGATGTTATGCTGACCAACATACCATTTGGAAACGGTGCAACATCCGTACCTTGAGATCCAAAAATCCAAGTCCGGTTCAGAAGTTATTGTCATACCAAATAACGTAAAACATTCCAGAATCGTGCATCCATCTGTTCAGTAGGTGAATCCTATGCCCAGAATAAAATTACACAGCTCTGGATGGCATCCTGATCTTTCTTCCGTTTTTGAGGTACAAATATATTAATAAAAAGTCGGTTAAAGTCCCGGAATGTAATTATTAATTTGTATTTTGTGAAGGCTACACCTAGTATCAGTTTTAGTTTGATTGTTTGCGTATAATACACGTGCTTTAGATTGACAAGGTTGATAATTTAGTCGAAGTAACACCTTAAAACTATAATTTCTTTTATTTGCGTATGGAAAACAAAAGAATCATGTGGGTATCTTTATATAACATATTATTATATAAAGAGACCTGTACACATATCAGACATAAAAACTTAAACTCAGTGAAGTAAACAGTCGATTTTGTAATAATTTGATATTATTGCTGTACAATACTAGACTTTTTTAGACTTCCTAAAAAATAAATTATTTTTACATTATTAAATAAGAAACGTAGATATATTATTCAAATTTCCGCATACATAAACACAATATCCAGTGAAAGTCTACATATATGAATATTTTATCAAGTTCTGGGGGAGAGAGCCGCAACTTTCTGTGGTTTATTAATATTCCAATTTTAAAGCCAAAAATAAAAATCAGTAGGCAGCAAAATAAACAAAGCAAAATTATAAATCTAGTGGTTTGTTCATGAGAGTTTATTTTGATCCTATAAAAAAATGTTCTCCAAAATTTCAAAAAATAAAAATCGAAAATGATGAAGTTTATATTCTGTAATAATCAAGAATTATTGAAATTAGGAAAAATATAAAAGTTGTAAAACGGAAATTAGACTATAAACATATTTCATAAAATAAAAAATATTTAATTAGTCGACACGAGTTGGTAAAAAATACAAAACAGTAAGAAAAGCAAAATAGGTGGTCTTTAAAAAAAATTGAGGTCGGGTTTCAAACAATTGTTTAGGGAAGGTGGGTATACAGATTGTTCGAACTATGCTGTACACAAAATTTTTGCAGTGAAGCAAAAAAGGAAATTATATTGCGACCAAAAAAAAAAGAGAAAAATGTCTGGTTTAGCGACTCAATTCAGTCGGGTCTAGAGACTCAAAGAATCTTCTAGGGGGACTCGCCAAGTCTTCCCTAGGGGCTCAGAGGTCGTAAATCGTAAATTCAGGGGCGGCTCGAAATCTAGTTTATTTTTTGTGACTGTTTTTTGTAAGATAACTCGCTCCTGTCGAGTTTCCGACTTGTTTTATAAATACGAGTATTGCTTTCGCTTTGATTCTTTCGGAGTTTTAAAGGTAAAGTTACCCTTGCGGTATTTTTTATTGCTAAGAGGACGATAATTAAAAAATGGGTTCGTCCATTTTGATCCGACAAAGGGATTACATTGATCTGATAGAGGAAGCAGATCAGTTTGGTTTCTTTCCAGCGCCTAGAGTAATTGTTTTTTGGTAAGATAAATTTTAGGGTAAACTAACGGATAATAACAAATTTAACAGGTAAATTTTTATCTTGGCGTAGCATGATCAGGGTTAGGTGCATATCTTTCATTATTCCCACCTTTGAAAAAGCCGACTGGGAACAATTTTTTTTTGAGTACTCACTAATTTTGGGTACATTTCATTATTTCATTTAGACGAGGGGTTGTTGATGATTTTTGTTTTTAGTAAAAGCGTTAATTCCAACAGAGGAGTTTGTCTTACTAACTAAATCGAGGAACAAAAGACACTACTGACTCGATATTGAGATTTTTAGCGTCTTCGACGGATAAGAATATGTAAAGTAAATTAATTCTTTATGTAAAGTTTCATTACGACTAGTTTCGGAGTCTATCAAATTTACATTCGTTTTTCAAATATTGTTATAAGGCTGTAAAAAGGTCAAAAAAGGAAGTTAGATTCGTCAGAAAAGCTTCAAAAATATAAAACTACTTACATACAAGTAAAAAGGAATATTGGTTGTATATTTTAGAATGTCTAATATTGGAACAATCTAATAAGCTTATTCTGAGGAGTCCAATAATTTTAACGAAACTATGAGATAATGCCAACTAAATGAAGAAAAGAAAACGGGAGAAGGGTGATTTAAACAGTTTCAGGGAAGATTTCTATGGTCAATATTATAATACTTATCTAGATGACTGTCAGTTTTATTTATTAATCAAACTACGTTTTTAAACCTAAACTTTTTCTCAGATATTCTTATATGTTTGATATAAAAAACATTAAAAAAATAAAAGTAAAACTAATCCGAAAAGCTACGACTATGTAACTATGTTATTGATGAAAATGGGAAACTTGTATCCAAGTGTTACAAATGTATAAGAGAATATTATTTTTGGCTATGGTTAATGTAGAAATGGTGAGAAATGTACATTTAATTGAGAATTCAAGGTATAAGTGTTAATATTTTTGGATTTCTAATAATTTTAGACTCTTTAAAGAATATCCTTTTTCGAAAAATAAAGGATCTGGAAATCTTCTTTGATGTTGAAATTTGGTTAGTTACAAAAAGGTGACTGGCAACTCGGGAGAAACCTGTTGAATTCGGATTTAGATAGCGTATAAATATTTATTTCTAACTCTAAAATTCCTAAAATTCCTAATGTATATTCAGGATTGCAAGAACTTACAAGACATTTTGTAAACTCCACTCTTTCTGTAGGGTCAATTTTGGTTTTATTATTTAGAATTAGGTTTTCTATTAAGTTTAAAGGTTTTTTGAGATATTTTTCTAAAATAACTTTATGATCTAATCGGGATTTGACTCTGCAATATATTTGTGGAATTGTTATTATTATTTTTATTAAGAATATTTATTTATATATGCTTTCCTAATAGTTTATTTTGTTTTTAATGCAATATACTATATATTAGTTCATGTTTATATCCATTTATATTAGCAATCTGGCAAGTAATATCAAGTTAATTATTAAAGTTTTGAGTTTTTATAGGTAAAGTTAATAACCTATTTAAATAGTGATGAAAAGCTGAAGCTGAGATGAAATTGACTAGTTATCTCAGGGTGAGTTCAAAAAAAAATATGGTTCAAACAATATAATTCATAATATAACTATTTAAATTTATTTTTAAACAAAGAACAGTAAATAAAAAGTTTAAACCATCAACATTAAACCACTTTGTAGTTTTTTGTGCTGTAAGTAAAAGTAAATTTAAAACGTTAAACAGCCGTTGACCCTAATGAAGTTTATCACATTTGAACTGACCAAATATTAAAAAAAAATTCAAATTTTACTCTCTAATAGGAATCGATCCACAACAGGTAAGGTTTATTCGCTTCTATTGATAACACTAGCATCCTTTTCTTATAACTTTGCTTTTTTTTAGGTTACACAAAATGTAGTTTATTTTTAAGTAACTATTTCAATAATAATAAAGAACATTAACTGAATATTTCAGTACTATTAGTTAATTTGAACAACTTTTAATGTGATTATTTTTTTAAGAAAATTTATATTTGAGATTAAGTAATAATTTTGAATTTCTTACTAACAAGGTTGTTTTCTTTTTCAGGTCACAAACAGAAGAGAGCTCCATCAAATTCCGACGGAGCTTAAATAGCATTCTTTATGTTACATTTTTTGATTAGTTTTGACACGTAATAATTTAAACTTCAAATAAATTATTGATTACAAATTGCAACAATATAAATTTTTACTCATTTTTGATTGTATCCAAAGAATTAACTATATATAATTAAAATGTGATATTTTTACTTGCAAGAAAATTTAATAATATCTCCACTCCAAAGTATTAGGTCTTCCCATTCTTTATGTTTTTCCATTAAGAACCCACTGATATAGTAGTAGTTTTTCTAATTAGTTTTTTTTTTAGCTTACTATGCCAACCCCAATAAGCTAATATTATTATTTTTATACCAAAATATAAACTCTTTAACTATATGCCATTTAAGATATAATAGCTTCATCTAGCTGAATACTAAATAGTGACAATAAAAATCTTCGTAGATCCTCTTTAAATTACCGTGATTCTTCTATTTTCCATTGTTGGAATAGTTGATTAATATTTCACGTTAAAAATTGTTTCATATAAAATTACCATACTACGAGATCACAGTATAGACCATTAAGAATCTTTCTCATTAACTACTAATGTATTTTAAAATGTTTGTATTTTTGTCATTATATCATAGTTTTTTGTTATGAAAATATTTAAAAATAGTCAAAATTGTTATGACTCCATAAAAAAAATTGTACATTTTTTCAATATTTAATTTTACAAAAAGGAACAACTTATATTCCTTATAACGTGAATATGAGTAGTTTTCGTGATAAATATTAGCCTCCTTTTTGCACTTCTTTACAACCTTATAACAACACTCAAAAATGAAAAGTAAATTTGATAGTACCCGAAACTAATTGTAAGGAAAATTTAAATAATATGTAGATATCCTATTTTTCTTGGTTTAAATTTTGAAAAAATTTAGTCTTATATATATATATATATATTTATTATTTAATTTATTATTTTTAGTAAGATAATCGATATTGTAAAACTCAATTTCTTTTTTTATACCACATCCCTTCGTTTGTTTTTTTTTTCTGTGAGAATAAATTGCTATATTCAATATTTTCGAGTTCATCGAACCAAAAAAAGTATTCGACTGCGTTAACAGGTCCCGTCGGGAGTCCAGTCCACATCTGCTGTCAACCATATTAGAATCGTAGGATATTGGAATGAAATATTTGCCTCTTGGGGAACGTTTCACTAAATTATGACATGATACAGGTCAAGTTTGGACCGTGGATGTTGAACAGATCGGCAAAATTTGTGGGTTACGCCGTGCAAATCCCATGACGGCCATTTATTAATAATTATACATATATCGGTAACTCCATATAGTGTCGTAAACAAGCAACTGCACTAACTGATCCCAAATTATGAGATGGATTCTACTAAACATTTTTGAAGATATATAGGGGTACAAATTGCTTGAATGTTTAGAATAATCGGCTTCACAAGAAAAACTCCACCAAAAATATATCTAATGTATTGACGGTATTTAAATTTCATTAAATCCAGTGATTGACAAAGTAAGTTAAGTCTACAATAAACAGCTGTAAGGAGGCGCGCTAAAAACACACTACACACATTAGGAAATAATAAAAAACAGAAAAAGAAAAATCTGCAGAGTCTGGCGTAACATAGAATAATATATTTTGGGAAATGAGTTGTCACTGTTTCCATTGTCAACTCAGGTTTCTTAGCTTATCAGATTTTCATATAAAATTGGATTATGTGATTAGACTGTTCATGATGAATGATCTTTGGGATTGCACATTTTTGTTACGAAGGTTGTGTACCAAAGCTGAAATCATATATTTAGAACCACCTCTGTACCTCTATTCACCTTCAAAATATTTATGCAAATGCAATTTAAATCAAATTAAATAGTGCAGTTGACCTATTCCCTTCTATTTTTTTTAGGTTACGCCCTTTAAGTCCCTTGACGGTTATCTATTAATAATTATACATATATCGCTGCATTCTACGTGAGATATAAACTGAAATTTGTATGTACGGCGGGACTGCCCTTTGCAATTTGTTGTAGGATGGAGACATTAACGAAGTAAAGCAATTAGGACAGACTTGTGGGAGCATTGTACATAAATTAATTGTCTTAAATGGGATATTTTGGCTAGTTGTGGCATAATTAAGTAAATTTTTTAAAAGGGTTTTACGAGCTCTGGAATAATAGCGTCTTGGTCAAATTAATTTACTGATTATTTTTCCCCTTTGATTTGTTTTATATTAACATCAGTTCTAAAAATCCAATCATAGGGATGTGCATGTAAGTCTCATCTAGGCCATTTGGGTCTACAGCTTTGTAGTAGCCCTCCATTTTCTTCCTGTCTCTGGCCAATGGCCTCTAATTTCTCACTTGCTTCTCTTTTAATTCCTCTTCAACTGCTTCGCCTAATCTCTATCTATTTTCTCTTACCCTCTTAGTTTTTGACTATTTTCCCCTCTCCTTCATGTTTTCATGTTTTCCTCTTGCAGGTTTTTCATTGCTTTCCATTATTTTCCATTTTCCTTCTAAGCTTTTCCTGGTCAAGTTTATTTTTTCTCATAGCTCGTTCTTCGAGATATACAGATTGATAAATTTGCTTTAAAATGATCAAGACCAAAATATCTATTATCAAAACCAATTCTCGAAGTTAGAAAAATAAATGTGAAGCCAGCTTAGCAAATACTGGAGACCCAATCCACAGAAGTTACTAAATAAGATCCAATGTCAAGAGAGCTGAACTACTAATGTTTAGTAAAATAACTGCTACGTATATTACAGGTTTTCTTACTGGACATAATCCATCTGAAAGACATCTGTACATCATGAAACAACAACAACGGAAAAATTAATTGCAAACAATGTCGGAGCAACATTTAGGTCCTATTGGAAGACATCTGCTCACCATGAGACAACAACAATAACAACAACAACGAAGATAACAGTTTCAAATTCTATCGGAGAAAAATTGAGTTTGTTTTACACAGTGTTAGATGTTGACATTTTAAGTCAGATAAAAAACAACGAATTTTCGAGGAACTAAAAGTGGTCACGTAAAACTTGGGCATCGTGCAAGGAACTGGAGCTACACCACAAAAATTATTAAATTAGATTTTACGATTTGTCCCGTTAAAAATATACTTATAGATTTATTGTATTTTTTATATTTAACCCATCCTGCTTAAGATTTAAAGCTATTAAAATGAAGAAAATTATTTAAGCCCTTTCGACGTTATGAAAAAGTTATAGTGTTCTATTTTTATTTTTCCGGATCACTGCCAGACATCCGTGTAAATAAAAATTAAATTCAGTTCCCGATGAGTCTAAAATTAGACCATGCACTTAATTTCAGTAGGACGTTTTTGAAATATCTTCTGATTCATAGGTATCAAGAGGTAGATTCCTGTAAGTTTGCCAGACAAAAATAAAAATAGGCTTCGTTTAAATATATCTGCAGGCGACAAAACAAAACAAAAGATCTCCTAACAAATGCTGTGAATTGTTTTTATTATACTCAAGAATTTTAAACTCCATTATACATATGTCGTCAAAAATGTCAACCAAAAATAATTTAGCATCACTAGCAGATATAAAAAGTGACATGTCAAGATTCTATGTTTACAGTGTTTTAGATAATAGCACATCGAAGGTCATATTTTGGGGATTTTTTGTCATTTAACGCATACGCCAAATATCAAAGTTATTGTTAGTAAAAATAGAAGGATTTTAAATAAGGGGAATTACACAACTTTTACTTTGTTATCAGACAACTATACTTAGGAAGAAATAAATCTATATGCAGAAATAATAACTTGGGTAAATTAGAAGGAACCCTACCTGGACCTTTCTTCTTATTTTAACAATCAAAACATATTGCTGCGCAGAACCATGAGTAGATACAATTATTGAAGATTCAAATATAACTGCTAATAAATTTAACAAACACTACCGAAAGTAATTTTTAAAAGAATCTCAGCTTTATTATCTATGAATTTTACTACAATCGCAATAAACTATCTGGTAAATCCAAATTATGTTTATTGATGGTTAACACATATTAACACTATAAGCTCTAATTGAAGTATCACATATTTTTGTATTACACAAGTATCGAAGAAGTATTTCAAATATTTATTTTGATTGGGTCTTATATGATATGCTAATTTGGAGTCCCTCTTCCAATGTTGATACGGCTTTTATAATGCAAAAATTATCGAGGCACGCCCGTTACAGGCCCTAATGATTTCATGACATTCTCATTAAAAATAAAATGCATGATCAACATTTTTCCTCGCCTTAAAAGGCAATTGAAGCTGATAAATCACCGAGTGAAAAAAATGTTTTAAAAATTAGTTCCATCAAATGCAAAAAATTTAAAGGTGATTATTTTGATGAACTATAAAGAGATCGACACAAATATTACTTACTTTAAGTGTTATTTTACTGCGGCCCTTGTACCAATTAAATCCGGAAAGCTAACATCAATTATATTGTACTTGATGAGAAATAACGTCTACCATAACTGATTTTACTAACCAAAATTAGGTTTGACATCAACGTATCTCCTGGCTAGCAATAACTTAAGGAAATGGACGGGCTTAAAATGATCTTCAGAACCGCATTTAATAAGATTAGATGAATAAACGTGATCGCCAACATCAATAAGAGCTAGGCCTACATAAGAAGAAGATAAATGGAAATGAGTCATGTCAGTTTAGTCCCCTAAGGACTAAAAAAGTCTGATTTACTGAGGTATAAAATTCTCTAATCGGGTTTTTAAAATAAAAAAAATGCAATAATAATAATAATAATAATAATAATAATAATAATAATAATAATAATAATAATAATAATAATAATAATAATAATAATAATAATAATAATAATAATAATAATAATAATAATAATAATAATAATAATAATAATAATAATAATAATAATAATAATAATAATAATAATAATAATAATAATAATAATAATAATAATAATAATAATAATAATAATAATAATAATAATAATAATAATAATAATAATAATAATAATAATAATAATAATAATAATAATAATAATAATAATAATAATAATAATAATAATAATAATAATAATAATAATAATATTGAATATAATATATATGTCCTAGAATAAAGGAAAGAAGCTTTATATATAAAATACGGATTTAATTTTAGGATAAAAAATTCTGACTAATTGTTGTAAAATGACAAAAATTTTAACCCATTTTAGAATTACTTTTTGTTACTTTTAGCATCCTTTATCTAAGATTAGATTTTGTCTTAAAATGTCAATATTTTCCTAGGAAGTTTATTCCAAGGCAACCCTGTATATCCATGCCTAAAAATTTATTTTATAGTAAGTTTTTCAATTTTAAATATATAAATAAGCAAATATCAGCAGGATCAAAAAATACATTTTGCCACTTTTTCTTGTATTTAGGAAAATATTTGGAGTCCGCATTTAAATTTTTTTTTTTTTTTTTTTTTTATTATTAATTATTTTTTTTAGCAATCAGAATATACAGTGCATTCTATAGGCTAAAATGCTGACGAGTGTTAGGTACTCTAACAACTAAATGACCTGATCAGGTAAACACCCAGTGGTGTAACCTGTAGATAATTAGACTACTGTCTTTTAGTTTAACATTAAACCTTACTTATTTTAATTCTACTTATATCCTAACTTATATTTACACTTTTAACACTTTTAACACTTTTAACACTTTTAACACTCAAACTAAGTCAATTGGCCATTTTCTTTTAAGTCTTTTGTTGTGTCTTGGTTCTAGTAGCGGTTCTAGTAGTGGGTTAGGGTGGCCTCTTATCGTATTGTTGTGTTTGGTGGCCCTTTCTTGGATAACTTCCTGTATCGTTTTAACTTGGAGATCTGTGTGTAACATGTGGTTTGTTACGTACCAGGGAGCATCAACTATTTGTCGAAGTATTTTTGATTGGCATCTTTGTAGGATTGTGGTATTGGATTTAGAAGCACAGCCCCATATTTCTACTCCATATAGCCAGATTGTCTTTATAACAGTTGTATATATCAGTCTTTTGTTTTCAGGTGTTATCTGTGATTTTCTGCCTATCAACCAATTTAATTCTCTTACTTTTATGTCTATTTGTTTCTTCTTTTTTGTGATATGTTGTTTCCATGTCAGCCTGCGGTCTAGGTGGAGTCCTAAGTACTTTGCTGTGTCTGTTTGGGGGATCTGTATGTTATTTATTTGAACTGGTGGACATGTTTGTTGACGAAGGGTGAATGTTACATGTGCTGATTTGCTTTCATTAACTTTGATTTTCCACTTTTTTGTCCATTACTGAAAGTGATTTAAATGCGTTTGTAGTCGTATTGATGCTATGTGAGGATGATCATGGCTAGATAGAATTGCAGTGTCATCGGCAAATGTTCCTGTGCTTGTGTAATCTGACATTGGTAGGTCAGAGGTATATAGAACATAGAGTAAAGGCCCCAGTACACTGCCTTGTGGGACTCCTGATTTAATTGGCATAATATCTGATTTTTCTTCATTTATTTTTGTCTGGAATGTTCTTTCACTTAAGTAGGATTTAAGTAATTTGAAGTAAGCATGTGGTAAAGTGTTTTTTATTTTGTATATTAACCCTGGATGCCAAACTTTGTCAAACGCTTGGCTTATGTCAAGGAAGACAGCCGAACAATACTCTTTATTTTCTAATGCCTTATTTATGACTTCTGTGATACGGTGTACTTGCTGTACTGTAGAGTGCTCTGCTCTAAATCCGAATTGGTGGTTAGGGATCCAATTTTCAGGAGGGAGGTCCTCATTTAGTTTACGAAGTATTAGCTTTTCTAACAGTTTGGAAATTATTGGGAGGAGGCTTATCGGACGATATGATGTTACCTCTGTTGGTTCTTTTCCTGGTTTGCCAATCATTATGATTTGCGCTATTTTCAGGCATTTTGGCCAGTAGCCTAGTCTTAATATGGCATTGAAAATATAAGTCATCAACACTAGTCCCTTCCTTGGAATTTCTTGTAACATCTTAGCTGTTATTAGGTCGATTCCTGGAGCCTTTTTGGTGTTTAACCATTTTATTTCTTGTGCAATCTCTTTCGGAGTCAATAATTTGATTGGTCTGTGTGGTTCTAATTCTGCAGCTATGTTATGTTCTATTTCTTGGTCAGGGTCATTGTTGATTGGTTGGAAAACTGTAACTAGGTGTTCTGCAAATAGGTTGGTTTTTTCTAGGTCACTTTTAGCCCATGGATCGTTCCTACTTTTTCTTATTGGTGGTGCTGCGGTCTTCGGTTTTTTGGAGTTTTTTATTGGTTTCCAAATCGAGTGGTCCGTTCTTGTTAGATTGGATAAGTATTGTTCGAATTGATCGTTTCGCATTTGTTTTAGTTTTGTTTTCAATCTGTTAGTTAATTGATTATAATGTTGTTTATCTGCAGGGGAGTGAGTTCGTTGCCATTTAGCTTTGGCACGTCGTTTTTCTACAATTAATTGTCTTATTTCCAGAGGTATGTCTCCTTTTGACTTTTTGTGTTGGTATTCAGGGGTCGCTTGTTTAACGGCTTGTTGTAGTTTAGTTAGAAATTGTTGAGTGGTTATTTCTATTTCTTGGGGTTCTTTCAGTCGAATATTTAAGTCTACGCTTTCCGTCAATATGTTACGATAAGTTTCCCAGTTTGTCATTCTATTGTGTAAACTTGGTGTAGGTTTTTTGACTACAATAGATGCGCCAATAGTTACGATAATAGGCGAGTGATCTGAAGATAAGTCGAAGTTGGCTATAATATCTGTGTATACCGGGTTTATTCCATTTATGACAAAAAAGTCCAGTAAATCAGGAATTTTATTTACGCCTGTAGGCCAGTATGTTGGGGAACCTGTTGAAATAAATGAGTATCTTTTATCATCTATTGTTTTATGAAGCTCTGTTCCCTTAGTCGTACTTAGTCTAGATCCCCATCTAGTATGTTTGCTATTATAATCTCCTCCGGCTATGAAGATTGTTCCCAATGTGGCGAAATATTCATCGAAGTCATTTTTTTTAATATTATGTCTTGGTGGGCAATAAGCTGCTGATATAGTCAGTTCGTATGGTAAAGTTTGTACTTTTATTGTTGTAGCCTGTATCATGTCTTGTTGATATTTTAACATCTCGTAATGTTTGATTGTACTTTTAACTATAACAGCAGTGCCACCGTGAGCATTGCCACTAGGGTGATTTGTATGGTATGTATCGTATGCTGGTATTTTGAAGAATGTTTTTTCGGTAAAATGTGTCTCACTTACTAATAATACATCTATTTTATTTTGTTCTAAGAATATTTTCAGTTCATCTTTATGCTGAGCTAAACCATTGGCGTTCCATTGTGCTACTCTTAAAAACTTCCCCATTATTTGACTAATTTACTTAACAGTGTGGTTAGCATGTTCAGGACCATGCTGTTTTGTTGTATGAGCTGATTGAACATTCCTTTAAATTCATTTAGGAATTGTGTTAATGTATTCGTTGTTTCATTATCTGTAGTATTTGGGTTGTTACTGGTTACGTTAGCATAGCTTCTGTTCTGATTTCGAAGATTGGTGGGTCTATTGGTTGCGGTATTTGGATTATTGTTATTTGTTATCCTATTCAGTTGATTCCCATGCATTAGTTTATTGTAATGATCACAACCTTTATAATTAGCAGGATGGTCCCCACCACATAGAGCACACTTGGCCGGTGTATTATTTGGTTTCTTGCAACTTATGGTGTTATGTGGCCCTCCACATTTGACGCATACGTATGGTCTGTTGCAATATGTTTTGTTCTAATTCATTAGATATGTCTTTAGTTTCTATGGAGTGGTGCATATATTTAATAACTACTCTATAAGCTCGTTCCTCTTTCAGCTGGTAGGTGTGGTGGATAATATTGTGCTCTTTGAAGTATCCGACTAGTTTCCTGTATCCGTCTGTGGTATTACAATTTATCTTGATTGTATCATCTGCTAAGCTTCTAGTACCATATTGTTCTTCTTCAAGACAGTGTGTGATTTGTTCCTTCATTTTATTATAGTTTATTACTCCATATATATAGATGGGAGGAGGTTTGGTATTGTTTACCTTGATTTGAGTTTCAGGTTGAATTGAATTTTCCTCGTTTATTAACGAGCTGAAGCGATTTTTTGTTGGCACATTTTGTTCAGTTGTGGAATTGGTTCTGGCTGTCTTCCTACGTTTTGTTCCTTTCACTTGCTGCCATGAGATATTAGGTGATGAGTCGTGGATTTCTTCTTGTTCGTCATCACTTGTTGATGACATCCTTGTGTACTGATGATACTGATGAGCTTGGTTCGCCTGATTAGTATCATTGATCGGTGTAGAGGATGTAGAAAATGCATATAACTGTTGCATTGGGATTTGTGGAATATTGCTTGATGCTTGTTGGGGCATCATACCATTATAATACATTTGTTGCGGTTGCATTGTTAATACTTGCGAATTTTGCATTGGTGGTGTGAAATTGTTTTGATACGCCACTGGCATATTATTTGAAAAAGTTTGTGCATACATACTTGGCTGTAAGTCCATTTGCACTTTCTTCAATTATTTTCACTTATCACAACTGGTTTTTAAATATTTCATATTATCACTAGTTGTTCTTTTTATAGTCATTAAGTTTTTATTTTTATTATCTAGTATTTATCACAAAGTTCCGCAGCGTTTCAGATAGACTATCGAGACGTGTTTACGCTACGAAAGTTGAGAAGGTACTGCATTTAAATGATATACTAAATATACGTAGAAGACAAAATACGCTTAGCTTAAAAATCCACAAAGTAAAGGAGAAACAATCATTATAAACCCTACTGGGTATTTTTGAACTTTTTGAGTGAGTTTTTCACTGAAAATTGAAACCTTCAACTTTAAATGAATAATTAGTTATTGGGCCGTTCATGTTATAAATTCGCTGGGTGGTTAACAGAATCAATAAAAATCTGGTAGCTAAAAAATATTACTAATGGCAATCTCAATATCAAACAAGCGCTTGATAATGTGTTTGTGATAAAAAATAATAACCTACCGCACTAATTTTACCAAATGTGTACTTAAAAGTCTTATCCTGACAACAGAAACTTTAACGTATACAATACAAGTTTTAACATTAGTTTGCGTGCACGAAGGGACGATTGCATGTTTTTGGTTCTAGAATTGGAATGGAAATGTGAGCATATATTTCTGTAACTTTTTCGGTACTTATGAAAGTTTCAACGTATCTTTAAGACATGTATAAAACTTAGCGAGTAAATTTACTGTACTCACGGCCTACTTTCTGGCCTTTCATAAACCACGGAGAAACTAATCAAATTCGTTACAAATACAATTTTAATTCAACTTGTAATCAAATTTGTTCCGAACCAAACATAAAATTAGTTTTTACGACGGACGAATTTTTCTGAACAGGAAATAACTTAAATCCATAAAAAAATAATCCGCTGAGAGGATTCGTGAGTAAACGGCCATTACAAAAACGGATTTTAATCAGGACTCTACTTTATTTTTCTGTGACATTTTTCTTTGTTTCCGAGATTTCGAGCGAAGATCCAGATTGGATTTCTTATGGGTTGGTAATTGCATGGAACGCACTTCATCGGTTTTATGTTTCTAATTCACTCTTTTTTAGGTAATTGTCAGAAATTCCGATACTTTAAACTCCAATGAATTACAATAAAAAACGAAAAGTTACTTTTATTGTAGATTGTAATTAATTCAGGCTTTTTTAAGAAACTCAATTAAAATAAAGATTTTCGATATAGTTAAACTGGCCAAACATATAAAAGTAAATATGTAAAAAGTAGTTCATGTTTTTTTTAATCAACAGATATAAAAGTCATCTTTAAGACCCAAAGTTATCCTAAAGTTTCAATTAATCTTTTTACTATGATAGCATTTAGTTAGCACATTAAGAGTTAACAAAATCTTATTAGGGCTTATGTGTTTTTTAGGTAGTTGAAGAAATAATACCATTTTGGAATATTAATATGAAAATAATATTTTTACAAGATGTACATTGGGCTACACCTTAGCAGAAGTTGTCGACCAACGGTGTAGACTTTTAGGAGGTACTTTACTTCAAGCACCCTATTAATTTTTTAATGTATTTGCGATGCAAAGCTTAAAATGATCTACAACTACCATTCCTTGCATTTTTTGCTCGATACTGACACCACTTCCATTTTGTAATTATGTAATTATTGTGTATAGGAACTAAAAATTAGTGGCCACAGGGGATTATTAATCTATCTAATCACCTTGGCCCAACTACATTTGCGGAAATGATGGTGCTATAATTTTGGCCTAACTCTAATGCCTCCTTTCCCACCACTTTACTGTCTAAATAACTTTTTTATGTACAATATGATCTTTTAAATGCCCCACATGTGTATTCAAATAATTTTAATAAAAAAATTAACATTTCTTCTGATTTGCGAATTTTAGTCATACGTCTTTCTAGAATACCATTCTTTTTTCTTCACAAGTACTCCACTTACTATTGTATTTTATTTTAATGACTTTGGCAATTGTCCCTATCTTCTATGGCAACGTATTATTTAAAATTAAAATTATATCTTCTTCTTCGGAATATTTTCCTTCCTCGTGCCACTTCGTTTGTTTTCTTAGTTCCGACAAATATTCTTTTATCCAACGACTCCAAAAGTGTTATGATATTTATGAATTTTCTATTGCTGTGTACGATGTGGTTGTTCACCGGGTTTTGGATAATCGAGAAATTTGCCAGTTGAGTATATGATTTGGTGTTCAGTATTTAGGGAATTCGAGGATCTACCGGCACGTAGGCTAATGGTCTGAAGTTGAAAATACGTTCAATTTCTATCAAAATGGTTAATGGTACTTCATCTTTCGGACATTTTTCTAAAACGATGACGTCTGAAGTTCTCTTTATTGAACGTATCAATCTTTCCCAGCTCCCTCCCATCTGGGATGGAGCAGGTGGGTTAAATATCCAGTCTATTTTGTTTAGTGTCATTTAGTTCTGAATCTTTTATATGTTTAATTTTCTATTATCTTTCGTTTTTCTTTAAAAAACAAAAAACCCAAAAAATGACTTTTACCAAAACTTTATTATCTTAATCACTGTTAAAATCATTTTTTTTTGTACAGTATGATCTTTTAAATGCAAACATGTATGTATATTCAAATAACATTAAGAAAAGTTGTATTGGAATAGTAACAAACCTTATTTGTCATTTAGTAAACCAATATATATTGGTTATGTCTTATAACTTGTGGACCCACATTACAAGGAAAACCTCAGAGTAGATATAAGGTTAAGATTAAAGTAAAACTGAAATATCAAATTATAATAAAGAGGATAATAAAAAATATAACCTTCGTTTACTATTTTATAAAACCACAAGATACATACCATAATGTATAGCAGCTAAAACCGTAGTTACTCAAATTACATGTGAAAGAATGCGCATAATTTATTGCCTATTCTTTTCAACTGAATATAATATTCAATGTCGTCTCAAAACATCTATTAAAACCGTGTTTCAAGTAGAGTTTTCAGGTTGATCACTGTAATTAGATTCTTGTCGTGATGTTTCTTTTTTACTTGGTCTATAGTCAGGTGGTTTGCCGTTATTTTTGTCATTAAGTTTTCTCATTCACATCAATTTTTATCCAATTTCATAAATCTGCGAAGTTAAGTATTTTTAATTAATATTTAATTCATAGAAGAAAGGAAACATTCTGTCCTAACAGAAAAAATGAAGTAAGAAACAAACACAACAGTAAAAACTCAACAACAATATGACTAGGGAAGGAACATTTTATTTGTTGGAAAACTTTTACAAACAACATACCAAGTAAGTTTAAGATATGTGTCGACATCTTAAATATTATTGGAATACAGATCACAACTAAAATTCAATATTACACGAATTTGTAGGCCTTTGTTAAAACGGGTTGCCTGACAGAACTTACATAAAGGTTTTTTCTACCTGACAAACGACCGACTTTATAGGATTTCAAATACTGAACTTAAAGGAACGGTCGACACAAACCCGTGTGAAGAGATGGAAACCATTGATGGAATATTGAACTCGAATTATATTTATTTTAAAAATACATCGTGATGTGTGATAAGGAAAAAAACAACTCTAAAGAAAATTATTGGGAAATAAGACTTGATTAAAAGGTATTCTAAAAGAATATTATTAATGATATTTTGTGACTTTTAAAAAAGTGTAAGTTTGGTTAAACTGGTAATGTTTGTAGGGTACCGAAAGAAACTACATAAACCGTGTTTCTTAATTTTTCGTATTTTAAAGATTAAAAACCGAATTTACTCTGTGCAAAGTTTATTATTAACCTGTATAAGATACAACCGGAATTAAACATTCGTGAACTTCACGAATAATTTATTAAACAAGCCTCGATTTTCCATTTTGACACAAATCTGAAAGAGCTCCATCTTGCTCAGATTCCGTAAAATTCTTTAGAGGAAGTTTTAAATTATTAAAGGCGGAGAATTCGTAGAAGGAATTCTTGTTAAAGTGACAAATGACAAGAGGACGCAAAGTATTCTAGCTCATTTAATATGATTTGTGCGGTTCGGTAAATGCAAATCCGCACTCTATTTTCTTGTAATAAAACAGAACAGAATAAATCTGGTGTACCTGGGACACTGATTAGATTACCTGACGTAAGTCATACAGGAAAGAATGAACAAAAAACTGTAAGAAAAAGAGTGCAGTGGCTTAAGACAAGAATACACAAATTAAAAATACAACATGGAGGTATCAAGGAAAGAGAAGAATTGGAAGACCTAATATCAAAAGGAAATTATAAAACCATTTAATGAAACTATAGTTTCTTATGTAATTTAAAAAAATAAAAACTTTACCCACAGGTTTTTTTACTTTTTATAGAAACGTTTCTTCGATATGAAACATGCCCATTTTAAGTAGTCGTATTTTTTTATCTTTAGTGTTTATATGGTTATCTTCCATCACCAAAATGGTCAATAATAACTTTCAATAAAAATATTTGAGTAAATAAAGTTTTCCTTAAAATTCTTCTATTTTCGTATAATTAATTAAGACCAATTAAAAAGAACAATTATAATTTGCCCCTTTTGAAACAATAATAATATAGGGAGTTAAGTAAATAGAAACAAAACAACGAAAATGATTAATGTTTATAATTTAATCAGGGATATGGAATTCATTGTTAGGAGTATTCTTGTATATAATTAAAATTTCATACCTTTTGTTGACGTATTTTTTAATATATCTTGACTTGATTCAAATGAATTTTTCCAATTAAAACTTCAGAAAATACTAACTTCTTTTTCTCACCTTTGTTAATGAAATAGTTCCTTACCTGTAACAAAATAAAATAATAATTACATAATGTTACATATTGGGAACATTTTAGCAATACTACTAATTCACAAAACGACTTCTTTTAATGGAATTGTACATTATACATATTAACAAGAGAACGACAGCTAAGTTAATTTTAGGTTTTCGATTCAACAGAAAGAAATCACAGATTCGATTTTGTTGTCGATCTTTGGTCTATCTTCTTTACCAACAAGTACTGACTTGTTATCCAATAAGAAGCAGAGAAGCAGCTGCAGCAATATAGAAGAACAGAATAACTGAAGATGGTAGAGGAGATTGTGCCGAAACGTCGTCATTTCATCGATTCATGCGAGAACTAATGTTTGACTCGGTGCAAATCCCAGAAACACTGACAATAATCCTAAAATTTTATTAATTGCAGGGAAAATTTACCTTTATTTTACGCATTAATCTATTTTAGTTCAGCCATTTATTACTTTTTTTATCCACGGGGTCCATAAGTGTAAATTTTTACTTCAGTATACTTTTATTCTGAAATCTATAAAACAATGCTATATGCCCTTCCCCATTCATTTTTCATTGTTTTATTTATCCAGTTTCTTTTCATAAAATAATCATTTTATTGTATCCCATATTCTTCAGTTGCCCCAAAAAATAAATGATAGGCATTTATCACTCTTTTTTAGAGATCTTTTATTACATGGCTCCGCCTATGGCGCCTATGAAAATTTTTGATCATTTCTTGTGAACTGTCAACGTCCATCTTGAGCCACTATCCATCCTTTAATTCAAATAACCAAAGTGAAAGGGATCTTTAAGCGGCTCTCCAAACAAAAAATATCGGCCTGATCTCACGCTGGAGTAATGTTAGAATGTGGTTTGTAGGACTACGTTTACCCGAAAATATCACAACTTAAAACAAATCGTATATCGTAAAATGTACTAATTAAGGATAAAACGATCATTTTCTAGCCTTAGAAGAGTGCCCTATAAGAATGATGCTGGATATTTAGAAAATAATATGAAAAGTAAAAGAAATGTATACATAGAGTAACTCTTCTATATGTTATGGTTAAAGCAAGAATAATGGTCTAACCAATCCTAGTCTGTTAAAACCCAAATAGTTCCAATGTTTCTAACACAGAACTAGACCGACGTTAAATAAAAACAAATAAAAAAAAACAATTAAATTTGTATCTAACCAATCCTAGTTGGTTAATTTAGGTTAACCGAGGTAAGGTTAGGTTTTAATTAGAATTAGCCGGTTAAAGTTTGGAAACTAACCTAATATAATTAAGCCTCACCTAAGCTAACCTAAACTAATCAACTAGAATTGGTCAGAACCAGCTTTAACCAATGAAAGAGAGAAATGTTGGATCTTTTGGGGTTTTAACCGGCTAGGATTAGTCAGACCCAGCTTTAACCGGTTAAACCTAGGATTACTCTTCATTCCGCCTTTTGCCGAAACAAACATAATGCATTTAGTAATTCCCAAAAAGAATCAGGGCCTAGTAGGATCAATCTACTATGAGTTCATCAAGTTTTATCAATTTTCATGAGCAGCAGTGGATAGTGATTTCCTTTGCCTGAAAGACATGCTTATTTAGACCAAGAGATATTTCTATCCTCTTCTTGATACCAATAATATTAGCCAAGAGCTCCTGATTCTCTCTTGGACCGACAATGTATCAGTTAAGGTTTGTTTTGTAGAAGATCCTAATCGCTACCATAATTTTTTCGATTCATTAGAATTGGATCTCCTTCAGTTCCTCATCCAGTTTTTGATATATTTTACCGTCTCATTAAACCTTTAGCAAAGGTTCTTGTAGAATTTACGTTGGAAAAAGATAATTCAATTTGGAAAAACCAATAACACAGCCCTAATCAAAATAAGTACAGTAATGAAATCCGGTGGAAATAAGTACATGAAAGGAGTACAACAAACTTCAAAAAGCAGATAACTGTATCAGCGATAAACCACAAAAAGAAAATATGGTTCTTTGTCAACGATACAAACGTAGTCTTATTTCTTATCTTTCTCAGATTCATTCAGATTAATGTTGTTGCCCTCTTTGCGTACCTGCAAGCTATGTTGACCTGACCATACTCATCCGTCTCAGTTGAGATTCCACTTTGTTAAGATAAGAGAGATAAAAAAAGGAAGAGAAAGAGAGAAAATTGTACCTACACGAATATTTCATACCTTGTACAAAAAAAATTACATAATATTTTTGTTATATATTTCTTATTCTTGATATAACAATGGGTACAATTAAAATGGCGAAAATGTATACTGGCTGTCATTGAGAATTTTGACCCAATTCGACCATAAAATATGAAATTAATAATTTTTTTGTTAATATTCGGATTTGGTTGATTTTGAAATATGATCAGTTTCCACATAATCATGTTAAATTTCCACTAAAGAAAAAGCGAAGAAAAGTTGTACAAATTATATCACAGAACACAAAACTTTTGTTTAAACTAAACTTAGGTAATTAGATCCTAAAATCCGGAAACAAAATCATCAGTAAAACTTCCTTAACATTTTTTAAAATAATAATGAATAATGTTTGATAAAATACTTTGTTGTTTTGCAGCCGTATTATTACATAGTTATTCTTAGAAAGCTGAACTATAAAAAATAATACATTATTAAAATTAAATTACTCCAAATTAATTTATGATTCATGAAGACTATCAAAGGCGTGTTACGTTATATAATTTTGTTTTAATGATATTATAACTATTTGCTTCATTAGCCAATAGATGTTAAAAAAAGTATATTTAAATAAATTTGAGGCAATTTCCTCTATAAAAGCATAATTAAAATTTGGGTTTAGTCCACAATTTCCTGAAAAGAAAATTTATTATGTGCCAAATGAAATCACCGAAGTGGTACATTATATTCAATATATTGAAATTTCGGCCATAATAATAAATATTTATTTTTCATCAAACGAAACCTCTCATTATGAATTTTAAACTTAAAAATTATAAACCCCTTTTTAAATGAACGTTTTTTTAAGGATATTATATATTTTTTTAATTAAACAATAGTTAATGAAAATTAAATTAAATTAAAAAAGTAAAAAAATTATAAAATACTTAATAACTAAATTTTTTTCCGTTTTTCCGATGCTGACGTATCATTTATTTTGCCTCAGAAAGCTTTCTTTCCACAAGTTGTAAAACTTATTTACAGCAAATTGTCTTTACTACTAATTTTCTTGACAGAGCATTCATTTTTAAAACTATTTGGCTATCAATTTTTAAAAACAACTACAAATCCATACGTTACGTGATTAGCTTAGAATGTTTGTGTTTGTTGAGGATCAAATACTTTTTCCATACTCAGCAGTGGAATATGTAACTTATTTTTTTGTTTAGAGAAACATTATCACGGTCACGCTTATTCAAGAATGTCCACGTTGATGAAAGTAAATAGAAAGTAGGTGGAAACTATTTTGGAAAGGGGCTCTTTCTTAGAGATGCCCTTTTTTCCAAGTGACTGATAAACTCGTGGTAAAAATAGTTTTAAAAAGTACTAGACATGAAGGTCCCTGTTGGGCTTGACGAAGTTTTAAGGTTAAAGCAATATAAAGAGAAAGGAAGAATGACAATGCAAAAACCATTTTATTAATAGCTATAGCAACGGATGGACTGCAGATAATATTGGGTTAGTTGGCTTTTTATTAAGAAAACGAAACTAAGGTGTTCATGTACATGCATGAGCAAGAGAGAAAAGAAATTAAGGATCTTTTCCATGGATGAACGAGCTATTATACAATTACTTTCGGATCTTATAAAATGTGTTTACTTACAAACCCAACTTCTTTATGGTAACGACTCCTTCTGGATTTAAACTTGTAGAATCCGGGATTCAGCATACATTATGCAGTCGAAAACATATCAGGTTATACCATAATAGTATCTTATAGAATTGTAACTGTAGGGAGGAGCTGCTATGATATATGGAATGTCAAAATGTTAGATAGGTGATTGGATAACAAATATATCCACCTAACTTAACCTCACGAAAGTAGAGGAAGTATGTCTTAGAATGCGAAAATCATCATTATAATAGCTAAAGCAATAAAGAGTTTGTAGATTAAACTGGGGAAGTTGCCCAACCTCTTTCTCAAGAAAGGGTACATAATTACATGCATAAGGAAGAGAGAATGAAGATTAGGTAGCTAATTCATTGAAAATCAAATCTATTATGCGACTTAATTCAGATCTTATAAAATGGGTTAAGTGACACTATGAATACTCAAATTACTTCCAAGCCCAATATCTTTATAATAACGACTCCTTCTGGACATTAACTCATAGAATCTGGAATTCAACTGACTAAAATTGCACTTATTATGAGATCAAGATACACCAGGTTATTCCATAATAGTATGTGATAGATGTGTAACTGTAGGAAGGAGCTAGTATGATAGATGGAGTTTCAAAATATAAAGATGTACCGAAAGATCTACTAATATATTAGATAAGTGAAGATAAATCTAGCAGAACAGACATATCTGTGTTAAACCCTATATTATTCTAATACCTAAAACAAAAAAGAAACTGTAGATACAAGCGACAAAATTGCCCAGAAATGTCTTCATTAAGAAAACGTGTCTAAGTACATGCATGAGGAAGAGGGAAAGAATATTAGGATGCTCCTCCACTGAAAACCGAATATATTATATGACTATATTTGGATATTATAAAACGGGTTAAGTGACAGTATGAATACACAAGGATTTGCTGAAAGGTATATTATAATATTAGATAGATGTTAGACCCTATGAAAGTAGAGGAAGGAAGGCTTAGAATGTTAAAAACAATGATCTAATAGCTGAAGCAATGGAGAGACTACAGATAAAAATAAGTTAGTTACCTAGAGATGTCTTTATTAAGAAAATGTAACCAATATCTATATGTATAATAACGACGCTTTCTAATTATAAACCATAGAAACCAGAATTCAGCTGATTAAAATTGCATACATTATGGAGATCAAAATAGACCAAATCACATTATAATAGTATGTGACTAAACATACCGGTGTAGTGAATTTAAACCTTATGGATAGTTCTGTGATACAGGTAAGCGAAGAGGAAATATTAGTATGAGCGTTAGAATTCTAGTTTCTCACACTATCTAGCTAAATATTACGATTTAGCGTAAATTTTGTAAATTCTATTCATTAGACGGTCCATAAACTCTTATTTCTGTTATTATTTATTTCTTTTGATTGGTATGGTTTCTTAATTAAAATGTTTCTTGACCTCCAGTTCTCCTTTGAGAGATTACCCTTCCTAGAACCGGCAAAACAAACCACCTTTTAGCTGAATTTGCGTCTTTGAGATGAGTTCCTTAGGCAACTAAAATTGGTTTACCCTACAGCCCTTCTGCCCTGTTTTCAAAAGTTCGACTTACTTTTAGTTTAGTTTAGTATTTTTTTATTTTCTCTGTGTTGGACAACCTTGTTTAGGAGTCCTTTTTTTTCCCGTATCAATTTTCGATATTGAATATATTTTTTATTTTTTTTATAGTTAATGTTAAGATGTTTCATTTAAAAGTGATGCCCTGAAACTAGAAACTTATTTTAACAATACTAAATTGAATATGGCAAGACTAAATAAATGAGTTACTTCACCAGATATTTGTATACATTTAAGTTCGTTTCGTTTTTTACATATTTTCCTTTTATTTAAATTTAACATCTGAAGCCATATATTCAAGAACGCCTTTATAGGGAATATTTTTCTGGCTAATTTTATACATTTTTATTAAACGTACCATCCTGGCTGAGCCAATATTTGTTTTTCCTTTATGTGACAATCTACAAACTTAATTTCTTTTACCTTTTAATAATGTTAACTGCATCTTTAGTATTTATTATTACTGCTCTTTTCTGTTTAATTTTTCCCTTGTGTTGTTAAATAGATGGACCTGATTAATATTCAAATGCTTTTGTCTACACCGCAACTGAGAGCCAAGAATTAGTATTTCATGTTCCATAATTTGTTTTCGCTGCAATCTTCCTTGCAATTAGGATAATATTGTTAGCAATGAAATGACTCTACACGACTTGGTTTAGTGGCTTTTATAGTTTTAGTAGCAATATGACTTGATATTAGTGACCTAAGTTGAAGAGATCATATATATATATATTAAAAAGAGAGCATCACAAAAATTAACAAAATGCTTAAAGTAATAAAGGAATTAAAAATTTGGAAGAAAAAAATGAAGAAGATAATAGAATGGACAATAATAATAAAACAAGAAAAGAATAAGTAAATAAAGCGGAGTTATTTAACAAGATTATAGAGTTTATGAATGAGACAAGCCACGGACTGTATAATGTAAAAAAAGTCTGAGATACCAGAAAAGGAAAGAAAATAAATAATCCTGCCAGATCTCTTTTCTCGATAAATTAATACGGTGTCTTCAATGGAATATTTTAATTTTGTGTATCCAAATCGTTCATTAATAAAAACTCGTAAATTAATTAACATTTTGTATATAATGGACGGAAGGAAAACTTTATTCTTTGAATATGTCTTTCCTTGTATTAATAAAATATTTTGGTAGGAAGTGCCATTTTAATCCATAAAATGTGACTGTCTAGAATGTTCTTAGTGTTTCCAAATGTAACTGGTTTAAATTTAATGGTTGACATCAGCCTTCAAATTAAAACATAATTATGCCGGCAGCTGAATTTGTGGGTAGTAAATACCAATTTTGGTGTTAATAGCAACGGGTTGGATATCAAAATGATATTAGCGTGTTCCAAATGTCTCCAATCAAATATTTTTTTGACGTTTTCGAATTAATGGTTACTGTGGTTTTATCAGTCGATCTACACAGCAATTGCTAATTTTTTGCTAAATTATATCTACAAATGCCAAACAATATGTATAATATAATAATTTAAAAAATGATCTTTATTAAATGATTGATTTGGTTATCCTTGATGGTACTTTAAAAGTAGTTCTTTGTTTTCCCTTCCAAATAAAAACGCTCATATGGGAGTGCCAATTTTCATTAGATCAACAACTGAAATAACAATAACATTATAATTAATATGTAGGAATATTTTTGCGTTTAATAAACAATTTTATTTTTCTATTGAAGAAAATTTCAATCATTTGTCTTAGTCTTAAATCAATACGAAACATTAACAGTTTCGATTTAGTGTATTGATTTAAGAATATTTGTTTTGAGATTAAAATTCATAATTTAAAGATTTCATTGTATATTTTTAAATGACCTCAGAGGATAAAACTTAAAAAAATTGTACCTGATCACGTTCTTATAGATTAATTCTAATAAACATAATTCTTCACCAGAAACTAGTAAAAAAATACAAGAAAAAACCAATTACAATTATTATAGTGATTATTACTTATTGTTATCTTGAATTTAATCTAATAAAGTAATGGGTAAGGTAAAATAATAATAGCTCGCATCCTGTGAATGTGTGCTTTAGTAATAACAGGAGAGATGGTACTCTGCAAAATATATTTTAGTACTACCAAGATATTTCTTGAGTCAACATTTTAATTTCCGTATTTTGTGTAACGCAAAATTGTAACACATAAACGTTTTTATTAAACTTCTCTACGACGTTAATCTAGTGAATTAAGTTAATCAAATAAGTAAAGAAAGTAGACCACATCTTTATTACTTTATGTACTATTAGTTGAAACTGTGTATGCTGGTGCAGCTGGAATGATATTCGTTTGTGTACAATAATTTAAGAATAGTTTTTTGTATTTCGAAAAAGCAAATTTACTCCAAAGGATCAGGGAACACCGGTCGCTCACTAACAGTTGCTCCTGAAGAAAACATTGATGCATTCAAAATTTGGGGGCGAAGAAACTAAAGTGAAACTTACAGATGTCAAAGGATATTAAAGAGAAAATTTGTTTTAAAAACTATTTTTCCCTTTCCAGTATGGTTATCAATTTTAAAATATTCGAAAGTGAACCCATGTTATTTTAGTTCGTATGGCTCTTTAACACAGAAGAAAAAAACTGCTCAATGTTAGTTCTTTCAAAGTGTTTTCGATTGAGTGATCTCGCAAATTAATAAATGAAACAATCACGATATTTTAGTGTTTTGTTTCGCTCTCACCATCTCAACTAACAAAATATAAGTGCTGGATTCTTCGAAGAGTTCAGTTAGCGATAACAAGGACTTAGAAAATTAGAAAGGAGAGTTGTCTGACGATACTCATTCTCGAGATGCACACACCCACTTTTATTCTGCATAAAAGTTTTATCTTGCTACAGTGTTCAGCAACACGAAAAAATCTAACCGTCGGCCGTACACCGTATACGGATTTTATGCGCAAAAAAATGTGCAGTCCATTGTCGAACCAAAAAATAGAAGTCATACAAAACCTGCAGGCATTTTTTTAATGTAATAATTTCAATTCTATTTTCGATAATGTAAGCTAATAGCATTTGCAATATGGATTTGAATTGCCCATTAAATTACCGATTAAATATTTTAGAAATGTTCTTATTCCACTTAATTTCTCGTTAAAGATTTCCTTATACACATACTAAAAAATGGTAAAATATTGACTTTCGCGAGAAGTATATTCTTCGTCTATGGCTAGCTTTATTTATAAGCTATTAGATTTCGTTACGGTTGCTAATTCCGCTCCTTCGATTTTGAACTGGAATCGATTTGAAACTTAAGTTGTTATTTTAATTATAAAAAGTTGTTTAAGAGAATTGAGCAATCATTCTTAATGAAGATAAAAATTTCACTGCCAATTTCGTTTCAGAGAAAAATTTAGATTTAAATTTCTACCAGCAGAACCCGTAGTAGTAATCCAAATTAGGAATATTAACTTTGATTTTAATTTTTATGCTACATTGCGAAATTCAATTTTTACATTTTAAAAATTAGTAAAAATGGGAAGAGAAAATGGTTCTATTTGACATATATATCATCAACAATTTGCTGCAAATATTTTAATAACAAATATTTTTGTAGGTAGATGTAAAACTTAAGAAATGTTATGTAAAAGTCAACTTTTAACAACAGTTCTTGAAAAAAATATTTTTGTATATTGGTACTTATTAAATGAATGACAATATATATTGTAACGATATGAAATATTAAAGTTAATAATTATCAAGAAATGTATTGAAAGATGGATATTTATTAAAATTGATTGACTTTTTGAAAAGCCTACCCTCTCTAAAAGTGCCCTGGTACTTGCGAAATTCCATTATACAGGTAACAACCATAACAATTCTTTCAATGTATACTAATTAAAATATTTAAATGTCAAAATTCTAGAGCAGGATTAAAAATTAATGCAATAATCTTTTTTTAATTATAATAACGATATGTAAAATTAATTTAAATAAATTCCAAATGGTAATTGAAAAATTATACAGACACAGAAACTTCACTTAGTTACAAATAAAATTTAAAAAAAGAGTTTTTAATTTTGACTACACGAGCAACAAGTGTAAGTTCATTTTAAATTTTCATTCCATTGAAGTTACCTCACATTACTAAGTAATAGCTATTTTCATTGAAGTAATTTTATATATTTGTCGATTTGTTGAATTACACTTAACTCCTGGTATCCGGGACCAGGAATAGAATTCCAGCCAACTTGCCTGGTTCAGTAATTCAAACCATAATTTCGAAGTTTATACTAATCTACAATTCATTGTTTATTTATTCGTTAAGATCTGGTATTGATTCAATAGACTATATGTGTATAATTACTCAATTATGAAGACTAAATATTTAATTTTCTTCGAAATCTCATTGCATTATAATAAAGGAAATTAATAATACATTACAACTAACTTCAAATTTATTAAAAAAAAAACAAGATTGCCAATATGTAAAATTAATTATTTATGGTATGCCTTTATCCACGGTTGTATTGAATCCATTAGTTTAAGGTACATTCCAATATCAAGATAAATTATTAAATATAGATTATTAATGTTTCGTGATTTTAGTGCAATAATATTTCTTGTAATTTGAAATTATAAAAAAAGCACAGCAAATGTATCGTTTTATCTGAAGTTTGCAAATTAAATTGTAGCAAATTAGAATAAAAAACACGACAATTTATTAAGATAAATAATACATAAGGTATAAAAGAAAAATAATTTATAAAACAAGCTTTTCACTAATTGGGATTGAATGAGTGAAAAAAGTCACCTTATATAACTTGAAAACAATATTTTTTCTACTATTATATCAGTAATCTTCAAAGTCTAGTAGTGAAAATATTTATTTCACGCATTACTACGTATTTTGCTGCAAAAACATATTTATACTATTTCCCAAAGGCTTTCATCTTTAAATTTATTTTGTAAAGGAAAACAAACAAAACTGTGGCATAATATCAGAATTGAAGCAACCTTCCACAAAGACATACGAGGTGGTACGCAAAAGTTATTGGGGAGTCAGTGTGCCAAACGGTGAAGTTGTGCAAACACGTAGAGCTAAGTACGGAATTTTATTTACAGTAGTGGTTTAAAAGTCTTTGTGATGGTGTTGATTGAAGAACAATGACTTTGTACTACATTTTGGTTTAAACTCGACCAAAGAGCAACGTCAAATCCAATATGCCCGTTGTACCACATCCACTCTACTTACCTGACCTAGCACCATGGGAATTATTCGTGTTTCCGAAGACAAAATCCAAGCTGAAATAATATCAATTTGATAACAACGAGGAAATTCTAGTGGAATAGCAGGACGTCCTAAAAGCATTAACTTCATTCAACCAATTTCGAGGTGTCTTCTGTTGAAGAACGTGCTGAAAAATTAGTGGGTTTCACAAATTTTTTGTAATAAAATAGACCGTCTCTCATCGCTGGTTTTGTGAAGATTTTTAGTTTGAAAGAGTTTGATGAATTAAAACCTAGAAATCTAATTTATTTGAGTGTTTTTAAACAATAAAGATGAGAACTTCAATAATTTCCAAATTGAAGTAGTTCAACAAAAATATAACAGAGTTTTGTATGTTAAGCTGATTGACACATAAAAAATGCACTAATAATTAGTTTTTCACTCATTTTTTACTTTCAACATGTTTACTCTCTAACTTACACAGTTTATTTTTAACCTTGTTGTTATTTTAAATTATTAAACAATATTAAAAGATTTTTGTAAATTTTGGTTCACTGTTATACTTCCAATAAGTTAGAAATATTTTTATAAACGGAAAAATTCATTGATTTTTGAACATAAGAAATTTAAAAGTACTTCTATAGTTCTTAAATGATTCTTGGAACTTTTGGGTAGTATCTCGAAAGAAAAACAAAATTATAAAAATATTTACCATTGTAAAAATCATTTTAGATGTATCAATTGGCTTTTTAATGCTTTTTTCTTCATCCCTATTACTTTTAAGTCACTTTAGCCACCGCAAGCAATGCGCCAATTTAGCACGATATGCACGGTAGCAAAAAAATAACTTTTTTATTTACATTTAAAAAATTAGAGTTGCACCCAATTGGTAATTTTTTACAATAAGTTACAGAAATTTAATCAAATGTATTTGTATTAATTCCAAACATATTCGTCTATAAATTTTAAAAACAGTAGTTGTTGGAGTCTAATTCTTAAAATTACTCAAAAAAATGATTTTTAAAGCTCGAATATCAACTTAGGACAAAATTTGAGAGACAAGTCTCAATTGGTTCTATTCTATTAATTCTTCCAATATTGATACAAGTCACAAAACAGTGAAAATGAATATTACTTCAAAAAGACATGTGTGTTTTTTAGACATTTTTCAAATTAGGATATTTTATTTTGTTATTTATTTCTAATTCTTTGTAATAAAATAATTTTCTATTTCTTAGCACATTTAATCCTAATATTCTATGTATAATTCAGAAAGCATATACATTCTAGTAACTTAATCAGCGGCTATTACTTTACACATTTTTTAAAATAGTTGCAACAATATTTATTTTTCTAAGTATCCCATCATTTCGAACTTTAATTTTTCCTGATTTTGTATGATCTATCAATACTAGTAGTAATACTTAAAAATGTCTATTTTCATCGTTGAGCCCTTAAATACCAAATCTATACTTAATTCCTCTAGATTTTGTAGACAGATATTAGGTTTAGTTATAAATAAAAAACCTTACCCAAACCTAAAATCATCTACTGTCCAAGCTAAGTCATTTAAAAAATCCTACATGTATCGTTTAAATGCATGAATTGCACTGAATGAACAATAAGATAAACATCAAGGAAGTACCAACGATCCTAAGAAATGATCATTTAACAAAAGGGCTTTAGTCTCGCACTTTTTTTTCAGAAAACCATTCTTGTTGAAATAATTTGGGCGCCAGGATATAACTAAACGAATAAAAACAAAGGTATAAACACAAATTGCCAGACCTTCCTTATTATATAGCAGAAAAACATAAAATAACGATAAATGCAACAGAAATAAGATTCCTACATAACGAAAAAAAAGAAAAAAGAAAATAAGAAATGAAACTTTTAGGCAACAGTTATACAATGAATCATTATTAATGATATACAAGACGAAATTGAAGAGACATATTTGCTGTTTGAAAGATAGTAGAAATAATTATTGAAGCAAAAGTGACAGAAAAGAATATAAGAGAATATTCAAGAAAAACATGGAATGAAGGAGTAAAAAAGGCAGCTGAGAAAAAATAATGATATAAAGAAACCGAAGATAGAAATTAATGGAAGAAATTATACAAAATACAAAACTAAACAAAACAAAACCCAACTAAACCAGACTTACACAGAAATATAGAAAAGCTTTAGATTAAGAAGAAAATGAAGGTATGACATTTTACCGACATTAAATGCTTTATTATTATAAGGTGCAACATATTTTATTCATTGAATTTAAGTACTTATTCAATTGTAGTAAATTGTAACGATTTTTTTTCTGTTCCTTTTGAGTTCTTGACTTATAATCTATTATCTAACGGTATATTACGCACCTCAATAGGACGCAACCTTGAGGTTTTGTTATAATTAAACACCCACAAAGAATCATTGGTTTTATTTAAATATAACTATCTAAGTTATCAACTAATTTTATGCGTTTTATACTACTCTTTATTAAAAATAGTTTAGGTTGCCATTTCTAGAAAGTGACAACATATTCTTAAATAAATTACTTATCTAATTAACAATTTATTGCGTCAATAAGGATTTGTATCTTTAAAACGAATAGTATAACAAATATTTTTCTGATCAGGCTTTGTACGTTCACTTTCCAATCTACCGAAGCAGCAACAAAAATAGAATCAAAAGTTCAAGGCACTTTACTCGGTGGGTTGTTGGCTAGAAGCAAAAGGATCTACATGATTTCTAATTTCTGGCATTATTATTAATCTTTTGTAATGTTAGAATAGGATCTAAATTGGTATTTTTCATGCCGCGTTTATGTTTATCGATTAATTGAATTTTATTATTGGATAATTTTGTTTCTAACGGGACCGAGGCAACAGCTAGTTTTTCCTATTTTTAAAATACTTGTGTCCTGACAATATAGTGTACGCGTCAGCAAAAAAGAATTTTTTCTTTTATTGTACCAATGTGGTATGGCCGGGTTCAAACTGTAACGGTATTTATATCAGATTTGATAAAATTTGAGTAAATAAGTACGTAATTCCCAGTATGAATATATATGACAAAAAGTTCAAACTATAAACAAATTGTTATTAAAGTTTATGGGTTCAGTTATGTAAAACTAAAAGTATTTTATCTTTAAATCTTATTCAATAAATTCATAATTAAATTAAGAATGTAAGGATTAAGGATAGCGTCATATGAGTTTATTAATTTTCAAACTGTATATTAACTTTAGTGTAAATAATGGTTTGGAACCCAAATTGATAATTGAAAAAGGTTAAATTAATTGTTTTATATAATTCTACTACTAATTCAGTTATAACTTATATCAAATTTTATAAAACTCATGAAAATTATAATGAAAGTTATACAATTCAAGAACACTTAATTCATTTAATTTATGAATGAAAATGATACATTGCAGATTAAAAAAGAAAGTATAAAGTTTCATATTATATATCAATCTAATAGGGAAACATGTTTATAATAAAATCCAGGTTGTCTGAAAATTAATTTTAAATGAAAATTAATTGTAAAAAATATCTGACCATAAAATTAGTAGTAGTTTTTGATATTAAAGATATAAAAAGGATACCAGAAAATTGACATACTCTCTTCCATTTTAATCTTCGTAGCCTTTACACCATTTATTGATATAATTTCTTACATTGAGAAGTTTTGTTTTAGTGAATTGTAACATAACCTCAAATTTGATTAAAAAGCAGAAAGTGATGTAAACTTTAATACTAATCTCAAAATCATCATCGATGTTAACTGTTATTTTGTTGCTATGTAATATACATAATGCAAAATTGTTTTAAAGTAATATATCTGTAATAATAAGATATAATTGTCTTAAAGTAATTTTCCCCTAATTCAATTATTTGTAAAGATAGTGACTGGCCCGACATATTTTGTTTTGGAAGTATTTGTTCAATCATTACTAAATTTTTCCTATATTATTTCAAGAAATAATTCTGTTTGTTCCTTCGATTCTAATCTCTGACTATCAACATTTACATAACATTAAGCTTATCATTCAAAACAAAATAAAACTATTTAGTCGCAAAAGGGCCCCCTCTTTAATATATTATTAATGTAATCGTCACAGTGAATACAATAATTTTTTATTTCAAGTTAGTTAATATATAAATTTAAAAAGTGTTGTGGGTTTTATTTATACAGCTAGAGGGATTTGCGTTTTTAACTTCAAATTTGAATTTTATTTACAATTGGCTCAATTAACTTAGAATTAGAATATTTTAATTAACATTGTTAATTAAATTTGTTACACTACATAAATATATTGTAACAAGATTTTTGACATGAGTTACAAAAATTTTGATGACATTTTGTCAGTGTTCTAGTATAAAATTGTAATCAAAATTGAACAAATTTAAATTCTGATTCAAGAGAACGAATGTTTCCAAACGAATTAGTTTAATTATTTAAATTTAGTAATCTAAAAGTAATTTCGGTATCCTAGTATAATTTTTTAATTTAAAAGATTTAGCATGATGTCAGATGAGACTACAAAATTTATATTTTGTTTGGATTTTGGAACAATGTTTTAATAAAGTATTTAATAAAAGGGTAAATTAATTTACATATTTATAGAACATGTGTTTCTTAAAACGATGAAATTTTGGATAATTCAAATTCAGAAAAAAATGTGTTAGATGCCGACTTAAAAAGAAAGTCTAAATTTACTTTTCTCAGAATTTGTAGCTATTATCTATATTCAGATCATTTAAATTTGGTTATGAATAAAATTCCACATAATTAGCTGTTAAATCAGCATGGATCTTGATATCTAATTTGATTCACGCTGGTTTATTGTTTTTATTATTAAACTTAGTGAAAACGACGACTCTATCGCATTAAGACAAGAGAATAATATTTACTTGGAAAATAATGGAGTATTAAAATAAATACTACAGATTAGAAAAATAGAACAGGTTTCATTAAATAATTCTGCCAATATTTTTAACCTAGTTTTTTAATGCCCCTTTGAAAAATTTCACCGCCCAGACCGACTTTTATATTATCTTTCTTTATGAAATTTTAAACGTCGTAAACATCAAAACAAATTTCCTTTTCCACTATTAATAATTTTTGACGTTAACAGATAATGTTAGAACATCTTGTCGGCTTCTATAATTTGGATATATTGCATATTTCTTTATAGTTTTATTCGTGCTGAAATTATTACGTAAACCAGAGTAATAACTGTAAAATATTTATTTTCTGAGAATATTATGAAGCAGATTTTTTATTATGAAAATAGCATAGGAAAAATGTAAGGTCGGGCGTGAAAACATGGCTTTCGTTATATATTCAGAAACAAAATATATTTTACAGTTTTAAGCGAATGAACTATTCAGCCCCCAATAGTAAAAACTAAGTACCCAATTTTTAAAAATCAAACATTTGTGATTTTTGGAAATCTGGGGATATGATAATATTCTTATTCAAATAAAACACCAATAGTTATTTGTATAACCTTAAAATACCAAGGTAAGAGATTAAATTAGACTCACTCTATACACGGAAGTCTATATTTCCTTTCAGCTATACAAAACAAATTAAGATTGTAAGTAAAGGTGTACTCAAAGTAAAAAATTATTCAGTTGGTACAAACAAAAGATAATGCTAATAAAGATTAGGCTCTAATTGGTAGTGATTTCAGGCACTTAAATATTACTCCATATTTGTTCAATTTCGATAAACATTATTGTAGAACCATTATCAAATAATGATAATAACAAAAGCTATTAAAATTGCATACCTAAGTAGTTCCTATCAAAATTGAGTCGTAAATAATAATACCAAGGAAGGTTTTATATTAGTTACACATATGTTTTTGTCGTTATTTCTGTTTAAAATGTTATTTGCAGGAAAATATGTTTATTAATAGGTAATAAAATAGGCAAGATGCTAATAGATAATGGAAGTTACAAGAAAATAAAAAAAAAATTCATTGTTTTTACTCTTTTTTTGTGAAAACTATTCATAATAAATATGAAAAGATAAATTATATTTATCGAATTTTCACAGTATTACAAAGATATATTGAATCGACCAAGGTTTCACTATTTTGGCATACAGCATTTTCGAGATTTGACAGGAGATTGACAGATTTTTTTTATAAACGTAAATAACTTCATATTATACATATGTTAACCAATCATTATTAAGCAATATGTACAACAATGTTCTTCTTTTAATAAAAGTACTTTTGGTTATTATTAACGGGTATTTAGTTCGAAAGGTAATCTAAGATATTTGAACTTCCCAGGTTTAACTGTTCATTCAATACTGTATATTGAGGACATTTTAGGTGTTTCTTTATTTCATATTCCTACAAATAATGCAGTTCTTCTTTCTTGCCACTTACATGAATACTTCCATCGAAATGTTGTTTGGAATAAGATTTACCACTTTTTGATAGATTGACACAATCCTAAGGGGATTAACCATTTATATTGATTGTAATGGTACCGAAGACCAATTAAAATTAATTAAAAATACGAAGTTTTGTTAAGTGGGACTTTAATTAGACCTATTGCTGAATTTGTTTTCTGCATTAATAAAGAAGTGGACGCCTAACAATTGAAGCTTTTTAATAGAGTTATTGTTAAGTTTTAGCTAAATAAAACAAAAATTTAGATCAAATCAATAAAAGAGAAAAACAGGCCAATAATATCTAATGGGCGATGTATGAATATTTCAGTATAATAAATATTGAACAGCAGATTTTTCTTCATTTTTTAGATTAATAATTATTTTTTACTTCTAATTCAATTTTAAGAAATTAAACTTTTTTTGTTATATTTTCAACACATTGTCGTCTTTTTATGTTTCTTAGGTGCCACTGATTTAAATTTAAGTGACACCACTTAATTTTATAAACTTTGTGTCTTTTCTTGCAGCCCATTATAAAGCAGCTTCGAACTAATTTGATACAAAGTTCTTGTCTAATTTTAGATGCACTTGGATTACTCGCCGACCCATACGGAACACATTTACTTTTAGACCTAATATTAATCTTCGTATATTAAAACATTTAAAATGAATGATATCATGACAGATGGAGTTTTAATCCCTTCAAAAATATGAAGAAATTAATATTCGTAGAAAGGATTTCGGAGTCTACAAATCTTTAGTAAACAGGTTTATATTTACCCTGGTAGTAAACAGACATAAGAGAAATAATAATGAAATTTCCGAATATATACTAGAAATAATCACAATGTATCACTTGAAAATAATTATTGATTATATCAAATTTTTTCGAGAGATATAGTAAGTTTCTAGAATCACCTCACTCCCACCTCTATTATTTTTTGAATGGTGTGAGTTACCGAAATGCGACAAAGACAAGGTTAAACGTAGTCAAAAATTTTATATTTTGGTATAAGAGGCAACTCCATGATGGCGTCGAGACGTCTACGAGATCCGAAATTTAAAATGCCATGTAGGGTCGAATAACAATTTATTTTAAAGGTCTTTTCAACCTCTTTAATTCCACATTTTCTTTTTTAAATTTGAATTAAATACGATAAAATTTACAAAACTGAGATTTTTATTATATTGAATCGTTTAAGTATTTTAATATTATCAAACAAAACTTTATAATAATAATAATAATAATAATAATAATAATTATTATTATTATTATAATAATAATAAAGAGCAGCAAGAACATCTTGACATATGGCTAGTATACAAAATATTTCCCTGACATTTTGAAAAATTTTAAAATGAATATTGTTACACGCTTCTGTAATCCTTATTTCTAAAGCCTCTAGAGACTCTGATGGCGTCGTATAAACTACACTTTTCAAATAACCATATAAGAAAAAATCTAATGGTGACAGATCTGGCGAACATGTTAGCCATTCAACAATTCCAATCCATCTTCCATCTTGGACACGCGCAGACTGTTTCGCCTCTGCTACACTTCCTGTAGTACTTAATTACTAATTATCTTAAATATTTGCTTCAAATGGGATTATCAGGATGGTAATCGTTAAATAGCCAGACAGCCTCATTATAATTACTAAGATCTTCGAAAAAAAATCTTATCGCATTAATTCTTCCATACAGTGTATGGATAATGCATGAAAATCGACAATTTACAGCACAGGTGAACAATTGAAGTCAAAATAACTACTAAACTATTTCGGCAACTTTTATTAAAGTAGTAATTTTTTCGCATTAAAACAAAAAAGTTTTTAAAATCTTTTAATACAGACATAGTGTCTTGATCACATTTCGGTTACTCACCTCGTTCAAAAAAATAATAGGGTCTCGGGTCAATTTATAAACGCACTGTATAAATAATTGTAAACGTTTACATATAACGATGGATTTGGAAATGTATTTAGAATTTAAGTACTATGGTATATTTATTCTATCTACACTTTGGAAATTGACAACAAGAAATTAATAAACCTTACTCTCAGTAACACAAGGAACACAATAGAGTCAAAAATTAAAATAGCAAAATTAGTGTAAAAACAAATGAACATAAATTTAATTGTGGCGACCTTCTCCATTCAAAATTTTAATAGGAGTTGATTAAGAATTATTCTTACCTCCAACATTTCAGATATGTCAAATTTGTAATTTTGCATAGAACAAATAATGTTTAAAATATATAAGTATTTAAATTATAAAGAAGAGCTTTTTGGTAACCATTTTATGCATGATATTAGTATAAAATTTTTTATCTAAACGGATGTTAAGCTGTCCTATTAATCAACATTACAGTTAACAGTTACTTGGGTGCGTCCATCCTTTATCACGCATGCATTACGTTAAAAGGGGTGGGTGAGCAAAGTTATGCTTTCAGAAATCTTGAAATGATTACAGCTCTGATCAAGTTAAATACGGCCGTTATTAAGTGTATTGTTAATTAAAACGTTACAAGTATAAAATATTAAACTGAATCGGTCTGTGATCCTAAATTGGTTTTCTAGTTTTTATACAATACTATAACTTATGACAATAGAAAATTCTAAACAAAAAATATCTTATATTAACGGTGCATTGATACGCTTTCTGTACAAGTTTTGACTTCTTAGAGTCATTTGATAATCGTAATAAATTTTTTTAATAAAACATGCTTTTTTCGTATGTTCTAATAATGAGTGACATTAATTTCGAACAAAAGTTGTACTTCAGACTTGGGCACATGCAATGAAAACTTTTCCAAAACTTCAGAAGACCTACACAAATGTTTGTAAAGAGCCTGCCTGCATTTTTTTTTAGTTTAAGGCATTTTTAGAAAGATGAGAATCAATTGAAGATAAATCGTTGAGCTAAAAGTCTTTATCTTTAAGAACTGATAAAAATATCGACAGAATCCGGTATCTTGTGCATTTAAACAGTCGTTTGACAGTCAACATTGCTGGGAAAAAGTTGGATTTGAATCACACCACGGTTGATCAAAGTTTGACTAATGAAATTCAAATAAGAAAAATATGTGCTAAAATTGTTCCAAAACTCCTTTCCCTATACACCAAAAGGATGTCAGAAAGGAGTGATAATTTAAATTCTTGGAATTGATTGAGAATTTCCATTTCTTGGAACGCATTATTTCTAGTTGCGAGTTTTTAGTGTTTGAGTATAACCTGGATACCATCATGGATAACATCATGGAATGGCACTTCTTCAAAGTACATAGTTCAAAAATAGACTATGGCTCAAGACCAAACAATTCATCAACAGTTTTACCGAAAGTTTCTGATAGACTTGGAAAAAGAGTCATGCGTGGAGACCAAACTTCAAATCAGAACAATTGGATGTTGCATCACGATAATGAGCCTTGTCCTTGTTACTGAACAATTTCAATAAACCAGTTTTTATCAATAAAAACATTCCTGAGGTTCTTCAGCCTCCTTATTCGCCTGATTTGAGTCCAAATGATTTTTTCCTTTTTGCGAATTTAAAAAATCATCTTCAGGGATGTTATTTTGGGACACTAAAAAACATTATAAAAAGGCTGTAACCTACCAGCTGAAGGTTATTTCATTTGTGTGTTACAGAACTTGCAATAGGTAATAGAAATTTTATTTCCCTTTATTTGTGTGATAAATTCCATGGTTAACCTGTAATTGGTGAGAGGGGATTGAAAACGAGTAGTTCTATTGGCCATTTCAAGTACCGATGAGTACTCTCTGTATCATCGTTATTGGACTTGTTTAGTGAAAATCCTTTATTTTGTTTTGTATTTGCGCTTTTAGTGTTATTAACTGTTTTGTGAATTTGTTTAGACAGTTTTAGCGACGAGTGAATTTTGTTTCGTAGGCTTCGTTTTTTTTTTTGTATCTTGAATGCAGTGCAGATTCCAGATGCTTTGTAGAAGGGAAAGAAATTTTGAATGCTATGCATGTAATTTTAATTGACAAAATATCCGAAATAGAGGATTCTGTCGAGGAACTAGCCCTATGTTTACAAACAAATGCTCTTCAAGGTACTCTCCATGACTTAAAGGGAACTTTTGAAAGTTTATACAATGTTGGTTTGGATTTTTAGTTGTGCTTTAAATATAAAAAATAACAATATATTTCATACTAAATTAATTACCTAAAGTAAAAGATAGCTCTATTACTTTATATTTTTTATTTACTTACTTTCTGCACGATAATCTTCATTTCTAAAATTTTTGAATATACACGCATACTTTTTATAATTGGTTTTCCCATCAATAAAAACTTCTCCCAAGCCTTTCTTTTATTTACTTCTTCCTACTTTCCAAATATATTTAATACTTTGACTTAAATTCCACTATTTTCTTTGGGAAAATAGTAAAAATGTATATTTCTGTCATTACCTTTTTTTAGTAAGCATGTTTAGAAACCTTGGAAATGGATAGTGTAGCCGACATTTTTAGAACAGAAGCCCTCACAGAGAAAAAAGTTTAGGATGCACATAAAAAATCGTCTTCAAAGCAACCAATTACACAACTAAAAAGAATCTAAGAGACTTAAAATTGTACGTAATTAGAGCATTTTCATTTTTGGAGTCGCCAATACCAACAAGATGATGACGAGCAAGACAATATTTAAACCATAGTTTTTCCTGAGTGGATCAATATGTAAAAGGGGTCTATCCAATGACCTGCTAGGTCCCCGCATATTATTCCAGCAGATTTTTTCTATATCTGCAAATCTCGAAAATCTGGGTGAGCCAAGGTCATGTAATTTGCATTAAGCAGTTCGATAAAATTTTGAATAATGTTTGCAGGGAAGTCGGTATACAATTTGAACATAATAAACGGCTTAGTCTGCGATGAGTTTTATACGAGAAGTTTTTCTCATACCAATTGGAAATTCTACCTTTTAGTCAGAGTGAGAGTAAGAGGAGATCTAAGAGTGTAAAAAATATTTTTTAGTAATACTCTTTTTATTGCTAAACTTTAAAATGTGTTTTGTATCCAGGAATTTTTTCTTAAGCTATACTATTTGTATCATTGTAAAAATTTGTATTTAGCAATTTTGTGTTCATTTTGAAGTCGACATATATACCTACTATAAAGTTTTGAGAGACTATTGATCCATAGATAACGTAGTTGGATTTAATTGGTTTTTACGCGTGAAGCATGGATAATGAAGCATCGTTTGATGTTAATTTCATCAATATTACGTAACGGTGTGCCATTTTCGCCTGCTAAATATGTAAATGGCCCATACATTTTCTGTTTGTGTATTCAAATTTCACCAATAAAGTCAAATAAGTGTTTTTATTACCGTTATTATTGAAATTGCTAAGTGGACCGATGCACATTTAATTAAAACAAAAAACAATGTTGAAAAACAAAAATCAATCTAATTACATTTTGTGTAGCTAAATGGAACGGTATTTATCAACAATAGTGAAAAATTATACAGAACAAGGGATGATCAGTAAATCAAGTATGATCTTTCAGTAGTTATTTATTTTTTAGATATTTTATCTGTCAATTCTTTTTATTTTGCAAAAGGTTCTCCATGGTGCTCTTATGTGGTAAAGTGGAATAATCCAATGAAACTCGAAATCGTACCACAACAAAAATTATTTGTTAAATTCCAATGTTTAAAAGTAAAAGTGACAACTAGTTTCGACTTCTAAAGAGTCACCATCAGGTCTGTAATATAAAATAATAACGAACGTTAAAATAAAGGCAAGACAATCGGTTAACACTAAGCTTACAAATTATAATCTACTACTTGTTGTCACTTTTACTTTTAAATATTGAAATTTAATAAATAATTTTTTGTTGTGGTACGATTTCGAGTTTCTTTGGATTATTCTTTTTATTTTACTATTACATTTTTGATTTTTGGTCGATCTCTTGAAATAAATTCCTATAGTTTCGATATGTGTTGTGAATATTTCGGTTTTTAGGAAGGATTTTCTGTATTAGTTGATTGTCGACCCATTTTTCATTTATTTAGGTTGTTTGAGAGCCAGTAGCAGTGCGGCCTAATTAATGGCTTATTGTGCCATTCCTCCCACATTAATAATCCTACTCCAATATCCTTGTAAATTATAAGTCCTGCTGTTGGTTGCCTATTGTCTTCTCTGATCAAAAGCTCGGCGGTATTTTTCTCTTTAAATTATTATTATTTCCTTATTCTCTTTCATTGAAGTTCAATAAATCTAAATAATTATTTTTAACATTTAAATCCTTTCCTAGGAGAGATGAATTAAATAATAAAACAAAAGATTCTCTATCTATTTAATGATTTTCATTATTATCAGCTGATTTTTCTCAGAACTATTGTGTAATATTTTGTTCTCAGAACACGTTTATTAAACATAACTTGCCAACAACTTTGAAATAAAATAAACAACTTGATATTCCGTTCGACGAGCTGAATTTTATATGGTAAACAAATAAAAATGTTAATGTTTACAGCAGGAGTCGTCATTGAATGAGCATCAACAAAATTGATGTTATTTAATTTGAACTTGGATATTCATTTCACGTCTGGTGTTACGATTAAATAAATTAATTGCACAAATGTTGTAGATTAAAACGGCCTTCTTTAAATATAAAGTGACTACAAAAACTTCGATTGAATATTGACACAATTATCATTTTAATTAGTTATTATAATGAAGCGCTATCCGATTCTAATAGAGTCAAATATTATGTAACAGTGTAGTAATTGCAATGTCTTCTTTTAATTCGTGTTTAGATTTCATGCACTGAATAAAATTATTAATATAAAAACTAAAAGAAACGTATTTATTATATATTATTATTAATATTAGATTTTAAAAATATTGATAAAATAACCATTTTTTTTTAATAACTATTAAATAAATCTAATTTAGTCTTGATCCATATTGAACCCTATTTATGATAATTGTTAAATATGCTTTGGTTTTAAAAAATACCCTACTTAGAAGATTTTATATAAAAATAATAAATTAATAATACGGTTACTTAGCCAACATAATTCAATTTTCCCTCATTTGCATTTTATAGAATGGCAGTAACACAACCGTTTTAAAAGTACACCTATAATTCAATTATAATTAAAACACTCTAAATATAATCAATATTCAAATTCGCTATAAAAATTAATGTGTTAATTATATTCCAGCATTATTATCGCCCACCACATCGTTCTAGACTTATCACCAGAACCATTGGCGTCGTTTTCGTAATAAAAATAATTGCCCTAAATGCAATAGATAGCTTTCAGAATTTTAATGTGGATAATAAAATTCTTTTTTCATGATAACTTTATAAACAGTAAAGCACTGATCAAATTTAGATTATTATTTTTAAATATATTTCCAAGCAGAATTATAATAGTTCAGGGTTGCATTTATTGCATAAATAACCCATAGGCTTACCTATCTGCAGTGCAAATAAACACGTACCTGAAACAAAAAAAGATTGGTTATTAATCACATTCAAAGTAGGTGGAGGATTTAGGTCTCAGAAACATTCACATTTTGATTAATAACATATTTTTTAGCAAAAGAACGTATGCAATAGCTTATTGAAAAAGTATAGGATGATTATTAGGCAGTATTAGCAGTATTTCTTAATTTTACAATTAATGATGTTTAGAATACTGTTTAGAAAGTAAGGAAATGTAGTTATAGAGGGTCATAAAAACAGTTAAAATGACATTAAATAATACTTGGTTTAAAAAAAATCTCTTTAGGATTTAAAAGCAACTTAGTTTAAAGTGTTCGCTATGGTTCAAAATTTCACATACGCAATAAAAAAAGCAATTGTTTAAGAATAAGTTGCCATTTATCAAACAGGGGTCATCTCTTTGGTTTACGGTTAAACTAGGCTAACCTACTTTTTTTTGTTGGATTTCCGATTTTAAATATTTTCACGGCATACACGTTAAATGTATGGAAGTTGGAAACAATGAAATTCAATTTGACAAACCACGGGTTCGTTTTTAAAATGAAAATCGTTAATAGAGAATTTTAAATGAATAACGAGAATGATTCAGTAAAAAACTACCAAACATTAATAATTCATTAGAAGTTAACTACAATAATCAAAATGATTGAATGGACACAGGCGTTAATTTTATTTTTTTTAATGTCTTGTAAAGTTCCACTGAAATTTATGCTTAAGAATACCATACAATAAGATTTTTGTCTTTTTGATTTTTAGTACTTGACAATTACAAATTATATCTATTTATTTATGAGGGAAATGCTTTTTTTATCTTATAGGTATACACTTAGTTTAAATATATCTTGCTATTTATATTTCTGTCTTAATTTATTAAAGATCACACAAATTACTGGAGAATGAATTAACATAAAATTATTTTTATGATATCACAATATTAACGATGTGTGGATTTCTGTTGGAAGTTGGTATTTGGTATACAAAAGCCTTGCTCAATGTATTAATATTTTCTCCAGTGGTTGTTACAACATTAAGTCTAGGTGTGACTTTGTTCCATAATTTTATATTCTAGGCGGATTATCAACCGTCACATCTTTCCCGTTACTTTTAACCTTTCTTTTCTTGCATATTGTATGGTATCATTTTCATGTTTTTTTAATTCAATTTTTTTTTTTTTTTTTAATTTAAAGTTAATTCAACTTAATACTTATTCATTCGTTAGTTTTAATGAAATAGTTTATACTCGTATATTATTTTTCTGATTGTTTTAAAACTCGGCAACGTTGAAACTGTGACTCACGTGTATATGTTGTGTATCTAGATGCACTCTCGACAAACTGGTTTTATAGACCTATTCTATATTCGTGTTTGTACTTGTATCGGCATCTTTTCAGTTGGCCGTTACTAAAACTCATTTTACTGGGAAGAGGTCAGACAGTATGGTTTTTCTTTGTCTTTATGGATGATGATAACCGAGCAATAATTTATTTCAGTAAAGTGTAACGGCGAACGCAAATAAGCTACAGCCGGTTTCACAACCTCGGGTTACCTAATGATTACCAAGATAATCCTTGGTTAATTTGAAAAAAATATTCTACAATAATTTTATTTTTAATTAAAGTACCGGTTGGTTAATCATTAAAGATTAGAACATTTATGTATTTAGAAACAAAAAAATATAATGTTTACCGAAAAACTAACACTAGAAAATCATAAATGAAAAGGGGCTCTTTTCTAAAGTCAGCCGTTTTTAAAGAAATAAATATTAGTATTTTACATCTATCCAAATATTATTTACCGAAAAGCAACTACATCCGGCAACACCGATGGTTTTTTAAACATTCTAAAAATAAGTTTTTATTTTAGAACACCTAGATATTTAGAATGGTGGATAACAGGGGATGTAGAAGAGCGAAAAATGTATTTTTGACAATTATTACTAATCTGAACTACTTTTTTTAGGTAATAACACTGTTTCCTAGAATCTTTGGAACACTGACACAAAACATCGCGGGTTAGTTTAATTAACATGGCGTCATATTTTTAATTTTAATAAAATGTAATTTTTCACTGAATTATTGAAATTACTTAACCAAACGTTGAACTTAAAACGATAAAACCATCTGAATCTTCTGCAAATTAACACAACTTTATGATTCATCAGGTAGACATTCCTTGTTACATGACACATATTTTTATTAAAAGTATGAGGTGTTGCCACGCATAAATTTTGCAATAAATGTTTAAAGTGATTTTTTGTATAAACTAATGATGTTAGAAAAAAACTTAGAATATTTTGTTGCAAATGACACGTTCTACATGGCATTAATTTCGCGGACACTCTGTAGATTAGATTCTTAAGCTATATAAGCTTTTTTTAGCAATTCGCTACTATTTTCAATAACATATTTTTGATATTAATATTGATTATTGAAGATGGAAAATAATACATTTGAATTCGACAACAAGAATCCATTTCTAAGAACAACAAATTATATTACAAAACTAGCTTATGTACTTTATAAATTAACCCATAGTTTGTTTCTTGGTTCCATTTAGTTGATTTATATACTATTAGACTAACTGGTATGACATTTATTTTGTACAGTGGATACTTTAAATTAATTGAATTTATTTGAATGAATACATGCTGTTGAAATACATAAATTCAAGCAATTAGCTTTGAGAAGCTTATATCCGGTTAGTTATTTTTAGAACACATTTTGAAGAAAATTGTTTGATTAACTTTAAAGTTATTACAACATTACAAAATACGAATTCAATTATGGAAATTATTGTTAGAAAAATTACATTCAAATTTCGATATATTCTATTTTGTAAATAAATAGTAATTAATATTTGTTTATTTATTGTATATGTATTTTTACCTAGATTACTGCATGTTTGATTACTAGTTTTTTAATCCTCTATGCATACTTCTCATGTTTATCATATTTTGCTTTAGAAAAATATTATAATTTTTATATTTATTGCCTAAATTTCTTTTTCTGAAATAGATGGTAACCCGTATTTCGTTGAATGATAAATATTTAACTTATCCGTTAATAAATAAATATCTAATAATTATAATAATTTCATTGAAACACTCATCGACGCAAATTAAAGGCAAAAGGAGCGCGTTCTCCTTCAAAGGGAACGTTAATAAATTCAAAAGTTCCATTATTTGGTCTAGACTTTACTCCTAATTATACTAAAATTATATCAACATCGAGCTGCAGTACGCTATCGATTATTAATTAATGCTTTGTTTCACTTGGTACTTTTAAAATGGTCTACTTACATGTACTGGGTGTCCCATAAATAATGGCTCTCGACTATATCTTGGAAACCGTGTATAGTACAGGTTCGGGAAAAAATTTTTATAACAAAAGTGACCTTGAGAATAATCTGGAAATTGTTTTCAAGTTTACATGTCAACCCCCTAGAGGGCATAGTGCAATACCAAAAATTAAAAAAATAGATATTTCACAAATTTTGCCTAATTAAAAGGCATTGAAAATATGATCATAGTATTCTTACAAAAATTCTGCGTTTATTTGATTTAACTCCGGCACTGCTTAACTGATCTTTTCAAACTTAGTCTTGTTGAAAACAGCTTTTTCCAATAATGTAAGAGTAATAATTTCGACACAACCTAATAAGTAACATGCCGAAAGCCATTCTTATTGGGACACACAATACATTCATGCTCAACACTTGCATCTAATATTTCGTATTGTTTACAAATTATAAACTTAAAAAATTATTCAAAGTGTAATCTTAATCTAACTTCGGCTTAGAAGTGATTCTCTTACTTAGTGAATAGAAAAAAAACCTTGTGAAATCGTGAATCTATGTGCTTAGCACCTGAATCCTATGCATGGAATAAAATTACACAGACTGTATAATGAGACACTTTGTATTTGATTTGAATTATTTAAAAGTATCGTGAGCAATATAAAATCAATGTATTTTATGAACATTTTAACATGTAAATCTATTAAAACTAAAGTATCAACTCTGTTCATGATTTTCGTGATTTTCTTTCCTGGTTTTCCTCGTACTATTTTAAAATTTAATTATGTTTAAATGGCAGTTATACAAATCTGTTTTCACAGTTATTTTTATCGCCACTTACAAATTATAACTATAATTTGTAATTCTTCTGAAGATGTCTGTTTGGAAGTTTTTGCGTTAACTTATTTGAATATTCATATCCAAATAATTGCTTGGTAATTTTAAAGGAGCCTTTGTATTTTGCAAAACAAAAAATACACAATGCTGAAAATAAAACCTTACATGAATGTTTATAAATACAAAGAGAAATACATTCGTAACAAATTAAAATTGTACAACCATTTTAATTTTGGTTAAAAACTAAGGACATATTGGAAACTTTACCGAACATTATGCAAAAAAGATCCAGAAAATAGTTAGGCTGAAATATAATTAGGCGCAATAACAACATAGGATAATAAAAAACAATTCAGCCATGGAATATATTCTGAAATTCTTTATTGAGTTATTTTTCCAAGCGTTCTTCCCAACTATTATTTCTTCATTTTCTCGTCTTTCTTTACATTTATCCATTATATCGTTAATTTTAACTTGATTAAGTTGTTATCTTGAACATTATCAGCCTTGGAGATTCCAGATAAATACTTCAAGTGTCTTTTCTCCATTCCGCGTGGATTATACAAAATTATAGAAACTAACAAATATTTTCATTATATGAAAGCAATATGATTCATGAAATCATTCGGTTAATTAATTCTGGATGCAGTTAAGTGTATGCACTCGATGCTATTGTGGGAAACTACTTACAACTTTCTCGTAAAGCAGATTTATTGCTGGTTTATTTTGTGGTGATCATTAGTGGAGGCGAGATAATGCATCGTATTCGTTTTGTTAAAAAGTTTCACACTATATATGTGCACGCAGATCCTGAATTAAAAAGAGCCTCGTTAGAGAGGTACCTTAAGGCTATTCTGTGTTATTTTTTTTGTCTCTAATGAACACTATCTCAGGAAACAACATATGCATTGATAGTAGTTGATTAAACATTTTCTAAATGTGGTGTTGGGGATTAGATAGAAACAATAACACTTTAAAATAGTAGTTAATGACGTGGGGTGCGAATAAAGTGTTTTTTAAATATATTGTCTGTATCTATCTTTGTGGTATTTTATTTTTGTAACTCGAAATTTGTTTTGGTTTTATCAGCGGATAGCTTCAATTTTAGGTACATTGAACACATTTTAGATGACATTTTAATTGGAATTTCTTTATTTTGTTTAATGGGCTTTTTCTCAACTTTTCATAATTATTATCCCATTTTGTTCTCATCCTTGATTCTTTAAACTTTATTTCATCTTGGTTTTAGTACTCTCTTATTAGTATTTTTTCTCTTATTATTATTTTATCCAGCGATTTTCTTTATATCAATTTTTTTTATTAAATTTATGGTTAATATTTTCAGTGCTATTAAAATGGTTTTATATCTCAAAAATACAATTTTAATTAATTAATTTTTATATATTTTAGTTTTTTACGATCTCTTTTCCTTTTACTTTTACACTCCACTTTTTCTTTTAGTTCTCTTAGTTTCTCTTATTTTATCTTCGTCTTCTTCTTTACACTTACAAATTATTTACCCTTTCAGACTAACTTCATCAGAAAACCTCACTTTATCTTCTTCAAATACATCTTGCTCATACTTTATTGTAAGTTACTTACTCATGAGAGCATATATGTATAATCTAACCAAAAATTCTGCACTTTTTGTGTAAAATGGCCATCAAATCTTAAAAAAACCAATATCGGTTTTTTCAAGGTTCATTGACAAATTTTAATTTTGGGTCAATTAAAATAATGGCATTCTGATCAATGTTATTGCCATTACACTGTAGTTTTAGGAAACCCAAACGGTGTTGTCTTGGTCACCTATCCACGTATTAACCACCATTGCAGCACTTTTGAAATACAGGCTTTGAATCACTGAATAAAACTTGTTAAGTGCTCCTTTTGTTCTAATCACAGAAATAAAAATCCCAAAATAGTCGAAAAAATCTATAACCTCAAAAACATTTAGTTTATAATTAAATAGTAAAAAAGTACACTATTAACGACGTACCAGAGATTGGTACATTTCAACTCACAAAGATGAGCAAATTTGTCAAATTAACGGGCTATAATAACCACAAACTTAGAAATATTGAGAAGGTAATGTTAAACACGAAGGAGTGTGAAATCAGAGATCCAAAATAATTAACAATAAACTTATCCTAAAGTGGTGCTGTTAATTGGATATTAAATGGATTGCGCGATGAATGATTAAAATATGTATACATTATAGCAAGTTTAGAATATTTTTCAAATTCCGAATGTTTCCAGGAAAGCTTTAAGCCTAATAGTCCAGATATACGAGATAAAAAACAGTTTGTTAACTTTTGGTATACAGTCTAATTTCAGTAATTGGTGTTTAATTAAACTTAGAATTTAAATATTAGTCTAGCAACATATGAGGTTATTCATTCCAAATTTTACAATAACTTTTTCCATAAAATTCAAGAATTGTCAGACAATTGAAAATGTAACTGGAACATACGTATTCTATATTAAAGAATAAATTATAGGGATTTGTGTAAGATAATTGAGATCCAGGGTTATTATCTTGTATAACATAACCTCAATTTTTATCAATAAGTCAAAGTGTTTAACACTTCCGTGAAAAACATCAAATTTGGATATTCCAGAAAAGACAAATATTTGCATTCAAACAACAACACCTGTTGTATGTGAACCTAAAGAGGATTTGCCACTAATTAGGCCAAAGCCTTGATAAGGAAAAAAAAATATTTACCTGATTTATGTTTTGCAAATATTTAAAATCGTTTAAATAGACAAATTGATTTTAAATTTATTATATACATGAGAATTATTTACTGACCTGACAAACATTTGGTGCCAGTTTGGTGAAAGAACTTTCCAGATTTAATTGCAATAAATTTAAATTTAGAATTAGTTTGTTGTCATTAGTTTTTAAATTAGTCGTTTGTAAATAAAAATAAGTATTTATCAAATGCAATTTTAAGTTGATTTAATACCCTGAAACCACCCTGGGATTTATTTTTATTTAGATTATATCATTTTTTTCAATACCTCTATTTTGGGGCACAAATTAAATTTAAATTACTTTTAATAAAATATCATATTAATTTTAATTCGAATGATTTTTATTTCAAGTATAAAAACCTAAAATATATAATCTAAAAATCTCAATTATTAATTTTTACATATTACAAAATATTTACAAATGATTTGAACTATGTTTTTTTGATGGTTTTAAAGAAGTTTTTCCCAATAATTAATATTTGTGATGTATTTATGTTAATTTTTAGTTGATAAAAAATTTATATACAGAATTTACTACTTGATCATCTTCCTAATTTTGACATACTCAAAAATAGTGTCTATTTCAAGAAAAATAAATTAAACCAATTCCATATGTTGTAATTAGCGCTTACGATTTTTGAATGTAATAATTACTCCTGGGTCTTAATCGATTAGAATTCATAATAATAGAGAAAGCTACTTTTGCAAAGACAAGAATAACGGTTGTTCGTCACCGGATTGCAAACTAGGCGGCCTACAAGTAATTGTAAAGGAAAAAAACAATTATAACATTGATGTGGTCATGCATACAGGTATGATGTAAGATCTGTGGCGCAAAAATATCCTCACAATACCATTAACTAATAACTCTAGAAAATGAAGCGGTTTAAAAGGAAGACGAACGAAATATTTCATTACCGCGTTAATAAAAATGCAAGACTTATGTGTTAATTAAGTTCCGCAAAAGTAACATTTTGTACATTGTACATTTTTACCTTATTTAGCTTATCTACGTAATGTGGGTCATTTAATTTAAAAAAGTTTCCACAGGAGAAAATTTTTATAATATGTTCAAGCATTTTAATGAGTACTTGGCAGAATGAAGCCAGATTTTATTTAGTTTTTTGCAAATACATGTCTTCTAAATCAATTCTAAATAATAATATGTAACGAAATATATTAACATTTTAAATGGCTACTTTTTGGTAAAACTAAATACGTGTAGTTTTTATCATTTTAAATAAAAGTCCTAAAGGCATTTTTATTAATAAGACAGATATATGAAGAAGATAAGACCTATAACTCATATTTATTGCTACTTTGAAACAATAAAGATGATGAGAAAATAGAAACAAATCTAAAAATATTCAGTAGAATCTTAAGAAGATTATTTGGAATTCGGCCTTCTATACTGTACATCCTACAAAATGAAGAAAACATGAACCTGATCATTCTCAATCGAATCCAAAAAGTCAAGGTATCTTTTTTCTGACATTTTTTTGACTTGAGAAAGAATTTTTGGAACCTGATCATTCCCAAACGAGTCTAAAAAGCCAAGGCGTCTTTCTTTTCTGACATCTTTTTGTTTTGAGAAATAATTTTTGGAACCATTTTAGCGCAGATTTTTCTGAACTGCAATTGATTAATCAAAATTTGATAAAAGTTGGTGTTATTCGAATTTTTCGAAATTATTTTATCAACCGACGGTCTACATGCACCTGATCTCGAATTTTGTGGACATTTTCATTAGTTCTTGAAGGTGATGACGTTCTGGTGTGTGGTATTTCTTCAACTGACTCTCTTCCTTCTGAAAATACCTTAAACCATCAAAAAAAATCTACTCTTTTGACAAAAATCTGCGTAGATCTACTGAAGATTTGCAAAAGTTTCAGTGTGTCCAGTTGTCGAGCAAAACTTGATAGCACACCGTTGTTCGAAATTGATGTCTGGCACTAGAGAAAACTCTTTTGTTAAAAAAATCGCTACGGATAATCAAATGACTCTAGCAAGTTAAAACTTGTACTGGAAGCGTATCACATGTTTATTTGTCTCCCTCTACGTACAACATTTCCAGTGTTGGTATATTAAACACTATGTTGCAAAGATCGTTAATTAATTAACGATAGAAATTAACATAATGGTTCCCCAATTAGCAATATTCACTAAAACAATATCTTGGTGGAAATTCAAGATTGAGCTTTAATCAGATATGAAAAAAGGTATGTCATATACGAATATTTACATCCATATGAAGAATAATTTAGATGGGTCTGTCCCTAAATTTATATTTCACAGGAATCTCTGGATATAGCTCCAACCAGATTCCCGTAAAATTATATACATTAGCGAACATTAAAAAATAGTAAAAAAAGATCTAGTGCAAACACCGAGCGTTTTTATAAGAAAATGCAATTAATCTCCTTCTTATTTTTAAAAAAAATAGTGTCGTCGGAATATCTTGCTATCTTTGCGTTGAAATCTGGCACACTGCATTATAGCGTCGGTTTATTCTAGGAGATCGGGTCAGGTGAAAACGGTAATTTAACCGGCAGAGCGGATTTATCGTATTCAGATTCAGTTGGAGGAATAAATTGCTGATATATCAGTATTCAGTTTATGAGATAGGTACACATATCAGCACTTTATTGCCGAGGACATATATTATTATGTTGGCGTTTAACAAACATTGACAATTATCCAGGTCGATCATTGGTAATTTGTTCCGAACACGGAGAACTGTTATGTATGGTAAATATTGCCAAATCGACCAAGAAAGTACATGAAAGTAGCACATCTAAAAAATCACTTTTCTAATAAGTGCATTTGAAAATATCTAAAAAAATATTTTCTTTCTTTATTAAATATTACGAGTATCAAAAATTGGAGAAGGTCCTCCATTAGGCTCAAATTTATAAGAATAAAATCACCAAGTCTAGATACAAATAAAAAACAGCAAAAGTTAAATAATAATTATGATATTAGAAAGTAAAAGGTAAAAATGAGTAAATTTAACAAAAGTATGTGATAAACTTAACATGAGATTTAAACAATTAATATTTTAATAGTATTACATATCATTCATTTAAAAAGAACACGTATTCAACTCAGAAACCACTGGATACTATTAAAAAAAAGTAAAAATAACTGTAAGGGAACAATCCGAGGAAGAGGAAATAAAGAGTCAAGACTCAATTATAAATAAATGAAATAAAAATGTCTTATGTAGGTGGAATACGAAGGACACCTAAAACAGGGTAGAAAACAATAGCAAATGGGTTTCCACACAAGTCTGACAACCAATAAGAAAGGATGAGACCTGTATAATCACAACAAATTCCCACATAGGTACGTGAAATGAATCAGGAAAAAGGAACCTCTGTTGCCATACACGTATTAAGTCTTAAAATATTAATTGTTTAAATTTGATGTTAAGTTTTTTCACATATTTTTGTTAAATTTACTTAATTTTCACCTATTACTTTTTGATGTCACCTGTTCAACTTAAATTTTTTTATTATTTTATTTTTGCTGTTTTTTAATTGTAACTAGACCTGATGATGACTTACCGTATTCAAAACTAGTCGTCCCTCTCTTTTTATACATTAAATTAAGTGGTAATGGTTTCGAGTTTTTTTGGTTATCATCAAAAGTGGAGAGTTCTTAAATAAAAATTTGGAGGACTATTATTTAGTAACGAGTAACTAGAAAAATAATGGCTGCCAACAATGTACTAAATGGTTCTGTGAAAAACGTAGAATTTTAAACACCTCCATTAAGCTTATCTCGACCAAAACGATTTTCAAAAAAGAAAGATTGATTGTATTTTCAATCTAGGTAAGCTAAAAATGTACCAAAATAATCTATTGGTAAGGACAAATTTTAACCCTAGCATCAACTTGTCACTTCTTTGTATCCAAAAAAATATATATAGAAGCACAAAATAATCATTGAAACACATGGAGAAAATTTTAAGGAATCACCGAAACATTTAGCTAGCAATAATAGCAAGGAAACTGAGAAGCTTAAGGGAAATATTAATAAAAATCCTTACAGAAGCCAATAAAAGAATACTAAAGATAAATGAGGGAAAAACCAAATAAATGCAAACAGATAGAGAAAAAATAAACAGACATACAAAATAAAAATGGAAAATTTCAAATTTAAAGTAGTAGATAGTTTCAAGTACTAGGGGTGATAGTAAACAATTTAAAATTACCAAATAACGGAAATGACATAAAGAATAATGTCAGCTCATCGAGCCATAGACAAGTTAGAGCCACTTTTGAAGAGCAAAAACATAAGTAGAAAGACGAAGATAAAAATATATAAAACAGTGATCAGAATGAATTTCTTCGAGAAAGATGAAGAAAAATTAAGGATTTTTTTGTGGAAGATAATACGGAAAATATATGACCCAGATAAAGTAGCTGCGAAATACTGGAAATTTTCAAAGGATGAGATATAGTATGGGCAATAATGTTACAGAGAATGCGATGGTATTGTATATATTGTGGAAAATTAATTATTTTCCATTTATTTTTCCTATTGATTGAAATTACAAAGAAGATATAAATTTGAAATAACTTATGTGTTTGATAAATTCAACAGTAAAGAATAATTAAAATCTCGATTTGCCTGTAGATCATTTGAATACGAATGACACGATTACTTGAAAACCGTTGATTTATAGATAATGATGATTTGTGAAAGTCCGGTTTCCGTGGCTGAGCTACGCCAAAAAGTTTTGTTTTTATTTGGTTTATAAACATATTATTATAACTTTCACTTAGCATCTCCCATGCAGTCGAACTTAAAATATAAATACACAGCTGGCGCCGTGTTTCTGCTTTGAAGAAAATCAAGCAAAATGTTGCTAAGAATCGGTGTCACAAATTCAAAACTACTGGAACTCGCTTGAGTTGGTTTCGTTTTCTCTTAAAAGAATTAAGAAAACCAGAACTATTCTTTTTTTATTGTTTTAAAAGTAGTAAAATTCTTTTAATTACCAGAAAATTTGTTGTATAAAGGGTTATTTATTAAATATTGTGGACGAATAGGTACCTATCTCGGGTGTATTTATTTATTATAGGTGTAACAGATCCGCCCGCCTCTGTAAAGTAAAATCAATCTAGAAAGCCATTATTTTTTATTTTTCTGAGAGTATTTCAATACATATACTAAAATTATTTCCAAATTTACAAATTCAATAGTTAAAAAATGCTGGCCTGAATATTATAAATATTTTAAATACAAGGGTTTCCAAGGGTTCTTTCGGGAAAAATATACAAATAATTTCAAAATCAAATAACAGATGTTAAATTTAATTTTTAAAGGCATAATATTAAAAATATTAGTTGACGCTTCAAATCACATCCAAAGATTAGTTTTACGATTGTAATTTAGAAATAAGGGGCATAGTTCAGGAATTCAGCCTGAAATTAGAGATGAAAAGATTTTTTCCTTTCGTAAAGAAAATTGTATTTCAGAATTGTTAGCCTTTTTAATAATTCTCAGAACTGAGGATCATGGTTAGTTTTGTAAAGCCGAATTCCTTAATAAACCAAAAGTCATAAAAAATCTGTAAGAACCCAAAGTACAGTTCAGTTTAGAAATCTAGACGAATTCAGGAATGAGATGTAGTTTAACATCGGCCTCTAAAAGTACTATCGGGATAAACTATCTTCAGTCTTGATAAATCTTGCAAGTTCAATTTGCCGGTACTTTTCTAAATTAGTGATAGAGCCAAACGGTTTATTAAAGAACTCGGCGAGGTTTACTAATTACTCATAGCATTAATTTAATCTGTTGTATTGTTAAGTCACTCGTTGCTCTTAATCTAAATTTTATTGTAATTTTCACCATTTCCTCGCTCAATAAATAAGTTAGAAAAAGTTCAGTTAGTTTCTTTGTGGTTGACTGACCTCTAAGTTGACCTACATACTGGGCGTCCCCCAGAATCGGAGCCCCAGGTGTGAAGGTATGAGAATCTGGTAAGAGCCAATTTTCCTTATTGTTATAGTATGGTTATCAATTAATTGAACCAGCCTATTAGATTAACGAACCTATTGTAAGAACCCGTTTTTGCTTCGCTAGGCAAACTTTACAATATCACGTGTGGTGACGTAAATACATTATAATTAGCACCACCACGTCAATTACATAATTGACCTGTAATATAAAATTTATTTGGCGATTTTTTTAGTTTAATACTTATGACGGCTATTGTAATTCTCAACACTGCAACGAACGTAAAGTTAACATTTATTAAGAAGGTCAGCTTTATCCTGACAGCACGTATATAACATTCGTGAGATATCTGACCATTTAAGAACCAGTTAAAGAAACACATGTCTCAGGAATTATTTTATATGTCCAAGAAATGGTATATTTACATATTCTCTACGGACATCATTTTGGTATTCAGAAATATCGTATTTCCAAATTAAAAATAGTATGCCTATTCGTTTCTTTTAGTCGTACTTAATTAATTTTTCTTCACTTTAATAATTATACTACAAAATTATGCTAATATCATTGTTGTGAAGTTAGGTTTTGTTACTTTGTAGGCAAATATTGATATGTCTTTTGTAAAGAAAAAAGGATGTCGATTTTCTTTTCTTGATGAAAAAGGAATGTCGATATATTAAATGTGCCAACCCTTTGAAATGCTAATAGGTGATTATTATTGATTTTATTTTTATAGATTTTTTTCGAAGAGAAAATCCGACGAAGCTTCCCGCAGCCTCTAGTATGCTAGCGATCGCGTCTTGTCGTACTTGATATTTCCGAGCACGTAGTGAGCACGTAAACATGCCTGCAATCATAGAGTCTCTCGCCAAGACTATCTGGAAAGTTGTTCGATAGAAATGTGTACGTCGGAAATGTGTTTGACGTAAATTTATTCAAAACAAAGTATTCAAAATCAATTTGTTCGTACGGAAAATTATCCAATAAGAAATTTCTTCGATTGTATATATGTTCGACAATAATGGAAAAAATTAAGAAATGTAAATATTTATCAAAAGAAAATAAATAAGATTTATACGTTACTTTACGGTATGAGAAGTGTTTCTTAAATTACGAGTTACCCTAATTAAGAAGAATTATTTTGAAACATTATTAATGATATTAGACTATATATGACACAATGAACTTTTTTATTATACTTTTACTAGTGTATTAATTATAACTCCCATATCGTTTTCATGCCGGATATAAATCCATCTTAATCCATTATGGACATTTATTGGATGTACCAAAATATACTGTCCAGCAACATAAGATCAATACCAGATCCTGCTATGGATATGTCAAAGATGTAAAGAGAATCCGGATATTTCATAATATTCGTAGTTCGTCCGTTGAATGTACATGTGCCAGCTGAGTGTCTTTGGCTTAAAAGATTTCTTAACACTACTGCTTAGTAATTAAATTAAATCTTAAGTATAATTTCATTGTAACAAAACCATTTCAGTCAAAAGTCCACTGATTTTGCGTATATTATTAAAAAAAATTATTATTTCTGGCCCATTTTACCTCCTCCTTGTTTATTTCGAAAAACAATCCACTATTTACATAACTAAAAAGAATTTTCTAATTTTACCTGAACCCGTGATTTAATCTAACCCGATTTTATTTTTTTCAAGTGGAACTTCAAAATAAGATGCATTCTACATATAAGAATTTATCATAATTTCAATAAGTTCGTATTTTCACTCACCAAAAATTACCATATTACCTACCCTGCTTGACGTTTCGCATGTAGCCAGGAAGAGTAGAAATAAAATAAAACGTTATCACGAGACCTAGGCGGGTATATGTAAAAATGATTGGGGATTGTTACTATTTTATTTTTCAATAATAATAGTTTACTAAATTAGAACTTGATAAATAAATTGTATTAAAAATAATAACTAGATAACAGCGGCAACGTCAAATGAACAATTAATGTTGCATAAAATAAGGAAGAATGAATGTATTAACTATTAGTATCAGCTATTAATTATGTTATAATATAAATATTACATCTTTCTTTATATTAATTAGATTATAACCTTAATTGGTTCTTGACAAGAATAGCAATAATTTTATTGAACAATTTATAAGGATATTTATATTACTTTTCAATATTCACATAAACATAGTTTCGATTTAATGTTATTTATCTTGTATTTCTTCATGACTTAAACAAATAAAAGAAGCACGTGAAGATTTCCAATTAAATCAATTCATCTTTCCTTGAATGAGTTTCAATGAAATACAGCATATTACTATTAATGAATGCGGGTGCGCCATCCTTGTGAAGTAACTTCTAAAATTTAAAAAATTATTTATAGCAATAATGTTTGCTAAGAATATTTAATATTTCTTAAATATTCTCCGTTTGAAATGTTGATGATTTATCTTGTAAAATTATTATTTAAATATACATATAAATTATATTTCAGCAAACAAAAATTTGTCTTCGTGGCTTTTTAAGTAGCACTAACTCATGTTTTGGTCCTTAAGTCTTATTTTTTGTTGCCCTACAGCTATAGCGCAAAAAAAATTCAATCTCTTTTTCAATAATAGTCATCCTCTAGTATTTGTACAAATATGGTTTCCTGGTCATGTAGATATTTTCAGAATTTATACAGACTCTGAGAGTTTTTAAAACTCCTTAGGGGGAAATCTTAAGAAGTAAAAGAATACGAATTATAATATATGCTTTGTTTTTCAAGTAGAATATCGTCATCTGTTTAATAGTCTTTAATATATTTTGAAAGGTCAATTGATCTATTATACTTCAAATAATTTCTGCTTTTAGGACGACTATTTAACTTAAAAACTTGGAATAAACAAATAAACTTGAAAATATTCTAATAAAATAAGGATTATCTGTATCTGTAGCATGGGGAGGGTGGGAGCCCCACAACACTTAGACCACGTTCGACCGATTGTGCATCCTCCTCTGACATTGACCTTAAAATTTCCAATTGAATTTATGGGGGTACTTTCCTAAATCAAAAAATACCCGATATTTAATAGTAGGGTCAATACCTGTTATGCTTCTTATCCCCTATTTTTCTGTATACTATATACTAAAAAATCATATTGAAATATTTTTGTTACCATATTACTTACAATTTAGTTGGTTCTCTAAAAAATATTTTTTTTATTTTATCAGCTAGCATTTAACTACAACTGTTAACAAATCTTCACGTTTAAGACCCCCTCAAAAAATAATATATTTTTTTTGACAACAAAAATATCTTATACAAATTTTTACATTAAAATGATACATACTACGTAAAATAATCTTACCTTTTATATATATAAAATACCGGTGGCATTCAAAAGTCATATAATATTTATTAATTTGTGACACAAGAATTAGCATAAATTATTAACTGTTTGGTATGTTCGGAAGTTAGACTTTTGCGCCTGTCATTTAAAATCCATTTGTAAATAGAAAACTATCTTTCTACATCCACAGATGTAACAGGATAATATTTAAAGTTAAAGTGTGAATGCTGGAGGTCAAGAATAGCTAATGGGATTCTCGAATTGGAACCAACTCATCCATCCCCCCAACTATCACGTTAGCGACGTTTTGCCCTTTAATATTGGTGGTTTCGTCAACAGAAACCCATAAGGCTTTGCCATGCAATTCTGAACTGATGTCAGTTATAACATGATTGTACACTGGCAATAAATAGTTTATTCTTAGGGTAGACTCCGCAGGTACACTAACACTGCTGTAATTTCCATTAATACAAGTTTGTAAAAATTGTCTAAATTCGGGTTTTTCTAATGTAGTCCATGGTAAGTTGCCATCATTTTAACTAAATCAAAATTAAAACATTGCTGTCGTTCTCTGGCACTTACATTTCCACTAGAAGATGCTTGATGTTTATTTTTTTTAACGTGCTGTAAAATCTGTGACTTCATTTTACAGGATACCTCTTTGTCACAATTTAACAAAAGACGTGAACACCATTAAATTTTAATTCCGGAAAATCATTTGTCCACCGCTCTAAGTCGAAAGAGATGGATTTTTCCGCGACATTTTAGCAGTATTTAACGGTAAAACTATAATTCAGTTTAATAAAAACTTAACTAATCAAAAAATGGATTTTCCTTTAGCGTTTAGGTAGATACTGAAAGGGCCATCGCTATAATTCGGTCAGCTATCTCTTGTTTATAAAATCCCAAGCAGGCCGGCAATTTATAAACAAAAACTTTTAAACTTATCGTGTTTGTAAACACATGACACATAACTCCACTTGTTAAAAAAACCATTTCTGCCAAATTGAATAACAAATCATTGTGTTTTTAATGTGAAATAAATGAAACAATTATGTTAAAAATATACTTTTTTAAATTCCGATGGTAATTATTCTGTTTATATTTCATATTGCTTTAAGTGTATATCGAAAACCATCTCGGAGAAACTTATAAATTTCCGAATGTTAATGTTATTAATTATTATTTAGTATTAATTAATATTAATCATCAGAAATTTCAAAATAAAAAAAAATGAAATTTTCTAGCATTAAATCGACAAATATTCTGAGGAAGTGAAATCCGTACCTGGAATGACATATTAACATAAGGGTCCTGAGTCCATCACTGCCGGTACTTCACTGGAACGGTGTTCCCTCCTCCAAAATGCCCACTTTAAGTTATTAGAAGGGAAATTGTAATATAATCTTCATAACGTCTCTTACGCTGACATGAATTCGTGTAGGGGATCAAACATTTCCTCTGCATCTGTAGAATGTTGGATTTAAATAAAAGTAACGTAGTAGTTTCCAAGGATACATTATTTGTTTCATAATCCAATCTTCGAGTAATACCAAATCAAAAGTTTATTTAATTTTTAATTGATAAATAATAGAATATTTATATGAAAAATAGTAATGATAGTTAAGAGTACATTTCTCGATATTACCTACACAATGCGTAGAATATACAAAAAGGGCACCTTTTAACCATCAAGAGTCTGTTTTTTCTATGTGGGACTACCCTTGTGGTCTAATAACCCAGCGATGCCGCCCATGATCTCGGGGATGAAGAGGAAGCGGGGTTGGTGAACGTCGCCGTAAAAGCCAAGCAGCAAAATAAACGCGGGTCCAGCCGGTTTTCGTGGGTCTAGACCTCTGGAGCATAAATCACACCCTCTCTTTGGTGTCAAGCGCACACAGATGCACTTTTTGAAAACGGTTCTACGAGATTCATTTGGTGCGGTAGGATGGCCAGATCGAAAAGCTAAGCCGGGAAGTGACCCTTTCAGTGGCGTCCAAAGAAACATACATCAAGAAAAAAATATTGAATCTGTCAGGACCACGTTTATATGGCTATTACTATTTCTTTGTTAACTAATTTTAACTCTAGGGATATAATAAAACACTATTAAGAGTACTTATCAGTGTTACGTTAGTCATAAATTTCATCCATAAATTTTTTAGTTCTTCGCGTAAAAATCTATAAAAATAATAGAAACATAAAGAAAACTTATATGGAAAATACGTCTATTTTGAATAACAACTTTAAAAAATAGAATTTTGCCTCATGTTTTAGCTGATGCGACATTTGCGCAAAAATGGACCATGGATAGCCATTTTTTTTGTAAAAATAGTTTTTCTCTTGTAAACAGTAATAATTTCCCAAAACGTTACTAAAAATTGAGGTTTTTTATAACTGAGAAATTTTTTTTGAAAAGACTAATATTCTCTTATTCTTAGAGCACTACGTTCAGAAAAAAATTGTTTGTGGATGGCATGTTTTAGCTAAGTTACTTTCACCATTATAAAGAGTAATACATTTTATTTTATTTAACTTTAATTTTAAATTTAAATTTAAAAAAATTTGAAAAGAGGAACACGATTTCTGACAAAAAATTTTTATTGATGGCACATTTTTCCAAAAATATATTTTCACTGTCGTAAAAAATAAAAAATGTTTACCATCTTCATGAAAATTGAGATGAAGTTATTTTTTATAACCCGAACAAAGATTTTGAAAAAGGAATATTTTTACTTTGGTGAGAAAACGTTCGGGCACAAATTGTTTATGAATGGCATGTTTGCATTTTTTAACAAAAATGTTTATTCACTATCATAAAGAGTAAAAAATTTCTCAAAATATTTGCAAAAATTGAGATGAAATTTTATTTGATAACTCCAAAAAAATTTTTTTGAATAAAGGGATATTTTTACTTTGCTAGGACGACGTTCAGACCCAAATTATATTACCAAGACTGGAAACAAATGTGGGAAATTTATTACCCTTCAGGACAGTAGGAAAACAACTATTTTTGATAAAAAATGGTAAATATGCCAATCCATTGTCCGAAAAAATGAATTAACTAGGATGACATATGATGAAAAAAACTTGAAAAATATTATGGAAACAATCAGCTATTTAAAAAACCTTCGAGAAATTTATATCTTCCCACAGACCCCATGTGTGAATATTAAGTTGTAAAAAAATACATAATTAACATTATAGTCTTAAGCTATATTATGGAAAATCATTAACATAGCCAATATATATTTACCTACCTGCTGTAATTAATAATAAATAAAATTACTTTAAAAATAGTTGAAACGAACATTTAATGAACTATTTAATTCGGAAATTGAAATTCATTGCCTACAATGCAATATAATATAAATGTATAATGAATAATATTCATAGGTTTATATAAAATATTAAATTGTACCTTTCATTAAATAATATTAGAGCTAATGTATAATGTTTATATGTATGAAATGTAGTAAGGTAAACAATATTTTCATTCATTTTATTTAGAATATTCAGTTGGTGACTTTTTATTTTTTTTTATTTTCCAATAATTAATTGTCCTTTCAATAACATTTTATATTTTTTAGGACTGTAATGTTAACATTTTTATAATTTGTTCGTTTTTAAGTTAACTATCCTCTGACAAAATAATTATTACTTATACACAGTTCTCTCACGCTGCTGTTCAAAATTCGTTTGTTTGTACTCAACAAATTACGTTTTCTTATGTTGTGAAAAGAAAATTATGTTAATCGTGGAATGTGATTGTTCTTCATTGAAGGAAACCATACAAGAAAATGTCAATGAAAAAATTATAGTGGGAAGAATAATGCCGTGACTACTTTGTTTGAAAAAATATGCCACTGAAAGTAAATTTATGGAAAACAGGTCGCAAGTGTTACGTTATTATGAATATATTATTAGAACTACAATTCGAAAAATGGGAACAAGTAATAATAACCCTCCAGTAATTTTTTCCTCTACAAACTTATATTACTATCATCGACTCTTCACTCGTTAAATGAGGCAATTACAACATATTTCAGTTCTATTTATTAAATTATGGTTATCTTAGAAACCACGTAGCTAAGGTTTATTCAAGTTTTCTTTACCTTCTAGTCCTTATTAAATTAAATACATCTACAGTTATACTACGGTTCTCATCATCACATCACATGTTTCAATGCACCTGTTAGTACTTAACCTCTCAACAAACTATATATTTAACGACTTTGTCATCTTAAAGAAACTATGTGAAGCAAAACTCGAGGGCTTATCACATTCTATTTAAAATTTCCATTATAGAAAATAGTAGGGTACCTAATATGCAACAAATTATTATTATTATTTTGAAAACAGTTGAATTATGAGAAACATCATAAAAGAGGTTGACTTTTATTTTTACCAAACAATGACTGCATACAAAAAGCAGGTATGGATGACTGATGATATTTTAAAAGTAATGGAGGAAAGAAGGAAATTTAAATTTAAATATCAGAATCAACAAAAATACAACACTATTAATAAAGAAATAAGAAGGAAAATACAAGTTTCAAAAGAGAAGTGGTACGAAAACAAATGCAAAGAGATTGAGGAATTACAAAAGAGACATGATGCTTTCATTGTATCTAAAAAGATAAAAGAAGTAACAAATACAAACACCAGAAGACCTTACTGTCAAAGATAGTAATCTAATAAATATCTCAGACAAACTAAAAAGGACCAGATAAAATACCATCAGAAATACTGAAACTCCTCTACAACAAAGGAAAACAATCGCTTCTCTCTTTGTTTAATAAAATATTTGAGACCGGAGTTATACCAATTGGCTGGCTACAGTCAACTTTTGTAACGTTTTCCAAAAAAAGTAACTCAAAGAACTGCTCTGACTATAACCATTAGTTTAATGAGTCACGTCCTGAAGATTTTTCTTCGAATAATACACGGTAGGATATTTGCAAAAATAGGAGAATAAATCAGCAAGAAGCAATTTAGGTTCCGTAATAATCTTGGAACCAGAGAAGCATAATTTTGTATACAAGTGCTCATTCAAAGGTGCAGAGATGTCGACCACATGGTTTGTATGTGCTTTATAGACTTTGAGAAAGCTTTCGATAAAGTTAGACATGATAAGTTGATGGAAATTCTTCAACAAAACGTGTGGGAAACAGTGACTATTCGACGGGTTGTAAGACAAGGATGTATTATGTCACCAGTACTTTTTAACCTATACTCTGAGTACATCTTCAGGGAAGCTCTTGATGGATTCGATGGCGGGATCAAAATAAATAGAGTGAACATTAATAGCAGACGACACTGTTCTGTTAGCCAATAGTCTAGAAGAATTACAGTTGTTGTGCGATAGGATTACTAGTACATGCGATGAGTATGGATTAAAGCTCAACACTTCAAAAACCAAATATATGATTGTCAGTAAACAATCAGTAAATGCTTCTGTGATTACAGCTTGAGCAAATAAACAAATTTATATACCTAAGCTCTACTTTTCTGGATGAAGAAAATGTTATGCATCAATAAAGATATTAGGTTAAGGTTTACCAGATGGTACATATTCTCAGCTCTAGTGTATGGGAGTATTGTATTGGAGTTGGGTGGACAGAGTTCGCAATGAAGAAATATTACATCGGCTCCATAAGCAACCGGAAATAATCAGAACTATTAAAATTCGAAAATTAGAATATTTCACTTATTTAATGTGACACCCCGAGCGACATAATGGTCTCCAATTAATTATACAGGGTAAAATAGAGAGAAGAAGAGGACCTGGCTTCATAATTTACGAGAATGGTTCAATACGACAAGTACTGTCTTGTTTAGAGCTCCTGTTAACGAAGTGATAATAGCCAACGTTCTTTGAAGAACAGGGTACACGAAGAAGAAGAAGAATATTTTAAAATGTTTTTATATTAAACAAAGTGCTACAGTAGCGGTATAAGATCATTATATACCTGTTTAGAATTAATACGATTAATGGTGTTTAGAAAACCAAAAGGTTCCGAGGCGTTAACTTTCATATTTCAATATTAAAATTAATTTTATTTTTGATTACATTAAATTCGGTAATTAAGCAGATGAATCTCCAAGATGTCGTTGAGGGGGTATTCACTTATGAATTATATGGTTACTAAGTAAAATTAATTGCTTTTATTAACTTATATAATCATATTAATCATAATAAAACGCACCAAATTTTAATAACTACTTGAAGAGTTGTTATAACTTGTTTCATTCAAATCTGGGCATTCGTTATAGTAAAGTTAGAAAAGTACCTATTTCTCTTAATAATGCAATTATTCTATTCTAAACTTTTAATGATTGTCTCTATTGTCATACATAACTAAAGTTGTACAAATGTATTATGCTATTATCAAGTATAGGTAAATAAAAAGCAAACTAACTTTACTTTATTAAAGCTTTCAACTGAAATATGAAGAACGTTGGGTCACTAGGCATAAGTAATGACAAAGTGAAAAATATTTTTTTTAGATTAATTCTGTTTTATAAATTTTCCATGGAAAAATCGAGACGATTGGAAAGCTTTCTGTTGAGTAAACAGGAAAAAAATTACATCTAGTCTTAGGGGAAATTAACCAAAATCAATCACGTTTTGAATATCTGAACGCACAAAATGAAAGTCAAATTCAGTATTTTATTCTTTAACCTATCACGATTTTTTAATATAAAATAGAAGAAATTTAAAAATCTCCTTCTATATAAAAAATAATTAAATATCAAGGACTTACAGTTTTCGGTATTAACTAGTTGGTGAAGCGGCAACGCTGGTTGTGCTATAAACAGCATTATGTTTTGAAGGTTATTTGAATTATAACATTTTCAATTTCAAACATTTTTTTACTGACTCAAGCGTTGATAATATACTTTTTTACTGAAGTGTTTTCTTTCCCTTCTTACATTTTTCATTTTTTCGAAATCAAATTGAACATGTACATATATGTTTACTTAAGCAAATGTCCAGGCTGCCAACTGTAATATTTACAGTATTGTCGCTTCAAACCAGTCAAAATTAAATAATTTTAATTATATTTTCTGAAAAATCCACATCCACATCTATTTGTTTCTGTTGTTACTTACTTCATTTCTTTATTATACATTTCAGAAAAAATGAATAATAAATATTAAAGTTTTCAATATTTTTTTTAAAGTTTGATAAAATAATCAAAAGTTGCCCCTCTTAGTTACTGTAAATAATTTCTAAATTATTATTAAATAATAAAGACGATTAACAATAAGTAACCATTGAAATAAAAAATTAATTATCTAAAATTAATTTGGAAATCAATTTCAAAATACTCTTGATTCTGGTTATCCCACCCCCTTAAAAAAATCATGATAACAAATCAATGAGTCTTCTCAATTTGGTATTGCTTATTTATAATATTTTGGAATATTTTACTATTTCGAATTTATTTTCTAACATAACATGATATATGCATGGAAACGTATAAGATGACACAAAGAAATTAACGTTCTAAATTGTTATAACATTTAGGTAAAATTGCAACCTTCGGAGGAACCACGATAAATTTGTTCAAATTGAAAGTATGTGTCACGTTTTCAATTAAACATCGACCTCCTTAATTCCTAACGCAGTTTCACGTCTAAGAAAAACTTTGTGCCCCTTTTTATGCCCCAACTGAATAAAGTTTAATTGAAAGAGATTTATTGAAAGTTTTTATCAATAGTAGCCTTTTCAAAGGATACGCGATCAAAGCGTTTCGTATCATGTGCTCTCGGTACATTTTATTATATTTTCAAACTTGAATGGGTTCTCAAAATGGTCACTAACTCGTCACAAATACTTTATCCCCTCGCATGTAAAAATATTCGAAGAAGCAAGACGAACAGTTTCACAATGGATACGCAGGTAAAATATTTTTAAGCTAGTTATTCAAGGACTACAAATAAATATTTCAAATGATGTCCAATGATATTCCTTTTAATTGGACATCACATACGTAGCTCTTTCTTTTAATTCCATACATTTTCTTTGTGTTAAACGAACATCAGAATAAATCATAACACGTACTTTCCTCAGTTTAATTCCATTATTGATACGCTTCCTCATCTTTAGGACCACACAGTGTACAAAAGGACAAGGATTTAAACAATCGGAAAAATTCATAGTTTCTTGATATACTGTACTGCATTGTTTTGCAGGCCTCGCTAATTAACACAAACAGGGGTTGCCTTATTCCGGAATTTATCCAATTATCCATCGTAATAACAAAATTGATTTTTTAGTAAAAATAAGCAATAATATAGATGTGGAGTCACTTTTTACTTAAATATGAACTCTAGCTATTTTCTATAAGGACATTATTACTATCCCGTAAATAGTAGCAAGTAGAAAAGTTGAAAGGGAAAAAGGACATAGTTAACAAAATACTAAAAATCAAAATCATCCTATATCGCTGGACTAATTTTTTACTTTAATAAGATTTACAAGATTATTTTATACCATTTTTAACTAAATTTATTTTTTATTAAATAAGTCAATATATTGTATACATGGTGCCAATTTCAAAACTTTGGATTGGCCATAGCTCTGAAGAATAAGATTTTAGAAAACATACAAATCGTTTCGGCAGAATGATACCTCAATTTAAAGGTCTTTGTACAAGAAAAATATATGTGATGGAACATTTTTATTTTTTGATAAGTTATATCATGTTTTATCTCCTAAACACCAGCACCAACATTTATTTTTTAAAGATATTGGTTATGGTCCTCTCGTATAATACGAGGATTTTCATTATCTTAATAAAGACAATAAGGAGAAGACTTATATCACTACTTTCCAAACCGGTTCATGTAACACTCTCCTAATTTGAAACTTTGCGAAGTAACACTGTTGGACAAATAACGGCTCCGACATTTTATCTAAAACTTTGAGCTGAATCGTAATTTTCCAGGGATCCAGTAGCTCCACATTTCCCATAAAACTCGCATGTGGTCGTAATTTTTGAAAATAAATGCAAATAAAAGTTTTTTGTAATTTTGTTTTATCAAGGGTAGACTTTTGTATCTTTCACTTATCGGGTTGAACAAATACGAATTGATTTTTTAAAAACAATCTGTAAAAATAGTGTATACAATTACTTAAAATAATTTGTCTTTATGCAAGCAAAAATCGCTGTTCTTACCCCTCCTTTCTGCCGAAACAAAACAAAATTCTAAGCTATAGCCAATCTAAAGGATTGAAATTGACACCTCGGATACGGGAAAAAAAGTTGGTAAATTTGTATTGTTTTCAGGATAACGTCCGCTAATATCTAATCTCTAATCGAATACTCTTCAAGAATATTAGCTTACACTTCTATATAAGTGAAACAAACCTTTTGCAAGGTCGGCTATTTCTTCAGAATTAAGTTACCTGTTTCCCAGGGTTTTAAGTCATTTGACTCTCTTATTAAATGGTGTCAAACATGTGCATAACAGAAGTTTTGTTGTTTGTGGAAAAATATCTGTAGTTATCACTGTAAACTTTAATTTCTTATATTTTACAGAGCACTGTTCAGTAAAGACCCCAATAAGTGTCCCAAATCGTTTTTATCAAAGTCACTTTGTTTTCTTTTTTTGAGAAATGTGTCTGTGATTTTATTTGCATGGAAGTTTGGCTACAGTTTAAATGATCGTCGAATGTTTAGTATCGTCTGTATATTCGAAAGGACATAAATAGAAATCTACTTTATTGGATACTCTTGGGAACATAGATTTATGGCAAACATTTATTTCCCAAAAATGGCAAGCGTTTTTCCCAGCGATTTGGAATATTTTTAATTGAAATATTGATGTATTCAAATGTAAGTAGGATTTATTATTTTTGTAGAAAGTTTTATCTTATACATCCATGATAGACGGCCTTTTGCCACTATAGTTAATAATTTAAACTTCGAAAAAAGCAATATTGCAAAATATGTCAAACAAAATAAAATATAAACATGTGGATAGACGAAGTATCCGGTACAGTGATTAATACACCGTGGTTGTAGCTGTATACCGGCAGTTGGTTGAATTTATATTTTCACTGGCAATGCCTGTTTTGTATATGAATTCCTTTGAGGCATTAACCAGCTATTCTGCCTACAAATTGTTGTCGGTATTCCTATATCTACATCAGACGGCAGAGAATCTCCGTCTTCCGTAATTAAAGAAAAACCGATTAAAATTATTTACGATTTAAAATACTTACATTCAATGCTTATTGAAATTCTTGACTTTTTTTGTCTATAATATGGGAATGTAGAAATTAAGTATCTGAGAAAGAAATATTTATTCAAAATTTTATACGTTACTTAATAATAATGCAATAACCTCAACATATTGGTTTTATAGTAGTATGTTCTATTACCACATTTTAATAAAACTTGTAAGTTATATAATTAAAAAAATGCGCTATGAAGTTATGGTTATCGATCATATCTTTGGAATGTATGGTTTAATTTGAAATTTTAATTATATTAACGAGAATTCTATAATTAATATTGGTCAAAATTAGGGTAGTATGTTTTTAAAATTATGAACTTTCTTTATAAATATTTTTCGTACAAAATTTTATCAGAATAGTATTCAAAGAAACTTAATAAATCAAAAATCAATTTTCTAAAAATCCCCAAATTACTTACGCGTTAGTTACGAATGATGCTCGAGTACTAATGATTTCGTATCTTGAGTCTCAAAGCTCAAATATTTTTATTCAATTTTTCGACTGAAAATTTTTCTTTCAGGTTAAGCACAACATTAATTTTATCTAATTAAAAGCTTCTGGACTAACGTAAATTAATTGCCAACTAACCTCTTTTGATAATACTTCTACAATTTTGTGAAAGTCGTTTTATTCTCGAATATTATTAGAAATTAAATTTTTTAATGAATTCAGGACTGTTTTTAAAAAAAGTTAAAAGGGTGAAATTTGTTCCAGCAAAATTTATCCGGCTTGTTTATTTCATCCGTTTGCAAACAAGCCAAAATGATGAAAAAGGTCATAAGTTATATCCTTTCACGAGTAAAAGTGAAGAGCTTCAATTTGTCTGTCGTAATCACTTTTTGAAAAAAATAATAACAAACCATTATTTTAACATACCAGACGAATCTAGCGGACATTTTTAAAATATACAGAGAACATACAAAACGAAATAAAATATAGGTATATTATTAAAAATAATATTATAAAATTGATAATCATATTGATAATTATAGTTTGGAAAGTTGTATTTACAATTACAGATTTATTAAAATAAAACAAACTGCACGAATAGTCCGATATTTAAATTTCTCTTTGCTTTATTTACGATGGCAAACATTATCTATAATTGACTTGTTGACTAACGGCACTAACGTAATTATGTTTATTTTATCTTGTTTACTACTAAAAACAAGAAACATGCTCCACGAATCAGGGAGAGAGAATTTTCAAGTGAAAACATCTGACTACTCGTTTTATGTAATTATGTTTGCCGTTTCAGACTAATTCTTTCCCAACTTTGACCATCTGCCAAACATTTTCTACCTTGTGTATACAAACTGAGAATGTAAAGAACCATGAATTGGTACCTCTACAACCAGTGGTGGACTGAAGTGAAATGTGCATTCCCTAACCCTTATTTAGTTTAGTTAATAAATAGTTACATAAATACACTACGAATTTTATTTTGTTCTAAAAGTAAATTGTTTATATTTTGTATTTTTTATATTAATTTTAATAATATTTTACTCTGATCTGAAAGAGATTAAACCTGGAGTACCTCAAGCAAGTGTTATAGGCCCCTTGATTTAGTGTAATGTTAGTTTAAAAAGCAGAGCTTGTGAAGTGCACGAGCTAAGATTAGAATCATTAAATATGAAATACATCTGAGGAACACTATGTCTTAGTTTAAGCTGTAACTTTAAGTTTACGTTTGAATTAAATTGCTCATTGATAATAATTTATAAAATTATAATTATAACAATACCGCGCAACGGGTATATGTATATTATTCTAATATTGTGTTATTGTCTTTGTTTGTTACTATTGTCATCATTCACTCGACTTCAAAGCTTTTTATTTTAATTCCATCCAAAAAAATAATAGTAACAAATAAATATCTTTACACAAAAAATGATGGGTCTTAGTTCGGCCCTGTACCGTGACGTAACTTTTACCTACTGTAGAACTACAAAACCCACCCTCCGTAGTCAACAGCTATAGTTGCCCTTCCTTTCATTTTTGCCATTGCTGTACTAAAACTGCCATTAAGGATAAATGATAAATAGATTCATTTATAGCATTACCATTAGTATAATCTCCGTAAAATTATCTGCATTATAATAAATCGGATTGTACAACAGAAAAATAAACATTCAGTGGGTTAGTTACATTTATGATGAGCTTTTACCATAATATATTTTGTTTCAATGATAAAAACTAAGTGACTTTCATTAAGTAACAAACAAATACATATATCTATCTACCAATTAAATGGTTTGACTACCAGTAGAGATTGATAACAATCGAATCGAGTTCTTTTAAAAGCAAATTAATCAAAGTGAGTAATTAAGCTTTAGAAATTCGTTGTTTATTCGATTAAATTAAAAGAAGTTTCCTCATTAAGTAGTAAAATAACCTTTGTATATATTACTTTTAACCTTTTCAGTGGTTAATTATTCGTTATACATAAATGACCGATATTTTTCTTATGCTTTATTAACCACTTAAGGAAAGAGACAATCTCTATGTTTATTAAATAATTACAATTAAATTATTAAGAAGTCATTTTAAGTGTTTCATTATAAATTCAAGTAACCATCTCAATATAAATTGCTAATTTTGCAAATTATGTTACGGAATAATAAGTGTTAATTTAATGGATTTATTCAGAAATTATAAAATAATTAAATCATAAGTTTAAATAACAAATACCTACGTAGATATTTTCTGATTTAAACATGATAAAGAATGTGTAGTATCTATTTGACGAAGGTATTCAAAGATATTTGATTTTAATTTAAATTTTTCTGTATTTGCTACTACAGTTATACTCATTATTACCAATAACTGAATTTATAGTTTTCGTATATATTTGTGCATAAAATTTCTGTCAAATTATTATTAAAAAATAATGTTAATAGATCATATAAAAAACTGAACAATTGTTAATTGATGACTAACAAAAAGTATTCCTTTTCAGCTTTAATTGTACCTTTAAGACACTTGTCTTGATAGAGTGGTTGCAACTATATTATCTTTTTCTTTAAAGTACCATTTCTTAAAAGTATATAGAAGTCTAATATTTTTTATTAATATGTATCTTGATAAAGTCGACATAACATTTTCTTTAAGTGATTAGTTCTTAGAAAAAGATAATTTTCCCATTATTACTTGTCTTTAGATAGCGTGAATGCATCAAAAAGATTATTTTTTAAATTCCTTAACAATCTGTAAGAAAAATATATTTTTTCAGGGATAGAATAAGTGGATGCGGCAAACTCAATCACTTCTTTAAAATCGTATAAATATTAAATTAATAGTGTGATAAAAATTTAATTAAAGAAAATTAGTTCCATCCATATTAAGTATTTGTAAATGTCTAATTCCATTAGTTGTAAACTAAAAACGCTATGGATTTAGAACATATTCATTAATTAATCCTGTAATGAAAAAGAACAAACTAAAAATAACTAATAAGTATATAAATAGCAATTTTGAATAAATTAACTAAATGTAACCGAACCGAGACCAGTGCTGAGTTTTAATACATTTTAAATTATTACAAGAATTGTATTCAGAATAGGAACTCAATAATAAATTTATTCCTCAGATTTCTCTGGCGAAGACTTCTTTGTAACAAACTTGTTAATGCAGTGCATAGAGAGCGAGAAGTTCAAGATTCTCTTATAACCATCATTAATAACTCGATACTTTTATTATGATAAAGAGAAAGCAGAAATATGATCACTGTAACAGACTATTTGCAAATGTTTTGCATTTTTTAGACTATCTGCAATTATAATGCTGAAACTAATTTTTATTATATGATAAGCAGACTTTCATAGAATTCTTTTCCATTTTCTAGATTAAAATAAGTCATCAACATACCTAATATTAACTAACCGAAACCTTAATAAATTGATGTAAAAGGAGATTAGTAATAACTTAGTTTTTCCACTATTCGTCTATCCATTAAATTATTGGTCTATTTGATATTTGAAATGGTCTGGTGCCGAAAGAAGCCAAGTAGTTTTAAATGATCAAGAAATATTGTGCGCTTTGTCTCCCGGAACATAATAAAATAAAAGAAACATTATAAATTCAATACAAAGTAGAAGAAATTAGAGAGCCCAGTTATCAGCTACATTCACGAACCGGAACAATAGGCAACGATTGTTATATAGATTATATGGAAGGCCCCCAAAACATAATTTGTAATGTACTGTATGATATGTATAAATATGTTGATTTATCAGTTCAACCTTAAGTCTCCTTCTATCTAATATCTACCCCTTGCCCTTTTAGTAAGTGGTCCAGCATTTTTTAGCAAATCTAATTATTATTATTTTCATTTACTCATCTAGATACCTGGTTATTAAGTTTATAATTTGCAATCAGGAATAACTCTGACAAAAATAAAGAGTAGTCAGAAGTACTTTCGAACGGTAATCGAGAAAAATGAAATTTATTAAGAGTGAAATAGATTTGATAGAAGCGTATATATTTCAAGCTAAGAAGAAAAGTAATGGAATTAAGGAAATGGAAAGCAAGAGGAAATAACTTATAAAAAAGATTAAACAATTTCTCCTATATTTGCCGGTACAAAGACACACAAGTTTGTATTGTGTTAGTACCATTAGGTGGTAATTTGGATATGATATTTATTGGGTGTTTCTTACCTTCTGAATCCGTTGGCTGGAAAAGGGAACCTAAATCCAGTGGGCGGCGGGATTGGAACTGCCACAGGTGCCGGCCCTTGCACAAGTGGCACTTGACCAACAGGTGGTGGTCCCTGAAATACGAATCCACTGCTAGACACTATGTTATTAGGAACCACCGTTTGTAAAACTGCCCCATGCGGGGGCGGCATCATCTGCGACGAAACTATACCCGAATTCGTCATTAGAGGCGACATTGAGCTCATCACGGGGTTCATATTTTGAGAATTGTAAGGCGGGGGTAAGTGGCTGTTAAGTAAATCCGGTAATCTGTCATTTTGGTTGTTGACTTGGGTGCTACTGTCAACTGATTGGCGGTTATTTAAGCGTCGTTGGTGGCGTCTTTCGCGTCGTTCTCTACGCCTTTGTTCTCTTTCCGACGACGTTTGTTCTGTACTTGGTGGTAGAATTGATATCTCGTCAGTTTGAGCTTCAGTACTGGTAAAAGTCCTTGTGACAGTACGATTTTCGTTGTTGGATTTTACTATGGGAATCTGATTACTGGACCCCACTTTAATATTTGCTCGTAAACTAGTGCTTGTTGGAATATTTACAAAAGGAACAATGGTGGAATTGGCAGGCCTCGTATTTTGAACAACCACTTGGTTAGCACTTATAGCAGGGGGAAAGAAATTCGTTATAGTGTTGGTAGATGTGTTGCAGGTATTAACTTGTACGCTTGAAGTTTGACTTTGATTGGGAAAATGTATTTTATCCAGAGTATTGTGAAGTATAACTTGAGTAGTAGTAGCAGAATTATTATTATTATTGGTAATAGTTGAAGGGTTTCCGAGTGGTAGTACCTGTACATTAGACACTTCATTTCCTTGGACATTGCTTAGAGTATTTAAACAATGGATTGTAGGTACCGAAGATATAACGTTGACAGGCACTGCCCTGTAGAAATTTACGTTAATATTATTAATTTCGTTAGTATTAATCTTCTGAGTGAATCTAGGATTGTTTACATGTGGACTGGAGACAGTAGTTGTGCTACTTTCATGTCTAGATATAATTGGCACAGATTTCGGTACAGATTGACTTCTAAAATTGTTAAGTTGCTGCACATTAGAGTGGTCCACTTGAGTGCTGTGCCTGTAATGTACAGGCACAGAACTACCCGGTTGTGGGGTTAATACATTATTATTTTGACACTTTAAGAATTGATTCGCAGGTTCCGATATATTCCTTGAATGTTTAGGGACAATACTGGTTCCCGTTGATCGAGTTTGGATGGTACTGACGGGCACAGAAGAGTACCGAACGTGATTGGGCAAACCGACGACATTAGCTGAACTCAAATTAGTTTCATTGACGTTTTGGAATATCGTATTATGATTTTGGTTAGCGGAGTTGTTGTTCACCCCATTTTCACTGGCGGCGACGTGCAACACGTTAGGGGGAGGGTTCAACGGCACATTAACTTGCATATCACAACAGAAAGTGTTTACATCACTGGTGGCGAATTCACTGCGCGGTTCACGCTGTATGGAGGCCTGCGTCAAACTGGATACGTCGCTCAGCCAACTGGTTGAACGAATTGTGCGCTCGTCACGTGACTGAAAGCTTCGCGCCGATTGGTCAGTCAGGTTGGCCGCTTGCAGGTTAATAACCATTTCTGAAGACGGAGTCGGAGGATGTAGGTCTGTAAAACTACAACGTTCCAAAGTACCATCATTCTTTGTGATTTTATCAAGGTCGTCGTAAGATGACGATGGACTACTATAGGAGCTGAAAAGAGAATTAAATTGTACATAAATTATGAACTAATTTATTTTATTACTGAACTGTTTGCTTTTATTAAATATAACAATTTTATAATGATTGTTTCTTCCCCTTACTTTGTAGATTCTATCCATTATGAAGCTGTTAAATAATCCTATATGTCTATTGTTTCTTCCACTTTTCGGCATCATCAGATAAGACTTAAGAACTATTAGGTATTTCATATACAAGATGATTATATTATAAATGTGCTAGCCAATAATATTCTGTTTTCTAAAAAACTTGCTTAATTTAATATACTTAGTGTAAAAGCTAATCTAAAATCATTGAACTTCGCAGGATTTTCACTGTTGTTTCAATTGTTTTGTTAAGTGTAGGCTATCTACATTGGTCAGATCCTTACACATTTTGAAATTAGACAGTCAACACTTACAAGCTTGTAGATTAAAACAGCCAGATACGTAACATTACGCAAAACACCTCATTACACTCAACACAAACCTGCACTTTATAAAACCATTGAAACAACGGTGGAAATTCTACATATAAGTGACAAGAAGTAAGAACTTGAAATAAAAAAACATCTGCCATATCCTCAATATACACGGTGATTCGTATAAGAATCGACACAGAGCAGGGTCATGTAGGGATATCTAAAATATGGTGATTTAATGTAACTTACCCCTATATTAAGATACATCCCTGAGAAGTTATGGGTCATGAAAGTACATTTTGTTTCTAAAAGATCAAAATTTCAGTTATATTTGAACTTAGAAAACGTAGTGAGTGTACCGAGAGCATTAATCCACAGTAAGTATAGTTCAATTGTAGTATTCTAAAGGGTTGATAAGAGATGACGAACTATTAAAATGTGACAGAATTTTTTAACCCTTTGGCGGACCTAAAAAGTTGTTACTTTATTTTATGGCAAATTTAATTCTAAAACTTTTCTTACTCTTGTTATTTTCCAAAAAATTTTGTCTTTTTCAACAAAAACTCGAATAACTGAAAACAACTTGAAGAACAGAAATAACAGAATTTGCAGTTTCAAAATGATCACCATACAGTTGAAAAACTTTTTCGAGACCTTCTTTTAACATTGGAAAATGTTTCCCTATGGGGTATCACAGATTAAGAGATCTTCTCTGATATTATTCGACACTTCTTCTACAATTTCCTTCACAGAAACCTAATATTAACAGCATGTCAATTTGTTCGCTAAATGATAACTTCCTTGCCATTTTCAAAACACTCCGCAAGCAATTACCAAAACCAAATTATTTTTTTCCTGATCATCAAGTTTGACGTTTAATTTCATAGCCAACTTATGAATTTTCGATTATTTTAAATAATACAGATGTAATACGTGTTTTTAGTTATTCTTGTTATACAATAAAGTAATAAATTTTTAGGTCCGCCAATGGGTTAAAAAATCTGTCATATTTTAATGATTCATCATCTTTTATTAACCCTTTACAATGCTACAATTGAAGTTAACTTATTATCAATTAATGTTCTTGTTATACTCACAACGTGTTTTTGGTATTTCGATGTTCAATTATAACTGAGATATTGATTTTTTATAATATAGAATAATTTCTTTCCGAAAAATTAATAAATAAATAAATAGTTTCCCATATGTCGCCAAGTAATTATTAAATATCATAATCATATAGAGACCGACATAGAAAAATAAACGATATATAGAAATTCTACAATTGATTTATCAACGACTAATAAAATTTGATGAAATATTTTAATGTATGATAAAAATATATTTCTTACCTATATGGAGAAGTAGACGCAGACGTCCTCGTAACTTGATATTCATAGGGTTGCCACAACAGAGAATTCAAAGCTTCCTCTACGTTCTGGTGAAAGTAATTTCTATTTTTCTTGGGGTTTTGTAATCTACTGTTACGAAAAGGGGACGACGTGTCGGTTGTATCACATTGATTGTTTTCTGAATTGGAATTGTTCAGATAACAAGAGGCACTTTTTATAAAATACTTGTCGCAGTTGTCCGTTCTTAAAGAATTAACGTTGAGAGTTTTCAGGGAATTTCTGTTTGCGTTGTCCCTGAAAGAAAATGGATAAACATTTTATAGAGGTGATAAAAAGACTTTCGCTTTATCTGCAAACTTAGTGAATAAATCGAAAAGTATTTTAAGTTATTATGGGGTTTTTTGTTAATAAACCAAAAATTAGCCTGAAATTAAAACATACGTGAAACTAAAAATAGAGCTAGCAATAATTTCCTGATGTTAAGGAATTCATATTTCAATATATTTTCCTAAACAGACCTAATGCAACAGCATTGAGATCATTTTTCTGATACTATTGGATTTATATTTTAATACATTTCCTAGAAAAACCTTATGCAGCAGCAATACGATTATCTTTAAGAAAATTACTTTATAGTTGGAGTCGCTGTCTTTCCCAACCAACTGCAACCTTTGTGGTCCTTCGTACTTAGAGTTTCCTGGCTTTAGTTTTCTTATCAAAATTTTGAGCGTTAACAGTTTTTTGCATTTAGGTTTTCTGCACTTTTGCTAAGCAAAATACAAGAATCCCGAATTTTCAGGACAAACTTTGCTAAAGTCAAATTTTAAAAATTTTCTCGGTGTTTACATAATTTCTTAAAAATTATGTTAATTTGTTCTGAACTAAATTTCCTGATGACCCTTGTAAACGATATGTCAAGGTGTCATATTCTTCCTGGCTGAACTCATAAAGGCTGTACCCCTGCCAGGCCAATCTTATGCTTGTCTAGCTGATCCAGTTTCTTAATGTCTTTGATTCCTTGATATTCCGGAATCCTGGATAGGATCAGTTGATTTTGACTAACTAGTATCTTAAGGACATTACGACACTTCAGTTCTGAATTCTTCGCTATGAGTTCATCACTTTAAGAGACAGAATCAGAATCAAAATTAAATTAATTAGCAGCAAACTAAACATTCAATTTCCATTGGAAAATACAAACACTTTAATTGAATATAATTTTATAATACAAAAACACATTCGAACATTGCTCCAATTTCAACCTTCTCTAGTAATTTATGCTTAGTTCATTTAAAAGAGTTAATAATAAATCAAAAACGATGCAAGCAGCAACAAGTTTTAATTTGTCTCTATTAATCCCCGAACTTTATACAATACACATTACCTCTAGTATTAGTTGAGAAAACAAAAGCTTTCCACTGTTTAATTTGAATAGAAATTCTATCGTAAAGATTTCAGAGCTCCATAATTTATGATGGGTAACTGGGGAGTAATAGCAGATAGTTGTAGCTAAATTTCTCATAATTTAAAGTGTTCAAGGGCCAGAGGAATTAAATAGCAAGTTTTATCATTGTCAAGTGCATGTAAATATTGAAAATAAAGAAGATTGAAGAACAATTCTTATGTGTTACTGTACTATAATTACAATAAAACTTATTAATTTACTGTTAGTCTATATTTTAAATAGAGCTACTACAGAAACATATTGCTTTGGATTAATTGACACGGTCACAGATAATGTCAAGTTAGTAAAAATAAGTCAAAGAGGATTGACACAAACAACTGATTGACATATAAGTTTAGGTCTTTAGATATTGCTGTCATTTATCTGAAATTACTACTAGACTTCAAATTTAGATCAAATAAACTACTAAAACGCAACATAATCAGCAATAGTCCAAAGATACTCGTTTGTGGAAGTGTCTATATCAGCGTTTTTGGAACGGAGCCAATATTACATTTTAAGTCATAGGCTTTAATTTTTTTTAACAATTCATTAAAGATTATATTAAGTCTAAATTGGTCAACAAAAATGTACGAAGTCGATGTGAAAAAACGATTTTCCACTAGTTTTAGTTATTTTTGGTAAAACGTAGTTTTTAATTCGCAATATTATCTTTATGTAACGAAACCGAAGTTTAAATCGTTTTAAAAGATTCAGCAACAACTATACGCTATCCAATTCTCTTACCTCGAAGTAAAAAGAACAGGCGACTTTTTGAGACAAAGCAACTTCGGCAAACTTTGTTTCAAACTACTTTTTTCCATGTTATTACACTTCTTTACACTGACGTGGACATTTTTGTTTAGATCTTGTACCAATGTTGCTTCCACTTCAAAGAAAGCATTGTTGTTGAAGTTCTCGTTTTGGTCCAACGGATCGGGCTCCGAGCACAGATAAGGGTGTTTGTCGGGGTTAGTATGCCACGTTGTAATCGCCGACTTTCCTGACTTCCGGTTTGACAGCTTCCGGCCTGTCGGAGAGTCCGGAGGTCTACCTTCTTTCGGGTTTTGGTGGAAAGTTGCCATGAAAGCATCAGGTTACGATGCGGTAAATGGACAACCTCATTCTGAAATCAAAGTTAATCGCGTGCATTAATTTACTACCTACTCCAAAGAAACAGAAAAATGGACAACACCCATTTTCAAACTTTCGAATTACAGAAATTGGAACTTAATAATTCATTCCAAACCGGAAAATCGGGGCGGAGAATCAGTATAGTTATTTTTGTATTCGAGATTGAAAGTCATTCAAAAAAATAACTGAAAACGAATTTTACTGTATTAGAATTAGGGAACAGACAGAAAAACAAAAAATGTCACATAATTACTGATATATTAGGAACAGAATGTGATAGATATTATGATAAAGGAAATAGGGAGGTTAAAGAAAGGACACTAATAATAAGTAATAGAAAAATACATGACACAAATGGATCATTATATAGAGTTAGAAATAAAGAAAACAGATCATCAGTTAGGAGGTGGCCTAAAAGTTTTGAGAAAACAGTTACAGTAAGAAAGAAAACGAATATGGAAAGAATTAGGACAACTACAAAAATACACATACAATTGTAGGAATTAGAGGTGCAAATTTTCCATCACAGTTTGATGAACGGAACGGAAATTTGCATCCTCAAGTAATTTTAAATAGTTTGAGAAATTAGGGTTCAGGAATTTTAAGGATATAACAGACGTAATCAGGGAAAGTTTCAAAGGGATTGCTGTTGAATAGTTTGTGTCTAGTATAAGTTTAGAGATGTTGAATAACTTGGAGCAGTATTTTTCAAACAATTTTAGAAGGAACAAAAACAATGTGAAATCACAGGTAGGTAGAGGTGTGGGACGTAGGATAAAAAGAAAAACAAAAATTATGTGGATTATGCTTTGTAGTTGTATAATTATGATGAATATTTATACAACGGTGTGCAAATTAAAGAATATAGTGAAATGACAAATATTAATGAGAAATTTAACAATAATAAGGAAGAAATAAATAATGAGATGGTTAATGAAATTATATATATATATAGATTATTCACAAAATGACCAAAAATATTGAACAATTAGAGAATAAAATGGTAACCAAAGAATAAATCGTCGAGAGTAGATAAGAAATGGAACAAATGAGAAATAAATAATGTGATGGAGATGGAAAATCGTTTAGAAGGGATATTTTTAGAAAGAGGCAGCATACCTCAGAAAAAAGAGTAGAAGGCAAATTATAAAATATCAGGAATGATCCGACTAATTTAGATAGAAAGTATAATGAAACATTTTTATTAAAATAAATATTTAAATCAAGTTAATTATACTAAATTAATAAAAATTTTGTTTTTGGTTAGCAGTGATAGATTTTGATTAACGAAAATGTTCTCTTTTTATTTTTGAAAACCTTGGAATTTTTTTAAGAGAAATAAGGCAGATCATAACATTCAAAGTTTTGAATACTTTGATATCAATTATTGTATTTTTATGTATAATATGTATAACTGAACTAACTTTAATAAACTCAGTGTCATACGATAAGATTCAAACTACAAACAAGACAGAAAAATTGGAGATAATAAATCAGAAGTTATATTTTAATTATTGTCGTTTAAGACGATTTTCCATTTGCTACGTAGATGGCACATAAAGGACCAAAATAGCTAATATTGCTTTATCAATGGTAAAAACTGAAATGTCATCGTTATTTTGTTTAAAATCATTTATGTTTTGTTGAACTCCAAATCAAGTTATTTCTTTAAAATTAACGTTCCTGAAAGTATGCAACATACAATTCCAATGTAATTTCTAATAACCCACTGCAGTACAATAAGTAATGAAGGTTTATAAAAAAAATATTCATATCTTCCTATATAAATAAGGGTCCTAAATTACCTATAGAGTGTTAAAATATTTTTAAATAAAAAATAGTTTTGGTTAAGGGTGGATCACCACATAAAGTATGGAATGTCTTACACCATATGAATTTTGGAAAATCTATTCTATAGGAACATCTAAGTCAGTAAGGACCAAATTTTAAAAATATTCTAATAAAAATAAAACTGTTCACTGTCGCTATTCATTTTTTAATTATAAAAATACTTATACAAGTGACCTACAATTTTTGAACATCCTGTGTATTATTATGTAATAAAATATTGAGTGTAATATTAAAAAAAAACATTGTAATTTAAATTAACTCTAATTAATTAATACACGATCGATGACAGTTTGATGACTAAATTTGCAATATTGCATTAAAATAACAAACATTTTTTTTATACTTGCCCAATGAACAATAATTTTTAAGCAATGGACCAATATTGGCAAATAATTATAAAGGCCAATATTCAATTCATGTTTACCAATTTACAATAATACTAAGACACTTGTTCTGATTCATTCACTGTCATTTGATTGTTACATTTAATATCCCTTTATTTCGTGAATTTTATATAAAAACTTGAGAATTATAGGTTCAAGAGGACTACGTCATTTTTGAATTTTTACTCAACGTTTCGACGTCTGTAATACCCTTCTTCAGGAGGTATTTCAAATACAGATTTGTTTCGTCTTTGGCTAAGTTTATTGTTTGAGTTAGCTCCTAAAGAAGCCGTTTAAAGACTCTTCGAAACATCACATTCGTTTTGGCCGTGGAATTCTAAGAGGTTCTTATAAGAAAGTTTTTTAGATGCATATGCAGAATGAACCTAAGTAAATACCTGATTCATAAAAATAACTGAAATATCATATCTGATTTATTATAACCAAAATATTTTTATATTTATACACATTCATAATTAATAATCTAAATATTTGTTAGTATATCTTCGAGTGACACATAAGATAAGTAACTTTTTCAGAAATATTGCGGCGACATCGTGTTAGCGTTTATTGCGGTAAATCTATCCATCCGTTGGTTGATAAATTGTGACGAATGCCATTATTTATGTATTGTTGGCTATAAAAATGTGTTTCCTGGTTAGTTATTAGATATCTTGAGATACTATTGTTACTTTCGACTATTCCAAAGTAATTTCAAATATCCATTTTTTGCCAAAATTCCGCTTTTCCGATAGGCTACCAAAAGTTGTTTACATAAATATAAATGGAAAAATAACCAAATGTCCTCTCACTCTGACATTCGACAAATTTCATATCTCAACAATTCAATATCAGCCGCAAATCCATTCCACGTTTTTAAAGGGTCCTCCGCAATTCGTCAAATATTTTTTTATGTCTTATTGTAGTCGACATTTGCCATTTGCCTGATCTCCCAAAACGGAACAGTAAAGGAAAAACCCGGGTAATCCCTTAAGTACCGAATTTCCTTTTTTTATATGCTCAGCACAGGGGTATTAGAGGGTAAAAGGGGTCCTTCAACATTGACAGAAAGTCGTTATCTTCTTTCTAAAGTAGCCAGTAGCTAAATGGTTTAGGACAATAAGGGACATAGTAATACAGGACCGGACTGAATTGTCATTAGTTAAAAACAAAGAAAAAACTATTTCATGCTCCACTAAAACATTTTTTAAGTTTAGATTAACAAATGGTAAGTTTCCAAATATTTTTCTTGGCTCTTCAGGTTGTAGTTCATATTAATTGCAGAAAGGAAATAAAAATCAGAATTTCCTCCTCAATGTTGATTTATTAAATAAAGTTTATACATTTCATACACTATTTTACACAAATAAAGTTTTTCTACAGATATTCACTTTTCTTAAAACTAATATACTTATGATTATAGCTTCACTTGTTGGTATTTTATTTTGTTTCAAATTTAATGGTTTTGACTAATAATCTGCCTTAGTGGATTTTTGCAGTCATTTTTGATACCAAAATTAAAAACATTAAAAAATATGTTTCTACTTGTTGAAAACAAAAAACTGCTGGTTATGTAGCTTAGATACGTTATCTATGTTCATCGATGAAATACAAGAACCAATATATGATGAATACTGTATATTCGATTTGCTTATATCTTACATTAACGTATGAATGAGTTTAAGAAAGTTGGATCGATGATATATTCAGAATTTGTTTTCTCTGTGAGCTCTGTGACCTCAAAGCTAACGCTAACAGGAATGAATTAATGAGTAAGTGAAAGAGACAATTGGAACTCTTTTATTTAATAATAATAATTTTCCTGTAGGTAATTCATTGAATTTTGAATATATACTCACTAACATTCTTTTACATCAAGTATCACATAATTATATAATTTAATAAATAAAACCACAACCTTATATCGGCTATGTTTAGAATATAAGAAGAACGCATATCTTAAGCTCTAACATTGGCAAATTAATTATTAAGTTACAAAAGGTTCTCCATGTTGCTCCTATGTGGTAAAGTGGAATAATCCAAAAAAACTCAAAATTGTATCACAACAAATTTTATTTAAAAACCAAAATTTTCTAAAAGACTACTAGTTTTGATTTCTCACAAAAGTCATCATCAGGTCTGTAATGTTAGAAATAATAACAACGTTACAATAGATACAAAAATAATCAATTAAAAGTAGGTATAGAGATTAAACTTACCTAATAATAAAGACGTAGGAACAGTAAAAGTGAGATAAAAATTTATAAATGAAATTAACATAAAAAAAAGGTAAGTGATAATGAAAAATTTTTGACATAAAATTAAAATTGAAATATATGAAACGTAGGTACCAACTAGTGAACTTAAAACATTGAACATTTTAAGAAAGAACAATTACAAATTATTAAAACTGACTTTTGGTATAATCTATGTGTGATTAAACTGTCAATGCATTTAAGTTTAGAGATGAAGGGGACTAAAATAAGGAGATAAACGACTGACCTTAAAGGTAATAAAAGGGGAGGATGTGGGAAATGGCTCCACCAAGAACTGGATAAGGAAAAAATGCGGAAATAGGGTAAATCGGAGAGACTCAAAAAAGTCAACAAGCCAACGAGTTCCACTCGCCTAACTCGATAATAAAGGAGGAGGCAAATAAAGGTTAATTATCTGACCCTTCAAAAACAAACAGATAAAAGGACCCCACAACAAAAATAATTTCAAAGGAGGCAAAAAAACTTTATCAGGTAAGCATTGTTGCGGATTACAAAGGAACAGGGTAAGGGACTCCTTACAGGACTCTTTCTATTCCACTTCTTTTACCTTACTCAAAAAAGGTCAGTTAATTAACCTCCACTTGCCTCATCCTTTATTATCGGGGGTTAGGCGACTGGAAATAGTTGGTTTGTTGACATTATTGAACCTCACCGTTTTACCCTGTTTCCGCATTAATTCCTTTTCCAGTTCTTGGTGAGGTCTTTTCCCACATCCTCCCCGTTCATTGCCCTTAAGGTTTGTCTTTTATCTTCTTATTTTAGTCCTCTTCATCTGTTAATTTAATGCATTGGCAATTTATCAAACATAGCTTATACCAAAAGTCAGTTTCAATAATTTGTATTTGTTCAATGTTTTAAGTCTACTAGTTGGTACCCACGTTTAATACTTTTCAATTTTAATTTATATCAAAATTTTTATTACCACTTAATCTTTTTTAAGTTAATTTAATTAATTAAAAATATCTCACTTTTACTGTTTCTACGTCCTTATAATTAGGTAAGTTTAATCTGTATGCCTACTTTTAACTGATTGTTTTTTGATCTATTGTAACGTTGTTATTATCTCTAACATTAAATACCTGATAATGACTTTTGTGAGAAGTCGAAATACTTTAGATTGTCAATAAAATTTGTTTGGAGTTTTTTTGGATTATTAAATTAATTATTATTTTTAAAGTACACATCCACATTTTCAGTTCTCTGATCTGAGCAACTTTCATCCACTTTGTGAGAAGTCGGTTTGTCATTAGTACATTTTTCACTATTAGGTATATTTGACGTATTTACATTAATAGATAAGTAAAGTAATAATTATAACCCCAAGAAAGGCAATTAAATATTCCACAGGGGATAACTAAGCTCAAGTAATTCTCTTCTATTCCGTCTCTGCACAGTTAGGCAAAAATCAGATTGTCGTAAAGGCATTACAGCCAGTGTTGTTGCCCCAAATGCAGTAAATTTTAAATGTGTCGCATAAAAAGCTGATTTAATAAAATATAAAGTTGGGGGCAGACAATGACGCTGGCATCGGTTGTGGTTGATGAGGGCTGACAGCAAGGACAAAAGGGATATGAATTTTTCAGGAATTTCGGCTGGGTTATACGATATTTTCGTGTTATGCCTTGTTTCCTACCGCAGGAGTCTATGCTCTGATTACTACGAAAAATAAATCCAAAATTAACGAACGTTCGGGATTTAATCAATTAACCAAAATAGTTACACAGAGAACAGGACTTTATATATACAGGGTGTCCCACGACGATTAAGACAAGTAATATATCAGAATTGGGCAGTAGTAGAGAATTATAATTTTGGGGGTGTAAATTAGAGCAAATGTTGCATCTTTTCTTGTTATTGTGTTACCCAATGAGGTATTTGTTTTTGGTCACGTGACGTCGCATTCAAAATTATTAATGGGACAACCTGTATATTTGTGCCTTTCTGTATTCCTCCCGATAAAACAATTCCAACAAACTAGCACACTTGGGGTCTAAAGTGATTAATTCAAGAGCTACAGGTACTTAAACAATTGTAAGTTAAAAAATTCATAATTGAATCCCTTGTAATTTTCGGCAATCTTACATTCGTACGTAATGATTAAGCCAAACCAATATTATAATTTTTAATAAAAATTCAAATTAACTGTCACAAAAAAAACTTACAATATTAAAGGAGATGTTCAAATTGATGCCCATCTTCGTAAATGCATTTCTCAAATCTTGATAATAGATTTCGGTTACATGCTGCCCTAATCATTTCCGGTGTCACAGTTCTACAAGCATCGCGTATTTTTCTTTTCAAATCGTCTAAATCTCTAGACGGAGTTTCATATACGATACCTTTAAGATATCCCCAAAGGAAGAAATCTAACGGTGTCAGGTCTGGCGACCTTGGAGGCCAGTAAATAGTACATTATAGTACGTTTCATTATTAACTTTCAATTATTAATAAAAATTATAATATTGGTTTGCCTTAATCATTACGTACGATAAGAGATTGCCGAAAATTACAGGGAATTCAATTATTAATTTTTTAACTGCATGTCACGTGAAAAAATTTAATAGAGTCACATAAATAGACGAGCTACGTTGATTATAACATGTACCCCTTCAGTTAAATTATTTGCTATTGTTCGTTACATTTTTTGTCTTAATCGTAGTGGTACAATCGTTTAAGTACCTGTAGCTCTTGAATTAATCACTTTAGACCTCAAGTGTGCTAGTTTGTTGGAATTGTTTTATCGGGAGGAATACAGAAAGGCACAAATATACAGGTTTTCCCATTAATAATTTTGAATGCGACGTCACGTGACCAAAAACAAATACCTCATTGGGTAACACAATAACAAGAAAAGATGCAACATTTGCTCTAATTTACACCCCCAAAATTATAATTCTCTACTACTGCCCAATTCTGATATATTACTTGTCTTAATCGTCGTGGGACACCCTGTATATATATGAAATATTGCCGTCAACTTGTTTGCATCTCTACTTCTGTGTGCTGTTGGCAAATTGTGTCCCGGCGTAATAAATTAAATATTTTTGAAGCCACTTATCAATAAGTAAACTGGCTTACAAACATCCAAGACGGTTAAAAGAATTGCTTTATGCCCAAATTTTATAATCCCTCTCTTACTAAGTAACTGCAGGAATTATATCTTATGTTAGATTAGGTTAGTTTAGATAAGGTTGGTTTTTTAAAACTGCATTTATTAGTTAGTAACTAGCAGAGTGGACTAAAAGTCTGGACTTGGTCAATTATCTTGTAAATTGCTCGTCCGAATTCTACAAAATTTGGGATAAGCCTATTTTGGGATAAGGAGATTTATGATTTAACATTTTCAATGTTGCTAGATTTGCCGTTTCTCTGATATAATTAGTCACTCTGGTTTTTTAAATATATCACCCTGTATATTCAGTTATTTTTGGAATCTTCTCTTTAATACGAGTTCAACCATATGTAACACTTATGATTTTATGTAGTCTAGAAGATCTTAAGTAAATAAAACAGAAGTCTCGCAACGCCATTTGTCTGAATACATTTTTGAATACAAACTATTTTCAACTCGATTAAAACGTTAACAATTGAAAGATTACAACATTTTTAAAATAATGATTACTTAATCAAAAAAAATGTGCTCCATTTGTGAGTTGACAGTACCCCAATCGATGGTAGAATACTACATAAAATCATAAGGCTAGGCCTCCACTAGCGATTTCTTGTCGCGGCGAGAAAAAGATCGCTGTAGCAGAAATTCTGGAAGGTCAATCCACTGCGATAAATAAATAGTTAAATGAAAACAGTTTCCCAATGGATATCATTCAAACTTCTTGTGTAATTGCTCTTTTGCTTCGAGCTAGAAATAAACGACGCAAACATCGTTACTGGGTTCATCCAATAGTAAGCCAAAGATTATTAAAAGGGCAGTTTTACACATTGTTTCAAGATTTATGTGAGTACCCTGAGAAGTTTTTCCAGTATTACAGAATGACAAAAAGTAGTTTTGACGAATTGTTGGGAATAATTGGTCCATCAATAACATATAATGATACGACATGGATAAAGTCCATACCACCAGAAGAACGTTTATCGGTAACATTAAGGTAAGTAAAAAATAGTATGGAATACAGTATTTAGTATTTTTTATTCATTATTGGTTTGATAGATCAAATATATCACTCCCACTTGTATTCTGCGAATACAAATTTCCATTATTAGTTTGACCATGCGTGTAGTAATTTTGGCCAGGAGCTAGTTGGCGATGTCGAGATGTTTCTGAAGAAACTGGTTGGAGTTGAGGATTGAAATATCTAGCATTCCGAATGACGTTTAAAATTTCAACTTTAGAGTAATGTTTTTGTTCTTCGTTTAATTTTCCTAACATTGGAACCAGCATCAACGCAAAATTTTTATCTTCATTGACTTCATCGCTCTGTTTCTCTTTTAATATATTCAATAATGATGCTTCATACGTTGTTACATTATTAGGCTTATTTTTTTTACTGGGCAGTACAGGCCTGGCCTGCTTGTCAACAGAACTGGTATTGGCAGATTTATCATGATGGGTGTATTTTCCTTCAGATCGCTCTTGCTCATCATCATTATCACTGCGAGAAACGTTGCTACTGCTTTCTCTGCCCTTTACAAAGGGCACCAAAAATAACATTTCATCAAAATGAATATACTTCCTTCGTTTTTTTGCTCCTTGCCCTGATACTGTTTTCCGTTGTGCTGCCATCTCTCTTAGAAAACAGTCCTTTAAATTTTTCCACTTTTTCTGAACCTCCGCTCCTGAAGCAATAATAAAAGATTAATTGTAACAAATTAACGTAATTAAATAAATAGACTTAATTGATATTTAAACTAGGTCATTTTTTAAGTTGATTTGCGACTTTATTTTCAGGTACCTTGCCACAGGAAACAGATTTAAATCGTTGCACTTTGAATACCTTTTGGGCGCCAGTACTATTGGAAACATTGTAAAAGATACTTGTGCACAACTTTGGAAATGTCTACAACCACTTCATATGTCTGCCAAAACCGAAGAGGATAAGAAGGAAATAGCAAAGCAATTTTACCTACGGACAAATTAACTGCATTGGTGCAATTGACGGCAAACACATCAGATCGCAGAAGCCGTTTAACTCTGGATCTCTGTTTTTCAATTATAAAAACTTTTTTTCAATTGTATTGCTCGCTATAGCTGACGCTGATTACTGTTTTACAGTAATTGATGTAGGGTCTTACGGTGCTAACACTGATTCTAACGTTCTGAAAAATTCAGCACTTGGTGTGAAGTTAAGTGCAGGTAATTTAAATGTCCCTCAAGAACAAACTCTGCCTTATGAAGAATCTGGGAAGCCAATGCCCTTTGTCATCGTTGGTGATGAAGCATTTGCTCAATCAAAAAACATAATGAGACCCTACTCTAAAAGAAACTTATCCACGAAACAACGTGCTCGAAGATTGGTGGAATGCACTTTTGGTATTTTGGCCAACAAATGGCGCATCTTCCACCGTCCACTGGATGTACAAACAAAGTTAGCAGACGACATTGTAAAATCATGTTGTGTATTGCACAACTTTGTCAGGCGAAAAGATGGAATACGCGTTGAAGATGAATACTATGAGTGTCCCCTGGAAGGAATGTCTGGACACGGTTTACGGGCTGATTCTGCAGGTATTGAAGTAAGAGACTATTTTTCAAATTATTTCATTTCACCTCAAGGCTAGTACCTTGGCAATATGACAGAATCTAACCAGTGGTTGGTACAAGATTTCTTTAATTAAATAACAAATGTAAAATGACAGTGTACTTAATAGCAACATACGAATTATTTTAACTATACTTGTTATCTTTATTTTGAATTGCAATACAGTTTTTTTGTAATAACAAATTTGTATATTTATTTAAACTTACCTTTAGTTTTCTTATCTTTTGTTTCCAGTTCATTCCATTTTTGAATCACTTGTGTACAAACTTCAGCCCACATTTTTTCCTTCATATTACGATCACTATATTCCTTTAATTGTTTGTTATAAAGAGCTGGTCTCTTTTCTATTTCTTTAATAAGTAACTCGGTATCAATCGCTGTTAATATACGTTCATCACATTCAGTAGATTCGTTGTCAGACATTTTAAAAAGCAACAACAGCGGGAAAATTAAGAAAGAAACAGCACAAGCCGTCTGCAGAATTGCGACTAAACTCTCGCAAGTGGATACATGTCCATGTCTGCCCATGTGATCCATTCCACAAACCGACAGTCGCGTCGCAGCGAAAATGGGACATGTTGCAATTTTTTTATCGCTGCGATTGTTTAAAGGCAAGTGTGTACACTTGTATTGAAAACGATGAGTTCTATTTGTACAACAGAAAAATCGCGCGACAAGAAATCGCTAGTGGAGGCCTAGCCTAAGTGAAGAGAAGATTCCAAAAAATGACTGAATATACATATATGATCTTCTCCAACTGTATAAGTATAACAGAATGGCTGGAAAACGTTATGATTGTATCATTCTAAAGTTATCACTTTTATTCTATAGATAGAGTACTGGGTCCAATAGATCACTATGGTTAATGATTTTTAATTCATAATAAAACTGTCCTTGATTTATTCTTTAAATAGAGCAATAATACTTTTAGTGTGTACGCACCTCCACGTAACCTTTTGTTACTCTTCTATTTCAATAATACTTTTGTTTTACCTCTAATTTCTTCAGTGAGTGGAACATATCAATTCCAAATATTTAAAAGTAGGTATTGAATATCGATAAAAACTGAACCTGGCTTGCAAAAAATTCAGGGAAATAATAAAATACTGCAAACCAAATAGAATTTAATTCCCAAAAAGCCGGATAATTCAACAGACATCATTTGAAATATAAACATGTTGGTCCGCTGACGTGACCTATTATTATTAAAAATGGGGAATTTGCTTTTCCACCGTTAAGGACAATGAAAAAGCGGAACACGGTGCTTTTCTCAAAAATATTTATCATTTATTCGATAAAATTTGAATGGCACTAGCCCTCCATATTTTGTTAATTTATTTACTTATTTTTTTTAACGAAATTAGTTAATAGTTTGTTAGAAGAAAAACTTGCCATTTGTATATTGGTGGAATTTCTTAAAACGACAGATAAACGTTATTTGTTGGTGATCTTTTTATGTCAATTTCGTTTATGTTCCACCGTTTCTTTTTCTTTCAAAATCTCTCCCGGGAGAATTCACTTAGCCATAATCGTAAACTTTCGAAATAAGTTCCACTCTCTTGGATTAAATTTAATATTTTTAGACTAACTTAATCGTAGACACACATTTGCGCGAAGTTTGCGGAACTTAGACCCCCAAAATTTAGTCTGTTCTTTATTTACTCAATCCACCTAAATCCCAGCCACGTAGCAATTTCATTAGTTAATTCGGTACACCTGCTTGTATAGGAGTTACATTATATTACAAAATGTTAAGAGAAACCCATCCGACAAGATAAAGGTGCTAGATAATGTCCCCGAAATTGAATTTTATCTAAGGTTACGACTTCATGAAAGTTTAGTAGTGCATTTACGGGGTTTGGTATTGCTAAACATTTCTTAAATGCAAGTAAAACTTAATGTTTTCTAAACTTTGATAGTTTTTGAGTATTTTTTTTTTCATACTCATAATGAAATGAAAATATAGACAAAGTACACTTTAGCTTACCTATCTAAATACAACATTTATTGCTGGAATTCACATTTCTAATAATTTAATGGAATGTAAACTCGGTATATGAATCGCACACAAAAAGGAGTTTTACCTAGGGCCGCCATTTTGGCACATGTTATTCTGCTGTTTGCATTGAACATGTTACCTGCATAATATAATCACTTAGTTCCATATTTATTATTTTCTTGAAATATAGAGATTGTTTCATAAGATCAGATCATATCAAAATTTATTGTTTTGAAACTCATATAGTTTGAACATAGATATATAATAAAGACAGATGTGATTATTTACAAAATTTCCGCTGCCAACATTAGGTCACATTATAAGCGCGATTAGAGGAAATTCACCATTCTATCAAACAGCATTGCCAATTTTATATTTTTGTTAACATATAATATATAAATATATTTATTCATATACACTGCTCAACAAATGAACTGGATAATTGCAAAAATCCTGAAATTTACATTTAAAAATATTTAAAAAAAACGTGTTGTATATTATCAATAAATACGACTCACAGCGAATATTTTTAGCATGTTTATTGTTTTCTATCGATGCTCTTATCTCTTTCAAGAAAATGGGCAGGAATGTTGTTTAAAAATATTAACGTATCAGTTATGCAGAAGAGCTTGTACTCACTTAATACTGTTACTATTAACAATAATTTTGTGTATTCGTTTGAAGAAAATGCCGTTACGACGATTAGAAATAGTGCAACTCTAGTATTTAGTTCCTTGGATAGAGGAAGGTTTGCCTCAAGAAGAAGTCGCCATGGGGCTAAATGTGTCTCAAAGTGTCGTAAGTCGTGCATGGAATCGATATTTACCAACTGGGTCTGCAACGTAAACACATGGGGGAGGACGAGAATGAGCTACAACTTATGCTGAAGACCGCTTCATAGTCCTGACTGCAAGAAGAAATCGAACATTCACGGCTTCAAGAATTAACAGCTTGTTTAGACAAGCTACTGGAAGAGTAATTTCTGGTCAAACTATCAGAATAAGGTTGCTTGCATGTAACTTGAGAGCTAGACATCGCTCTACATACCCAAGAGTGATGGCGGAGCAGCGTGCATGCCGATATCGGTGGGCCTCTTTGCCGACGAGTCAAGATTTCGTTTGTATACGTGTGATGGTCGAATGTTAATATGGAGAGAAAGAGGACAGCGATACAATGAAAATTTAATGGCCCCAAGAACTCTTTTTGGTGGTGGATTAGTTTGCGTCTGGGGAGGCAAATGTTATAATGGTCGCACTGATTTAGTGGTCTAAATTAATGAGACAATGACTGCCATACGAAAATAGGTGAACACTTCGTTTTCATTAACTATAATGCCCGTTCTCACTATGCGAGAATTGTAAACGATCGCATACAATATCATGGAATTACAAGAATGGAGTGGCCACCATGCTCACTGGATTTGAATTGTATTGAACATGTTTGGGCCGAAATGTCTAGGCGATTCAACCGGATTTAAGAGCCTCCCTAAACCTCAGTACAGTTGGCTAATGAGTTGCAGGCAATTTGGGAAATCATACCTCAGGAATTTATCAATAATTTAATAATGCGCTTTCCAAATAGAGTGACAGCTCTAAGGCGGGCAAGGGGAGGTCCAACAAGACATTGAATTTTTTGATAGTGATTTTGTGAATTGCGCAATACAAGAATTTTTTATTTTGTTACTTTTTTCCACCTATCAGTTTTCTTGTAATTGTTAAATTTTGCATTGAAGATTTTTTCTTTTTTATTCTGGGTTATAATAATGAATTAATAAAATAATTTTTATTTTACATGATTTTCTACTTTATTTTAAATTATTGACAAACAAAATACAAAGTTTTAAAATATCCACTTCAATTGTTGAGCAGTGTATTAATGAGACTCCCCAAAATTTTCCGAGGAACTTTTATAAAATTTTATATGTTACAACAATATAATGAATAGTACTCAACGCTGACGTTAGATATCGTAAAGGTTGTAGATGCTTTTCATTCATAATCGTTGTTTTGTCGTTCTCGTTTAGTGAAAAGTTTGTTTGTATAGGATTTTTAGTACAAATACCGTTGCACGTCAGGAGTGACGTACCTCTTTCGTCATAGTACTGCCAACTAATTAAAATTTCCCTAACTAAGATAAATCATACGAAACATCACGAAAATTCACGAGGACTCATGAACGTAGTCACAGTACTAAAAAACCGAAAAAGTAATCGTAATTATTTTGATAATTTTAGAATTATTTCAATTATATTGGCTTATATACGTCTTATTCTTTATAATATAAAGTTTATAAATCATTAGTATATGCTTAGTGCTCAAAAAACCATAATTTACATTAAATAATTTTGAAATTTTCTACGCCCATGAGACTCATATTTATGATGAAGAAATGACATTGTAGCGATTGGTATGCCTTGATGCGACGTTGTCGAGTATTTAGATTGAAATATTTCAACGATTCTTTAAATATGTGGTCTGAAGCTCTTAGAATAATTACTCCTGAATTATGGAAAAATTCTATTAAACATACAGAAAAAGAAATACAAAAATGGTATGAAAGAGAGAGAGTTTTTGATAGACTAGAAATTAATCCCGTTATTATTAATCCTGACAGCGATGACAGTGATTCAAGTGATTCAGATTTGAATTAGGAGAAAGGATTTACCTTTTGTAGGAATTCGAATATTGTAGTTGAATTGTTTCTTAAAAGAAAAATATATATTTTTTTAAACAAAACATTGTCTTATTTTAATAACAATAAATAGTTTGCTATCTTTTTTATATGTCTCTATTTTATTTATTTAATAAAAATATAGTACAAATAAACAACATAATATAACGATTTTTATAACAGATTATTGAATATTAAAAGTAGATAATACAGCAAGAAGAAGAAGAATATCACAGTTGTAGATTGCTAATGAATCAACTGAGAAAAACATTTTTCAAATGTACTTTAAAACTGGCAGGATGAAGTGTCTTGAGTGTGAGGATCATATATTGTTCATATACGCTTCAATAAATTAATTTTTCATAATAATAAAGCTAAACAACATAACCTAACCTTACATTTTTGAAACTTCCTACATTCCTCGACAATTTAGACAAGCCGACAACACTGCAGGGTCGTGATCTCATAATTGATATATGACGTGCAACGGGATTTGTGTTAAAAATCCTATATATGTGTTTTAAGTGAAGAAATCAAGTTTTTGAGAAAACTAGATAAATGATTGTCCTCAATATGGTACAACAGTGTTTTATATGTAAAAAAACACAATTTTTATACACAAATCTTTCTTTTCACCGGTAACTTAGATAATAGTTAAATTTCTAGGTTATAATGGACTCATAGACGTAACAAAGACCAATTACAATATTTTAACAAATACATTTTATATTAAAAAAATAATACTAAATATGTTTAATTCATATATTTTCCGATTTAATATCATTATGAAACGAAAGAGAAACTTGATTTGTCCAAATTTTTATTTGCATTTTTTATAAATAAACGAATTATCATTTAAAGCCAAAAAGTTGTTTTCTTTATTACTATATATCACAATCTACGTTCCTGGCTCACAACAAAAATACAATTGCCTATAATATATAAAATTAAATTATTAGGTGTGTATATATAAAAAGAGCAAATATAAAAAAAATTAACAAAATATTCCAATGGAATCTATTAAACATTTTTGTCCTACGTCTATGGATATTTTAAATATAACAGCTTGAGTATTAGCTGAGGGCCGCCAATTTCATACAGTACTATAGTTTTCGCTCTATTTTAGTAAGAGCAAGGCTGTTTATAATGTTGGCATGCAAACAAACGCGTATTTATGAATTAGTAGTTGAGGATGTGAGTTTGTTTAATCACTTGGGGAATGAAAATCATTGAAAATAGAGAAAACCGTTTACTTGTTCTTAATTTCAATTTTCAAGTAATTTTATTTATATAATGGGTTCTCTTTAATAACAATGTATAGATGATACCGGCAACACCCGATTTCCGGCAAAACTAGATTTGCCTAGGGAGAACTAGATTTACCTAAACCAATTTGACAAAACTAGCTTTTCCTAATGTGTTTTGGTAGAATTAGATTTGTCTATCTATACCCATTTGGCTAAACTTATTCGACCTAATTATTAAAACGTAATGTTACATGTAAAAGTTTATTCAAATAAGTAAATATAAAATTATCAAATAAATAGAACCTTATGTAAGTAAAAAGTAAGTTAAATGATTTTTGAAACACTAACTATTTTTATTATTCTTAATACAAACAATATTAGTCCTTCCTTGAAAGCCAATTTACAACAATGTTACTATGGCACTTAGAGTTGCATAATATACCCTTTTTTCAGCACAGGCATTTATATTAGAAAAGCAGTTTTTATTGCAGTTGCATAGTAAAAATCCTTGTCCAGTTCCTATCGAATCTTTTGCAGCTGCGCTCCTTAAAGATATTACGTTTTCCTTATCAACATCTTCCACAAATATTAAATTCAGATCAATTTGTTTATTGAAATAAATTAAATATAAATTTAAACTATATAATATTCACCTGGAATATAATTTATTTATAATCCCATGTTTAGTGCCAATTCTATAAAAATCATTATCGCACTTTTCTAAAACAACTCCAATTATATGTTTGAAATGACTTTTGGTTTTTTCGCCATCAGGAATGCGGATATTTACGTTGTCACCGATATTAGCTGGGGAGTGCGACTTGTCTGATATCAACTTCATTTTATTGGCTTGTTTTTCTAAATTCTCTTTCACAGACTTCCTAGAGTTTCTAATATTTTCAAGATTGCCGACACCTGCTAAAGTAAGAATAAATTATTTTTAGAATTATGCAAAGAAAATTAAAGAACTCTTAAAAATTACTTGTAATAAGCTCGCCGGAACTTGATGGTTCATGATTTCCTACAGATTCATCTTTTCCATTTTCAGGGATTTTGTCTTCCTCGTCGTTATCTAAAGTATTCAATACCTCCTGAAGTTGTTCCTCATCGTATATTTTTCATTAACTGCACCATTTTTATACCTTCGACCCTTTTCGGTATATTTTCCTCCGTTCAAGCAGCCAGCATATTCTCAATATCTTAATTAGCTCTACTGATCCTTGACTCTGAATACGACGAGGTTTGCTATGTACTATTTTCAATTCCGCCCACAAGCTTCCAATTTACATACCGCTTTATTTACAAATTCTCTGCCATTATGTAGTATACAAGTTGCTCAAATTGTGTAGGATAAACTAGTTCTACCTAAATACATTGGGGAACACTAGGGCAACAAAGCACGGCCGTCGGCCATATCTCAGGAATGGATTATAGTACAGCTTCGAGAGAAAAATGTTTCAAAAGTAGCCTCGAGAAAAACCTGGCAATTATTTACAGAATTGTAGTTTTACTACTAGAGGGCATAATTGAATAATAAAAATTAAAAATGGAAAAGTTTACAAAATTTACCTAACTAAGGATGTAGGAAACACATTCATCATATTCTCCAAAAAATTCTGCGTATTTTGGTTTTACAAGTTTTTTCAAATAAAATGTGGGGGAACCTTGTTATGAAAAAATGCTAATAGCTGCGGTTCTGATTAACCGATTTTTTTAATGTTAGTGATATTGGAATGAGCTTTTCTTCACTTTTGAAATAATTTTAAACTCTGAGCAATCTAACTGATAACATAAATGCTAGAGGGCGTGCTTTCATTTTTAAAAATTATCAATAAAATAGCGAAAATGCCATGTTGATATCGTTTTCCTATCTGGAGATATCTTAAGAAAGATGTAAATAGTGGGAATATCTCTTCAAATGTCGACAACGCTGAATACTCCCAACGTAACTCAGTAAATTTAGTCTAGTTAGAAAGGTCTTACATAGGACTATATATAGCAATTTAAACTTTTGTCATACTTTTGTTATCGCTGCTACCCACAAAAATACACATTTTAATTTTTGGTATTCAATTACGCCCTCTAACGGTGGACCTACAATTTTGTAAATAATTTTCAGGTTCCAAGGTCCACTTGTGTCATAAAATTTTTTTTTTCCGAAGCTTTACTATTATCCATTCCTGAGAAATGGTCGACAGCCGTTGTTTGTTACTCACCCTGTACATGTATATAAAATTGTATTTTTTTTTAAAAAGGATTAGGGTACTGCTTTAGTCACCTTAAGTCAAATTTTGAACAGTCAATTAAAAATTTTTATAAAAGTAAATAAGTTTATTATTATTATTATTATACAATTTATACATATTTTAAGCAAAATATAAGTAATAGTTTGCAAAAAAATACGATATACAAACTAATACTGTTCTTGTTCAAAATATGAAAAATTAACATTTATTATAATAAAAAAGTCAATAGTTTTTATATTTGTAATCCCCGTTACTAATTGTTTAAAAATCACAATTATTTTTCACATTGTTTATTAATAATAGAATATTTTTACTGAAAAGCAAATGCCATCTCGTAGATCTGACTCCATTGCTATTTCCCTATTGACTTTTTTATAGTAAACCATTAAATTGAATAATAATTAGATATTAAAACATAAAATCCACTATATATATATATATATATATATACGAGTATATGTTTATTACTTGCGACTACCAGATAATGCCGCAGAAGTTTAATATAACATAAAGTTTAGTGAATTTTCCTTACGGCGTTATTAAAGTTTATAGTAAGAATATAGTAACCACAAACTAAATAAAAGTCATGTAACTACCAAAAATGAGTTAAGTTTGTTTTAAAGTTTTATACTTTTCGTTAAGTATATCTGGGCGAAAATACAAGTACAGTCGCTTTATAATGAAACCGTTTAATACGATTCGGGATTTGTTGATAATATTTCGTTAAAAGTTTAATTGATTAGCATTTGTAAGAAAAAAATAAAAAACTAATATCAAACAAATTTTAAGAAACCAAAACAAACAAACCAAAGAACAGAAAATATAAAAGTAAAAGAAAATATTCACCCATCAGAATAGTCACCAAAAAACAAAATACAGTTCATTCCAGGAGATATCTTTGACGTACCTTAGTTCCAATGAATTTTAAACAGGAAAATTTTAGCATTCTATAAAATTTCTTTGTATTTCTAATTTATTAAAAGGATTGACAAAATACAGCTTTCACGTTTTAGCTAAAAATAAAACAAAATATCTGTTTTTCTATCTATGTATTATTTTCTTAAAGAGTGCAAAAATCACGTACACATTCATTCTCTCAGAAACGTTTAACCGATAAACATCTTTCTCAACAATCATTTATAAGACGTCGAAAATACAAAATATCAGTAATGAAATCAATTAAATGTCAACAATCAAACTTAATTAACATTATAAACTATAATCAAGAAGTGTGGAGTGAAAAATCCTAGTGAAACATCAAATTACATCAATATTTATTTCTTTCCTATGCCATTTTATACCCAGGAGCGGTACACTGATACCTGATTAACTGTTAAAAGTTATTTATGGAACATTTTTAATGTTTGAAGTTTATAGGTTTTCACGTTTATTTTTTCTTAATGTTTCGCCGTCTTTTCATAAGCAGCATTTTCAGAAATAAGATGTGCTGGGTAACTCAACCAATCGTCGTTGTCAGAGAAGAAATACATTTTTAGCGATCAAATTGTTTAATAAACCAAAGGTAATTTGGAAGTTTTGAATTTTCTTTATTCACTTCTTATTGATAAAAACTACATGAAAAATATTTACCTGAAAGAGTCTTCTTAAACAAACAAAACTACATTTTTCTTCAGTCTTATTTGGAATCAGTACATGATCACCAACTTTAAAACGATTTTTCATTTTCCCGAAAAACTATTAGTATTTATTTGTTTATTTTATAATTCTTGTTAGGTTTACTAAATGTTAGTTTTAATGTTAACTTCTACACCTATTCGTAGATACATTGCTCTAAATTATCTAACTGTTTAATAAAGAAAAATAATATGGAAGTGCAAAATCTTACATTTTGTTTTACAATAAAAGTGTATTTGCAATTAATTAACCGATTTATTTTTAAAATTAATTTGATATACTGCCTCTTCTGGTATTAATGACTGCTCAGCATACTTAAAATGAATCTATCAATTATATCTCGAGACAGATATTTTCAAATGAGGGATGGCTTTGAATAATTGTCATGAATGGATTGAGTTACCTCTGAAGCTTGTCTCATACATACTCAATGGAGTTGAAGTCAGGAAATTGAGGAGGTCATTGCAGAAACCAATTTAGTACCTGACATGCAACGTGAAGACGGGTAATGCTCTGCATAATATGTAATAAATTTGGACCAGCAGCATATGAATATGGTTGTTCTACAGGTATTAGAATTTCTATGTAACGTTTTTTGTTCATGGCTCTTTCTATTCAAACGAGATGCATGGTATAGTGCAATATGATACCATCCCTTTTCATTGCAGTACTTTTCGGCAATTGTGGACTTTTTGGAAATATCTGCTCTTCTCCTGGTATCAAGTTGAAATCAGAAATAATTGTGAAAGATTTATTGTAATATGCAGCATAACCTTTTGTTATTGTTAAATAGAGCCTAATGTGGGCTTAAAGTACTTTAAAATTACTTGCGCATTAATCTTTTGGGGATCAATTTCCAAAATACTCATTTCCAACCATAAATAAATGAAATGACTACAAAAACAAGAAAGTACAAATATTTTTTAAATTAATATAAACTTTCTAGTGTCACTGCGTGAGTTGTTCTTTTTCACTTTGAACAAAAATTTCACCTTCTTCTAATTCATACCTTAACATTAGGGTTATAAATACATGATTGTATTTTTACTGATGAGTCCTTAACTTAAGACTATGAGATAGTAATGACAAATCGGGCAATATTATTGATTATAATACAAATTTAAGCGGCTTTTATTAATTCGCCGTGGGCAACAACTTTATTTGAGAATGAAGAATGTGTGAATTAACTTTTGGTCAATTTTTTTGGTCTATTATAAGGTGCGATATTTCTTAATATTTTGATTGATTAAAACTGAAACATCTGTTCTCGAAAGTTTGGAAAGAATATACCGAATAAAAATGTATAAAACGTTGTTTTAATTTGTTTAAAATGAATCAATTTTAAACAAATTGACAGTGTAAAAAGCAACAATTTTTTTATGAGTCTCCTTTTGTTGAATTACATTTTTTGCGACAAATAAACCTAACAAATGAATTCCTGTTGCTTATCATGCTATGGTATCGTGTCTAATTAACATTCTCGATACATTGATATTTTTATTAAAAATATATCTGCAATAACAGTCTTGTTTCTTAGATAATTTTGAATACTGTGCTTAAAACACATTAATATTTAATTTTGATATTACAATTGTTCGTGACTATTTTAAAAACAACGTTAATAACATCGATTTGGTGATTTTTTTTAAATAATTTATTTTTAATAATGTGTAATAATAGTGTAAAATAATAATCATATCATTTTAAATTTTGTTTTATTCATGTCATGGTTCGAAGGTAAAAATATTGTGCTAGTGATATCATTCTTTTATTTAATAATAGCAAATTATATATAATTATAAGCAAAATCGCTATGTTAACCAACAGGAGAAATAAATATTCTTTATCTTTATTAATGATATAATGATAATTCAAAAAATTTTATATTTACGACTATTTGCTTTTTCTTATCTGTTAATTAATAATTATTTGTAACTTTAATAAATTTAACTATCACAGTATAATTATCTGTTGTAGCCTTGAAGAATTATAAAATCAATACAAAATACAACCAGACGACCGGCAGAAACAATCTAAAATATTTCCAAGTAATCGACCGCAATAACTCCATTATTCCGTATTTCCTGGAGAATCCATTCTAAAAACCTTGGCACTGGAAAATATTGATGATATCATTGTGTAAAAGTGGTGTTAGCCTTTCGTGTTTCATTGTAAGCTGTGAAAATTCTCTGTCAAAATTTCTGAACAAAATTCAGTAGTGAGTATTTATATATTTTATATTTATATATATTTAAAACTAGTTATTTTAAACATTAATAATGGGGAAATTTCGTGTCAAGCACTTAGCGCGTTTACTATTAATAGTCTTTTAATAAAAAAAAAATACGGTGATCTATAACTAATAGAAAATTGATAATTTTTTATTGTATTTAATGTTGCATACCCATGATAATTTTTTATTGTATTTAGTGTTGCATACCCATTTTCGATACAAACACTATTTTCACCCTATAAACAAACCAATACAATATACAAAACAATAGGTATTGTATTGAATAAATCCGTTTAATAATAGAGATTACCAATAAAACACCTACAGCAAGTAGCTAAAATTATTTTATTGATTTAATGAAAACATAGTGGCACAAAGTTTTGAAGGTGAATGAATAGTTCTCTGATTAAAAAATATACTGAATTCAAATGTTAATCACTAACCACTTATGAAGATAAGATACCAATTTTAAAAATATATGGGCGTATTGTGTTTAAAAGCAATTTAGTAATTTTCCTCTTTCACATATTAGTATAAACATAGGACATTGAAATTAGTTGCATAGATACAATACAAAAATACAACAAGTAAATTTAAAAGTGTATACTGAAGTATTTTAATGTGTAACTTTTCCATTTTTATTTGTTACATGTTATATTACGTGTAAATATAAACTTATTAATAAACCTTGATGAGAAATAGTCTGTCGCTAAGTTTATCAGAGTTGCTTACTCATTGTTAACATACATTCGAATTGGGTTTTCCATTATCTCACTCTTTATCAGCCGTTACGTTTACGTTATAATAAAAAAAATGAATTCAAATTTTAATAGAAAATTTGAAAAACCTTTGAAACTTTCGGTGCACAAGAATTTAAATACATACGCGCAATAGTTATTTATTCATTAAAGAGATCCAGGAATAATATAATAAAAATAGAATTATCTATTGAATTTCTTTTTCAAAATTTAATTTAATTTTAGATTGACATGAAGACTGTATTGTTCGCTTTGCTTAGTGGGATAATTTTAATATTTTTGTTAAATTGTGGCAATGGAGAAAAAGTTAGAAAAGGAGCGGTAGTAACAAATGGATTTGGATGTTCAGACATTGGAGCGTAAGTATAAATGTTACTGTGAAACTTTATTTAAAAATTTATTTCCTTATCATTTTATTTTAAAACCGTCGAAAACTAACGTTTAACTGAAGCCACCATTCGACTGCATTTTTAGTTAACAATAAGAAAATAAGTCGCTCTCCTGCTCTGAGTATTGAGGTCGGAGTTTGAATTTGACGAATTTGTTTCGATCTGCTTATCAAATATATGAATGCCAAACTAGTTCTCGAACTGTCTGGGCATAACATAAATTACTGTTACATGGTCAAATTAATTCTTAAATATTTATATAAATACATTTTTTTTATGAAAATCTAACCTAACGTGAAGTGAACAGTTGGATTTTTACAACTTTACACGTAGATTATTGATTATATTCAAACGAAATAAGTCAAAACGTTTCAGTTAAATCATCGGTTCAGTTGAAGTCTAAAAGTGCTTTTAGACGGTCGTATCAGTTGTCAATTCAGTTTGAATTTAGTTATCAGTTTAGTTTGATAATGTCTTCTCTTTTAGATGATCCGTTGAGCTTTCATTTGTTGTACACAGTTCTGTGATGAATAAAGATTCTCTAATGGCGATCGCTTTGTTCAGCACCAAAAAAGCAAAAAAAAGTAACTGAAGCAAAAATTGGCTCATCAAAAGACAAACTCTGTCATATTTAAACTGTTAATTTTTTGCTTTGGCCATTTCTATTGTTGCATTTTTATCTAGATTATTGTATTTTTTCACCAAACATTATAAGCAGTTTTTCTTTTTTGTTAAATAGTCGTGATTTGACAATGCAGTCATTGTACCCTATTTTTATGTAGTTATGGCTACGAATATTATGGGAATAGTGAGACCTGAAGGTATATGTTCATTTAGACATAATTTTAATTGACAACTGATACGTTAAGTTTTGGGAATCCCATCGAGTAACAGCTGCGTTTCAGTTTTACTTTCATTTACTTGTATTTCCACATAGAAATAACTGACAACTAAACTGACACTGAAACTGAACTGACAACTGATACGACCGTCTAAAAGTACCTTTAGATTACCTATCATATTTTTACTTTTTATAGAGCCATTTCCTATTAAAGAAAATAAAATTAATAAAAAATGTATTATTGTAATATATAATTTGTTATTGATAAATATACTATAATGAGGAGTAATTAGGAAAAATGTATAAACATTTTGTTTCAACGGGATTTATTGCCAAATATTCATTTATATTTTAATATAATTTATTTTCAAATTTGACAATCCTTAATTAGTTTGGCATCAATAATCATTCTATCATCTTTAGCCTCCATATAATAACAAATAATACATATTTATTACATATATTTTTTAAGTTTTATATTTTGACATACACTAAAAATTCTATTCTAAAATTTTATCAACAACTTTCTCCTTACCAAAACAATTTTTATTATGAATTTTAATTACCCTCTTTCTTGATTTTTAAATTATAATTGGATCATAAGAGTATGTTTATTACCACAGGTACATTTTGTAATTAAATGATTTAAATAATGTTCACCAATAACTTCCTTTATTAATTTAAACAGTCATAAAATAAAATTGTATCCAATATACAATACTCATAGATATTTTTTTAAAAGCAGATAATATAGAGACGATTATATTTAATTCAAAATAAAATCTTACAATAGCAACAATAGTTAAAAATTTTAAAAACGCATGCCTCTATACAAAAGAAAAGTACCTAAACTTATCAAAGTCAAAATTATTTTAATTATGTGGTCCATAATTAAAACAGAAGATTTGACAAAGGAAAATTAAGATATTAAATTAGAATTATAATTATACAGATTTGTGGATTTATCTTTTCTTTAATTTTTTTCGTTTGCCTTTTAATGGAAACACTGTCGCTACTTTTCATTTTAGAAAATGTTTCTATTTAAAAATTTGATAGAACTTATTATTTTTTATATTCTTTCCTTAGTCCTAAAGCCTGAATTTTTCTAAACCATAACTGTCACAAATTAAAACTACAACCATTTAATTTTGCTTGAGGCCAAAGAATACTTGTTTTATATTTTGTTTAAAATATAATTGTAAGTTGTTGTTATTTCATATATTCCTAGAAAACTTTAATAATCTAATTATTAATAGAGGATTATGAAGGTAGACTTGACCCATATCCTTAAAATTTAGGGAAATTTTAATTTTTACCTGGACCCGTGGTGGAGTTGACATGTAGCCAGATTTTTGTAAAGAAATGAATAATTCGTTTGCTCATTAAATAATTCATAGTTCATTTCTACTTTTTGATTCAGAAGTGTTTCCAATATTTATGATTACCGATTCAATTTCCGTGTCTTAAATACATTTTTCATGATCATGCAATTTTTTTATTAGTGATTCAGTTCAACACATATTATCCAGATTTCAACATCACACTTAACTAATGTTTCATACCATACACTTATGACATTTTCATCGCTGTATCCATCTCTGCTATATTTAATGTAATATTATTTACATTTGCCAAAATTAATTCAAACTCCATGTTCCTGTACAAGTTCATGTATGATATAAATATGTTCTTTTCTATTCATTTTCGCCATTGTAGTAATTCTGATTCTGTTAGTTTTTCATCAAAATTGATGTTATTTTCTTCCTTATGTATACTTAAAATCCCGCAAGGTGGAATTATAGACAGAACCTATTTATCAACTTAAGGAAATAGGTTAATAATTTGTAATCCTAAAAAATTTTTTAAACAATATGTTTGAAAAATTCGCAATTAGCTTAAATAAATCTGTTTCAACTCAAGACTCGCGAAATATAGAAAAATTTCAAATGAAAACAAATAGTATGACATCTGTAAATAAATACCACTAAACCATCATATTTATTAGATTCAACTTGACAAACGTAAAAGTTGCGTAGTCGCTTGTTTTTTTACTTTTTTTTGTTCTTCATTTGTAATTACAATGTAGTCCTTTGATTAATAGACGAATGTTAAGAACTTCTGATGCCTTTTTTACTATTAAGGATATGTGTTTTTTATTTTCAGATGTGAGTGATCCTATAGAAAAGTTGTACAATCGTCTTTAATTGAAATACTCTCAATAATTCGAACATGAACAGAAATATTAACATATTGGCCATTTCCTAAGAGTCTGAGAAGAATGGTCTTAATAGTAATAGAATGATATCAAAGCGTGCCTATTTTACAAATTTTAATTACAATTTATAATTCCTCTGTATATTTTTGTTATTTTTTTTATAGGAATATTTTAGAAAAGGGTGGAAACGCTGTAGATGCGGCGATTGCCGCGCTCTTTTGCGAAGGTGTCTCCATGCCTCAATCTATGGGACTCGGTGGAGGATTTTTAGTCACCCTGTATAATAAATCAACAGGGGAAGTATGGACTATGAACGCTAGAGAAACAGCGCCTCAAAATGCATCTAGAGATATGTATTTAAAAGATCCAGATTCTTCAAAGTGGGGTAAAATAAAAAATAAAAATAAATTATATACAACCTAGCAATATTAAATTAATGTTTTTAAATTGAAACAAATAAGAATGTAATACAGGGTGGCCCAACGAAAACTCGACATGGGAGTTTTGGACAATATTATCGCAAGAAAAAAAAAACGGAAGAAAATAGATTTTTTTGTAAATAATTTATCCAAATTTAAAAAACTACATATCGTTGTTTAGAGAATCCAACGGACTTTCAAACGATATGCGACTCGACCCCTATTCCTTATTTAATTTCTAGGGGTTGTTCATCCCACTGGTCTAGGGTTGAAATGGCGATGCTGCGACTAGCGTAAAAAAATGTCCCCCTCGGAACAAAAATCGACCTGTCCGAGAGTTTTCCTTTTCCTACGATAATATTGTCCAAAACCCTCATATCAAGTTTTCATTGGCCACCCTATATAATACATAGCATGATATAAAATACAGGCCATCAGTAAAAAAATTGAATTGGATTCAATTTTTTAATTTTATTTTTATTTTAGTAAAACGTTAAAACAAAAATGGACTCATTCAGTTCTATAATAAAATTTGAATATTGACTTCATGCAAAATATTTTTTTAAATTTTGTGCCTAAACTAATAGCTTTACGCTGGCTTTTTATAAAATGCTATTGAATGATTTTTTAATGTCAAATCTGTACAATGCTATAGGATGTTAATGTTGCTAATAAAAAAAATATAAGTTTTGTTAACCCTGTCAATATGGGTGGCCCTGAAAATTTGAAAATATTTTCAAAATATGATACCTATACCTCAACTTTTATCTCACTAAAATTTTTTCGTATCTCTTACAACAAATGAATAATTCGATTTCGTCGCTCTAATGCCGTACCCTGTATACATATTTTACTATTGGTATGTCTTTCTTCATTTGTTTTATTCCTAAATATTTTTAGCAACTGAATTGTATTAATCTTCTCTTTATACATTTTTTAGGTGGTAAAGCGGTGGGAGTACCAAGTGAACTAAGAGGATATTGGCATTTATATAAAAAGTTTGGCGGAGGAGTATCATGGAAAGAATTAGTTGAACCAACTATTCGGATTTGTAGTGAAGGAGTTATAGTAACAAATTTTTTAGGAGGACTTTACAACCGAAAGAAAGATTTTTTATATCAAGATCCCGTCTTGAGGTATATTTTATTTAATTCTAGATAGTAGATTACAGATATTTATTTTTTATTTCAATAAAACAAAGAGTTGAGAAATAAGTTTAAGCACTAAAAATCAGATTTTAAATACCACTACTAATATTAAAAAAATACAGAATATCTGCTGCTCTACAAATGGAGACTATGGGTGTATTTGTATCATGTCAGCACATAAATCTAAATATCTCGAAAAAAGTGAAAAACTCCGTGAATAAATCAAATTCTCATTTTTATTATCTAATCTTTATGTATGCACGATGTTCGGTTTTTGAGGTATTTGAGGAAAAACATGTAATTCAATATAATTATATTAATCAAGTAAGGCTTTTTATTTTGGTTGTTATGGATGAAAATTATGAATTTGTTATTTTATGAACTATTTTCAAAATTAAGAATATAATTAAATTAAAAGTGTTAGAAAATAGTTTTATAAAAGTAATTAATTATAAGCATATGACGTGGGGCTCTTTAAAAATTGGCAACGTTAAAACAGATCAATTGCATCAAAAGTTTTGAGAATATCAATAAATACACTTAAGAAGCAAAACAATTGCCAGAAACGAGATTTAAAATAGAAATGATGATATAGCAATTAAAATGCTGGACTAGTAACAAAAAGAGGGAAAGAAAACGAACAAAATATAAATACTGAAGACATGGTAAAAATATTAGGTTTATTAAGAGAATCAATTAAATTAAAGCATCATAAAAGCAAATTGAACCAACACAAAAGCAAATTAAAGCAGCACAAGAGCAAATTAAAGTAACACAACCGTAAATTAGTGCATTAGAAGAAAACATTGAAAGTCAAAAAAAAAACAACTTAAATGACTACAAATAGAAAATAGAAAGAATTTAGAATAAAATTAGAAATTAAAAAGAAATTGTCAAATATTATATACCTATAGATAAAAAAATGGAGAACAAATATCGAATAGATTATAATATAAATAAAAATAAATTTATAGTAGAGTTTGAATATGAAGATGAATCGATTAAACAAATAGACAACATAATAATGAAATTAAGCATTGATTAAGGAACAGATGAGAGTGGCAAAAGATTTTATATATAAATTTGAAGTAAAAGATATAAAAAATTTAACTAATTTCGTACAAATTGAAAATTCAAATAAATAAATAAGTACAAAAAAGCATATACATTGATTCAGATAGAAATAAAAATAATTACAGAGCATAGACAACCAAATAGTTTACAAAGTTTCAGAAGATTTTCGGAAAATAATTTTATAAAAGTAAATTATAACAATATCTTATCTTGAGAAATAGGAATGTTTTAAATAAAACTTATAGATAGAGTCAAGCTTCACATTTTAAAATTATTTCGTAATATACAAGGTGTTTCATAAAGTCACAGCATATCAAGGTTGTTTTTTAATAGAATACCCCTTATATTTTTACATTTTTATAAACCTCTTGCAGAGTTAATTTCAACGATGTATCACGCTTATATTATATGAGTAATGCGAAAAGTGACATTTTTATACAGCAGTAGAAAGTATTTTTTGACAAAACGATAACTAAGACATAAAATACGTCAATTTTGATAAATATAATCTTTAAAATTGTTAAATATATGAAAGTATGCGGGATTAAAATTAATTAATTGACTATTATTAGCATTCACTCTGTATAACACTTCTGCGCTCCTGTTTAAATATCTATTAATTCTTTTAAATGTAAATCACTGAATAGTCAGTTAGCCATATGATCTAAATTAATTTAATATATACCATATTGCGATCTAATGATTAAACTTTGAAAGTGAACCGGTTGTGCCTGTGTTAAGACGGTAATAGAACTCGCCTCAAAACTGTATTAAATGGTCTTCTGGGTATTATCTTAAATAGTTAAAGCCTAGTATCCATTAAATCCTGGTATTTGGCTCATATTCGGTTTCGCGCAATTATTCCACTTTATACTCTTGTTATTTTATAACCATTAAAATTGTAGTCACTTTAAGAAACAATTGTTTTCAAATTTAATGACCTTGTGCTAGGTCTTTACAGACCTAAAGATTAATGAAATGCTTCCCTAAAGTAAAATATTCAACTGTTTATGTTAGTCTTCTTCTCTTTGACTTTCTCTGACTTTTCTTATAGGGGTTCCAGAGGTTGTTTTGACTTGATTGTATCAAGAGAGATTTAAAAAAATGTATTTTAAAAATGTCTATTATTATCCGTTAAGCTTAAAATATAAATAATCTAAGGCTTCTAAACACTTATGCGAGCCTTAGTAGACATAGTTTTACCATTTTCAAGACGATTACACGTCATGACAGGCAGAGTTTTGCCAATTTCTATGTTGGTTACGAGTCCGACTGCCTATATTTTCTATTAACTATTTTAGGTAATAATTGTCCATAAATTCGGTATTTAAATCTATCTCTTTTTGATCTCATTTTGTCATCTGTTTTTAACTTCTAGGTTAGGTTAGACGCAAAAAGACATTTAAAATTCAAAAAGTGTCTTTATTGCTATTTAAAATGTTCGCTTTGATAATTTATGCTCATTTTCATGCCATAACATTTTTACCAATCTGAAGATGGCACGCTCATAACGGAATTTAAACGCTTCAAATGCATTTTCTAGGTCATTAAATCTACCTTTTGTTTGGTAAAATAATCAATTGTTCGTTACGCTGTGTTGAGGTTTGCATTGCCCTCTATTAATTTTGCTCATTTCAGAAAAAACTTCTGGTAAGCAAATAGTTGTGTGCCACTCAGCATTTACTGCTCTACGTTTTTTTAAAAGGATAGTAGAATACTTCATTTGAACATTAAGAAAGAGAGAGAGAGAGAGGGTAAATTCTCAGAAAGGGATAATTATATTTTAGTACTCACAGCTTCCACAAGTTATTGATATTTTATTTATAATATCCAAGTTCAATTACTTATTTAGTTTTTAATAAATGTGAAAAATAATAATGAGTGAAAATAGAAATAATTTGTGAGTATCCATTCACCAAGTAATAAATTAAAACTAGACAATTTATCAATCAACGAAAAGAGGGTTATATTGAATAACTATAATTATTTAAGACAACATAATCTTTCAAATACTGATATTGACACCATAGTTGAGGTATCCAAAGCAAGGGACATAAAAAATATACGATATATAATGTTTTACAAGGGGAAAAATCAGTTGAGTAACCTCAGCAAAGCCAAAACCAGGCAGACCAAAATTATTAAAAGTCGACGTCGATGAATGTTTTAAAACTGCTTTTCGTAAGCTTGTTCACTCATTTTTTCTGAAGAAGCAAATACCAACTTGAGATAAAGTTTTACAAGTTATAACCGACGATGCTGATTTACTCATAATAAGCCGAGATAAACTATGGAAACTACTATATTTAATTAAACTTAAATATAAAAAAAGTGGGCAATGCTAATTGATTCTGAAGAAATCCTTGGATTCGATAGTACCTTAGAAGAATAAAACAAATTAGGATAGAAAATAAAAACCTTTCTATTTACACAAAACATGGGTTAATGCAGGACATTGCAAACTCTTCTAAAGAAACGTTTTTACAAGGATTTACTATTGGTATTAATAAACCTACAGATAAAAGTGCAATAGTAATTGTTTGTCTTATAGGCAACATGAACTGTTTTCTTGAGGGTGGTTTACTTTTATTTGATTCAAGAAAAGACCGTTGATTATCACGAAGAAATGACTGGAGACATGTTTGAGGAATATTTCCAAAAATGATTGAATTTATACCGATAGATTCGGTTATTGCAATGGGCAATGTAAATTATTACTCCCGATTACTTGAAACTTCACCAACTATTAAATGGAAGAAAAATTAAATTGCAACAGAGTTAAATTTTAAAAATGAATTCTTTGGTGATATAATACTGAAAGCTGACTTGTTAATTATTATCAAGAACATAAGCAAAATTACTTCACTTAACGCATCCAACCAATCCATTAGAATTAATATGGGATCAAGTTAAAGGTTACGTTGCTGGACATAATACAACTTTTAAATTACTAGATGTTAAAAATTTATTCACTAGACCAATATCTGAAGTAAACTGTGAGAATTGGCAAAAATGTATTAATCACATTATAGGAATAGAACACAATAAGGAAACTTGATAACATAATTTTGATATCTCTACAGAAACTATTATAATTTCTCTGGAATCAGATAACATGTATTCTGGAACAGAATATGAGGAACCATAATTTTATTATTATTTCCAAAGATTATTTCATATTTTCAATGTTTATATATTTATTTATGTAAAATTGGTGATCGGTATATAAATAAAAAGATAGGTATCATTATATTTTATTAAATAAATTACAAAATAGTGTGTTCTTGAATTTCGTTTTATTTTGGAAAAACACGTCTATGGTTTATTGATTGAAATTTAAGTTGGCTTTACTTCATTTTGAAACACTAAAATATTGGAGTGTTTCTTTCCGATTTATAAGAATATATTTAACTTTCCTCATCACTAACGATATCGTCTACAAAATTTGACGTACCTGAATTGAATCGTTTGAATGATTCTTTCCACCATTTGACTCAATCCTATTTTTGAGTGATAAGTGATCATGCAAAATTTAATTAATCTGTTTCATATCAAGGTCTAAATAAGATTGATTTTCCTTACATGTTACATGATGATTTACCATTTTGATTTCTCTTACACAATCAATGTTTTCTGACGTTTTTGAGGTTCTTTCTTGACCTTCACAAAATTCGTCACTAAAACCAAAATTAAATTCTTGACCCTACCGAAAATTAGTTCTTGATGCTGTCTCGTCGTTAAAAGCAGTGTTTAGATCATTTCTTGAAAATGTTCGCTGTTTAAATGCATAGTTTCCTTCCAATTCGTTACTTTAAATTAAATTGTACTTGGACGACTCACTAAATTCAACTTCTGTCACTTTTGATATGGCTAATACCGTTGATCTGATAGTCCCTTAAGAACAGCGTCCTTAAGTCGCGTTAAAGGCTTGTGTGATTAACCGATTACCAGCAAGAGAGCCGGGGAATTCAAATTCCAAAATTGTTGTGTCAGGGACTCGAACCCATGAACTGTGTTACGTGATTCAAACGCACTATCTAGTGGACTATTATCGCTCCATTTCTATAGTTGTTTCTTTATAACACAACTTCGTAGAAACAGAAAAATGTTGTGTCTTAATTCTAGTGACATCTGTGTTTCTCTTTGTAATATTATCCATGACTGAATTTGAATAACAATAAAGGATCTGTCTAAAAAAGTACAATTTTTATATGTATCTTGTTTAAATTGCTTTATAAAGATTGTTCTTATATTTTTCAGATCCATTTATATTGATCCTCTAACTAACAATACCTATCAAGAAGGACAACGTGTAAAGCTAGTGAAGCTCGCAAAAACTCTTGAAATAATAGCGAACGAAGGTGGCGACGCTTTGCACAACGGATCTCTAACTAAACAATTTGTTAAAGATATACAACAACACGGTGGTATAATAACTATCGAGGATATGCAAAGTTACGAGTAAGTTAGGAGTTTTGAACAAAAACAATATTTGGCCGATTTAATTCGCCATACTAATCCACAAAGCTTTGTTTTTTAGACCGATATGGGAAGACCCGATCACAGTTTCTCTTAAAAATAACAAAACCCTTTACACGTCCCCCTTACCAGCTAGCGGGATTCTAATTGCTCTAATTTTAAATACGTTACGAGATTTTGTTGATGTAAATGTTGACAGCGTCAAGACCTCACAGCGAATCGTGGAAACTTTCAAGTTCGTATACGGAAGAAGGGGAGAAATGGGGGATCCGAATTTCATAAATGTTACAGAGGTAAGACGTGGATTAATTTAGTGGAAAATTATATATAACATGTACAGGCTTAGTTAAACAGATTTAATAATAGTGAAATCAATGAGATACATATCGGGAGAGCCCAAAATATTTATCTATACAGAAATGGTAAGGGATTAAAGAATAACATAAATTTGTAATTATACAGACATTACTCATAATGGTGTATTTGTTGGTCATCTGGAAAAAAAATTGCCTCAAACTACGTTCTTCTATGCTCCTTTTCCTCTACTGGCAAAACACACACACACACATATATATATATATATATATATATATATATATATATATATATTCGCAGCAATTTTAGAATTCTTCAATTTTATGCAAAAAGTTGATGGATCCTAAGATTACCTATTTTGAAGAATGCGACATTTGATGATATTGTTAGATTTTTTATCAACCCGAAATATACGTTAGGGTGAAAATATAACTAAAAATGTTTTATTAGGTTCCTGGTCTAGTCTTGAACTTTTGCTAAACTCTGTATACCATTGCATTTTATCATCTTTATTTCAAATCCTTACTCATAATATCGTCTATAATTGTGAGAAGAAGCAAATATCTCTAAACCCCCACAAAACTGTAGTGAAAAGCTTAATAATCCAATATTAGAAAGCGTATCCATTCGATTTGCAGAGGAGGTAAAACATTTAGGAATCATCCTAGACAGATAACTTACTCGGAACTCCCATCTGATAAAAATAAATATACAAAACTAGGAAATCCTTCTTGAATATCAAAAGGATGTGTGGAACGAACCTAAAGTAGATTAACTAGCTTTATCAAATACTGATAAAACCAATAGTTAAATAAGTGGCTGTATCCTGATAGACTAAGGGATTCCAATATATCCCAACTACAGCAATAGAGACAATTCTGGGTCTTACTTCTTTCTACCAGAGAGGACAGATTAGCCTCCTACAGAACCATGTCTATTTCTGGTCAAATCGAAGGCAATGGGACTAGTCTGGTTCCCTCTGGGGGATAAGCACTCGCCACATTCTGGTAATGGTTTAGGACCTGCTCTTCCAGGACACACATACTTAAGTACTTTTTAAGTCATTTTTTCCTGCGAGTGACACATGGGAAAGGAAAGAAATCTTCCTTCCAGGAACGGTCTGTGTACTGTGCATAGAATGCTCTAAAAACTAAATAACATGGGAGCCGAAATGTACAACAGAAAACCGTAAGTTGTAAATCTTCTTTTTCTAAAAAAAAAATGTTTAAAGGTCGGACAGCCAGGTAACTTTAAAAACATTGACCTCCAACCAGCTGAATTGGAAGCTAGTGTGGACTCGATCGCTTTGCTACCAGTAAAAGAGCAAATCCTCTTTGGATACCGGGGCAAAAGAAGGCGGAGAGCAATGAAAAAGTCGACACTCTCGTGGAAAAAAGCTGAATCCGAGTTTTTTGGACCAGGACATTTAATTGGCATTGCCAAAGACACTATCTTTAAATGGACTGAGAAGAAAACCAGCCAGCACTGGAAGGATATTCCTTATGTAGCTCACTATAAAGCATTTATATCCATCCCTTAGGCAGCACCAAGTGATAAATCCTGTAATGGAGTAGAAGAAATCTACACATTCTAATTAGACTGCTTATAATACACTGAGGTCTGAGTATATATTGTATGGTCGTTTCTATAGCGTATAGCACATCTTGTGCTCCTGTTGAGCTCTGGACATGAATGGGTTCAGTACGTTTGATACCAGTGGAGGCCAACGACTTCAAGAAAAGGTTGACCGGAATCAACCATTAACTTCGTAAGAAGGTGCGAATTGTATGGTGATTTGTAACCTTTAGGGGTGAGCCACTATAGGCCTTAGATGGCACAATGAAGAGGTGTGGTAACCCCTCCTCACTCACATAGAACCAAACTTAATTCAATCAATCAATTCCATTATTCTGATAATTTTGTTATTTTGTATTAGCTCTTCAATGATTACACGTCTAGGACTTATGCAGAAAAAATAAGATCTTCAATATCAGACATCAAAACCTATCAAGACCCTGAACATTACAATGTTAAATTTCTTCCTCCAGAAGATCATGGCACGGCGCATATTTCGGTTTTATCTCCAGCTGGTGACGCTGTAGCTGTAACCAGCACAATAAATTTATTGTAAGTATATTATTATTATTATTATTATTAGTATTATTATTATTGATTGTTTTATATAACAAACATTATTACATTGATTACCTTACTATAATTCCTGGATCTGTTTTTTCTGAAATATTGTTTTTTTAGGTTTGGTGCTGGATTTGCTTCAGCTAGCACAGGAATTATCCTAAACAATGAAATGAGAGATTTTTCTTCACCAAATATGACTAATGGTAATGGTTTTGCTTCCTCTCCCTACAATTTTGTAGCTCCTGGTAAGAGGTCAGTTTCTTCCATGTGTCCTGTCATCGTATTAGACGAGAATAAAGAAGCTATAATGGTTATTGGTGGTGCAGGTGGACCAAAAATCACAACTGCTGTTTCCTTGGTAAGAAAACAATATTTAATGTAATCAATAAGTTACTGTATGATTGGTAAACCAGGATATTTTTTGGTTTTTAGGTAATATTAAGACATTTGTGGCTTGGAATGGATTTGAAATCTGCTATTTACGAAAAACGTTTTCATCATCAATTGTTCCCCATGGAAATAATTTACGATTTGGAATACGAAACAGAGGTGAATATCATAATGAGCACTTATTACTGTATATCTTGATGATTTATTTTTCCTTACATCTTTTCTCTTTCAAAAACTATGTTGAGAATATGGATCGCTTGCTGTATTTTTTATCTCAACTAATCTTAAATAAAAATGATAAGAATCGATTAATATTTGTTGAACAAGCTCTATTCACAAAGGATTTAGTACGCCTTACAAAAGTGTGCCGGGGAATAAAGCAGATTTAATGACTAAAATTACACAATTTTGCTATTACTATTCATCGTCAGGTTATACCTTTAAAAGTGTGAAATAGTGACAAAACCCGAACACCTTTTTTAATAAAAGAACCTACATATGTAGACTGTAATAAACTTTTAGCCATAAATTATTGCCTACATTTCGACTATTATTTAGTAATGATCTAAGAAGAAAGAAAGCTTTTTTTGATCAAAAAGCTTGTTATATAAAATATTGTTACAATGCATTTACAATATTTAATATATAGGAAGTAAAAATAATGATTGTATAATAAAAATACGAACGTAGCAGCCAATTTTCTATTTAAAAAATGTGATTTCAGAAAAACTTGTATGAAATCATCAACTTACTAATAAAATTATTGCTATTTTAGGCTAAAGATATTGTTGATTCATTAGCTAAAATAGGACATGAATACAACTTTAATGATGACAATGGATTTGCTGCTGTAACTGGCATCTCAAGAGAAGGTTCTTCTAGAAAAATTTCCGCATGGAGTGATAGACGAAGACCAGGTTATACAACTTACTTATAATTAACTTTTAAAAATAAACTCCATTTTAAAAAATGGTATGACAACTAATGCATGATTGTATTTGTATTGTGACTAGGTACGTTAACATCTCATATCTACTCATTATTTATTTTTTGAAGAATGTATAAAATCTCGGTATTAACCAAAAATTATGAAGAGTCGAGTGGTAATTCATATTCATATTCAAGATCTATGAAAAGTATTTTGTAAAAATGTATTCCAAGTACCATTATATATAGTTTCACTGCATTTACATTCACGAGATAAACGAAACCACTTAATTTAATTTATACCAAATCAGTATGTATATTGTATATTGAGATTTAGTTTATTAAACGTTTTTTAAAGCATTCGGTAGCATTTTTTCCTTCTGGATTATACACGGCATAATAAATAATTCCCCAATAAAACTCAGTTACTGTGTTTGGAAACTAAAATCCATTCTAGTCTGCTGTATTGATGAAACTACTCATTGGATATTCATTTAGTGCATTCCCATTAAGTTTCCATCTTCCCAATTAACACGAACGGGACATTTTAGAATTTATGTTTAATAGGGAACGCCCAAAACGGGAAATTACTGGAAATTACCTGAGGTCTTACAGGAAGTGATTCTCCATGTAGAACTCGAATAGAATTTGCAGGGCGCGGGGAAGGGGATTTGCTTCATCATGAGAGTCTAGTAATGGACTTTGCCTCTGAAAGTGGAAAAGACCTCTCTTCCAGTATCTGAAACAATAAAAATACAAAATTATTTTTCCAAATTACAATAATTGTTTAATATTTACAGTATTATTTGTAAAATTTCAACGAGCAGTAAAATAGGGAAACTTATTGCGATTATGGTGAAAAGTAAACTCATTTAAATTCTTTGGGGCTGTTGTAAAGAGGGTGTCTCATATTAAACTTGAAATAAAATACCGTTTTTCATTTGACTGCAACTACTATTATGATATTTTCAAATACAACAAACCGTATATTTTGGATTCATAACCATCAGTTAGATTTTCAGTTCGTAAATCAAGATTTTTACTTCGTCCTTTATATTAAAAGTAACGTTATTGATCTGATTCTCGAATCTGGTCTATTTTGGTGATCTATAACAAGTGATAACGTGGGATTTTTCAGGATTTAACTCCATTCCGTTTATTTTACACCATTCGGTTAAATTGAGCAAATCTAATTTTTGGAGTACCCAGCCGTTATTTGATGTAATTGTATGGAATAATCTTAGATCGTCCGCGAATAAAAGGAAATTACATTTGGGAAAACAAGAAACGATGTAATTTACAAAATGCATAAAATAGTACAAATTGGATTTTATTATGCAAATAACTGTTAATCCAACTGAGATGATTTCTTTTTATAGAATTTTATGCATAGCATAATTGATTGTTACTCAAAAATGAACTGTATTTTTAAGTGGATATTGACTTAGAATGAATTATGCATAAATCCTATGTGCTTATCTTCTTAAACAAATCAGTTCCATCCAATGAAATATTTGATAATCTGATTTATTTTTTAATAACTTAAAGGAAGATACCTAAGTTGAAAATTTAAACTTTAACAATAATTTTGATGCGGGTTCTTAGAGTGGTTTACATAATAGTAGGCACAATCTATCACTAATTACAACTTAAACTAACTTAATTTTAGATGTGTGGTCTAAAGAGTCATTAAACTTTTTTAAATTTAAACTTAAGGTCACAATTTATATTTTAAATTATATGAATAGATTGATAGAATCTATTTTGGAGCGGAGAGTGAGTGTGTGCATTGCTCAACGACTCTTAATTCTGGAATTGGAATTATACTTCTTTTAAACCTCTTTTTGAATCAATACAATCTTTTTATTTTTATAAATACAATTATTATGAGAAATACTACAAAATTCTTTCGATACATATTATTTATCTAATTTCTAATAAATATTATTATACAATTTTCCTTCCAACATATAACACTGCATTTTTATCAATTAATTTTAAATATTTACTTCTATTAAACTAACTCATCTCATGTAATATCTGTCACTTTTTCAAAATAGCTAAAATTTTTCTATAAATTTATTAAGTCATATGATTAATTTCCTATATGCTGAACATGAAAAAATTCCTGATTGTGTTAACATATTTCAACTTACCAGATAAGTATATATATTTCTGAAAAATCATTAAAAAAATTTGTCAGGTTATGTTTATTAAATATCCAAATATCCTTTATTATTGGATTGTTTTTTAGCAAATTAGCCTATTACATAATTCAATTATAAAGTTGGATTATGGATTATACTTAACTTTCAATTGTTACATAAATTCTTTCTTAAAAAAATGAAGTCGTACATGTTTTAATTGTATTGTTCTCCTGTCAAGGTCCAAGAAATATTATTTGTTTTATGATATTTAAATAATATTCATACAAATTTCATAATAAGTTTCTTTAAAAAAATTTTTATAATTAATAAAACATTAATGTTTTAGTAACACGATCTGATTTTTAGTTTTGACATATATAATATACTTTACAAAAATATTAATACTCAATCGAATTAATTTTAGTGTTTAACTCTTTAAATTCCTTAGATTCAAGTTTATTTATAATAATATAAGAAATCTCATTACAATATAATGTCTTTTTTAACTGATTTAAGTATGTTTCAACCATAAAATAATTATTCCTTGTACAAGAAAAATGTCGGTACTGAAAAGGTTAATATTTACTCTTTTTATGAATGTTTATTATTTTCTCTAATAAAAATGTATGTACTAATCCTCTATAAACTGTTACCTCCATCTCACCTGGACTGTGAGGAGAGATGGTCAATATAGTACCATTTAGTTTTAAATCACATATGATTTGAATTGTGACATTCTATTACGTTACATTTTTATAGTTTTAGAACATAAACATGTAAAAATCCATTTTTTTCCTCAAAATGTTTTTTATGTATGTAGATGGTAAAAACAATTTCTTAGATCTATTTTTTTTTATCTGCATTTTCCGTACCAAAAACTCTATTTGTGTAAGCAAATTTAACCGTATTTGGGAGCCTTTTTTAGCACTTCGACTTCCGACTTAATCTATTTTCTCTGATAAGAGGGAAAATATTCCTAAAAATCGTACATCGCGGTCACCACTCTATTTATCTTAATTCTTTTCGGAGCTGTCCCTAAAAAAATCTTATTTAACAGAGCAGTATCTTGATATTTCAGATCCCACTAAAATCGAAAAAAAACGGAAAACTTAAGAGACAAAATTTACTCGAAAGGTTAGAAATCTAAAACAATTTATATATTTACAATATTCATGGATTTGTTATCAAAAAAATATTCTTCAACCAAAAATTACCTTTGACATACTTCGATTGAAAAGAAGTTAAGCAGAAGCGAACCTATCAAAGGCAACCATATTCACCAAACTTTTCTCCAATTGATTTTTTTGTGGAGTTAATTGACACCGATACCAATAAACGGGTTATAATTGTTAAAGCTTTTAACAATTATGTTGTTCATTAGCAAATAATAAATGACATGAGCCAATAAGTTTTCTTGCTTAAAATATTGCACTAAATAAGCTATTAGCTTCCTTCAGGAGTTATCTACATGCAGCAAAAAAGAAACATTACTATTTAATTTATTTGTCTATGCAGCTATGTTAGTCCTTAAAAGAATATTCTTTTTAAAGTAAAACAATTTTATAGCAAAGAATTTAAAAAACACGATACTCAACAAGATACCAACAAAGTTGTAATTACAAGTACAGTTGAATTGAAAATTGAAAATTAAAACTAAATTGCTAGTCCGAATTCTACAAAATTTGGGATAAGCCTGTTATTCAGTCATTTTTGGAACCTTCTCTTCAATACGTGTACAACCATATGTAACACTTACGATTTTATGTATTCTGTATGGTCTCCACGTTTACCTGATTTCAATCCTAAAGATTATTTTTATTGGGACTTGAAAAATTCAGTTTTCGAAACTAAATCAGCTAGTTTTGCAGAGCTAAGAACGAATTATAGATGAATCCCGATTAATTTCTAGATAACCACGGATAAATGTGTTAGACGCATTCTACTATCGATTAGGGTACTGTCAACTCACAAATGCAGCACATTTTGAACACTTGATTTAGTAATCATTATTTAAAAAATGTTGTAATCTTTCAATTGTTACGTTTTAATGTAGTTGAAAATAGTTTGTATTAAAAAATGTATCGAGAAAATTAGACGTTGCCATACTTCTGTTTTATTTATTTAAGATCTTCTAGACTACATAAAATTATATGTATTACAAATGGTTGAACTCGTATTAAAGAGTGACTAATAATATCAGAGAAACGGCAAATCGAGCAACATTGCAAATGTCAAATCCGGAATCTCCGTATCCCAAAATAGGCTTATTCCAAATTTTGTAGAATTCGGACCAGCAATTTATGAGATAATTGGCCATTTCCAGACTTTTGGTCCACTCTACATACATGAATATATTTTCATCAACAATTTTTTGAATTGTATAAAACTATCCAATTTTAAAAAATGTCAATGGTAGAACAATTCTCTGAAATAAGACAAAAATAAATAAAAAAATAGCTATTTGAAATGACTAGAGGATGTTATTGTCGAGACATCTTTTGTTTAGGATCGATTACCATTTTAGCATTTGTTCTATATATAGGAAACTTGTAAGAGCAAACATTCAACCGTACATATCCATTGATTCACTTGAATGACCGACCGGTCCTGATTACTCGTCAGCTTAAAGGGTCTGTAGGTACAGAGTAGGAAACCGTTCGAGTTGAACACACGTCAGATTTTCAATGCCTTAGGGATACAGAAGGCTAAATTCGAATGTGCCCTTCCTATTTCTCCCTTTGTTGGTTCCTGCGAAGCTGATTTTCAGCAAAGGGAAACACTGGATACATCGACGAACTTCGACAGCTTTTCCTGATGTGTTACAGTAAATACTTTGACAGGAAGGAAATTTATTTTACAACCTGTACATGTGGTTTACAATGGAAATATATTATGAATAAAAGAAAAGAGAATATAACATTTAATGTTCGGCATATATATATATATATTTCTAATGCTTTTATAAATAAAAAGTTATTTTATACACAAAATAAATCAATCGTGAATGGTTGTAAAATGTCATACAATGTACTGCTATAAATTTAGATATACAGAATGTCCGCCGAAAATAATGTACGTATTTATGGATGAGGTATAAAAATGTATGCAGATTAAAAATGTTTTATAATTTTTTTTTGTAAAGTCAACCGTTTTCTAAGAAAATATATTAGTGTTTTACATCTATCCAAATATTATTTACCGAAAAGCAACTACAGCCGGCAACACCGTGACAGTTGAATAACTGGGTCAAGTTTAATGATTATAATAGACAATAGTTCTTTAAATGTTTATTTTAGTATACCTAGATATTTAGAATGGTCCATTACAGGGGATGTGAAAAATTTATTCTCATCAATTATTACACGATTTCTACTACTACTTTTTTTAGGTAATACACTACACGTTTCTAACAATATTTGGGCCACTGAAACAAAACATCGCGGATTAGATTAATTAACATGTCGTGATGTTCTTGATTTAAATAAAACACTATTTTTCACTGAATTATTGAAACTATTTTACCCAAGATCAAGTTAAACGATTAAACAGTCCCATTTCGTGTCTAAACTAATACATTTTTATGATTCATCAGGTAGATATTCTTTGGCTACATGTTTTTATTAAAAGTGTGAGGTGTTGCTACGTATAAATTTTCGAGTAAAGCAAATTTTTGGATAAATTAATGATGGTAAAAAAATACGCATTATTTTCGCGGACACCCTATATGTATTAATATCTGGTTGCTTATTTTAGTTTTTAGGAATTGACAACAAAGAGGTACCTATTTCCCAAAAGCATGCAAGTTTATACTGCTTTTTCTTAATATGATCTTTACTTTTAGCATCTAAAGCTACAGGGAATATTTCTCCCATTAATTCTGTATGGCCTCCACGTTCACCTGATTTCAATCCTAAAGATTATTTTTATTGGGGATTCTTGAAAATTTCAATTTACAAAACTAAACCAGCAAGTCTTGCAGACCTAAGGCAACGAATTATAGATGGATCTCGATTAATTTCTAGACAATCATGGAGAAATATGATAGACGGATTCTATTCTATTCTATTTACGACCTTCTAGACTACATAATATCATAAGTGTTACATATGGTAGAACTCATATTAAAGAGAAGATTTCAAAAATGAGTGAATATACAGGTTGATCTATTAAAAAACCAGAGTGACTAATAATATCAGAGAAACGGCAAATCTAGCAACATTGCAAATATCAAATCTGGAATTTTCGTATCCAAAAACCTTCAAACAATGATAACAATATTAGATATTTAAAGTTGTTGCATAAAACTAATATAAAACGCTTTTAACGAATAATACAGGATGTATTTTTTTCCGGTTTCCAATCTATACGTTCACACCGGTATAGTTTTTATTAAGGATACGTCAAAAATATAATAAATTTCTGAATATATCGAAACCAATATATTTATATACATTTAGGGCTTTTTTTTCCTAAAGCCGAATTCCCGCGTATGAATTTAGGTATCGAATATGTCGTGCAAGGGTGCCATACAGTTATGAATAAAATTATGAGGTGCGGCCTAGGGGAAGAACGAATTTGATTTTAGGGGTGAGACGCTGTACGACGTATTCCCAGAGCGATAAAATTGAATAGTAGTGTGTATATAACGTTAATCTGTTGCTTTCTCTCTCCAGAATAAATAGGAGATATACACTGTTCAACAAATGAACTGGATATATAAAATATTTAAAAAAACGTGTAGTATATTATCAATAAATACAATTCGCAGCAAATATTTTTTGCATGTTTATTGTTTTCTGTCAATGCTCTTATCTCTTTCAAGAAAATGGGCAGGAATGTTTATTTAAAATACTTAACGTATCAGTTATACAGAAGAGCTTGTACTCACTTAATACTGTTACTATTAACAATAATTTTGTGTATTCGTTTGAAGAAAATGCCGTTACGACGATTAGAAACAGTGCAACTCTAGTATTTAGTGCTTTGGATAATTAGTGCGTTGGATAGAGGAAGGTTTGCCTCAAGAAGAAGTCGCCATGGAGCTGAATGTGCCTCAAAGTGTCGTAAGTCGTGCATGGAATCGATATTTACCAACTGGGTCTGCAACGTAAACACATGGGGGAGGACGAGAATGAGCTACAACTTATGCTGAAGACCGCTTCATAGTCCTGACTGCAAGAAGAAATCGAACATTCACGGCTTCAAGAATTAACAGCTTGTTTAGACAAGCTACTGGAAGAGTGATTTCTGGTCAAACTATCAGAAGAAGGTTGCATGCATTTAACTTGAGAGCTAGACATCGCTCTACATACCCAAGAGTGACGGCGGAGCATCGTGTATGCCGATATCGGTGGGCAGGAGAACATAGTCTTTCGACTTTTCAAAATTGGAGACACTGCCTCTTTGCCGACGAGTCCAGATTTCGTTTGTATACGTGTGATGGTCGAAAGGTAATATGGAGAGAAAGAGGACAGCGATACAATTAAAATTTAATGGCCCCAAGAACTCTTTTTGGTGGTGGATTAGTTTGCGTCTGGGGATGCATATGCTATAATGGTCGAACTGATTTAGTGGCCTTAATTAATGAGACAATGACTGCTATACGATATCGCGACAGGGTTATAGAGTCGATAATTGTACCGTTTTATGCTGCAATAGGTGAACGATTCGTTTTCATTGACTATAATGCCCGTCCTCACCGTGCGAGAATTGTAAACGATCGCATACAATATCATGGAATTACAAGAATGGAGTGGCCACCATGCTCTCCGGATTTGAATTGTATTGAACATGTTTGGGACGAAATGTCTAGGCGATTAAACCGGATTTAAGAGCCTCCCCAAACCTTAGTACAGTTGGCTAATGAGTTGCAGGCAATTTGGGAAATCATACCTCAGGAATTTATCAATAATTTAATAATGAGCTTTCCAAATAGAGTGACAGCTCTAAGGAATAGGGATTTTGTGAATTGCGCAATACAAGAATTTTTTATTTTGTTACTTTTTTCAACTTATCAGTTTTCTTGTAATTCTTAAATTTTGCATTGAAGATTTTTTTTCTTTTTTCTTCTGGGTTATAATAATGAATTAATAGAATAATTTTTATTTTACATGATTTTCTACTTTATTTTAAATTATTGACAAACAAAATACAAAGTTTTAAAATATGCACTTCAATTGTTGAGCAGTGTATTTTAGGACTGTGACATATAAATGGAAGTTTCTGGAAGACGTAAATGAGAAATACTATAAGGGATTCTAATTATGGTTATAAAGGATGGATATCCATTCTATTCCATTTACATATTCAAAAATTTGGTGTAGGTGCTCACTTGCGGGTCCACCATTTTACGGATATTACAAAATTTTAATAGTTGCAAATAAGGATAATACGATGTCAGATTATTCAATCAAGTTTCATCTGTATAATAAATTCTCAAAAATGAATAGGTTTTTACCAAATGGTCATTCAAGATGATTTTGATAAATACAGTTATAGATCAAATAGGGTCTCTAAATGTTGAACCATATTTATTTATCACTTTATTATTTTCCTAGAAATTTATCCTTTTTAATCTCATGAAAGCGCCAGTATAAGACTATATTTTCCGAAAAAAACGTGTTTTTATTTACTACTTCATTTTTATGATTTTTTTTAAAGGTTACAAAATTCAACTTAAGCATGATTTCAAATATTGGTGATTTAAAAAAATGGTGGATGGCCGCATCTTTCTTGATTTTTTTGAATTCGATTGAATTGGAAATATTTAAAAAAATAGACCTATACTTCATGATTATAAATAAAAAGTAAAATGAAATTTAAACGAATAAATAGAACAAGAAAGACAAAAATATTAGATTTATTATTTCGCACTTTTCGAATGAAGCATAAAAAGTGTGTGAGGTTCGTTATGTGTGTCTTCAGAGCAGAAACTTTTAATATAGTTTCACAAATATCAAACTAGCTAAGGTACTTAATATAGAGTGTGATGATAAAGTTTGGAACTAAGCTTTTAATTTAATTATTCAACGTACGAAAATTTAATTTTTTTAAATGATACTATTGATAAGCAAAATTTAAGTTGTAACGCCTTTAATGTGACATCATAGTAATTTTATTTCAATGGCAACTCCTAATTTTTTCTCTGGTTTTTGATAGACTTACCACTTGAATGACGATATAAACAACTTTATTAAGAAAAAGTTATTTTTTTCAGGAAAACTCAAATTTCATTTTTAACGAAACCACAACATAAAAGTACACATAAAAACAAATATTCTACGATTTGAAACAACGTTCAAACTGTAATTCTTCAGCTACCTGACATTGCCATGCATAAGTGTAAACACTTTGGACGCTGCGAGTAACCATCTCAGATGTGATTTATGCCATTTTGTAGCGTATTCTCGACTGCAAATCTTCCAAATTGACGGGTCTATTGAAATAAAACATTGATGTCAAATAGCCCCACAAAAAAATCTAGAGGTGTTAGATCTGGAAAACGCGGTGACCATTCCACTTAACCTCTTTGTTCTATCCATCGTTCCGAAAAAGTAGCGTCCAAATATCGTAGAATCATAAAAACCAACTTAAATATACACCCTGTTTCTCGGAAAGACGAATTTGAAATTTTTTTGTTAAGCCGGTCCTGGATTTTCTGTTTGGTAATACTTTGGTAGATGTTCCAAATTATGGTTATTGCACGTACCAAACATCAAAATCATAAAATCATAAACAGGAAGTTATAATCTCAGAAAGAAACAGGTCAAATTGAAAAATTACTCTGTATATTAGCTATAAAGGATGGAAGACCACTTAGATATAGGTTATTTGGAACCACCAAAGTGGCGCTCATCTACAGTTAAAAGTAGGCCCTTTCCCAATGAAACACCCTGTATCATAACCATTACCTTTCGCTGCATTCTAATTTTCTTCTTTTCTTTATAGAACACATCTTCACTAGGAGGAAAATTAACTAATCGATGTACTAGAAAATGAAAGCTAGATCATTTATGTTTGCATTGAACAGAACAGATTTTTTTACATTTAAATTAAAAATTTAAATTAAAAAAGTTGAGGTTATTTCCGGTTAAACCGAAAGTATATTATTAAAAAAAATGTACATCAGCTGCATTTTGCACCATTGCACTCGTAAATATCGTCCGTTTCATTTTAAAGATATTTACTTGGTTTCATACTTTATCCCAGCCATGTATATTTATAGGAACGGCAGAAAACAATATGTACAATTTTTGTAAAAATAATGTGATATATCTCAGCCGGACGTCCACTGTTGTTAGCAAAAGGATTCTGGTGAACGTTCTATAAAATCAGAGAGGGCTCCAGGATATGCGTGTATGGGGTCCTCGGTCGTTATCTGGCGAATTGTTTGATTGCCAATATGGTAATCACATTGGGGGAATGATTTATTCCTCATTCGAAAAACGAGACGTTGCATTACTCGTGACTTATATTGTCCAGATTTGGCAGGGCACCTAAAAGCTATATGTAGGTGAATTTACATCTGCCGCCACCACTAAGTGCTTCATCAAATCTTCTGAAACCTTTAGGCGCATTATCTGAACAGGTTTATGAATCTTGATAAGGTAATATAGTTTAGGCGTTGTATTATTACTTACACAGTTACTTTTTTAAAAGTATCATTTAGGCAAATGACCATATTTGTCAAAGGGTATTTTCTTAATTTCTTGTAAGGACCTGATTCAACAAATTATCTCTTTCCTAATTGTCACTCTTATCCAGTGTACGGATTTTGTTTCCTGTGTTATCTTTAAATAAAACACACCTTTCGCTTTCAATCACTTAAGAATATTCTGTTTTGTAGAAAGTGAGATTTTGTTAGTAATGAGATTTTTATAAATTGGTGTTCTATAGGCTGCTCTAACAAATCCGTTGCTGGACTCTGGTAGATGTCAAATAAACGTTTCAATGCTTTCAACTCTATTTGGTAAAATATTTTTATTCGTAGGTAAAACAGCATTTAAATTTTTATTTAAAAGTTCGATTTTATCTTTATCAGAAGATCAAAAATATTCATTTTGGAAAAGGTTTGTTAGTTTTTGAGAGCTTCTTTCCTATTTTCTAAATTACGAAGCTTTTTCAACTCTTTATTAATAGATGAATTATTATTTTTATATTTAATATCAATATCTAAAAATAGTTTTCTCTGAAAATCACACCATTGTTGTTAGTCTCTATTATTTATATTGAAAGTTATTATCGATCAAGCACCCGAATACAATAGGGCCTTTCCTTGTCGGATTTTTGCGATCTATTCTTTTGTAGTAGGTGACTCTACTGCTTTTTCTGGTTATAGTTGGTTGTCTACCACTTCGCTCTATTTCGTTCTATCATTTATGCTCTTAGTTTTGAGCGTCCTCTTATTCTTACTTCTACTGATCTTCAGTCCTTTTCTCTTCTTCTTTTTATGATTATTCTATTATTTTTCTCTTCTTTACACGTGTTCATATCATCTCAGTCTTTCTGTATGTCTTACTATATCTGCCCCTTCCATAACGCTACATACGGTATTCTTCATTATTATTTTTGGGCTTAGGAGTATTCTTAATATATTTCTCTCAAATATTCCTAAATTAACTTCTTATTTTTATGAGAGGCGAGTCATTTGTCTTTATCTTAGTTGTCTTGCTTGTGCTTCTGTCTCTTAGTAGTCTGTGGTAGCTTCAATATGCTATGTTTCCTGCTTTTATTGTTTCTTTGATTTACATACTTCTATCGTTATTTGCTTTAATTATAACTCCTACATATTTAAAATGTTAGACTTTTTCGAACCCATATTTTTCTATTTTTATTTCACGTACGTACCATACATCTTACTTATTTTATCTTATTTTCACTGATTTCTTTTTGCTTTAGTAAGCAGCTTTATAAATGCTTCTTCTAATGTATTTGTGTTTTTCGGTATTAAAACTAGATCATCCGCGTAAGCAATTATTTGCGTTGAACTACCTCTAAGAGTATATCTGATATCTGCTTCCTTAATTGTTCCATCCTGTACAATATTAAATAGTGTCATTGATAATGCATCTTCCTACTTGACTTTTTTTATATACCTATTAGGTTTGTTGTTCCCTCCCAACATAGGATTTTTGTAAGTGATCCTTCCATTGTCATTTTTGCTAGTCTTTCATGTCTGCTGTTAATTATCTTCTATGTTTGCTTTCTAATGCCATTTTAAATTCCATAAAAAGTATATGAATTTCTATGTTTTGTCTCATAACATTTCTCTATTGTTTCTATAATTACCTATATGACATTTATTTTTGATTTTCCTGTCTTTAAGCCCTTTTAATATTGATTCATATTGCGTTCTGTCTGTTTAATGATTTTTTTTATCAATGACATTAATATTCGATTAAGAGCCTTAGACCATATATAATCTCTGGACCGAGAGTGTCCGATAGAGAATGGTCACGAACATAACTAGAGAGGAAGGGAGCCATAGAAGGGGAAATAATCATATAATTTTTTGATACTCTTTCTTTTTGTGTTTCCGTCTCTCTCTTAGAAAATTAAACTTGATGAAATTTGGAAACTTCTAAGGTATTAGAAACCAAATAACTGCACCAATTAATTTAATCTTTGTACTTAACTTTAGGTAGTGGTTTAGTAGCGTTGACGATAAAGTCATCTCAACTATGTTGGAGTTAAAATAGGTTAGGTCGATATGTGGAGCAGTACGACCAACTGAGGCCTATTATGGGACACTTGTGCTACAATTCACACCTTCTTAGGATGTCAATGGTTGACTTTGGTAAAGTTTTCTTAAAGTCGTTAAGCTCCAGTCATATGAAACTGAATGTATGAAAGTTATTCATTTCCAGAAGCTGAATAGTAGCATAAGATATCCTCCACGATGCAGAAACTATAGTCCAATGTATGTATCAGACCTATCTTCTTCAAGTGGTATCATAGACAATAGACCAATTAGTATTCATAGATATATTCTTCTCCATTCCAGGATCTGTGATATGGCGCTACCTAAGACTTTGTGTATAAAAATCTTAGAGTGAGCTAGACCTAGAATATTGTCATATTTTCTCCGTGCTGGAAGGTCTTCTATTCAGCTCACTTGAGGATAGTTTTTAGTCATGCTTTTAGCAATGCCACAGAATGTTTCCAGTCTAAGATTCCGTTTTCTCAAGAGTGCCAGCCTTCTCATTACCATTCAAACATTAAAGCCAAGTACCTAGAGTAGGTTTACTATGTTACTGCTAAGAGCTCAGTGCTTCAAAAACTGCCTGGCTATCTGACAAAATACTTTTATCAACAAAAGGATGGTTTGCTAACTCTCTTACTTGTAGTTCTATCGCGAATATCTTCACCTGATAGATGGTACAATAGTTTTATTGAGATGTCAACCCCCGGTTTTATTCTCTACACTCCAGCTATTTTTGATAGTATAGAACAGAGGCCTACACTGGGAGGAAGATCTCCCCCTTTTTGCATTCTTTTTTCCCAGGAAGAAGAACGTTAAAAAACTCATTAGTACCTTGTAGATTGGAATCTTTCGTTTGTCAGGCAATTACCACAAACTAAGGATTCTATTTCCCAACGTAGTTAATGAATTGTATGCTCAATTTATTTTTATGTCCTATAACATAATAATGCCTTCCAGTAAACCTAAATCTGTTCATGGTGCTAGCCTTATTAAGTTGAATTCTCATGACCAAATCTAAATCCTCTCAAACAGGCCTACCTAGACTGCAAATTTACAGTGAACTAGCAATTTTCGGTGCCTCCTGATATTAATAAATACGTTGCAATTAATTATACACCAACACACGCCGAATAACTAACAATGGCTTCCGTATTCATGTATAATTAAACAATCGTGTACTACAGGATGGATATATGACTATGGTTTATTATCTCAACATGAACTCAAATTAGATTTATACACATTGTAACGTTTCGTGTTAATTCATCGTTTACGAAATCAATAACATCTGTTCTACAGAGTATTTCATATCAAATATATGTATTTAAAATACCATAAACACAAAAGCATTTCTTCCATTTGTGTTATTAATATTATATTAGTCGATCTTTTTTAAAGATATCATTTTTTTTAATTCCAGTTTTGTAGAAAATAATTTGGAAAACAAATTTGAACAATCATACACTATAATGGAGACCTTCATTTTTAAACTGGAATTCAATGAATTAGAATCAGTATTATAATAATCTGACTGGCCAAAGCTAAAAGCGGCCTTCAAAAAAGGTAATGTTTAAGCACGTTGATAAACTTTTCAATCCTTGATAAAGATATATCTAATACACTCAATCATCAATTCTTTACCGAAAAACTTCTCGTAAAAATATTGCATTCGCTCTTTAATAGTTACGCGATACATATACAGGGTGAGGCATTAGTGTGCAAAGCTCGATTAGTCCGCTATTATTGAAGTTACGATACAGAGTGATTAAAAATCAGTGGGATTTCAATTTTTTTATCACTCTGTATCAAATATTTTTTAACACCATAGCATAGAACTTGAAAAGTTAGGATAGAAACATGTAAGCCGTTTTTATTGATTTTCAACTTTTTGGCTGCTACAGATATCTAAATTCAAAAAATGGGATTTTCAGGTGGCGGTAGATCCTTTATTAAATATAATAGATATAAAGTATGACACTTCACACTGTATATTTTGGACTAATTTTAAAAAGTGAATCTAAAGACTGCCTACACTTTTTGCAAAAACTTTTTTTTCGCAACTTCAATATTAACGGATATAAGTTACTTCGACGCACTAATGCTGCACCCTGTATAAATATATTATGTTCTCAAATGTTTAAAAATAGCAACAATATCAATAAATAACGTGTTAATTAGATGTAAGAAGTTTTCAAAGTGGAAACTATTTATAACTCAAACTAAAGTGCATTTGCCTTATGCCAGCGCCATTTTGTAAAATTTACGTTATAGCGTCACATTTAAAAACTGTAGCTTTATCGAATATTGAATTACCGAATATTTTTAACTTTGAATTTTTAATAAAGTCTAAATGAATTTTGGTTTAATTTATTACACCCTTTCAAGCTAAAAATATTCAACAACTAGAGAAAATAAAAATCCATTTTGATCAAAGAAATTTTGAAAAATAACCGTAATTTTTTTCACCTTTTCAATCAAGCTTTATTACTATTTTCAAAACATCTGTGAAAACTCGCCTTTATTTTAATATCTACAATTTTGATAATACAACTATTAGCCGAAGTTCTTTTATCCTAATAATATCGGTTTTGTTTTTATGTTTTCTCAAATATTGGAGTTTTTTCGTTGATTATTTCTGTCTGTTTTCCGTTGATTTTCATATAGGAATTTAATCAGCATTGTCCGCACCGATCTTATAATACTAGAATTTCTCTTACTGCAACAATCAGTGGCGTTTGCTTTCTATATTAGAAAACATGTGTGTTTTGGCTCCTTATTCAGTTTTCCTGATTTTTAAGTTACAATCTTGGTATCTAAATACAATCATGGATTTTATTTTAATTTAATTATATAGCATTTGATTGATTTGATTGATTTGATTGATTTGATTGATTCTAATCTTTCACTTACATCTTCCTTCAATCTTCTTTTAGTTTTGTTCCCAAGTACTTTAATTTAATATGTTGATTGACACTTTGTTTCCAAATTATAAGTACTATTCCTGGCCTTTTTCTCTAATTATTTAATCCTAATTTCTGATGGCCTTTTTCGAGTTCTCCTATCCATTTCTTCTTTGGTTTCCCCCCTTTCCTTCATTTCTTCGTCTGTTTATAGCTAATTTTATTAGCCTTTTTCTGGTATTCTTTCTATATGCTCCAGCCATCTTAATTCTTGGGCTTTGACCTCCTGTACTTTTGTTGGTTGATGGTAGGTAGTAATTTCTTATATTTGGTCCTTGTTATCTACTGATCCTCTTCTTTGAGTCCACAAAATATTTTTCTTAATATTTTCCGTTCCCATGTTTCTAATATCTTTTTACTGGCTCTGTTTACAGTTAAGATCTCTGCGTCATAAATTACTGTCGGTCGTATTATTGATTTGTACATCTTAATATTGGTTTTCTTGATATCTGTTTATTTATCAGCACTTTTTTAACATCCAGATATACTTTCTTTTCAAGTTTCTGACTTTTTTCCTTAAACATATTTGCTTTGCATTCCTTGTTTCTTATTTTAACGTATTTCTACTTTCTTCTGTTTAATTTTGTAAACATGCCATTATATCTATTTTTTTTCTACAGCCATTTTACAAAATAAATCATACCAGTCTCTCATTATATTTTATTTTCAAAAACGATCATTTCTAAAAATTTTTGACATTTTGGTATTTTCATGAAATTTTGTTAATTTTGAATGCCATCAATCGAAAAATATAAATAGACTTTCAAAATTTGGGAAAAAAGGCAGTTGAATTTGAGATGCCAAGGGTGCATGTTGTTCTAGTAATAAAAAAGAAATTTAGTGATTGTTAAAATGTCAAAAGTGATTTGATTAAATGATAAGTGTGTCTTACCTTTTCAAAAATAGGACAAACAATCAAAATTTTATTAATATTCAAAATAATTAGTAAAATTATAAATAATTTAACCTTTTACCAGTATTTTTCCTAGATTGAACATGACCTAAAAAAATGTGATAAACAATTAGAATCCTATGGTACTTAAAAAGCTTTACAAAACATAGCGTCTCCTGCTAATACTTACCAGGGAATTGGAACTTCATCTACAAATGTTTGATTGGGACAGTTTATGAAATGGTTTACTAGAATGAAACTTTTTTGAATTTGCTAGGACATGAAAACTACCCAATTGTCAATTACAACAATACATTTTTTTTAAATTTTCATTTCTCTTTTTTTGAATTACTAATTTTTTTTAGATTCTTTCATAAATTTTGTTTAATAAATTGTATATGTTTTGTTAACATTTTCCTTCTATTTAGAATCAAATCAATGAAACAGCTGGAATTATATAATTTAATAATAGATATTTAGTTTGAATTTTGCGTTCAACTATATACATATTTGAACACAACCCAAATATGAGATCATTACTATTTTTTTTTCTGGTAAACATATACTTTTTATAACCATTTTATAATCCATTAAAATTCAATTAATATTTGTCCGTTTTTGGTTGATATATAATGTTTACATGATATTTTCATCCTTTCCAAATTTGGTATTCAGATCCTCAAAGCAATTTTTATATCGTATGCCGGTATTTTCTCCAGTGCTTCTTATCGAATTTTTCTTTCTCTTCTGTTTCCATTTGTTCAGTTTGAATTCCATTACTGAATTCTATATGCTCTTATTCACTAAGAAAGTCTTATCTTTATATCTGCTATTATAGAATGTATAACTGTTTAAATCTATCACTTGATTATCCTTCTGGTTCGTTTCTTAGATAGCTGATACGTCCACCCTGTGTTTAGTTATTTCTCATACGATACTTTTTATACTTCCTTCCCTATTTGTACCTCTTACGTTCCATCTCCCGAATCTTATCTCACTTCCTCCTTTTAAATGTACTTTCCTTTTTTCCTCTCTTTTCTTTTGTCGATTGTTGTTTTGCTTTGTTTACCTATTGTATTGGTTTTTGTCTCATTACTCACTTTCCACCACTGACCGTTTTGTTCTTGCATAGATTGTAGTTCTTTCTTTGTCTGAGTTCAGGCATTTCCACCCACAATCAGTTTTTTATACCCCACTTTGGCACATTTTTATTGACCTTTTAATTTCTTGATTTCTTCTATTCTTTTTATATATTTCTTTCCATTCCTGTCATATATCGGTTTATATAAATGTTTAGTTTAATAACATATTCTAAAATTGATGGGGTTGGGGTTGTATTAGGATTAAATTTAGAGAAGTCAGATTTCTATTGATTCGGCTTGAAATCTTAGGTATATATCGCTGTATCCAGTTGCACTGCATAGTCCTTAATCCCTGATTTCATACCGCTGACTCATTTAATAAGCCTTGTTCGGAACCAACTCTAATTACGCCCCTAATAGACCTCTCGAAACTCTGTCAATAATATAACTCAATTTTCACGTACCTCACCTTTCCGCTCTCGCTAAGTTCCAAACGCGAAATCTGACACCATTGTGTCTGGAATTTGCTTACCAGTTAGAGGCAGGGAATTTAGATACAGGGTGCTATTGTTGTAAATTATAAAGCAGGATTTAATAAATCAAAACTGTTTGGGTATAATAATCAAACTGCGGTTCATTTACTTCGTATAAATCTCATATAATTTACAGTACTTTAGGTAGATCACTTTTGATTTTTAATTTCTATATTATAAATTTTAAATTTGTAATTAAGCTTAAGTTTTGTATATCTTTCTTAAAGTGGATACAGTTTTCGTTACTATGTCATAATTTATTATTAATCTTTTACGAGCTCTTTTAAAAATATGACATTTTTTCTGGGGGTTCCTTCTTAATTCTAAGAATGGTTCTTGAATTGACTTTTTTATCTGCAGCAACTCGTTTAATAATCTGAAATTTATACTATTAAAGTTTAAGTTGTCTACTCAGATATTAAAATAGACGGGTTGTAACAAAATAATTTTTTAAATTATAATGGCACCATATTTCATAGAAAAAGATCTTTAGGTGTGCTTTACTTATATAAGAGATCCAGATTATTATAAATTAATAAACTATTCTGACTTTGTAGATATTTTTGGATAATAACATAATTATTTTAAAAACAAAAGAAAAAATGAGGGTAAAAATTGGCTGAGAAGTGGAAGTCTTAAATTATTACATCAATTGATCAAAATTAATGTACAATTCTTATTTTATTAGATTTTAGTAGGGCGTTTGACATTATAAACTTTTACTACTAAGCATATTGCATTATATGGGACTTACTGAGAATGCGAATTTTCTTATTTCTAATTTTCTGGAAAATCGTAAACAATGTGTCAAAGTTGATTCTGATGAATCTGAATATTTGACGCTTAACTCAGGAATGCCTGAAGACTCAATATTAGGGCCTTTGCTTTTCTCTATATATACACAATTTAATCAAATAAAAAAGTTTTTTATAACTTTCGTGTTTGTCAGAAAATGCTTTTGAAGTAATTCATCGAGAGCTGGCAAAATTTGTTAATTCAGTCACGGACCATTGTCTGATTATTAATTTAATATTATTTGGTTCAACTAAAAATATAGTCAAAATTTAAGATGCTTTAGAAATTAAAATTAACGATGAAATATAACCTCGGTTAATGAAGGTAAGAACTTGGTAGTTATAATATAATAATAATAATAATAATAATAATAATAATAATAATAATAATAATAATAATAATGCAGCAATAGTAACATTAAATGAATATAAAAAATCTAATACATACGAATTTAATCGCCTTGTTAAAAATCATGAAAACAATAAAAAGAAATACTCAATCACAAAAATATCTAAATATCTAATAATGTAACATAAAAAAGTTGGGGTTTCTTGATTTAGGTATTTAAAGAACAGTTTATAAAAAATCAATATGGACAAAGAAATATCTATGATCTAGCTGCAGAGAGATTGACTAAAAGGCCAGACTGAGAGTCTGCTGATTGCCGCACAAGATCAATCGTTAAATACAAGATATCACCAGAGAAATATTCTCAAACAAAACGTTCATAGCAGGTACAGGTTATGCCATAAAGATGAAGAACACATTGTACTCATCATTGCGGGATGCAGCGTGTTGGCTCCTAATGAATATTGGAATAGACATAATCAAGTTGCCAGCTATATACACTGGGCAATGTGTAAAGCTATAGGCCTAGCAATAACAGATAGGTATTACGTGCATATACCAGAAAGAACTGTAGAAAACAGCAAACCGCCCTGACCTGGTGATACATGACAAAAACTATAAGACATGCATACTGATAGATGTATCCATTCCTCATGACTTGAATGTGATCCTGAAAGAAGCAGAAAAACTCTCAAATACAAGGACCTGGAGATAGAAGTCCAACGAATGTGGCATGTAAAAGCCAAAACTGTCTCGATCATCATAGGATCATTTGCAACAATTGGAAAAGGAGTTCGGGAATATCAAAACCAACTTCCAGGAGAGCCACCGATTAGAGAGGTACAGAAGATTGCACTCATGGGCATTGCGCACATCATCCGTAAGGTTATGGATCGAGTTCTTTAGTCAACTGGTAGTGGATTAGATTCTAGCACTGAAATTCCAACATATAATGAAACTGTACCTAAAAGTTTTGTATTGTATTTGGCACAAGTTGGAGATGGTTAAATATGGAAAATCGAAGAGTTTATCATACAACCGCCTTATATCATAAAATTATTGGCTCTACACCTGTATGAAAAAGTAATATTTCGAAATATTTAGATGGACTTTTACGTATAAAATATATAAATTGCTTAGCTTTGTGCCAGCTAAAATTTTAAATTTCTTCAAAGCAGCGTACAAAACCACATACAAAGTGTTAATATTTAATAAACAGAGTGACTAAATATACAGATGTCTCTCCTCAAAGTTTATTAGTTAATTTATTTATTTTTGTCTTATAGTTAACGGTGTCCTAGATTAATTTTATTATTATTAGTATAATATAATAATATAATTATTATAATATAATATTATAAATGCTGTAGACAGAAGAAGAAGAATAGATTAAAGAGTTTATGGAACAAATGGAAAACAATCACAAAGATAGTAAAAAACTATTTGATATGATTAAAAGACAAAACAAAAAGACAAATGAAAATAAACAAAAAACTCTGGGAAAACATATTATTACAGATTAAGAGATCCTATATTTTCATGTATTTAAAACTTGGATACTTGGTTAATAACACTTTATGTTCCATAAATCACACCATTATTTATTGGATAAATTTATTTAATTTTACGTCAAAAATTTACCATTTCGGTAATAAGCTGACACACTAAAATGAATAAGTAAATTTACATTTTTCTTGGTTGTACATAAAAAATGAGGGTTTTCATATCTGCGCCTGAATCCAGAACACCAAATTAATATACGCCAGAAACCGCAAAACATCCCTGTTTATTTACATAAAACTTCCCTTAATATATTAATAAATCTCTTGCTTACGAGGATTAACGTTAAGAAATCCCTACCTATAAATCTTGGAAAACAATACTGAACAGTCACTCCAGAAGTTCCAGAAGTTAACTCTATTAATTTTCTTGGGGTTATTAAGTGCTGCTGTTGACGTCTTTTTGTTCTGGTCTTGTTCAAAAGTTAAATAAAGCAACAAATATCCTGTAAGAGCCTAATTTTCAGACCCTGCCTCCATTTGGATAACAGTTCAGATGCTATTGACACATGTTAGTTAGATGAAGGAGTTGTTTACACATTCATGGATAAAGTTTTGAATATTAGAAAACTTTCATATATTAACTCTAACGCTTAACTTATGCTGTATCGACCAAATTGATTGGATTGTTAGAATGAGTTAATTTATATATTCAAAAGACGTTTTGTTTTTTTGTGATTTAATTATTTATCAATTAAAACGAGTTAAAACGTATAATTGATATAATTTGCCCATCAAGATTGTAGCAAAAAAAACATGTACACATAAGTAAATATTAAGATGTTGTAATTATAAATTATTTATTCAAATTGTTGTAAAATACGAAGCTTCCCGACAATGACCTGCTCACATTCTTGTGCTTTAATTAGTATTACAGCTGATATTCGAGTATTAAGTTTTTATTACTGCTACGATAATTACAATTTTGACTACACTCTTTTAAACATTATTATATTTTACTCCTTTATGGTAATAGGTACAATGTTTTGTTGTTTCATTTATTTTATTTTACTGCATTAAAAATCCTATATGTGTATGAAATTCGAGAAATTGCTCGCAAACAGCATTAAAAAATGATCCATTATAAATCTATAAATACTTCAAACAATAGGATCTAGGTACATTTCGTAAATAGTGTAAGCCAGTTTTGAAGGGAAACTTATCGGAACTTGGAAAAACTAGAGCAAGAAGTTTTCTTGCCAAAGTTTTTAATTGGATTTAAGGACAGTATTAAAAGAAAGTAAAACAGTAGTTATTTATTTTATTAGTAGGATAAGGACATTATTAACATACGAATGCGGCAGTTGCAAGACGAGATCGTTAGCCCAGGTCGGTAACAAAATGAATATGTTAATGTTATCACAAGAATTAAAATACAACATTTTATCTACGAATAGCTATAAAAATCTGGGAGATAATAATTTGCAAATGGATTTATCAAACAGTAACCACAGTTGTAATTTGGAAATTATTGGTTCTTCCACAGAAAAGTCTTCATCTTTAGTAACACTTGTTCAGTTGCAAAAATGTTATTACCGATATTGATAAATGATTGTTTTTAAATTTTATTAACAAATAATTAAATTTTGGTTCCGATTTCATATACCAACCGAGTTAGATAATTCATTAAATAACTCAATTAGATAATAAACTTAAATGAGTTTGATATTTTTTTTATCCAGGCAGTGGTAATTAATAGATTATTCAAGATATGTATATATATATATATATATATATATATATATATATATGCATATATTAGAAAAAAAAAATAGTTCTTACTTTAAGGGAATATTTTTATGGATAATTTGGAAAAAAAATTATTCTTTGAGACAGACCGTTCAAAAACAATGTAATGGAAGTTCACAATTATCGCAATTATAGAAACATCTACATTAATTATTTCAACTCTTACTTTGTGTAAATTATTCATAATAAATATGAAAAAGATACTTATCTGAATTTCCACAGTCTTCTAAAGCTTTTTAAAAATGTATTCTAACCTGACCTAAGGTTTCGGTATTTAACATACCATTTTCCAAAATTGACATTTTTAAAACGCTTTGGAAGACTGTGGAAATTCGGATAAGTATAATTTATCTTTTTCATATTTATTAATTAATTTCTTAACAAATAAACAACAAATCTCTGATTATAACTTTGAACGGCAAAAGCCGTGCCATAAGATTAAGTTATTCAATTTTCTGGGAAAAGCCCACCAGTTCGGACGAACCAGTCTAAAATATCAAGTATTAATTGAATTGTATATCGTTTAATTGAATGCATTCTGTGATCGGGAATCGATACGCGGGTTTCATCAGCTATTAATTAAAATGTTGATTAAACACATCGAAAAATGGCAGTTCACCAAACTCGAACAATAAATTTCTGCGCGATAAAAAATGCCAAAATGATCGCCTAGTGTTTTGTGGATAACCAAATGTTTTTTTGTGATGAATGAACACATTTAAACGATAAAACTTTTATTGTCACAAGCCGCAATTAAAACAAACATTTCACAAATTAAATATGGGTTTCCCAATATATTAATTTCCTGCCGTTTGTGGGTAAGAATTTCATTATCAACTTACCAGTAAAATGTAATAAATATCCAAACAACAAAAAACAAAGAAAAGTAGTCGTGTTTTTTATTGGAAGCTTCGTATAATCTAAAAATATTAAACGCTCCTGGGGATTTATGGAAAACGTATGCATACTTTTTTGAGAAAAGTACACAGTCCAGAAATCAGCAAGCTAACTCTACGCCAGTTCGGAGCAAACATGTTTGCTCATGTTTTGACTGATATCAGCACTCTATCTTACTTACAAAGAACACTATTCCCTCTCAGCATACGCCAAATATCAGCTCGCATTTATACACGTCAGAAAATATGTACCCAAGCACCGAAAACGGTTTACGCTCTTCGAGTAAGATTTTATTCCCTGGCGAAATCCCAGGTTTATTTTGGTTCGCTAAACAAGTAAAAATCCAGTGGAGATTGATGTTAATTTTGGTTGTGCCGATCGGTTGAGTGGCTCTAAACGATGGAACTTTTATTCCTGAAATTCAAAAACACGATTCTTCATCAGTTTTTCTGTCAGTCAGCGAGTCTGTTATTTATTCGGGCCTACCAGGGCGCGACAAGAAACAATAAGCGCATTCAATGAATTGTGGCACTAGAAATACTAGGATATATTCACTTAGTATTAGTTCACTAATTAAAATGACTTCGTTTTTTAAAAATCATATTGTTTGTAGCAAATGAATGATATATTTTAGTAAAAATATTTAAAGTAAATTAATTGTTTCAACCCTTACTTTGTAGAATTTATCCTTAATAAATATGAAAAGTTAAATTACACTTATCTAAATTTCTACAGTATTACAAAGCTATTTTTGAATGTCTTTTCTATGACCAAGGTTTCGATTTAATTGTATTATCAAAGAGTGACATAAGAAATCTGTCAATCTTCGTTATGAAGAGTCATTTCGTATCAATGAGTGTCCGATTGAATCAACCGATGGGATTTATAATTGTAAAATTGAGAATAATGTAGCCAGCAACTTAAAAATATAACACACATACTAGTTTTCCAAGATGTTGGGAATTATCAATGGTGTTATGTTTATTTCCAACCACTGCAAATAGTACCAGGGAAAATGTTTGGTCACAAACCTCCAGATTCACAGGAGATTGTTTTTTTTTTGTGGAATTTACAATAAGTATACTTTTCTTTCACTAATTTATATTAATAATGTAATGTTGTTGATTCATTAATAACACTATTTACATTTTACATAACTGGATTTCTAGGTTACGTTAACTATAAAACTAATTAAGGAACATTTTTATTACACAAGTAGAACTTTCTTAGTGGACAATGATACTTGCTCTTAGCAGGTTAAAAATTGAAAGCGAGGTATCAAAATTTGCTCACCCCTTTTATAACTCGGGATTCAGAGTCTACTTTCTACAATAACATTTGGAAATAATTGACAATTACTATACTTCAAATTGAGAGATTTCATTTGTGGATGATATTTTCTATTAAATTTCTATTAAATTAAATTGATATTATTCCAATCTCTAAAGCTTTCTTCTAAAACTGTATGAGCTAAATATTCCTTCAATACTGTTGTTTAGTTATATTAAGAAATTTATAGACTGTAGATATTAAATACATATTTTAATGATATTAATAATAAATTGGGCTGAAACATCTTAAAAATCAAATCATATGAACAATAATATAATACATTATTAAAATAAGTTATTAGCTTCTTAAAAACCATTTTCTATTTATTAGTATTACAAAAATGTAACCCTTGCAAAACTTGTGACCTCATAGCAAATCTTTCTAAATCATTTTTATTTAAATTTATGCATCAAATTTATGATCTATATCTAATCTCAAAACAGCAATAAACACATTATTTTTTCCCAAACTATTATTGATACTGTTAAATTAAAACATAAATATTCTGGTAATTTGCTTTATAATTTTACCACATTTATTTATTTATTGTGCTTGCTTTAGAAACATTTTATTTATTGCAAATATTATTATTTATGATACAAAATATTAATTTTTAGGCTTCCCCGAATGCCTTTATACACGTCTCTTCCATTAATATTGGATGTCAGACGTGAGGGGCAACTGATTGGCTGCCGTCTTCCACTTTGTGGATATGTTCCTCTGATCTTTTTCACCTCCCCACTTTGTTATGGGTGATCCCCACATAGGTCTCTACCTTTAGTATTGGTTGTCAGATTTGTGAGGCTACCTACCCTAACTGGTTGTCTACCCTGTTGTAGGATTTCCTCTTGTTCTACTTTCCCAACCTAAGTTTAATTTTTAGTTGTTGGCTTCTTTTTACCTCATCCTCTCCTAAGGATTTTGGTCTGATCATTGACCTTATTTGCAATTGTTTTGTTGCTTTGTTTAACACGGGCACTCAAAAGGTAGATTCATTTTTGTTCCTGTCAGATTTATATTAACAACATTTGTTTAAATATTAAATATCTAATGGATTGTTTACCACATATTTGTATTTAATATTATAATTAATTTTCATGTGTATTCTTTGGATTTTTATTCTTAACTTCATATGTTAATTTCAGTGATTTTTGGCTGCTTTGTAATTTTTTTGGTAAGTTTATGAATCTTTGCTTAACAATTATTATTTATGTGACCTTTTTGTTTTGTCTAGACCTGACGGTGACTGTTCGCAGTCGAAACCAGTAGTCTTATTTAAAATTAAAGTATTTGTGGTAAAGATTCATAGTTTTCTTTGATTTAATCCCACATACCACATTTGAGACTTATGGAGAAGCTTCTCTAACACAATTCTTATATATTATATTAAATCTATTGTATTCTCGACATTTTGCAAGTCGTCACAAAATTTGATTATTCGGTAAAGTAATATACCAACGGGTTTCGTGTCAACAATCAATTTAATCCGTAGTTGAATTAAAGCAAAAACACTTACATTAAAACTTCATCAAGTTCGTAACTTATTTATCATTCCTAGTTCCGTAGAAATAGATTCTGTCTCGTTAGTATGAAATATTCCACAAGCGGCAGTAATATATTAGCTATTCCGTACCGTATAAATCTCTTTAGAAGTGGAAGGAAGAAACACTGATTATCAAACTAGTTAGTGCCACAACGAGAGTTTTAGAGGAACTAGCTAGAGAAACTAATGACCATTTCAAAATATCGCTCTTGTAGTCTAATCATTTAATTAAATGTCCTCCTACAATAAAGGAGAAGCTTTAAACGGAACATATTGGCGATATAAAACATAATGATATAAAGTAAAATATATTACTTACTATATTTTGAAGAGAAATTATGACAAACTTCGGCTTTATGTGGCAATTCATTATGACATATGTCAACTATCCGTGTAACATCTAATTTTATATTTATTTTTTACTATTTTCTACTATTAAATAATTGATGCATAGTGTGAAAGTAAGTATATAACACCGCTCATATTACCATTGAAAAAATCTCTGAAATAATAAAATACTCACTGTGTTTTAATATATATTGCAAAATATTGCTTTCACTACATGTTAGGTTAGGTTTGGAATATAATTAACAGTCAAAATAAAAACAAGTATCATGTGAGAAAAAAGTTGTAGTTGCGTAGTATATTGATAAAATATTTTTTGACTCTTTGAATTCAAACCGAACTAAAAGAATCCTAATTTTGCAAAACTAGGAATTTTATAAAATTTACAATAAATTTACTATGGCGCCATACTATTACCATTTCTAGCTTCTAGCTGCATGAGCCGAGTTTCATTGTTATTAAGTGTTAACTGAACTAGACAGAGGCTGCAATCGCAGCTAATCCTTGCATAATAATCACTTTTCAGAGCCCGTCGAAAAGCCATTATACTAAAAATTGTCACTAAAATAGATTAGATTGCGGCTGAAAATGGGATATAGATAACAAAAGCTACTACGTAAACCTTAACCTAAATTATTGATTCGTAAATTAAAATTTCATTATAGCTGCATGTATAGAAAATAGTTACTTATTTTATTAGCGGAATAAGGGCATTATTAACATACGAATGCGGCCAGTTGTAAGACGGGGCCGTTAGTACAAATTGGTAACAGTATAAGCAGGTTAATAGCCTTTATTACACAAATTAAAATACAATATTTTATCTATGACAGCCAAGAATTATCGACAACTGCTAATATTGACAAATATTAAAGACATTTCGATTTCATTTATTTGATAATTGGCGAATATTTTATTAAAAATCAAACAGCGATTCTGTAATAGTAGTTATTTACTAATACAGTAACTTAGCAGTTTGTTACAAACAACAACATCAAATAATTTTAATTTCTCTTAGTTTCTAGAAAACGCATTAATATGAGTGAGTCAGTATCTGAAAGTCTTGTATCAGATATTGAAGATTGTGCAACGAAAGCAATTTTGTTGCTAATTCTACAAAAATTATCAATAAAATATAAAACAGTAAATGGTGTGAGGATAAAAAATTAAAACCGAATTCAAACATACGTAGAAAATGAAAAACCACTAGCAACAAATATTCTTGAAGAAAGATTGGCAAAGACGCCTACTAAACAGTAATGATTTGGAAAGATTCGAGTACATGATTTTACTCTACAAAGGTACAGTCTTTTCACTAAATCTCTTGTACTTTGTTATTTACTTTATTGTAATGTATTTACAACAGTGGATAGATAAATATATTGACATTAAAAATATATTATATAAAAAATAAAATGAGTTCTAGATTACCATAAATATTTAAAGATTTTGATCAGTTGGAAACTCGGTTATTAGAAATCTAACTCCTTATACTAAGGCTTCTTAAGATAAACGATTCGTTTGCTAAAATGATAAATATGAAAACTTTCCCTTCGACTTGGTCTCAACCATCCGTAGTTTTCAAATGTGTCACGACTGGGAAAGTGTTACATGAAAAATTGCTATACTGAACTGTGTTTGGAATAATTAGTAGCTACTGATTAATAGTCCTCGTCGACATTTTCCAGGTCTCTGTTCTAGCTACAGTGGTCCGCATAAACCATTTTTAGAGATAAGTACATTAAATAATTAACACAACATTCAGTAGAAAACACGTTGGTCTATAAAAAAATAGCAATATCCTATTAGGTAAATTAAGAAATTTTTTCTTTTGATACCATCTGGAAACACTACAAATATTTTTTTCTGCTGCCCTTTACTTCAATCTGTCAAGCGTTGCAGCATTTCGCAGAATTTCCTTGTAATTTCTATAACATACTTTCCAAAATAACCATTTTCATCTATCTGTCAGATAAATGTCCAAGAACTTTACCATTCTTTTGGAGTTTGGAAGAAAAGATAGCTTAGATATTTTGTAAAAATATTTCCAATCAAAAAGATCTGCAATATTTACCGTATTACTAGATTGAATATTACCCAATTACGAAAAAAAAAATTTTTTTCTTCCTTGATACTCACTAATAGTATTAAGTACTGCATATTTCAGTATGCGAACATTAGCTGCAATAATAATTCTATATTAGTTCTCCTTTTTTACTCATCTAAACTTAATTTTGAGAAATTGTGGCCGATTTTTTATGCTTGCTGCCCCATTTTCCTTTCGATCGAAGCTGGAATTTTGGTTCGAATTTCAAAATTGAGGTGTATTAATTGTTTTTAGGCAATAGACGGGTGTATTGTTCCTTAGTCAAAAGCTTTGTTAGCGTTATGAATGGTTATAATTAATTAGTGCTTTTATTACATAACACCCTCGATATTATCATGCCATTAGCAAAGTGTTTTAAAGGTTTTTTTTTTCTATTAATTTCATTAGCTTACAATATAGAGGTTAACACCTGATTTACTTTAAAAAAAGCTTGCTTGTGAATAATTTCGGCTTCTCTTTGGATATATTTTATAAAATATTTGTCTGGTTTGAAAGGCCACAGAAGGCCTAAAAAGCCTCTTGAGTTAGTTTCTGAAAAATTAAAGTAAAAAATTTTTTATAGAATTTTTACTACAAAAACTGATACACGTAATACATCATATTTACAATGATGAAAAACTATAAATGTGATTATTTGTATACATTTGTAAGCATTTCAGTAATACTAATTTATAAACATATTTTATAAACTTTATGGACAAAATATTGTAAATTTGATAATGACTAATATATACTTTAAATCACTATGAAAATGTTTTCGCCCACGAAATCCTTTTCAAAGTGAAATTGAACTGTTGGTTAAACTGATTGTAATGTTTCCACCTCCAACAAAATGTATATTGTCACTAATTTCGCTAAGTTGTTAGAACATGGATCGTACTACAACAATTTTTTATGCTAAAATATTTATCGATAAATAAATGTTGTTAGTTATTCTTTCTTAATAATTATTTTTTAGTACTAAATATTATAAATACCAATTTTCACTATACATAAATAAAAAGGCATGATGATTTAATTTACACTATTGACATTTTTTTTACATGATTTAATTGAAAATCACGTATATTCATAATATTTATTATGATTTGTTTAAATAGTGTGATAAACTTAGACAGTCGAAAATTAAATAAATATTGCTTATATTTACAAACAATTAAACTATTATAAAAAAACATAACTTGACATTTTTCCACCATTCTCTCGATTTTCTGTACTTTTGTGTCGATTAGAAAACGTTATACGATTGAAATGTAGAATATTTAACCACGTACTCTATGATGCGCTTCGGGTTTTGTAGTAAAACTTTTAAATTCATTAGATCTGATTCCTAAGACTATCACTTTTTCTCACAACTCAAAAAAAAGTAGTAACTTTCCCTGAAAAGAGTTTATGAAATCTCGGGAGATCTGCCCTAGAGAGACGTTCATTGAATGAACATAATTACTTCGTTTTGAGGTTAAAATGTTATTATGATACTACAGGGATTTTGTTAAATATCGTCCTGTACATAGAACTTATTTTTTATTTAACATTTTCGAAATTATAACATTTATTATTTAATATTACGTAAGCGATCGAATAATAATTGACTATTTTTATTAGTCATCAAAATTATTGAGCATTGGGGTTTTCTTGATTTGAAAATGAAAAGAAATTAAAGAGTCAAATTTGGGAGCTGGAGAGATTGCGACTTGGTAGTGCCTACCCCTGCAAATGAATGTGTTAGTTATTTGAAAATGTAAGGTGTTCTGATATTTTGTACTAGTTATTTTTATAGATAAATACATTTTTATTGTTTTTTCTCAGCCTCTTCAGTTTCCCATAAATAAGTTACATAGTAGTTTAACCTACCTCCCTCAAAATAAAATTCAGTTTTTTCATGTATTCAAAAAAAAATAACCCAATACGAACAATGTAATTTGTCACTTTTAATAGCAGTAAAAATATCTTGCAAATAACATTTCGATAAAATCTTTCTCTGTCCTGTAGGATAAGAATTTATCATTCATAATTCTATATTCTTTGAAACAATCCTGTTTGATATCAAAACATCTGATGATAAGTTTCCTCATCATGTTCCATTCAAGATTAGAAATAGAAATGCAGGACTACATGTAAATATACAAAGACTAGAAACTAAAATTACAATTGATGGTGACAGCCATAGAATTAATTGAAACTGTGTTGAAACTTGCGATAGCAGGGATAAAGCATACAAACAACATTCTTGGTGACACGACGTGGTAAATGGATGTGGAATATGAAACATCAAAGTATTTTAATTCCGACTGATATTAATACGTTTGATTTGGTTCATTTACCTGGTTGATTGAAGTGCAGCAATATACACGTATATATGTCGCAACTAATTCGCTATAATTCTGTATATCCTCCGTGATTAGTTTAATCTCGCCGGTTTGGGTTATGAGCGCTCCGATCAGGTAGATGGGGCACCGTCCAATGAAATGGAATAGCTGATTAGTATTTTTATGAATTTATTTTATATTTTACTGCAGTATAGATTGTGTCGGTATTTTTGTAGCTAGTAAGCTTTATTTATAAAATAAGTACATCTATTATTTACCGAAAACCGGCTGGGAAAATGAATGTTTAATAATGACTACCGATTGGTTTTAAAAAATTTAAAGCTGCTATATGCCAATTTTACTCAAATTTAGTAAATATCGACTCTAATTCTGCTATAGAATTTTTATTACACACACGGAAATTCGTCATAGAGCACGAGGTTAGATTTTCCCAGTAACAAGTGTACAACGTTGACTAACCGACACAAAAGGGGAAAAATCGAGAGAATAATAGAAAAATGTAAGATTATGTTTAATTGTTAGATATTAATTTTTTGCAAATAATAGTATTTTAAGTTACTAGGAGTAGAAGCTCTTCAATATATGTCAGTTATACTATTTTTTCTTCAAGCGTTAAAATAAAAAATGAAAAATAAAAATTTTATTACATTGTATTTATTAAATGTGCAATTTTGTAAAGTCGAAAAATACTTAATACTAACCCAAGCAACACATTTATTACCTGCTACGTGGTAGCGACTAAATATGGCCCTCCATAGTGGTTTGCCTTAGTTGCCGCTAAGTCATAGGAACGGATTAAATCCTTTCCTGGTACCAAAGTGGAGAACAAATCTCACGTAGCCAAGTCGTATTTGCTACGTTCTGGCTACAGTCCCTACAACTTCATGGAACCTCACGGCTACGTCGTAGGAACATTCCAGGGTAGTTCCCGTGTAGTAGTGTTGACTTCCGATATTTTCTATGTTTGTTGTCTTTGTTTCTCATATTTCTGAATATTATTTACTTATCTCAACTTAACTTGTAATTACATTCATTATGGTTTCCATAATACCATTCTCATAATACTTATACTTAATACGAATGAAAATGTATCGTAAATTTTTGAAAATTCATGTGCAAATTTGTAATTATATTTAGTATTAAAAACAAATTATTAAAAAAGATTTCCTAATAACATTTATTTAATGATTAATATTAATAGGGTGAAAAATAGGTAATATTGTAAGGACTATCGATGACCTATGAAAACCAATACAAATATTAATGAGGAATTTGATACCTAGTTATGCGTTAAAAATGTGTCTATAAAATATTTATTTTTAATTTGTAACAAAACTATTTCCCTCCAAGTATTGCTACGTATTGGGTTGTTTTTTCTGAATAATAAATGTACGAAAAGAATCTAATTATTAACTTAAAGGGGTTTTAACCCATTACGTATCTTGGTTAATGGAAATTAAAGAGGCTGAGTCAAAACAATAACAATTTATTTATCTAATGAAAGCCACTAAACTATAAGGGCAACTTACACATTAAATAACCAATACACATAATAGCAGGGATAGGCACTATCCACTTTTCGATCCTCCGAGAACCCAAACTTGACTTCCGATCTTTTTTTATTTTACTAACCAAGAAGACCCCAATGTTTATTAATTTTGATGACTCTACTAAAAATATTTATTTAACATTCGTGCGCGGCCTTGTCCCATAATTCTCGCTCACGTAGTGTTAAATAAATAGTAAATATAATTTGGACAATAAAAAATAAGGTTAATGTACAGGGTGATATTATTATATATAATTGTAATTGTCTTTTTGTATAAATGCTTTTTTGAAAGTGATTTTAAAACTCTTTTATTTTGTACTCCTAAGTTTACTTCTTTTACAGCAATTAAAGATAATGATCTACTATTATTACGCTGACATTCAAAATGTTGTATTAATGAAAAAACCAATTCTTGAAATTTCTTACCTAAACAGCAGTATTCAGAATAGGTATTCACAATAAGTTTGTTTTCAGAAGAACCCATATTAAGCAAACAGTTAAAATATAAAACGTATAGTAACAATTAATGACAATATCTTATTCAATTTGACCAATAGTTCAACTTCACTTTAATTTCATAAGAGTACATAGTTATTTAAAGTAAAGTATGGATTAGTCAACAGCAAGTTCGTAATATTTTGTCCATGAAGTTTATAAAATATATTATATATGTCAATATTATGAAAATTGTTATAAATATATTAATATAATCACGTTTATATTTTTATTTAACCTGTTATGAGATGTAAAAGTTTAAATGCATTTTTGACGTCTTGAAACCTCACGTTTTTGATAATTCTCTGTTTCATTACATCTCTAGTTATATAATGAACTGAATATAGAAGCCTTTATTTGGAAAAAAATTTTAATAGTAAGAAATAAAAAATAATTTATGAATCTCTTAGCTACAGCTATGTTGTATTTATCTATTCATTAACAATAAAATGTTGATAAACATAGTTACTAAAACTAGGTCTTAAACTTGTAGATTTAATTCAGTTGAAGCAGCTTTATCGGTATGTTCTTCTAGTATGTTACTTCCAATTATTTTTTTTGTTGGCCAAAAAATTTTCAACGTACCCTTCTGCCATAGGGTACTTGATTTGTAGGATAGGGACATGTAAACTGTTTTTATTGGTTTTCAACGGTATGGCTGCTACATACATCTAAATTCAAAAAAATGTGATATTCAGGTGACTTTAGAAAAATGTATTACTTTAGTAGTATTTTTAAAGCGAAGATCTGCTGGTTATCTCGCCAAAAAATCTTCGATTTTTACAATAGAGAACTTTGAAACATTTGTTATATTACCTGAGCCTCACGACTAAGTATTTTAAACATCGTAAAGCTAACTAATAAGAAAAAGCATCACTATAATAAAGTGACCCACTTTAACCCCCCGTATACTCTGTGACCGAATTTTTTAAGCTCCATTTGGGACCCGACGCGGTTTCAGCGTCTGATTTTCTGAAATTAATGTACTTCCCTTCTAACATATCCTCATAAAGAGAACTGCACTAAAGTTTACGGCCAAAAACAATTGCTATTATCTCGAAAAAACAACATAATGTTCTCTTTAAGTGCAGAATGGCTTCGTGTATCTCGACTTGGAGTGAGGGAACCCCGAGTGTATTTCAAGAGCAAAACGAAAACAAAGGCCAAAAAAGACGCTGTCGATTCGCAAGCTGGTGTAAATTCAACGACTTTCAACTAAAAGAAAAACAATAAAATTTTAGAAATTGTAATTACTGAAAGTATTTTTTATATTTTGATATTTAAGTTTTGAACTAAGTAGAACAAACAATGTTATAAAACGATTGAATCGGATAAAAAATTAAAAATATTAAGCTGAACTCAATTCAAAGTGGCAGCAAGAACTGACATTGTATTATGAGTCGCAGAATAATATTCTCTCAATATTTGAGTCATTTTGAATCAATTCCACTTAATCATCCACAGGTATCTACACAATATACAGAGTGTCTGCGAAAATAATGGATATTTTTAAATAGTATATAGAACGAGTCATTTGCAATAAAATATTCTAATAAAATTATTTTCTGAAATTATTAGTTCACCCAAAAATTCATTTTGAATATCTACTCCAAAATTTATACGAGTCAACATCTCACACTTTTAATAAAAATATGTGTCATTTAACTAAATAATATCCTCTTGATGAATTATAAAATTTTGTTAGTTTACAGATGAATGGGACAATTTAATCGTTTGTTTCAATAATTCAGTGAAAAATAGCCTTTTATTCAAATCAAATATATCAAATTAATCTAATACACGATGTTTTTTATCAGTGTCCCAAAGAGTTTTGGAAAGTGTAGAATATTTACCTTAAAAAAAGTAGTTCGTATAGTAATTGCCAAAAATACATTTTTCACTCTTTTACAGTCCCTGTAATCTATCATTCTAAATAACTAGGTGTACTAAAATAAAAACTTATATTTGGAACGTTTAAAAAGCTATTGTTTATTAAAGAAAGGCCAAAGTTTGTATGTAAAGTGTGTAAAATCTTTAATGTGAAGGTAAATGTAAAAGAAATGTATATATTTCTTAAGCGCTTTCGGCAATACGATGCCATCATCAGGACAAACTGAAAAATTATTATTGATAGAAAATAATACATAAAGAGAATAAAATTAAAAACACTTACAAAATATGCAAAAATAGAAGGTAGTAATTTAGTTATAAAATTCTTTTAAGAACATTTAAGCAGTAAACAATAATCTTGATTAACTTTTTAAAAACGACATTAATTATTGTTTATTATCAGCATTGAATTTGACCGAGTCATTTGAGTGTCGTGGTGTTGCCGGCTTTAGTTGTTTTTCGGTATGAATAGATGTAAAATACTAATATATATATATCTTTGAAAACATTTGAATTTACAAAAAAATAGAAGAGACTTTTATTCTGCATACGTTTTTATATCTCGTCCATAAATATGCGCATTATTTTAGCGGACACCTTGTATAATCCCTAAACCAGCACAGGTTTATGATCAACAATCTTTACTCTGATATCTGTCTATTTTTAAGAGTCCTTAAGGACGATAAATCCCTAAAACAATATTTATATGGAGCTTCAATAATTTTTAGGCTATATGTAAGTTCCATAAATTAACTGCCTAAAATCAGTTCTAGTTGAATCAATCCGAGATAGTAGATAAGCCTTTAACTATAGAATTGTCACTCTACAATTTAATTCAAAATAAAGATTTTTTTTTTGTAAAACATGAGATCAATTAGACCAACAAACTATTAAAAAAATGTTTCTTTAAAAGTTAGGCACCAATATTGTAGATTCCTTATTTTATACATTATGTTTGAAGTGCTTATCGACAATGGTTAGTCCGCTCCTGAACCCTCCCGATTTTTTTATGGACAACATATTTTGACGTATTTCACGTGTAAATGCTTCCCCCTGAAAATTGATTCATGCTATATCATGGCAGCAGCCATCGCATACGAGAATAGGATCTCCTACGGCTGAAGTTCAGAATCGAACAACTGGAACGGAAAGATTGTGATTTGTGACGGATATTCCGGTTTACCGTTCACCTGATTATTTATTTTGAAATAAAGAAAGCGCGGAAGAATTATGGGTCATATTTCCCGTGGCGCGATGTTATGGTTTTCTCGGATAAAGGTTTTTACGACGCAGTAGCACGGGTGGTCTTACAATGCGATCGATTTTTTTGAGATTGTTTATTATTTTTCATTATGTGTACGCGTGGGTGTCGGCGAAAATTGGGCTTTTAGCAAAATATTAAAATATTGGTATAATCTTAATGTAAAGGATTTCTCTTTTTACAAATATATTATATTAATCCAATTTGATTACTCCCAACAATGTTAAAACATACTTTTAGCAAACGTGTTAATAATGGGTGTACGTATTTTCTTACTCGACCTACCAATTTTGAGCAATTAGTGCAGTTTATTTATTATTAATAAACCTCTCTAATTGTTGGCCTTAATCGCGCCTTATGTTTTAATAATACAAATTACATATGCATGTAACGTTACACAAATCGATTAATTTACTATTGGGATCTAACTTTAAGATCCCAGAGCCACTTACGCTCTGTAATGTAACTAATCTAAGACATATTATATGTATTTATTTACATACAAAACGAGCTTTCATAGAGGTATTTATAAGTATTTATCTGGAGAACTAGAAAGTTTAATTTAATAATAATAGTTTATAGATTAAATGGTAAAATATCTAATATATAGTAGTTTCTTTTTAAGTTTTAAAAAGTATTAGAGACATTTTTTTAAGAAATTTTTAGGTTTATATTTTAAATTTTATTTGAAGAGAACTACACATTATTTTCAATTAACGTGATACTAATCTTAAGATTATGTTAATAAGTTTACATAGTGTTAATGTGATTTTTTTTCAACAAAAAGGCAGAAATTCGACTTAGTTTCTTTTTTAAAATCCTCGTTATTTGAGAAATTGTATCTGCAACATACAAAAAAGTTAGTTCTCATCATACAAAAAAATTTATAAATGTTCTCTTTAGAGATGTAATCATCTTCTTTGAAATGTAGATAAAAGCGTTTCCCTATTCTTAATTTATTTATCCAAGTCTTTTTTGCACCCTAAATTCAAAATTCCTCATATTGTTTTCAACGGATATCTTCTACTTTCCGGCCTGTGGCAATCGATGAAATGTAAGCGTAGAATTCGTTTTTTATAATTCAATATACAGATAGTTCAACTCTAATAACAATGAATATCTACAATTTAGTGAATTTTAATAGAAATAATTATTCAATAAACATTCCTAACACATCCTATTTATTAGAGTATTGGCAATATTTCTAATTCCAAAGAAGAAGGTTAACTTCACTTCTGAAAAAAACATATTCTCTATTTGTCTCCACATAAACTTATCGCTTTCATAATCTAATAACAACGGTTATATCTGTTGCTTTCATTACATTTTTAAGCTGTAATACTATTTATAAAGAAATAATTGTTTCTATCAACTTTGATTGGTGTAGTTGGCTTAATGGGCTTTTTCAATAACAATTGATCACAAGACTTCTTTTCTCCGGTTCCTCTCTCATCTAATTATTCCACTTCCTTCTATCTCCGTCTTTTACTTTCATCTCATCTAATCTTTATCCAACAATCTGTATTCAGTTCAGTAACTACTTCTATTTCTTTTAGTCTTTTCTACACTTCACTTCTGTCTATAGTTTTTCTTTCTTTCTATGCTTCTTTAATCAAATTTCAAACCTATTGTTTTCAGTTTTTTCCCATCCATTTGATCATCTAAAACATATTCTCCGCTTGCTTTTCCTACTTTAATCGTTTCTATGGCCTTTTCAATTCACTTTCGCGTTTTTTCTTATTCTAGTTATTCCTTTCACTCCTGTTTGTAGTAGGTTATTTTTGTCGTTTACTGCTTTTATTCCTTTGCATTCTTTTATTTTATTTTATTTATGTCCAGAAGTGATTTTTTTCTCACTTTTACTTTTACAAGATTTCGTTTCCCAATATAGTCTTCTCTATGATTCTGTGCTTTTTCCACCATTAAAAACATTAAAAAACCGTATCAAGTTGTTGGAAAAAATATTAATATAGCAAATTGTAAGTACATTAAAATGAAAAGAGAGTGAAATCTACTTATAACGTCATTTGTACAACAAATTTCCCAGTACTAAAAAAATGTTGACGAACCACGACCTGAAGCAATTTATCTCATCAAGTATAATTTAAAAATCCACCACTTTCATTCAAAAAAATTTCTAGGAATCTGAATATTATTGCCTATTGTAAAAATATATTTTCCTAAAATTGCTATTAATATTTGCAAAGTTGATTACATTTTTGTAATATTTTATTAAAATTTCTTTAAGATGAAAAAGGGCTTGTCACCGTAAATGCTGCTGTGAGGTGGTAAGATAATAAGTTTCCCGCGACACCATGTAAATTCTCGAGCATTGTGGGGAGAAGAGAATAGAAATCGACTTTAATGTTTTGCTTACACACTTTACGATTTTGTTTTTTTCAGGTACATACAGGGTGAAGATTGATATAAGAACATTATTATCTACTTAAAATGGTCCTATATCTTAAACGAAAATGAATCAGATGCCTATTCTTTTTCGTATAATTTTCAGGAAAAAAGTATCATTCCAGTCTCTTAAATCTTCGTTCACTTTCTCTAATTATTTCTTTCTGGGTATCGCATTTCTTCTCTTCCCTCTTAATTCTCTTATTAAAATTCTTTTGACCCATCTATCACTTGATATACGTCCCATCCATCTGGTTCTTTACTTCATATTTCTTCATATCTCTTCATCTTGCAGTTATTTCCAATTTGTTCGTTTCCTTTTTTATTAGCATTGGTAGCAATTATTGTTTAGTATGCTCTAATTTTTACGGCTCTTGACCTATTCTTTATTTTTAATATCCTTGAAAAAACCTGCGCCTTAATTTTTTTATTTTTGCTCGTTTTTCTATTTTTTTTCTTTATCTTCAGGTTATTCTATTTTCTTAATGCTTCGAATAATTTCTTTCGGTTAATAGAATCATAGGCCGGTTTAAAGTATCGTAGGCAGCAAGTGTGAGAATAGTTTTTGTTCATAAGTATTTTGTGGTATATGTTTTGTAATAAAAATATGATTAACGATCTATCAGACAAATAGATTGGAAAAAGGATTAAATTATAAAGTAGGATCTCGTAAATGGCAGAAGATAGACAATAAAAGCAGCAGCAGCTTATCCTAGACCACTAAAACATTTAAAAAAATAAAATATCAAAATTGTTCCAACTGAATGATATATTTTTTAATAGAAATAATCAGTTACAATACCTATATACAGTTTCTTTTTAAACATTTTAAAACATTCTTGATATTACAATTGTGTTATTTGTAATAAAAATATCGTTCTTTAAGTATTAAACCAAATCGTATACAATCCCAATTATTTCATAAATTTTTAGATTGTACTAAATAAATGTACCAAACTGTTTTTTAGTAAACTTTAGATATTCAATTCACTATTCCATCCGAGTTATTTTATTTTTACTTTATTTTATAGTTATACATTCCCTTAATGTCGTCTTTTATTATTTACCAATTTAAAGTGATTGCTGATTAAATGTATGTAAATTTAAAATTTTTAATCTATAATATTTATCAATACCCCTCATTTTTTAATTTTTCAATATATTATTGATTAAAAATTTCTGTTTTAACCTATGAGTATGAGCTGCTTGTAGGGTTTAATCTATCCGTTGTCAATCCATACGAATTCGTACAAAAATGTAGTTTTCTCGGTTCAAAATAATCAGGACTGCTATATACCAACATTTGAGCTTGTTCTTGATGTAGCTGTCTTTTCTCTAGCTTGACTCTTCTCCTCATTTTGTTTACTTTCATCCTCAGATCAGCTATTTTTTGCTCAATCCAACGGTTTTTAATTACCGTTGGATCACATGAAGCGTCACCCGCACAGATCAACATTTATATGTTTGATTTTTGAATGTTTACTGGAATTTTTTAATGATACCAAAACGTGGTGATATGTGAAGTGTATGTATGAAAATATTATTGTCAAATAGACATTTCATTTAGTTAATAATGATTTCACAACACATGATGCAAACTATTAAGTCAATGTAACCAAAATAACTATATTTTACAGTGACTGCACACTACAGGAATTATGCCGAGAAAAGACAGGAAAAAAAGGAATACAAGGAACTCTAAGTACCCCATACGTTTAAACAGTGAGGACCCAAAGTCCGGACTAATCGACATAATTCTTGTATACGTAAAGCTTTCGCCCCATGATTTGAGGTATTTACATTATTATTATTACTATTATTATTACATATTGATGAGGGGTAAGGTCCTATTGTACCCAATAAAATGAAAAACATTAAATGACAATATCATTCATTTGTAAAAGACATAAAAAATAAGAGGAATAAAGAATACGTGGTGGATTAATTAAATGTTACGCTCCCTTCGTCATACTGCAACTGTGAGCTTGCATAGATCAAGGCCACTGTCATTTAAAACATTAGCTTTATGGATGTACAAGACAAGACCCACAGACCTAACTAAACTACTGATAGCTTTGACAGTTGCCCCTAACATTCTAGAAAACGTCAACAATATTCTGGTAAACACATAGAATTTTCTAAACTTTCTAGAAAGCAAAAAAAGATAACAGAAAGCAAGAAACTGACAGTAAAGAAGTAGTGTATACAAACCACATACCTTTAGATCGCTTCTGCAGATGACAGCTGTCAATTACAAGTTTTTAATTCGGAACAAAGTTCTAGGTAGCTTCAGTAGTAGTAGGGCCTCTAGCTCGATGTTTATTTGGTTATCTAATTTTTTGGGTTATGCAGAGACAATCTGTCAACTTTCAAGTTAATTACAAAAGAAGATATTGCTTGGAGCAAGAGAATAAAGCATAAATTGACCTTCTGGATATAACCCATAAAAGGATAAAAGAAGAAGTTTTTATTTTTATTGTACCTCTGTATATAATTTTTAATAACATTTTATTGCATTAAGTTTCCCGCCAGTTTCCGCTTCGATCAAAGCTTCTATGTGACGTTAAAAATTGATGGAATCATTATTGTCGTTGATAATCTAGAAGGTAGATTATTTATGGTAGTGACATATCAAAGTAAGTCACTTTCTTGACGTTGATTTGTAGACAATATTATAAAATTTTCCTGTTAAATGAAGTATATTAAATCCACGCGAATGTTACCAAATTGTTTACGCTTAAGTCTATAGTTGAAATTGCTTACTATTGCTGGTAACACTCTGCTTCTTATTTTCGGTGGATTAAGCTTCTGACTTAAGTTTAAATCGATACCAGACGCTCGGGTGGGTTTAATAAACTTTATCGAAGTGGAAAATTCAAGATGCCTGGTAAGAAAATGTGTTAATTGTTAGTGGCTGTACTCAGAATATACTTAAAAGAGCTAGATTTGGATACAACTGGCAAGAAGACAGCACTAATGCGAAGATTTTCAATGCTTAGTTCTACCAATTGATTTCTCGGGAAGATGACCAATTCTCTCAGCTCTATCAACAAATAACCAATTACAGCGATGTCAACTCTCCCATCAGATGGCCAACCAGCGCGACGAAAGATCTCAAATATTTCAGCAGTTTTCCAGCCAGCGTGGTGTGATCTGCAGCTCTTCCAGCAGATCGCCAGCCAGCCAGCCAGCACGCGATATAACTTAAATCTCTCAGCCGATCTCCACCCTTCGTAATAAGGTCTCTCAGTAAATATCCATATATTCATTTAGCGTAATGAGATTGCCAGCTCTCCCAGCAGATTGCCAGTTCTCTCAGCAGATTGCCATCTTTCCGATTTCCAGTTTTCCTAGCAGATTGCCAACTTTTCCAGCAGATTGCTAGCTCTGTCAGTAGATGGCCATCAGCACGATGAAATATCAGATTTCTCAGCGGATATCCAATCATCATGAGATTACTACCTCTCCCAGAAGATTGCAAGTTCTCCCAGCAGATTGCTAGTTCTACCAGCAGATTGTCAGCTTTCCTAGCAAATTGCTAGTTGTACCATCAGATTTCCAGTTCTCCCAGAAGATTGCCAGCTTTCTGAGCGGATTACCAGATGTGCTAACTGATGGCCAACCAGTACGACTAAATATATCAGATTTCTCAACAGATATCCAGCCAGCGTATTTTTTTATGACTTCTAATACCTATTTTCATTATAATGACAAAAAGTAATGTTAGTAGCAACATTTTTTTTATAACCATTAAATATTGAAAAAATTAAATGAAAATAGAGATTATGCAATTACGTTGTTTTTAAACATACCAATTATCCCAAATTATTTACGCATTGAAAAATAAAAAAATTGGATTTATTTTATTAAGTTTAAAATTGGCACATATATTTTCAACACAAAATTTAAACAGTCATACAGGATGGTCGTTAAATAATTATACTTAGATTATGGTAGATTTTTTACATTAAAATATTACGATTTGAACCAAATAGTCTTAATAAAATATTGATAATAATAGAGATATAGGGTGTTAAAAGTGAAATTTGGTCATTTATACATAACATTTTTTAACATTTTTCCTTCTTAGACATACAAAACTAGCCAGTGTCTATTTGTCTAGGTACGTAATTGTACTTTTTGAACATTTTTTTTAACGATCTGTATGCACATATTCTAAATTGGTATGCTTTTATTTCTTTTTTATTAAAAAGAATTCAACAAAATTAAATTCGTTTCATCCCAGTAAGCCAATTTTATTGTCATAAAAATACAACACTTAAACTATACTAATATACTAAATCAAAAAGATATAAACTATAACAAAATTCATGAGAGTTTGGATATAAAGAATATACAAACAAATTTCTTTTGTTCTGAGTTAAAGCGAATTGTGAAAAAGTGAGATTCCCGCACTATTGAACTTAAGCAAAGAGAACGAAACGGTGAGCTGCTTTTAGGGTCTACTAACAGACCTTTTGTTTCAGGATTTAGTATATCTACAATTTTAACACTATGTCTTCCTTTGAATGGTCTGTTTGATTTAGTGAGTTCAATATTATGTATTTAGATAGAGTGATGACTACCAAAATATAGAAAACGTGTTTATATTTAATTTTATAGATTAGCAATGCTTAACACATTTTTTAATAATCGCTGAAACAGAATAAGTTCTTTAATTAATTTCTGCCAGTAGTTCTAATTCGTTATATGTCATGCGATAACTAAAGTTCAAAGAGCTAAACGACGAAAGGAGGTAGATTGGCGTCACCGGGGAATAAATTTCCATGAATATATTTATGAAGTTAGGTTAGGATTATATGATAGCGGATAAATTGTACCATATACAGGGCCGTTTTCGATTTTTATTTTTGAAAAGTTTGTTCGCATAACAAATAATTGAAAATTTTAGATGCCTAATGTGTTTGATGATCAGAGAGCGCGGTTTACTGCGACACTGCAGGACCGCAGTAAGAACCATCCGGAATATTTTTTATTATAAAATGTTTAGTTCTATTCTAACAGCGATTCTGATGTCTCGTAAATTACCTTCTTTTAATCAAGGCTCAGTATGTAATGTAACAGTATTACCATGAGAAAAAATAAATATGTTTATATAATGAGGTGCCAACTCCTACGGAAAAACAACAATTTCATTTAGATCTATTATTATATATCGGATACAACATTATCTGAAATCAATTGAAAAATGTAATATTCGAAAAATTTATTCATAAATGCATGCAACGTAACTACGGTAAAGTGAATCTTATTTGAGAACATCTTACCTATCCAAAGTATATTCTACAGTGAAATCTTCTATTGTTTCAAATTGTGAAGACAAATACACCTTTGCTAATGTGGAGGAAACGACAGACACTTTCGGGTAAAATAATTAACAATGTTTTAATAGTTTTGGAAGATAATAATATACCGGCAGAGAATTACTCATTAGCATGCAACGTTTTAACAAGGACAAATGCTGCATCAATATCTGAGTTAGTTAAAGACAGTTTACGTGAACTTTCGGGTGAACATATACGGTGTGATGATAATGTTTAGAACCAAGCTTTTAACTCAATTTTGCAATGTGTTTAAGAAAATTCCTCGGACAGGTTAATTTTATTTTTTTAAATGACAATATATTGAAAAGCAAAAATTGTAAGTTTTTAGTTTTTGCGGGGTGACGTCATAGTTATTTTTTTAATGGCAACTCCCAAATTTTTGTCTTCTATCTTGCATCACAATTTTGTAGAGAAAAAGTCGATTTTTCGCGAAAACTCCAATTTTATTTTTGACGAAACCACCATTTAAAAATCAATAAAAACAGAAATAATACACATATTTGGACGCTACTTTTCCGAAACGATGGATAAGACGAAGAAGATCAGTGTAATGAACACCGCGTTCTCCAGATCTAACACATCTAGATTTTTTGTTGGGGCTATTTGAATTCAAGGGTTTATTTCAATATACCTGCCAATTTGGAAAATTTGCAGCAGAGAATACGCGACGAAATAGCACAAATCAGCTCCGAGATGATTACTCGCAGCGTCCAAAGTGTTTACGCTTGTGCATGACAATATTTAAGATGAACGTTTTTCTAAATCGTAGAATATTTATTTTTTGTTAATTTTTATGTAATGGTTTCGTCAAAAATAAAATTTAGGTTTCCTGAAAAAAAATACTTACAGGCACGCTCTGTAATAATAGTGTCATATATATAAAAATAATGATGCATGTATTGATAACACAGTAGATCCACAAAAAGTCATCGAGACCTGCAAAGATTAATTCCTGTGGCTGATAATAATAAAATTTAAAAGGTAAAAAACACTATTGTAAAATGTGTTAAAATGAAATTCAATTATCTGTTATGAGCAATGAGTTGATCGAAGAAAATAACTCCTAATAATATAATATAAATTAAAGATCACTTAAACAAATTTCTTACCAACTCAGTAAAACTTATGATGTTTATTCGCTTCTTACATCCAACATTCTATCCAGCAGAACAAATTAAATAAGAAAAAATTTGTACTTTTTAAGTGTGTATATTTTTTCCTACAAATATACCAAGCATTTCCAGCTTACAAAGTCATTTGAATATTTGGTCAAAGAAACAAGTAGAGTTTGAAAGATTTGTTTTTCTTTTATATTTATAAAAGTTACATTACAAGACTAACATTTGGAAAGCACTGTTTTTTTTAAAACTTCAGTTTTGGCTACCAAAGAAAATGAAAACTTAAACATATAATTTCGAAAAATGTTTTCCTCAAATGTTGCTAACTTGGTTTGTATCTTTTTTAAATGAGAACAAAGCAAATCTTTCAAAGAATACTTGTCTTTTCTTATTTGAAAAAAGTGACTATAAACTAGAAAACTAGAAAAAAATTAATTTTCCACGTCCATTGTTGTTTATCTAAAAATATCACGGTAAACAATAGTTGTTGATTAATATGGTGTAGACGAGAATAATAGTTTTGCTTGAAATAAATGAAAACGGTTCTGTCTCAATTCCCTCTCGCCTATACTTGTGAATAATGTCTTTAATCCCGAAACAAAACACTTGATCCTAACGGCAGTGATTTTGCTCGCGTCTTGTTAGTATCGGGAATGAGGGATGTGATATTGGGAATTTTAGACGGCCAAGCACGGAAAACAAGTTTGATGTCATTAAAAATCGGTGTTAGTAAAATGTATTCCCAGTAAGTTGTTATTTCATATTTAGGATCCGACAGGTACATCAAAACACTCACTAAGGAACAATTGGAACAATAGTTGTTACAGAGCTGTAGAGAAATGATATAAACAATTATTATTAAGTCTTATTTCAGTATTAAATCGAATACAAGAGAGCCTGCGCCCTGCGTTTTTGTCTAGAGTGATCATAGATGTGATATTTCTTTTTCTAAGTGAATGTGGTAAAAATTTAATGGTGGTGAATAACTCTAAATTTTGTTCCCACAAGAAGTTAAAAAGTGGTGTTACTCGTTGGATTTCCATTAAAAATAAATATTACGCCAATATGCATATTCTTGGTACTTGTCACAGCAGTTTTGTTATAACAAAGTCACAGTTAGCACATTGCCTTGATTTAAATTTATTCGAAAGAGAAGCAGTACCTAAATGCCAGCCAAGGTCATACGATTTCTTTCACATTTGCTTACCAACATGAGAAAAAAGTATAGAGCATAAAATGCTTTAGATATTAACTTTATAACGAGCCATCGAGAAAAACAACAAATAAAGGAACAAATAATTTATTTAATATAGAAATTGTAATCAAAATTTACATAAAGCTATAGAATTTTTTGAAAAAGTCAATTTACGTTTAAACATAAACTAACTTTTTTCTACAATCCACCAAAAACCTTATATAACTTTTTCTGTTATGCGATTTCTCAGTTTTTCCCAATTATAAATTGCTGTTAAATAAATGAAATATTTGATGTATGCTCATATGATAAAAAAATCAAATCCTAGGTGGATATGGAATTTAAATGTTCGTGCTTATTATTCTGTGATCAAAACATTTTCCAAGATATTAAAGCATTTCTCTGGTCATACGTTTTGTAACATCATCTTGTTGGAAATACCTATGTTGAAATTCATCATCATCCATATCAATGGGACTCACCAATCTTCTTCTATATAATCCAACGCAAACACCAACTTTTTGATGCAATGGTTTTTTAACAAACATGATAATTTTCAGAGGACTACCATCTTATATTCTCTAAATTAATATATCCAGAAAGATATAACCAGTGTTTAAATTATTTTAGAACCATTAACAAAATTCTACTCGTCTTGTATAATCCACTGGAAAATGCTCAAAAAAACATTGCAGCTTGTATGCATGGCAGTATATAAATCTTTTTTTACATTTTTTTTATCTACCTACTATGTGTATACATAATTTTAAGAACAAAGGTCTTATGTATCATTCAATATTAATGATGCTTACATTTTTCAGTTTTGTATATAAAAATTAGATAATCTCTATAAGCTATATCAATTTTAAATTATAATATTAATTTCCTAAGCGTTTGATTGGTTTAAAAATGCAAACCGCGAAAATTAAAAGACTACAATAATTTTTACCAAATCTGTAGATGGAAGAATTATATGTGTATAAAAACATTCATGGATTTAGAACTGTCTGTCAAGGAAGGATTTAGACCTTAGCCCAATATTATCTATTAAACAGGTTGTTATCCTGACATAAATTGAACATATAGGATTAGTATAATTCTGATGCCAAATTACGACGATTTACCAAATATTTCCAAATTAATTTGAAATAAATTAACAGCGGTTTATTTAATATTGACGAAATTTTAGTAAAAGCAGTATTTTTAATCTATAACACCAGGAATGCTCCAGTAAAAATATATGATTCATAGTCATAATTATGTGCAATTAATAATATTAACAATTATAATATTTTAAATTCAAATAATACATACATAAAAAATATATTATACTTATATTGAGTTTCCACAGTATTCCAAAGCTTTTTTAATAATTATTATGTTCCAGGAGTAGAGATTATTTTAACGGGGAAATTAATAAAATCAAACAAATCGCTACCTCTAATAATTATCTATTACATCTAATAAATAGGTTGATTAATAAAAAGGAAGAAAATATTGCTTTTAACCTCATATTTCTGAAACAATCTGAAAACGACAGAATATACAGAACTTTTACATATTTTGGAGATATTTCAAATAAAATATCAAAAATTATATATCGTACAAAATCTTCTGTAATATCTTTTAAAGTAAAAAATAATACAGATTCATTTTTATTAAATATAAAACTTAGAAATAATAAATTAAAAAAGTCAGGTATTTACAAGTTAAATTGTCCGAATTGTAACGCCATCTATATTGTCCAGACCCCTAGAAATTTTGAAATAAGTTACAGTGAACACTTACTATCTTAAAGATTAAAACAACCAGATAAGTCATATTGCGCAAAACACCTCATTAACACTAAAACAAACTTTTACTTAATAAAACAATTGAAACAACAGTGGAGGTACTTCACATAGGTGACAAAAAAAGAAAACCAGCATATAGTACTGAATGAACAATTAAATTAAATTCAATTATTTTAGATTATTGAAAATTAAGTCACACAATAATTATTAAAAAAGTTTTAAGAATACTGTGAAAATTCAAGATAAGTATAATTTATCTTACATATTTATTATGGATAGATTCCACGAAATAAGGGTAGAAACATTTAAATCCAAAGGAATATATCGTTAATGAGTAAAAAGCCATATCGGGTATTAAAGAAAATGAATTAACTGAAGATGCAATCAACGATAGCAAACCACAGTAAAACGTGATCAGTACCTAGTTACTTTCGCGAAATAAATAATCTTAAAGAAATTGATAAAACGATCAAAAAATATTGCTAACTAATATTAAATAATCTGCAATTTCTACCATATCCAAATCTACCACCACCAACTTCTTCGAATATAATGTAACAAATTATATTAAAATGGCCACACGACTTTGTACTTTTGTACCTCTCGAATTAAGATAGAAAGGTTCTCCATAAATCTCAAATATGGTATGTAGGATTAAACCAAAGGAAACTCTAAATTTTTACCACACACACTTTAATAATTAATTGTCTTCATAGAAATAAAATTAGATGGACTGAGTTTTGGCGTTATTTAACTGTTAGTAATTTTTATTTAAATTAAATAAAATTATTATTGAATTTAATATTAATACACGTTGACAGTCATTGATTTTTATTTAAAAAATATACACCAATGGACCCGATCTGAGCAAGACGCAATATTAATAAAAAGTTTGTTTTATAGTATTCTCGATATGCCTTTTAGGACACGTTAACCTGAAAAACGACCTTCATTGGGCCTTATTTATGGCGCTCATAAGGCAGGAAATATCCGTTATTAATACTATACGTAAAAGGCCACTAAAGGAAAACAGTTCGGAAAAAATAGCACCAAGAAAAATTTAGCCAATGATTCGGAAAGTGCAGAACTCTTGTGTTCCTCATGTTTTACGAGAAACGGTAAAACGAATTGCTGACCCACAAACGTTATTTTCGATTGAATTGTTGTGGTAAATCAAAAATTCCAATAATACAGTTTTCTTTCTACAAACATTTATTTTCAAGAGTAAAAGCTCCAAGCGCTTTTGGTTTTTTTTCACTAATTTTGTTTCAAACGTTGACAAAAAATAAATAAAAAAAGATACTATAAAAGAAAAACTCGATGTTTTTTTGATAAATAAACGACATCATGTAAAAATGAATAAGACAATAATTATCTTTTATGTCATTTGTTTTGTCGAAATTTCTAAAAAAAATTTTAATATTATCCATCCATAAAACACAAAGGTTCAAGAACAAAGAATCCAGCATATAAGTAATACATAATTTTCAAACTAAAGTTTTACATAACAAGATAAATTCCCTGTGATAATTTCGTAATCATGATTGCTAAGTTTCCTACTATTACTCTTATTACTATTACTCTTCAGCTATTAGAGAAATAACTTCTTATTAGAAGATTGAAGAGGATCTTTTACTTCTTCTTCTTCTTCTCTAAGTGCCGTATCCTCCAAGAACATTGGCGATTAGTCGCATGATCTTCACTTTCTCCGCAGCCGGCCTAAACCTAAACAGTGTCGTGGTGTTTACTCCATACCATTGGCGAAAATTCCCAGGCCAAGATGTTCTTCGGCAACCAGGACCACGCTTACCCTCTCTTTTTCCCTGAATTACTATATGGAACAATTCATATTTCGGATTTCTCATTACATAGGCAAAGTACTCCAGCTTTCTCCTTTTTATGGTATTAAATACCACCCCTCTTTCTTTCTTTCTTTCTTTCTTCATACCCTGTAGAACCTCATCATTCTTCACTCTGTCTATCTACAATATCCTCAACATTCTTCAGTAAGCCCACATTTCGAAAGCCTCAATCCTCCTGCACATTGTTTCAATGAGGGTCTATGCTTCCATCCCATAGAATAATATGCTGAAGACATAGCAAAGTAATAAGCGTATTCTTAAGGGAATTCTTAGAGCTCTGTTGGTTAACACTTTTTTCACGGTCTTAAATGATGTTCTTGCTTGCTCTATTGTGCTTGTGATTTCTTGAGTTAAGTCCCATATTTCATTCACCCAGCAGCCCAGATATTTGTATGAATGTACTCTCTCCACTATCTCTACATTTATGCTGATATCTCTTAAGTTGTTAGCTAGATTTCTATTTTCACTGACAACTATCCATTTGGTTCTCTGTATATTTAAGCGTAGACCCATTTGTTGGCTATAGTCTGTTACTGATGTAAATCATCATTACCTGTTGCTAGAAGAGGGCCAGTCCACTTGAATTCGTGTAGACGCTGTTTACCTGGTGAACCATAAAGAATAAGACAAACTGTAAATGTGTAACACAGCCGTTTCTGTAACAGTACTATAAAAATTTAAAAATATAGTAATGCTTATTTCTATAAAAACCTTGAAGTTATCAGTAAAGTACTAAGATTTATTTCAAATTTACAAAATCAATTGTTGTCCTAAAAATAATCTTCTTAAATACAATAGATCTTCTCAGGAAATATAACTTAGGTTAAAAGTGACAAATATATTTAGAAATTGACCCTTTCAAGGAAAAAGCAAACATTAGTACTAACGTCACTGACCAATAAACGCTAAGAATCGAGATCGAAGCAATAGGCATTTTTTTTAAATCATTTGTGGTTTCGAATGATACTCTAATTAAGCGATTGTCATTATATCAGTGTTTCTTTTAGTAAGTTATAGCTTGCCGGTAATTTTTTGTTGTAATTAATTTGTTAATAGTATCATCTCGTATTATTAATGAACTCATCGAGGTTTATGGTAGTATCCGTTTAATACATTAATTTAAAGTAATCTTACATTGTTAATCTTCTAGTTGTTTTCTTACATTTTTATTGTTAATTTTATCACATTCTACCCCCGAATAATAAATATTGAGAAAAATTCTACACTCGGACCGCTCCCGAGTCAGAACTAGAATCCTGAAAGTACATGATACTGATCATCATACTGATATTCGTCAATCAATTCTATCGCGGAAATTCATGTGTTCCGCTCGGCATAAAATAATCCATCTATGAGTTTAACATCACCAACTTGTAGAAAAGCGGATAAGTATTTCAGTTAGTGCCACGCAAACTACTAATATATTACATATTATTATTTTACTTAACAATAAGTAGTATACGTTTGTTGTTTACTGAGATACATATCGTTGAAATTTAAAAAATAATTTCAATTTCGACCTATAAATCATCTATTTTGTCAAATATAGTCTTGGTTATTTTTCTAAACAAGAATATTATTTTCCCCATATTAGTGGAATGTGTTAATTCCAAAATAATTTTTAATAATAGAATATAAACATTCTCACTCTTGATAGAGAATATTTATTCCGAAACACTTGCTTCTTATGTGTTTTACATGTATTTTCATTCTATAACAAGTGATGGAATTAATATTCCGTAATTGTTCTAAACAATATCGACAGCCATGAATTTCAAAACTGTCAATTTCAGATGCTCAAATGCAAATGGCGACGTTATAATAATCCATTTTCATACAATATCGATAGCCAAATTTTAATTTATTTAAAATATTCAGTGAAAAATCGAGTAAATTTCTGGTCGTGGAGAAAATATAGTCTGTTACTCGGTTAGAATAACAAAATTCGCGTTCGGAATGTTCCACTCGTATCGATTTTTTTTTCATTCTAACCTTGTTACAGAATTTACTACTACTAGATTCTAGCAATCCCGAAGCTTTGAAACAAATTTTTGGTTTCTTTATTAAGCAATAGTGTGACACCCTCTACTCCATCTCTAAAAGTAAGGAAAATGAAAATTTATTTTTAAAAATGTACTTTACTTCAGTTATACTACACGTAATTTAATAAAGCTGATATCGTTGCAAGGGAAACTTTCTTTGATCAACTGTGCTCTAACTGGTTTCCCTGAATTTTATTCGGAGTCATTAAATGCTACAATATCAATAATTGTAGCAGTTTAACTCAGTAAATGAATGTAATTATATCTAGATAAATATTTTTTAACACAGTAACTCGATATTCCAGTCAAGAATTCTCAGCGGAAGCATTCTGTTTTAATGATTTATATAAAATTTAAAATTTAAAACATGAATAAAATTTTATAGAGGTCTAATAATTAATATGTTTTTGATATCTTTACGTAAAATTTGCTTTTATAGCTTAATGTAAACACTTTAAAAACGATCGCATTCTGTTAAAATTGGTATGAGGGTAACACCCTTAGGAATTCATGAATATTAAAAAAAATCAATAGATTGTCTTTTGACATCTGACGACGGTACAACGAAGAATTCGAAAAGAATCGAGACTTACAATAAAAGTAATGGTTGATTTATTTTGCTAGGGACAAAAAAATATGACGAGGGTCCTCATCTGCCACGTTTAGAGCATAAAATAAGAAAAATGTTATCTCTTCTGTAACTTTTCCATTTTTTTTAATAAAAAGCCAGTTGGATAAATACCGCAAAACACAAGTAATTATATAAATTTATCTTCTAAAAAAACAGATATTCTCTGGTATTATTATTGTTAATAAAAGTTATTTATAAATAAAAGTACTCCATTATCAGGTATAAAGATAAAATATTATAAGAGCAATTTTTAAAGTAACTCAGTGCCAAGCTACTAAGGAATGAATTATTAGATATAAATTTAGCAACATTGTTTGATTTATAACAATTATTTCAAAAATTTAGGTGCTATTTGTAATTTTATGGTTACCAATATTTGCCTTACACAGCAAGATACTATTAATTATGTGTTTTTATTTTATTTATTTGTTTTATTTACCGTCAGTCTAGTTCTGCGACCAGGCCTGATCACCGACGCCGGGAGCACGCTACCCCTAACCGGGAATTTTGCCGAATCCTCAGGTATTCCAACCCGACGTAGGATCTTTAACGTGCCCAACATCCATGAACTCGGGACCGACAGTTTAACGTCTCCTCCGAAAGACGGCATATCTCCTCTATACCTCGTGCTCATTGGTATAGTGCCTGCGAGCTGTGATATGCTACGACGGTGTTCGCTGGTGGTCACCCATCCAACTACTAACCGCGCTGGACAATGCTTAACTATAGTTATAACATCACAGGCGTATCCACTATGGAGCTGGGCCCTTGCCCTATTAATTATGTTGTGACTTTTATTATAAAAAGCATTAGGTGATCGGAGAGTCTGATCGATTTCCGTTTTCCATCCGATAGCTCTGCCACTACCAATAAATTTTTTCAACGTCCGATCGGTAGTTTAATTAAAACCAGATTACAATCAAAATGTTTTATTTGCAAGATTTAGCTACACTTTCCAGCTACTACGTTCCTTGAAAAAAAAATAATCCTTGTAAGTCGTGTTTAGCTGGTAATTCTTACCCATTAGGCAAATGCTCTAATAGCTTGAGAATTTGCGAATAAACCATTTGTTATTGTCTCTCAAATATGAGCAATTTGTAATACAATTAATTACGGTACAATTAAAGGAACTATATTACCCAACAATATGCAATTCCTAGCAAATAATTGAGCAATATACCAATAAGGATAATTATTTATCGAATCATAGTTGGTGTGTAGAGAGAAATGCCTTTTTTAAAGGGATAGTGTTTTAAACTAGGCAGTGAAGTAAATTAGAGAGTTGGTTAAATGGGAAAAAATGAAAATTAAGCTCAAAATATTCGTTATTATTAATATAAAAGTTTTTGAATACAGAATTTGCAAATATTAAACTTAAACAAATACTCCAAATATGATACCCCCAATCAACTCATAAGACAAAGTTTCCTTGATCTTATTCATAACTCCAAATTCGATCAAATATTTTACACCGATGCCTCTAGAAACAACAACGGTGTAGGGTGTTCAGTTATCCTCTCCTAGTCCACAATTTCTACCCACTTACTGTCAATATGAAGTATTCACACTGGAGAACTATTCGCTTTATCCCAAGTCCTTAATTCCGTAACCCAAGATAGCAAATATGTTGCAATAGGATCTGATTCTCTTGCCTCGATCAAATCGATCCAAAACGTCTACAGCTCTCATTCTTCATTACAAAGAAGAGATAAAATAATTACTCGTAGACTAAGACTTGGACAGTCGCCTAATTACTTCAGGAACTCATTCTTTATGTGATCACTGCAACAGCGTTGTGACCGTCAAATATTTTCTCATCGAATGTCAGCACTCTTCAGGAAAAAGAAGACAACTACAACTTTCAAATACTTTTGAAGAAATCCTCAACCCACCGAATCAAATAAACAAAGTTATCAAATATTTAAAAAGCATTAATTTAAGTTTCGTATTATTATTAACTCGAACTTTATACATTGTAATTATTATTTCAACAATAATTTATCTGTTTCCTTATATTTTTTTCCAAAATATTATTTATAACATAAATACATGTACAATTTAAAATTTATAAAATCATATAATGCTTGATTTAGTATTTAAATTGTACGTTTACTTAAATATTAATTACTGAAATTAACCAATATGCCAAAAATTAACATCTTGTATGAACTTGCTAATTAGAATTTATAGACAAGTTGCTTTTAATTTCTCATAATTGAACTGACTGAACTTGGAGTTAATTCATACACATTTCGGCTTTTTGAAAGGAATCTAAATTTATTACAAATTATGTCAAGAGTACTTAAAGTAGTAATTTAATTTATAATTTAAAATCTTAACCTTATTTATTGATTTGAAACTTAGAAATAATTACATATTCTCCGAAATGTTATTATATGTGATATAAATTTCTTTATAAATTCTCAAATATAGTCTTTCTAGATAATATTATTTTGAAAAATTAAATTTCTAAATGATTTATTTATTTTAATTATTTTTAGTTTATTGTAGAATAATAGAACAAAATAAACATATTATACAAACTGTTTGCATTACTTCCAATAAGAAAACATAATTGTAAAATTCTGAAGCAATTTTAAACGAAAGAAAAAAATAAAACGAACAAACTGGGCTAAATTACATAACTATTTTGGGGAAAATGAAAAAAAAAATCAGCCAGCAAATTGTATAAGGTAAAATTTTTATAACATTAAATATATTTAATTACTTCTTTATTTTTATTAAACACAAAGCTTTTTGTGCCTTTAATAATAAATACAATGACTACACTATTTAAGTAAAAATTTATGTGTTTTCAACTTTTCTTATGTTCTTTCTATTTTTTAGTTTTTAAATTGAAAACTACAAAAAATGTCACATTTCCAAAATTTTTTTGAAAATTATTGAATTACTTTTTTCATTTCTTCTAGTTCTTTCTTTCTCATTATTAAATGATCAAAACTGAAGAAATCTAATATTTCAATATTCTTTTACCTATTTTGTGTATTTTTTCAGATATATCCGGGTACATTTTGAAAATTTTGAACTTCTGTATGTAATTTTCTTAATATGCAACTTTTTTTAAATTTAACCTCCTTCTTAATTTCTACCATTTATGAGATATCAGTAATAGCAATATAACCACTATTAAAAAGCAGCACGTTGCTGCTAATTGCAGGAAATAAAAATTGATAAATTGCTGGCAACATCAATTGAATTTTATTTTCTTTTATCTAATGTACGAACAAATACTTTCTTGTAAAAAGTCACATGGGCGTTAAATAATGGCATGTTTTATTAAAGCTCGTTAAAGATCCCTCGATGAAAAAACAAGCTGTTAAAAGTCATTAGAGTCTTCCAAAGTATACCAGCCACAACGCTCATTGTAATTCTATCTCCTCCATTTAGTAATATTTTTAGTGTTTTTACTCAACCCTCACGTGGGTATATATTTTCCTTCGACCCATCGCCTACCGAATGAGAAACTAACACCTGTACGAAATAAAATGCGGCTTTTAACGCGAAAAGGAAATCTCATAAGAGACCATTCATTCAAGACAAAATTCGAACAGCGCCCCCTCATTAGTTACGATCGTTATCGGACCCTTATCTTTGGTTTGCTTCCATCTGGAAAAGGGAACGCCACTTTTACTCCTGAAACTTTTGAGAAATTAGGACCCTATTTATAAAGCTGTTCCTTTTTAATTGCAAGAAATAGTTTTAGGCAGTGCTAGGGAATCCGAGATAATTTCGAATAAAAAGAGATTAAAGAAACGCAAAAAAAGAAACCGTTTTAGTGAGAGTTATTAAAGAGTGATGTTATTTGAAATAAAAATTCCTATACAATTAGTTGAAACAAATTAACAGGAAAGAAAATTCAACAATAAGAATAAATTTTAACGAACGAAACTATTAGACAAAACATTGCAATTGATTTAAAGGAAAGAGTGACTCAAGATTTGTTATAGGATTTTTAGTACAAATACCGTTGCACGTCAGGAGTGACGTACCTCTTTCGTCATAGTACTGCCAACTAATTAAAATTTCCCTAACTAAGATAAATCATACGAAACATCACGAAAATTCACGAGGACTCATGAACGTAGTCACAGTACTAAAAAACCGAAAAAGTAATCGTAATTATTTTGATAATTTTAGAATTATTTCTACGCCCATGAGACTCGTATTTATGAAGAAATGACATTGTAGCGATTGGCATGCCTTGATGCGACGTTGTCGAGTATTTAGATTGAAATATTTCAACGATTTCTGACGTCCGGCCTTCAACCAGTTGTGTGTTTTCACCACGTTTTCGGTAATTTTATAATATTGTCTTTATTTTTTGTATATTGTTCATATACGTTTCAATAAATTAATTTTTCATAATAATAAAGCTAAACAATATAACCTAACCTTACATTTTTGAAACTTCATACATTCCTCGACAATTTAGACAAGCCGACAACACTGCAGTAAATAAATAAATTTGCTTATTCTACAACTAAAATTGAGTTATTTCTCGTTTTTACAAATTATTTCCACTAAACCCAGTATGTACAAATTAACAAATATAAAGAGTTTCCCATTTAAATTAAAAAAGGTGAGGGTATTTCCGGTTGAACCGGAAGTATATTATTAACAAAAAAATGTACACCAGATGCATTTTACCCTATTGCACTTACCTATAAAATTTCATAAATATCGTCTGTTTCGCTTTAAAGATATATACTTGGTTCCATACTTTATCCCATATGAAATACAAATTTTCAAAAAGTTTTAAAAATTATAAAATATTAGTTTTTTAGTAAATTGTGAGCCCGAAAACATACAAATTAACTGTCAGAAGTCCACCATGATCCACTTGAATGTTGGCTTATCGAGGATGAATACCGTCGATGTAGCTCAAAAAAATAAAGCATTCTTAGTTAATAATAATAAAGTTATGGAATTTTTCTAAAAGATATTGTACATAACCTAAAAAATGAAAATCTTGCACAAAGACTAATTTAAATATAAGTTTCTTTTAAAAAAATGAATAATTAATTACCTGTATTCATCCATCGTGTTCTTCGGAATTTATATTTATATTATTGAAATTTACCATGAAATGCGGTTATAGTAATGAATAATGCCCCTTGCAACCCCCGACAAACAAATAATATAACAAAAGCCATGCTCGAAAAGAACAACATAGATATAGCGTATCCTTGTCAAACTTTGAAAAAAGACCTGTTTGCTATATTGAAAGGTTTAAATATTAAATCCAATTACGTTGTTAATGAGATGACTAAAACATTTAGTTATATCGTTATACGCATGTCAGTTCTATATTGTCAGAAAATGTTATAGATATGTATTATCAGACAAGTTGTTACAGAAATAGCTCCAGATCTATGGTCCAATTGGGGTCGTCATGTGAAATCTATTGAAAATAGCTACAGAATATTTTCGATTCATACATGTATCATAAATCTGGAAGATACGTCCAATGCAAATTAGAGCGTAATGAAGTTTTTTAATTTTTATTTGGAATTTTACTTTTTAAATTTACTTTTGCTAAGAACACGTTACTGTTCCTCTTTACTTTCAAGGGATGTAACCAAGAAATGGTGAGAAGGCTCATGTGCTTTTAAAATCTTGCATTTATTAATATTCGATCATAAGACTAATACATCCCATAAGTATATTTAAAATTTAAAAATAACCGTGTCTATTTCAAATCCGACTCTGAGCTAGCCAACTCTTGATCTGGCTCGCGATCTTCAATCTAAGCGAAAAAATGAAACGTTATAAATTAATTTTAACTAGAAATACAGGCATCTGCTTAAAATATTTTTCATTAATTATTTTTATATAAAGGTTGTCTTTTTAAGAAAATACCTCATTTTCTGAGTAAGACAAACGTCACTGTTATTTTAATTATAAATTTTAGTATTATGTGCCATTAAAAAGATGTTTTTGCCTTCTGATTAATGCAAGGCTTAAGTGCAACTTAATCCTATTGCCACAATATGGCTCACATCTGGTTTTCCATTGACAAAAACTCATTTTCCTGAAATGTACTGGACGTACAACGCTTTTGGTGTTAAATAATTAACAACTTCAATCCGCTCTTCTGGTGATAGTTCCTTGCTCAAACTGACACTTAAATATAGAAAATAAACTTGTTTTACGATACAGAAGAATAATAAATATTTTTAACTAAATCAAATTTTGATTAGTAACCACAATTATTTTTAATCTAAATAGTGTACAGATAAAAGTAATATATTCCATAAAGCAATAAATGATGTCATATCTACCAAATCTGTATTAAAACTGTTACCCTTCTATCAATAAATTAAACAATTTATTTAACCTGGTTTTTAGTTTAGAACATTTAATGGGAAATTCTGTCATAAAATTTTGTCTACATAGGTCGCATAAAATATTCTATTAACCATATTGTTATTTCTACTCCAGTACTAAAAAAAAAATACAATGCTTTTGTTTACCGTCAAAACAGTTTATTAATTTTTCTTCTATCTAGATGAAAGAAAAATACAATATAAAAAATTAAAGCCACAAAATAATACGAGACGAAGATAAATGGAATCATAATTTTGAAAAGATTTCGAAGTTGTTTACGAAAGATCTTAAAAATATACCTAATACAAATAATTGGAGCATTTGGGGAGCAGACCATCATAAAAATAAGTAAATTGATGATTTCAAATATAATAGCACAGCTTTATTTTGAAAACATATTTTTAGGATTAATGTTTTTTCTACTTTTCTAAAATATCATTTGGTAGAACATCGCTGAAAAGAAGCGTAGAATAAGAAGGTATGATTAATTTTTTTTATTATTGTGACTTTTATTCTCATGTGTGATATATCAACTTCTACTTAATTTTAAAGAAAGAAAATATTCAATATGCCAACATGCGTTTTATTTTCTACTTAACTTTCTGTAAAACAATAATTTTAAGCAAAAATGCTGACATACCTGAAACAAATGGAAAAAAAACATAATTATTAGCAGTTTTAATGAGAAATATTCTAACTTTATTGTTAATTATATGTATAGGGTGTCGCCGTTACCAGGTACTTGAAAAAAAAAGACCCGTAGGTCATTTAGGAAAAGTTTTTTAGATGATGATGTTGCTGAAATCGATACAAAAACATCACCTCTCGGCACCCTGTACAACTATCAATTTTAAGAGGTGGAAGGTTGTTGGAAGGGGTACAAAAACAAAAAAAAACAGAATCAGTAGCAACGTTTCTGTATTTATAAAAATATATTCAGAGCACTACAATACATTAAATACATCTTAATAGATACATGGCGATGTACATTTTTTCTTAATTAACACTACTAAGGAAGTAATGGAATATAAAAGTAAACAAAGGTGTTAAAAACTTATCGAAAAATTAGATTGGTTTTGTCAACTTAATCCTAGTTAATTAACTTGTTTTATGGAAAAATTTTCACTATTTTAACGTGCGATATTCTATTTTTTTCCACATCGTTAATCAATAAAAATTAAAAAATTTTGTTGTTCATTTATCGTACTTGGTGAATATTTTTTTATATATAAATGGTACCTTTTTTTATTTATATTTATAAAATAAAACTAACTGGGATTAATTTGACAAAAATAATTTATTTTTTCGATAGATTTTTAACATATTTTATTTCTTTCATATTCCACTATATGGTTCGTTAATAACTACCATTATAGTTACTATTAAGGGGTATCCTGAGGATGGTCTAATAAAAACCGATACATCGGATTTAAAAACAAAGATTTCTGGTATTTTTCTTTTTCTTTTTGACTCCATCCAACAGCCACTTGTATTAATATGCTTTCTTCAAAATCGATTAAAAGATTTCAATATTGATTTTTAAATAAAATTACTTCAATGTTTTCTCTGGAATTAGTTTAGTACTACCTACATTAATATAAC